>OX387275.1:18187515-19387515 GCA_947562075.1 Orthosia gracilis | reverse complement strand
AGGTGCTCGCAAACAGTCGGGTAAATACTTACGCAGACCGGGGTGAAAATACGGCATCGATGCAACATTAGCTGTCGTAAAAAATATACTACAGACAGGAAGATTTATTTGACAACTCGTCGTCGCATCGTCACGTCCACTTGTCTGAGGAAGCCTTTATCCGATTGTGATTAAGCCCAAAAACTGTTTTTCTTCAGGATTCATGGGAAAAAATGTTAATAAACTCAAAAACACGACTGCTTAAGTGAACTTAAAAGAAAACCATGCTGTGCACTCGGAGGATACATATTCGCGAGCTGGCTGGCCAAAACTTTAAATATCCTCCGACTGCAGAGCATGATTTTCTTCTTGTTTACATCTATTTAGTTCGTTTTTCATACAGTCGGGTTTTTAGATTTTTTGAATTAACTTTTTTTATATACATCTTTTTAGTGTTTTTTTTTAGAATCAGGTACATTTAAACATAGAAGTGTTTTATATTTTTGAAATAACCTCTTAAAACACTTTATTTTGGTACCCCACACGATAGTAATTGGAACAAAAAAAAATGGTCCCCCACAATATGGCGCCCAAAATCCGCCATTTTTCTATTATTCAATTTTAATTTAGCTAGTGACACTCACAGGGTTAAGACGAATCGATTGACGTAAGAGTCATCAAAATCGGCCAACGCGTTTGGTCTCTAGAACACCACATAGGAACAAACATACATACATACATAGACTGATAAGTACATTACCCTCCTTCGGCAGTCAGGTAAAAAGAAATTGGAACCTCCACAATATGGCGCCCAAAATCCGTCATGTTTCTTTTTTTAAAGTCACTTATCTAAGAATACTTGGGCGGCCAAGACCTATCTAACGATCTTAATATTAATTCTTTATTGTACACCAAAAACTATTGAATATTAAGTACAAATACAAAGGCGAGCTTAACTCTGTGTTGAGTTCTCTTACAGCAAACCCTAGAGAGTGACAGAGAATGATGACAAAAGAGGGTTGGATCCAGTGTACAATTTTAAAATAACATAATTATAATCTTAAAAATAAATCATGAAAATATACATAAGTACTTTATATATATATATATGTTACGGCTAATACCCGAAGTGCGGCTACACCTAGTATTAGTGCGGCTACACCTAGTATTAGTGCAGCTACACCTAGTTTTAGCCGGTTAGAACTAGGTGTAGCCACGCAACATAGTCGACGGAGCCGCGCTGCGGGGCTCCTATTTCCGTCCGCAAGGTCTAAAGTAACCTAACACGAACGAGATGACGGGAGCTGAGTTCGCTCACTTTGCTCGCTCACTTCAGCTCCCGTCATCTCGTTCGAACCTAACCTGTCCGTGTCGGGGTGCCCTAAGCTCCGGCTAATACTAGGTGTAGCCGCACTTCGGGTATTAGCCGTAACATATATATCTACTAACATTGCGTTAAAAGGAAATGCTCTTTAATTTTCCTCTTGAAGACATCGAGAGCCGTGTCGCGTACGATGTCTAAATTATCAAAATCCTTCTAGCAATTTGAAATATATTATGATGTATTAAAGAATATTACAGAGATAAAAACATTACATACATACAAGATACGCGCGAAAAACATTATCCTTTCCTTGCAGCTGGGTAAAAAGTCGCGTGGCGAGATTTTGCGTACGCTTTGCTCTAAGGACGATTATAGAACGATGCAGTTATGGATTACTATTTATATCTCATACATTTCACGCTAATCTTCACTGGAATCTAGTTTTAAATTTATAATCACGACTGAGTGTGATGCTAGAAGGCAGCCTTAGTACTAAATGAAAGTGAGAATTTTGTTCTATTGTTTGTTTACGCTTTGTGGAGGAAGAAGCTTCCGAGGAGCTCGTGCCTAAGTAATAACAGCGACATGAATCGATCTTCAAGGTGAAGCAACGGTAGCTGGGGTCGGTTCATGGATGGGTCAATTTTTCCATCCATTACATACAGTAACACCTCCGAATTCAGGAAAAGCACGTTAATAGTGTTTTTGGTTGAAAAGAAAGTTATTTTTAACCGACTTACCTAAAAGGAGTAGGTTCTATGTTCGACTTCATGTATTTATTTATTTTGGTATTTTTTTAATGTCTGTTCTCCGTCAATTGAGGACCGATTTTGAAAATCTTTTTTTGTTTGAATGAGTATGTTTCGAAATTGGTCCCATTTTAATTTGGTGAAGATCTGATAAAGAACTTTGGAGATATACAACATAACTCTTCAATAAATAACGGCAAATCTCTTGAGATTACTACGATCGTATGTCTGTTTATTGTTTAATACAATTGCATAACACTACATCACGCCAGTACGCTCTAAATGGGTACGCAGATGTGTACAGTTCACCGCTTATATTCAGTTTCATGATATTCGCATAATATATTCTGGCATTTGAGGTACCCTACTTAACTTCTTGTCTATTGGGTAGGTACAACTGAAAAGTGAAAAATAAAAAAAACTTTTCAAAAAAAAACTACTGTATTCCAAATAAGAAAACTACCAATAAAAACAACTTTTTTTTGGAAGTCGGTGTCTATAACGCAAAAAATATGGTACCTACCAAAGACACCGACTTCCAATGATAAAGTTATTTTTCACTTTGTAGTTTTCTTATTTGGAAGTCGGCAGTATTTTGTGTAAATAAGTTTTTTTATTCACTTTGAAGTGTTTTGTTTTGGAAGTTGGTTAGATTTTTTTGGTTGTATATTTTTATATATCTCTTTTTAGTTTTGGTAGATACCTCCACTTACCTTGAAAATATTTATAGCCAAAGTACACTCACGACGATTCCAATAAGCCCTAACACGACTAGGATACATTGTTTTATTTCGGAATCAATAGTAATTTCATAAAATAAAATAATCTAGTCAATTTATCAATAATGTACTTAAATTACTTAATTTATAAATATAACTAGCTGACCCCCGGGGCTTCGCGTCAATTGGCTACCTACCTACCTACTTACCATATCCTGTTTACCCTACCCTATCTACCCTACCCTACCTATCCTACCCTACCTACCCAACCCTACCTACCCAACCCTACCTTCTCAACCCTACCTACCCTTCCCTATCTACCCTACCCTACCTACCCTACCCATTACCCTGCATTATATTGTTTAAAAGACGATAATTGATCAGTTATCGACGGGATGAAAAATGATTAAATTACTAAAATGGCTATTAAAAATAAGGCTTGGTGATAAAAGGGTAAAAATTAAGGGTTGTATGTATTTTTAATGCCACATTATAGAAAAATAAAAACAAAAAAATTTGACCAAAAATTAAAAAAAATATGTTAAGGGTGAACAACCCTTATCACTTAGGGGTATGAAAAATAGATAGTAGCCGATTCTCAGACCTACTGAATATATATATAAAATTTGGTAAAAATCAATAAAGCCGTTTCGGAGGAATACGGTAACTAACATTGTGACACGAGAATTTTATATATATTAGATTAGTATAGAAATGATTATACTTATGTAAGTTTTTTTGTTGTTTCGTGTTCCTATCAATAAATAAATAAATAAATTTTAGTACCTTCGGGCTTCGTCATCAGCTCAGTTCTATGGTACCATTTTCATCAGTAGGTACCATATATTTATAACTATTTGCTTCATCATAGTCAGTTAACTATTCGATGTATCTTATAACCGTGACACACTTACTCGTAGCATCAAGGAGTTCCAGTGACCAACTGTGGTCTTCTTCATCAGTTCCACTTCACCAAATTAAACTTTCTGAGTGCTAATGGTTACATTGCTGATGAAAATACCAAAATCGCTGTATGTATGCCTATAATATTTGAAGAGTTCCTTCGATTTCTGCAGGATCCCATCATCAGATCCTGACCTGACATCCAGGCGACCACCCTTTCAAACAAATTCCAAATCGGTCCAGGCGTCTTTGAGTAATCGGGGAATATGCATTAAAAAAAACCGACGAATTGAGAACCTCCTCCTTTTTTTATTTAACCCCCGACGGAAAAAGAGGGGTGTTGTAAGTTGGAAGTGTGTTGCTGTGTATCTGTGTGTCTATCTGTGGCATCATATCTCCTAAACGGATGAACTGATTTTGGTACATATTTGAAAGATTATAATGTTTTGTTTTAAATATGACTTTGTCGTGAGTTTTCTTAGCTACGTTTGATTAAAATCGGTTTAGCTGTTCAAGAGTTATCCGCATTTTACTCTTTGATCTGGGTTTTTTCGCAAGATATCCTTCTAATATTAGTTAATGCGAAAGTTTGTGAGGATGGATGTATATTTGTTACTCTTTCACGCAAAAACTACTAAACGGATTTGGATGAAACTTTACAGTAAAATAGGTTATACATCAGAATAACACATAGGCTACAATTTATAATGATTTTTTGTAATTTGGTCATAATATAACGATAAATATAAAGTAAGTCGGCAAAAATTCTGCCCTCTGAAAGCTATCTTCGCGTGCACTGCTTAAACTGTTGGAGATACACCAATATAATGTACCGTAGGATTGTTTTTCTTAAATAGTTCTAAATAAAAGTCCGCGACAGCATATATCTACCTTTTATGTGGAAGCCACTATGACCAAAATAGTGAACTTTAAATACAATTAAATTGGATACTTTTATACAATGCACATTTTAGAATATTTATCAAACTTTTATCAAAATCGACACATTTGTCGCTTTAAATATTTAATGTAGGTTAAATTTGTCTTTTACACTAAGTAATTTCAACGCATAGTTAAAAAGTTATCACGATAAGATTGACTTGAAAGGAGCTCGAGCGACATAGATACGCGCGGCGGGTAAAGCGGGAGTGGTGCGAGGGGCGATGTGATATTATGATATAGGCGAAAGTTTGTGAGTGTGTTGTATGTGGGGATGTTTGTATGTTTGTCACTTCTTGACGCTCAAACGGCTGGACAGATCTAGATGAAATTTGGCACAGAGATAGATTATAGTCTGGAATAGCACATTGGATAGTTTTTATTCCGGGAATATGTTCTCTTGGAATAATTTTCGACATTAACGCGGGCAGAAGCGAAGCCGCTGGCAGAAGCTAGTCTTATCATAATTACGTGTTTAGATAGATTGTCGATTGAAGCGGGTCTACTCCTAGGTATATTATAAGTAGTTTAAAAAGCATGTAATAAAAATTAAATTGAAAATTTTAAAAACTCCTGACACAAAACTTCTAAAACAAAAAATAAGCCTCGTACTCGCGTCGGGGATCCGCTAAGTAAATAAAATAAACTGCTGTACACGTTGGTGGTTCCCCAACGCGAGTACGAGGCTATTTTTTGCATGTTAGAGGTTTTGTGTTGGGGGTTTTTTAATTTTTGAAGTCGTTTAAAAACCAGAAAATCTCTTGTCAAGGGGTTTTTTGTTACACAGTTACTGAGTTGCGGAGTAATGATATACCTTCTGTCATCTTTAAAGGAAAAATTTGAGCTAGCGTGCGTGTACGCCTGGTAACAATATGAATATCATTACCTAAATTCAATATATACAATTAAGTTTTTCTCTAATCATAGATCACTCTTCCAAGATCTCAAATAAATTACAACTCTATCGCTCAACCGTAAGCAAAGGCCTTAATAAACTTGTCAAAACCCGAGACACATCCGATGTATTCAAATAAAAGATAGCAATTACGTGTCTATGCTACCCAGAAAAAATACATACAGATTTTATGGATCTGTCAGGTGTTTGAATTAGTCAGTTATTAAATTAATAAATCTGTGATTGACGAGTATCGAGCAGGCAGCTACACTGGTTATAAAAACTAATAAATCATAATTTATGTGCGAGAACTTGGCTGACACACTATCATTACTAGTTTTTCGATTGAGTCAGTATTTGTGCATTGAATTTGTAATTATATAACTATGGTTAATTTATAAAATATGAGCCTGGATATTTATATATTTTATTTAGGAAATCGCGATGTCACAAATATCTCAATGCATTTATACAATAAACAATTTAAAACATAAGTCTGACTCTGTCATCTTCAAACAATTGATAAAAGTAGAACGATAATTTTAATTCGTTTATCGTTATGTTTTTTTTCGAATTGTCTCGCGCTTGACCACTATCTCACCTGATGGTAAACAATGATGATTGTGGTCTACGGTGAAGCACGCTTGCCTTGAAGTAACCTATTCACTCTTGTCTTAAAGACCTCTAGATTGTAGCTGTCGGGAAACACAGACTCCGGCAGGGGATTCCACTCCTTAGCTGTAAGCATAATAAAAGTATTCTCTAAACTTTTTGTGCGTATGGGTGGGATATCAACCATGTACTGATGGCACATCGCCGTACGTCTGGTAGTCCGATGATGAAACGGGCTAGGTGGAATAAGATCATGCAATTCCATCGCACACTCCCCGAAATGTAACCGATAAAAAACCTAAATGCCTAAGTATATAGTAAATATATGCTTATGTATTTAGGTATTAACACGTAATAATATTATAGTATGTGGTGTAAATTGACCTAAATGCATAAGTCGTTGCTGAAATCTAAATGAGATCTATTAAAATTTTGAATATATTCAGAGAGTCAAACCACAAAAGCAAGTTTTTCTTTGCATTTCATTTTAATAGCTTTCAAAGACAGTTTGGCACTTGGACAGAAGCTATTAATTTTAACTTAGGAGTTCAGACTATTAAAATCCCGAAGGTTATAGTCGTGTATCATGTTTAGTACCAATCTGAGAACTTCAAACATTTTACTGGTTTCTAATTGGTCGTATTATTAATGGGCGAAAATTCAAGGTCAGAACAAGAATAATTATATGATTGAATCTTTATATAGGATAAATAACTAGTAATAACTTTGCTCGTACACGGAAAATTACTAAAGGTTCTGGAGTCACAGTGGCGATCGGAAAACAATGCGTTGTAAGGACTCCCGTCCGACTATAACCTGGTGAAGGTTTTTGTATTATCGATAGGCTGGGCATTCCTCTCCTTATCTGTACGCACAGTGAAAGTATTCCCAAAACGTTGCGTTCGGAATCCACTGGATGCGACCATATGCGGCACAGACCGGCCTATGTGGCATCGTTTGTGGAATGCCTATGTTCAGTAGTGGTAGTGGGACGTCTTTCGACTAAACAATTATATAGATAAGCACTCTTTCAATTAATTGTCCCTTTCAATATAGCAATTGGCTACCGTGAGAATTCACTAATAAACCTGTTCACTCAACAAACTAGCTGAGATTGTCAAATAACAAAAATATTATTATTTTCTTCAACATGTCATCGTTTAAAACACTTGAATGAGCAAGCGTCAACATTAGCTGTTCACATGTCATATTTGATATGTGTGTCATATCATTTTGTATAGCTTTTTGTGTGAATGTTATTTTTTGTGATGAATCCAATATGTCTGGTTCTGTTACCGTTAGTGTCACCGTTAAAGCAAGAACGTTTTGATTTGGTATTGATTCTATTGGTATTTTATAAGTAAAGCTGGTTGTAAATTGGTGACTTTTAAACGCAAGTGCGATTGGCAATTCACATTCACTTGCTTATAAACCAGGAAAAAATCCTTGTAAATTAAAATTGTGCCGCATGTTTTTTGTTCCGAATGTTTGTTAACATTGCTAGGCCTTAATAAAGGTTTCGTAGAAATACCAGAAACACTCAACAACACTTATCTACGAGTAGATCCTGGGTTCGTTTCCCGGGTCGAAGTGTAGCGTGGGTTTTTCAGCCTACCCGGAGTTGGTACATTGTAACATGATGTTATTTTTAACTTAATGAATAAATAAGACAAATTGTTTTCCGTGCCGTCCGTTGCTAAATATCTGCCCTCACTAGATAAGTGCAGCTCATTCATTAGCATCACCTGAGCTCTCCATCAAGCCGGATTATCGACAAATCTCAGTTATAAGTCTCAGTCACTTCTAGTCATTACAAGTAAGTAGTTCGTCGTGTGCTGAACTGGAAATGTAGTTCAAGATAGCACAGACTATAGTTTGTGCTATTAATATAATAAGAACAACATACACGATCCATGGCTATCTGGAAATTGATATTCTACAAATTATGGATTAATTTCCGGAGCGCCTAAAAGAGAAATAAAAACTGTCATACCACAACAGTCTGTCTGTCTATCTATCTGTTACTAGCCAAAGTTCTATAAATGCCAGATCACAGTTGGCCAAACTTCATCCAAATCCATTCAGCCGTTAGAAAATGATTTAGTAACTGACAAACATATTAATTTAGCAGGCTTAGCATCAAGTCAAGTCATGAGTGTGCGACCAGCCTACAGTGTCTGATTGGATTATGACAGAGTATCGCCGATGATTTGTTTACGACGCAGTTCCATCTTATTTACGACACGAGGCGCTCACTTCATTACAAAAACTATCGTTTATGGAAGCCATTAAATATCGGACTCGTTTCCGATGCCATTTTTGAGATAATAATGATTCTGAGCGGAACGTCGTTGGTTTTGATGCAATATATCTTTTTGTGAGTATTTTGATTTTATTGGATAGTAGGTTAGTTACGACTGTCCACATTTCAGTCGTGTTTAATTGCTAGTAACTGGGCGACCGAGCTCTGCTCGGGTGAAAATTGAGAAAACGATGTTTTCTAAAAATTAAACCTAGCTAGATCGATTTATAGCCCCCGAAACCCTCTGCATACTAAATTTTATGAAAATCGTTGGAGCCGTTTCCGAGATTCAGATTATATATATACAAGAATTGCTCGTTTAAAGGTATTAGATGTAATAGGGGTTCGAATTAATTCTACAGTTGGACTGTCTGCCAGTCAAATTCATGTAATAGGGGTTCGAATTAATTCTACAGTTGGACTGTCTGCCAGTTAAATTCATATACCATTTATCAGGGGGCGAGTCTATTGCCTCGAAACGGACACACATCTAGATGCTGCTACTATAAACTTCTATCTTCACAAAACACACAGCAAAAACCGCTGAGTCTAGAACTTTAGGAGTTTGATTTGAACAAGAGTTTTTTTATAACGCAAAAGTAAGCAAGTCAAAAAGGATTTTTGAAAATTCACCCCCTAAAACGGATAAAAATGAAAAATCATTTTATTTCGACGGAAAATGCCATCGTGCACGACTTGTATACCTAGAAAAATCTAATTACACTTTACCTAACCCGAAGATCAAACCGTTTACCCCATGCATACTAGTCGTACTTGCGACCGCTACTCCAACGATTAGTAAGTACAAGTTGTACAAGACACTTGATTTATCACTTGACACGAACCTAGTCAGGTGAAATTAATAGTGCTTGACACGAAACTCATTCATTCATCAAGCAATCACATCCACAGATTTACGTTTATATGTGAAACTAGGACCATTAAACATACCACTGTTCCATTTAGACTTTCTTAAAAATATAATATTTCTGGATACAATCAATCTGCACCTGAATACCAATATTTTACAAAGCCTATTTGACCTGCCAAAACTGCTGACAGGTTCTCTGACAACCCGTAACAACTAATAAAGATCTTCAAACGGCAGCCAGAACTGATATAAAATGGAACGTTTAACCATCCGGAGACCGTCCTCGGCAAACATAGTTTAACCTTGAATATCGACCCGTGTGGTTGTTGTCACTTAGCCCCGTGCTCCTATCGAAGGCCATTGGAAAAGATCCCTGTCAAGACACTTTCTTTAAATATCTCTCACCAGATACTTAGTCAATTCGGCCCACAATATACTAAGTATATTTTGGCTCTAAGTAAATAATACTCTATAATCTTGGATAATAATTAATTTGCTGAAACTGGGACATTGACCTTGTGCATACACTGTATAGGAGATAGTGCTGGAGTTACTATTTATGTCTCATACAAGCGAAGACACAGAGTATCTGTAATACAGAACATAAACTTTCAAGAGATTGTTTATGCATTGACTGGCACGCTAGTCTGGTGCTCGCAAGTATTATGACTTGATCCACTTTTTAACTTAGTTTGGGCTAGGTTTGATGATTACGATCTCCACAATTTATTGAGAATGTCTTGATGGTAATCCTATAGTGTGGTTTTATGCCCGGTAAAGATAACTGGTGAGCAGGTGCGAATATCTGCTTACGACCAAATTACCGTACAAAGGCACGCAGTTTATAGTTACACAAAGTGATAGTTAGGTCTCTATAAGTTACATACTCCAGTCCCCTCAGTGCCCTTTCAGCGAGTGCGTGAGATAGCGCGGCTATACCCGGTGCGTGTACATTGTAATCTGAGCATAGTATCTTGTAATGAGCCGGCTGTGAAATAGGCTGTGTGGTGTGAGTGTGACCCCTTAATGTAGGTAACTGTTCAGCAGGAGCGAATATATGCTTACGAGCAAATTACCGTACACAGGCACTGTAGGGTATCTATAAAGAGATCGTGTTAGAGGCGGACCTTTTATAAAACGTTGCTGGCTGAATGTGATTTTAAAGATTCATGCGTATTTGTAACAATTTGAAAATGGATTGTCAAGAATTGTCAGGCGCCCCAGAGCGCATAGGTGCACGGTTTTTTAAAATGATGTAAACAGTAATTAGAGAGAAATCGATCCTTAACTAAACGCTATAGCGTATATTATATAAAAAGGTAACATTTGAGTCCCTACAGTAGATACCTAATATATGAAACACTGAGGCACAGAAGTAGAGAAATGTGTGACATAGATGACGCTCTCCAAAGATAAACTTTTTCTACTTTTTACGTTGAAGGCAACTGTGTCAATTGAAGGAAGTTTCTTTCAAAATCTCACCCATATTTGTCAAACCATTTTAATACCAATTAAGGTAGTATATTACAGACTGGGAACTGATTAGACCTAGAAGAAGGGGACCTTAAGTTGTTTAAGAGGTTACGTCACTAGGAACGGAAGCAGAACGAGTCCACGTGTACAAGCTGGATAATTCAAATTTTAACTAGCTCTACTCATAAACAAGATATCTTTAAACATTAATACGGTCAATGAATCATCTGCCCAACCTTTTCAATTAAGTGTTACGAAAATGCTACATTTATACTAAAGCTCGCACACCGAATCGTCTATTTGGCAATGAGAGGAGATTATCCGCCGGTCAATCACAATATTACTATAATCCGATTACCTGCGCTCCTCAGTCATGCAGATTAACAGCTTACATAGGTAACTACTGCCTCATTTGGGCATATTGGTAGAACAGCGATTGATTTACTGACTTAACACGGATATATAACTTAAAGAGTTCACGGTTGTTTTTTGATAGCTTGTCGGGTGTGATAGAAAATTTAGTAAAATTTTGACAGATTTTTTGCTCGCCTGGTTTAGATCCATATTTGATTTAGTATAAATAAAATAAAGGCTTATTAAGATCTGTTTGGAACTCGCATGTACCAGGGAAGTGTGGTACGAATGGTAACCATACTCAGCAGTTTCTACGCGAAAGAAGACTGCCAATGATAATGATAATGAAGCTCAGGGGACGAGCACAACACTAGAACAGACTGTAACATCTAATGAAATTATAAGTATGGATTTAGCTACATAATTATATAGATAGCTACCTATTCAGTTTAACTGTTCGTTTTGTGCTCTAGAATAAGATAATTTAAAAATAAACCAAATATTATTACTGAAAGGTTTGTAGATAGACAAAGAAATTCATAATAATGCCAAACAAAGAAACGAATTCGAAGAGCTACATTTTTTTCTAATCGAAAAAAAATTAAAGAGGAAAATAGGATGATTTTGCCTGAGGTAGATGATGTCTTCTAGATTAGTAAAGACAACTAAACCAGATTATTATGAGTAGTGAAATTCTAGTGTTTTCCTAAAACAAACTGTACGTACACACGAAAATGTCGCAATTTGGAGATGAGCTCAGAATAACAATCACGTTACGAGTATATTAAACTTTTAGGCACTCATTACTGAGCTGGCATGCCGTCACACTCCGAACATTAAGATATACATCTTCTTTAGGGTTCCAACCTTAAAAAGCAAATGGAACCTTTGTAAGATCACTTTTTGGCCGTCTGTCACTGACATTTCTTTGAATTTTAGCATAATACCTATAAGATCATGATAATAGAACAAAAAAAAAAATTTATGAAAGATCTAACAGGATATCCTTGAGTTGAGCCTTAGGGTGTGGTACCGTCGATATCTATTCGCTAGTTTTTCCTGCTTCCAAAGAAGTAAACTACTATTATTAACTATAATATTGCAATTTTTCCTAACCCTAGCAGTGTAGTTCTTCATGAAATACAAAACTAATAATAAATAGCTCTCAATGGAACCGCGCTCTTAGTTGCAGGCAAAATGTAGCCGTGTGAGACAATGTTCGGAACCTTCATGTAGCGAGCCTGTCTCGCTCTTGGTCGGTTTTATATTGCAACTCTAAAATATGATTGTTTATATTTTTAGTTTTATTACGCCTTCGTCATCATTCTAGAAGATTTTGAACATGTTGAGGTCATCTTTAAGTCCGGTCAGATGCAGTTATATTTTGGATAGCCCAATAAAAGGTTACAGCTTGTGCATTTATTTTACAAAGTATATTGCTATGAATTTGCAAAAACACTAACGAAATAGTTTAAGGAATTCGATGGTCATCTCTTATTCTTTAACGGGTACTTTTAAAAGCTATGTCAAGAAGAAATGTGACAGTATCCTCGTTGAAAAAGAAGAAGATGATATTATTTGCAACAGCACAATCCATACTTAGATCATAAACGGGCAATATAATAGTTAATCTGTTTGTCTGATAATTTGTTACATTTTCACGATCCTTCCAACAGATCGTAATGAAATTTAACATTAATATAACCTGCGACCTGGGAAATGACATTAGATACTTTTAAAAACATACCACGCGGTGAGCGGGTACGCGGGCAGAAGCTGCTAATCAGTATTGGTGTACGGTGCAACTGCACATTCTGCAGTTTAGCAGTTTACGCCACACATTCATTTCAACTCATAATAATTGTTCAGTTCGCATTAAGCTATCAAGTCAGCCAGACTTCCTCGTTGCAGGGCCGCGTAACAACAAGTGCCAACAAGGGCCGCGTCACTTACTTCACTCTCCACACCATCAGTCCATTAAGCTCATTTAATCCTAAATACCTTTGGGACAATACATCAGTGTTTTAATACTCAAATTCTTTTATGAAACCTCAAACGGCGCAAGTACAACAACTTAATTGGTAATTATGTGTTTGAGCCGTTGAGTGCACACCTATTATTTCGGGATATCGCCAAACGGTTGGTCGACTCTTCACGAGACCAGAGGCCTTTTTTTTGCCCAAAAAATCAGTATTGCCATCCAACGTGGCAATGCTGCCAGCCTTCTGGGCACTTTTCCTGTTGACAGCGATGTGGATGAATTTTTTGACGCCCCGTAATTTTAAATATTTTACTCTTATTTTAGTCCTAACTCTAGTTTACAAATAATGTACATATGTAAATAAAAACACAAAAAGATTAATATAAAAAAAATCTTTTATTCCATTCATCTCTCATCTAAAAGTAATGTATGGCCTAGCAAGGGATCATACATTTGGCTAATAAAATATCCTTCATAGACCAAAATTATTAGCTCTCAATCCGTTCTAATTGCCATCCTCCGTCATCCATCATAGACTAATCCAATTCCATTCTCTCCATATTGACATAATTTAAATGTCAATTACTAAACATCGCCGTAACCGTCACACTTTGTTTATGGCACGGTGGGCGCCATTACCATCAGTCTTAGCGACATATTAGGAGGTAGGCAGATAGGCAGGAGCCCACGCCAAGTGTGAGCGTGGCTATTGGTTATTGAGCGACATTGTATCTGTTATTATGATGTGTGTATTGGGTCGTGGCCAATAAGCAAACATTCGATAAGTAGATAATTATTTTAAGAATGGATTTCGAATAGATGATAATAGGCATAGACATAACGTGATACAGGTATTTTTTGTAGGTATTTAGCAGCCGATCTACTAATTGCTTACTGTTATCACCGTTGTTAAGACAGCTGAAAAACTCACAGAACACAAAGATTTATTGACGTCACTACTAGGCATTGTCACCACTTTCCACTCAAACTAAACGTGTTCATGAATGTCACCATATTTCCTAAATACACTGAAGGTCGAAGACAATTTACAGTACGCCTGTGACAGCTAAAACTTACGCGTGCAGGAAAATGATTATTTCGTAATTTATTGGTAAACCAAAGGCACTAAATGCTTTACTATGCCAGAGACAAAGCTGAAACAATATCTCATGCTCTGAAATACACAGGCCTATACACTTCTAATAGGAACTCAGTAACATTCCTGAACAAGCTGTTGATTCTTTCAGCACTAGAATTTTGTCACACATCTCTTTATGCCTACACAATTTTTATGTTCTCATACCTACAACCCACGCACTCCATAACCTCTAATTAAAAGCCGATCAATTTGAATGTTTCGCTCGTAAACTTTACACGTAATTTAAACGTAATTATACAATTAGCTCGAGAGCGCCACAGACTCACACACACAGTGCAACGACTCTTTATTTGGTGACTGCTTCCAAATTGGCGTTGTTTTACTGCCAATTAGAAGAAACTTTACGTGACACAGTGAAGGAAAATACCGGGTACCAATAGAGTTACAGAAAAAGGCGACATTCAATTTATACCTATAGGTACGGAAAAATACTTCAGGACATGATTTTTTTCTTCACTAAACATTAAAATAAAATATTTTTCTTTACTAAAAAAAACTAGTGGAGGCTTCAAAAATAATGTTTAGGGATATGAATAAATAGATAATTAAGCTACTAAAGAAATATTTGCTGTAAAATTATTCTACTTTATACACGTACCTATTTCTAAAGAATGAATAAAATACGTGTCTTAGCAGTGACAGAAATGAAGAAACGCTATTTTTCTTCATACTTACTTTATTTGAGTAGATGGCATCCAAGAAAACTTATCAATTATTGAGCCATATCACAAAGATACCGCTTTATTAATGCAAGCAGATTTTAGATTACCCAAAAACGTTGAATAGCTTCTCCGTCATTCTTGCACAGTTAGTCTGTCATTTAAATAGCTTATTAATAAAGTAATATTTTAATTAATAAAAAATAACGTACGTCCCACGGCATCGTTAGCAACGGGTGGTCCGCCATACTGAATATGTTGGTGGACCATAATGTTGAGGAACATGACCTTTTGATTAATAAATTATTAATCAATTACTGTTGCTATAAATTTCCCGTTTCCGCTTTAGGATGAAGATATCAGACACTTTGATAATTATTGTTATTTCTATTTTATTCTGTCATAATTTTGAGATGCCGTTATTGTCAAGACCGGTTGAATTATGATTTGGTGTCTGCGTGCATGTCATAGGTTAGAACAAGCTTATGTTTTATAGTATAGGTGTCAATATATTGCTTCATTAGGTAGAGCTACTAAGTCTATCACGAAAGCTATCTGTACATATAGTATGGTAACAGTACATATAGTTTGTTGATCCCGATCTCGTAGTATGCCAAGGAGTCAATCTCTAGATTGGCTGAATTAGGCCCCAGTTTACACCATATGCCTATACTTATTAAATTAAAGAAAGTGTCTCGAACATCGACTCCGAGTTGTCAGCCTGTCAGTTTTTTATTGGTTATATTTCGGGGATTATGCAATGGAACTGCACAATTTGATTTCGCCTAGCCTTTTCCA
Organism: Orthosia gracilis; assembly: GCA_947562075.1. NCBI lineage: Eukaryota > Metazoa > Arthropoda > Insecta > Lepidoptera > Noctuidae > Orthosia > Orthosia gracilis. Next base: position 19,371,798 of record OX387275.1, on the reverse strand, counting down.
TCATCGAACTACAAGACGCAATGCACCATCGGTACATTATGGACATCCCACCCACACGCACAAAGCGTTTTGCGAATACTTTCATTTCGCGCACAGCTAAGGAGTGGAATTCCCTGTAGAGTCTTTATTTCCTGATTGTTACAACCTAGGTGTCTTTAAGTTAAGAGTGAATAGGTTACTTCTAGGCAAGCGTGCTTCACCGTAGACCACATCATCGCTGGCCAGCAGGTGAGATAGTGGTCAAACGCGAGACTATCTTTTAATAAAAAAATATCCAAGGTATTGAGATTTTATATCCTAGCGGTTTCCATATAGGTATCATAAATCTATATTTTTACGGTTATCAATTAATTAGTTAATTATTAAATGCTAATCAGGCAATTATAAAATTAGTAAAGTAAATAACGTGAATAATTTTCACGCTTATAACTTAGAAATATTTTATGTAATATAGAAAATTATTTAAAACTAGGCAGTTAGCCAGACTCAGCAAGTATTTTTTTAGAAAAAAATAACTAAATAACTAGATTTGGAATGTGACTATTCAAATATCTATGGATCTATGTTTTTATTAAACTACGGTAATTAAACCGGGTTCAAATAAACGCGTTACCACAGTTACTAATTAAGTAATTTATTAACCAGGCATTAATGTATTCACCGGTTTCTAAAATACCAAAGAATTTTAGTCATCATCACCATATCAGCCAAAAGACATCCACTGCTGGGCATAAGCCTACCCCAAGCGTCGCCACATTGGCCGGTCCCGTGCGTTTCGCATCCATCGGATCCCCGCAACTTTCACCAGGTCATCAGTCCACCTACCTCTACCTGGCCATCCAACACAACATCTAGTATTAGACGTCCAGAACTTTTCGGCTCTGTTGATCATCCGTTCTGCGAGCAATGTGCCCTGCCCTCTGCCACTTAAGTTTGGTAACTCTTCGGGCTATGTTGGTAACCCTGATTCTCTTGCGGATGTCTTCATTTCTGATTCGATCACGCAAGGAAACACCGAGCATGGTCCTCTCCATTTCCCTTTGGGCGTCTTTAAGCCTTTTGATGATGATTGTGAGCAACGACGACTCATTCCCATAGGTAATCACTGGCAACACACACTGGTCATAGACGTTCGTCTTGAGACACTGTGGTAAGTTGGACGAGAAGATACCACGCATCTTCCCGAACGCTGCCCAGCCGTGTCGGATTCGATGGTTGACCTCTTTTTTGAAGTTAGACCTATCTGATCTAACTGGACCGTTTGTCACAGGTAGACATGCTCGTCTAAAACATCGAATATAGAGTCTCCGATCATGAAAGGAGTGTTTTATTGATTACTATTATTGTGCTACTCTGTATTCGACACAAATGTATTTTGTTAAGAATAAATGACTAATGACTAATGACTAATGATGTTACATGGGCATTCAACGTGACCTTGATTATCAAGCACTTTGTTGTGCACTACGAATTATAATTTGTATCTTGGTACACTGTATCCCCTGCTCTGAGCGCTCTGACTCACGTATCGTCTGGAGAGGCTCATTACTATACATTGATGTCTTGTATTGTATCACCCGCTGACATGTTTGCAGCTTGGCTTCCGCCGACTCCAATATGTTGGTCGTTTCGCAGAAATATGCTCCATATAAATAAGTACTAGCGGGGAATCTAGGCGGTTGTTGTGCGTGGAGAGTATTTAGGTTATGTTTATAGAGCATGTAGATTTTATATCCTTTACAGATTGCAGCATTTTGAGTAATGGTAAAATCTGAAGCCAAGCAGTCAAATAACAGCCTTGTCAAGAGTTATAGTGTTACCCAGTGACTGGTTGTGGAGGTCAGATAGACACTGGAAGCTGACCCCAACATGGCAACATAGTTGGGCAAAGGCTAGGTAGATTGATTGGTACAAACCGGCCAAGTGCGGGTCGGACTCGCCCACGAAGGATTCCGTATCATTATCGTAAAAATCGTCAAAAAATCACGTTTTTTGTATGGGAGCCCCACTTAAAAGTTTATTATATTCTGTTTTTAACTAGAATTGACTAGAATTGACTAGAATTTAAAAAGGAGGTCAATGCGATTGGTATTTTTGTAACAAGCTTTTATTTAACTTGCAATGTATGTATGCGTGTTCGAGTCAAATCTTGCAACTGAACTTTAAAGCAGTTATCCTCCACCGATTTAAATGAAATTTTGCATTCACGTTTAGTTTGGATGAGAATGTATGGTTAGCTAAGTGACGTCATTCTAAATCCAATATTGAGAGATTGCGGACTAGTAATTTTTTGTGCACTGCCATGATATATGTATCAAATCAAAGGGTTTGCTGAGAAGAATACAAAAAAAGCTTGTTATAATAAAATATTTTTAACCGACTTACCAAAAAGGAGGAGGTTCTATCTTCGACTTCTTATATGTTTTTTTTTTATGTATGTTCACCGATATCTCCGTCAATTGTGGACCGATTTTGAAAATTCTTTTTTTGTATGAAAGATTATGTTTTGAAATTGGTCTCAATTTAATTTGGTGAAGATTTGATGATGAACTTCGAAGAAATACAACAGAACTCCTCAAAAACAAACGGGCAATCTCTCGGGATTGCTTCAATCGGATGTCTGTTTATTGTCTATACCATTTCATAACATAACATCACACCAGTACGCTCTCGAGGGGTACGCAGACCTCTCATTTCATCCTTTATGTTCAAGTTTCATGATATTCGGCTAATCTATTCTGGCGTTAAGTAACTTACTAAACAACTTGCCTATTAGGTAGGTACAACTAAAAAGTGAAAAATAAAAAACTTTTTACAAAGAAATACTAACGAGTCGGTTTCCGTAACGCAAAAAATGGTACCTACGAAAGACACCGACTTCCAAAAATGAAGTTATTTTTCACTTTGTAGTTTTCTTATTTGGAAGTCGGTAGTATTTTTTAGTAAAAAAGGTTTTTTATTTAATGAATAATTTTATTTTAGCGGCAACAGAAATATATCAGACAGACCGTGGAGTCTTAGTTATAGGATCCCGTTTTTACCCTTTGGGTACGGAACCCTAAAAATGAATAGAGATATTTACCCATCAGTGGACAAAATGGTACATTATCATCAGCTTCATAATTTCAGACGCAACTGCTTGACACAGTCAAGCATCTCCACATCGACCGGCCCTGTGCGTCTCACATTCAGCGGACTCCAGGTCATCAGTCATCGGTCCACCACGTCCGAGGACTTCCAACGCTGCGTCTTCCGATATGGAATCGCCACACTAAGACCTTTTGGTCTCATAGACACAACAAAAGCAAAAGTAACGTTAACATTATAAGCGGTATATTTACCATGTTTACTGTTTGTTTCGAGTTTCCGTGATCATGGTGCTTGCAACAGCACCGAAATATCGGAAACTCGAAACAAACAGTAAACATGGTAAATATCTCGCTTATAATGTTAATGATAATGTTAGTGACCATGACAGTTTAAAAACTTGTAAAAGCAAAAGTAAATTTTACAATTTGTAGGTTATTTGCTTAAATTAGATTGTAACTTCAGTAAAGTACATCTGCGCTGCGTTACTTATAAACCCTTAATAATAATTATTTTGTGAGCGGTCATGGTTTCCACTTACTTTAATATTATTTAATCAGTCGTTAGAGGAGACATGCGATTCTCTAATTCCTATTCTTACCGTAAACTTAACGACCTATAATAATAATATAATAATAATAAGTTTTTATTTAATATCATTAGGTAAAACAATAACTACAATTTTTGCTTAAATCTATGTCAAGTTCACACGTTTTATGTGCCTGAACTAGGTAATCATGTGTTTCAGGCTATAAAAGTCAAAATAAATATTATTTCTCGACTATAGGAATTAAGGAAAGTCATTATCTTTAAATATTTACCTTACCTACGTTTGTATACGGTTCGATCGATCCGTGAAGTTTTCATTATTTCGTTAGTTAATTAACGAAATAATGAAGACTAAGAGTAAACCATGACTTAATAAACTTAAGACCTAAAGATAGGTGAAGGTCGATTGAAAGTTAATGACGTCTATGAAGTACGCTTTTTACTGTGTCGGATCCGACTCCTCACTTGAACTCGGTATAGTTCTCGCCAGACATCTTGGCCATACAAATAAAGAACCGCACCGCGCCTTGCGCATCGGAAAGCCAAGTTCAGGGCGGCCAAGAAGTTTGGCGAATACTATACTGCGTAGCGACTCGCCTCTTGTTTTGCTGGCCGTCATTAACTTTGAATCTGCCCGTACCTAATATAAACACACGACAGGTACCTAGCATTATGCCTTGCTGAATGACGGCATTCTGTCGAGTCTGTCCGCAAAGTAGGCGTAAAATTATAACATTAAATCTTGAGCGAGTGATTGGATTAACTAATGGGGATAATTTAGTTCTCAAGTGCTTGTGATTAAATTTACGGTTTGGTAAATATCTGTAATATTCTGCTTAGAATTTCTATGATGAGAACACGTTCTAAAAAATATGAGCAGTTATTTGTTACAAGTTAATTTTAGCGATATCTCAGAAAAATAAACATTGGTAATAATTTTTTGATTGATAAGACTTATACTTACACTGTTACATACAATCTGATGACATACTTGTTCACGCTTTTAATAGCTTGGTATATATGTATCTATGTTGAAGATCTTTTGAAGAACTTTGAAGATATACAACATCTCTCGGGATTGCTGCAATCGCATGTCTGTTTATTGATAATACCATTTCACAACATAACATCACGCCAGTACGCTCTTAAGGGGTCCGTAGATCTCTCATTTCACCGGTTATGTTCAAGTGTCATGATATTCGCGTTTTCTATTCTGGCGTTAAGGTAACTTACTTAACAACTTGCCTATTAGGTAGGTAAAACTAAAAAGTGAAAATTAAAAACGTTGTTGTTTATTGTTTACACCATTTCATAACATAACATCACGCCAGTACGCTCTAAAGGGTTACGCAGATGTGTACAGTTCACCTTGGTTCACTCTCATTTCACAGATTATGTTCAATATTATATTTCTAGATATTCGGGTAATCTATTCTGGCATTATAAGTACCTTACTAAAGGTAAGTTGCTTAATAGGTTCAACTAAAAAGTGAAAAATAAAACAGCTTATTTACAAAAAAAAAACTACCGACTTCCAACTTAAAACACTACAAAGTGAAAAATAACTTTCCTTTTCGAAGTCGGTGCCCATAACGAAAAAACCGGCCAAGTGCGAGTCGGTGTCGCGCACCGAGGGCTCCGTAAAAACCTCAGCTTAAAGGTCTTATAAACCTGAGTATTTGATATGAATTTCAATTTAATACCTCTACGCGTTCATAAGGAAAGGGGTTGTAAGTTTAAAATTATTAAACATATTTTTATTATATGATGTCACTAAAAATTTACGGTTTTCGCAATTTTTCCTTTATCTGTGTTCTAAGACGTTTCTTCGTACCAAATTTCAAGATTCTGAGTTAACGGGAAGTACCCTGTAGGTTTTGATTCCCTTGTGAGTGTCGAAAATTCGCGGCAATTTGCGGCATAAACGGCTGTATATATTGATTGCGTTGGCTTAGTTTGTAGCTAAGTTTGATTTTGCACAGCTTTAAGGGACAGTAGACCTGAGTATTTGATATAAATTTCAGCTAGATACCTCCACGCGTTTCTGAGAAAAAGGGTCTTGACAGACAGACAGACGGACGGACAACAAAGTGATCCTATAAGGGTTCCTTTTTTTCCTTTCGAGGTACTAAAAATTGGTACCTACCAAAGACACCGACTTCGAAAAAGAAAGTTATTTTTCACTTTGTAGTCTTTTTAGTTGGATGTCAATAGTTTTTTTTTTTTTGTAAAAAAGCTTTTTTATGTCGAGTGATAATAATAATAGATTTAATTTAATTGGAGACAACTGCCCGCCCTGGCCTCCCCTTGGCAACGGCCTTTGGCTCGTGGCTAAATAAACAGCCGCTCGGGTCGCTTAACGCGGTTAAGTAACGTTAGCCGAAATCGGTCCGTGAATGGGGGTGATTATGCATTACATATCGAGAATCCTCCGTGCTTCGGTAAGCACGTGAACCTATTGTCCAGGCTGCCATTTGAAGATCTATGATAGTCGTTACGGATATTCAGAAATCTGAAATCTGCCACCAGCCTTGGCAAGGGGTAATAGGCTTAGGGCCCATTTAATAGGATTTCAAGCTACTGAATAATTAGGTGTCAAATAAGTAAACATATATCGTATTTTTTTTCATTACTCATCAATTTGTTCGTATCAGAGGCGAATGATAGGCCCCTTCTACGTCAACGAAAAGTATCGATATTCGCTAATGAAAATAGAATGACTACAATTTTGCAAGTATCGTTACTCCGAAGGGATCAGTCTCGTTAGCATCGATACTTCCGGGTTTAACTCAGCCCTACTTATCTCCGCTCTTTGTGGGCTGATTTGCAGCCAACCAGAGATTTACACAAATTGAATCGTTTCCATCACGTCGGTAAAAACGCCACGGATTATATATAGTATCGCTTGATTATCATGTCGGCGAGAAAGTTGGTATCATGGTATCGGTATCAGATTTACGGTCTCGGTCCCGGTATCAAGCGGCGTCACTAATTGTGAGTAAGCTTGGGGGCGTTATCGTCGTGAGATTGTTAGGATATCGATAAGTGGGCTCTTGGGTTGTTGCTAGAGATAAATGTGTTAATTTACACTAGTAAACTGTATTAAACATTGATTAATTTCGTGGAGAAAGTAAACTTAATTAAACTTATGCTATGTTTTACCAAGTTCATTAGATTGCATGGTTGGCTTAGTGGTCACAAATTAAATTGTTTCGCAGGGAGTCCTGCTACCTAATTGCGTAAGTGAAGTCTTTGATCTCGCATGTGATTGGTCGATTGATGGCGGTCAAACCCTGTGCCTTGCCGACTTGACTTGCGCAATTTGGCTGCTGGATTCGATACCCACGATGAGCTAAGTGTTTTTCGATTTGTGCTATAGGGATTTCTCAGTAGCGGCCTGGAGGTTGGGTTTCATACCCTGTTAACCCGGTTTGTATATATTATCATAAACCCGGATTAACCGGTCATCACTAATTAATGGGATTTAACATAACTGGCATGAAAATAGGTCTCCTGACCGAATTTCGGTCATTGTGGCCAAACTAACTACTCAATGCAGGATATATTACAGTTAAGTGTTTGAGCTAACAAAGGTAAATCTCTCTATGACACTATGAGCTTTACTGTTAAAGTCGTCACAATCTAAGAAGTCCGTTGACGTTTCTCATTTTACATGCCGCGGTAACTTTCTACGTAAGACATTGAAAAATCAAATTCATAATCCTAGTTAATTTCTATGTCACTCATACACTATAACAATGAGTACGAGTATCATTCGCAAGCATCAAGTTTAATAATTATTAAGTATTTTTATAGCTGTCAAAACGGGTCTTATTTTTTTACAACTTTAGAAAACCCAATCACGGCTTAAGCTCGCTTTTGTACATAAGCCGCCCTATTGTATTATTTGTATCTGTTTCTTTATATGTTTATTATCTTTTCATTACATTTACTATTACAGGACTCCCCATCGCGACTAAACAGATGATCTATTGCAAATATTAGACAAAACACTCACTCTTGCGTAATGTATATTTTTGTGTACAATGAAATTTGTTTCTCTGTACCCTCACTCTCACTAATCTGACACGACGAGACGGAGATATATTATCATATTAGTCATTATATTAAGATGTTAGAATTAATTTGCCAAATAAATCCACCACAGGTACCTACTTATTGAATCAGCCCTCAATCGTCCACCCACTCTTCCGACATCGTTATTAGCAGCCGATAGCCTCACCGTCACAGCTCAGCTAATCTCTACCATAACTATACGCTGTATCACTACTCCTCAATCAACGAGGTCTGTGCCTCTAGTACTGAACCCTCTGAGATTACTTGCGACGAGTTATCCAACGCTCTCTATCTGTGCACTTTGTCGTATTGTCAACGTACGTAATGGTTGAAGAAAGACAAGTCAACGCAACACTGAAACAAGGGGCTCTATCGAAATGATAGCAAGGGCTAGCCAGAGAAAGTTAATAATTGCACAGCACTTTCAGGTTAGGTTTGATATCGCATAACACTTCACTTTTTGTCAAATGAATTCTCGCCTAAAAATCTATGGACACCATAATGCTCACGTGTAATTTGTGATCAAATCTTGCTTGAACTTTATGCAATGTATCTAAAACGAATTTTTCGTCTTTTTCTGTGATTATTTTAATTGTGATTAGTTATTATTTAAGACTATTTTACTTCAATCCGTCAATATTATTATAGTTTAATGCCTGGTCAGGTTTCTACCCGAAGTAAAGGACCTGAGAAACCAAGCCAGTTTAACTTAAGTTTACCAGGTTCAATAGTCTTATTTGCTCGATGGTATTTTGAAATATTGCGTTTCTGAACACCTTGCTTACAAGAACTTCGCTGTTGTTGCTAACGGTTGGGAGGTAATCAAAGAGTTTAACTAAACTAGAGCATGTAAGTGGTCTTTCAGAGAATTCATGATTTACATCCAACGATATAAAAGCAGTAAGCCTGCTCAACTTTCTTCCAGTATGTCGTGATTTAACACAACGTAAAGATTTATTAAGATGGAAATGTATCTTATGCGGCAGTCACATTAGACACAGATATTTAGTGACACCGCTGTTAAATTCAATATAAATTGGTGCGAGAGAGTTATATTATTTAGTGAGATTAATTCGTTAAGGTTTGATTGAGAGATTAATTTAATAGTTATTTCAGTATGTATATTCTCCTTGTTTACATCTGTTTAGTTCGCTTTTGAAGCAGCCGGGTTTTTTGACATTTTGAATTAAGTTTTTTTTAATACGCGCGTATAAAAACCTTGTGTGCTCAGTTTTTTTTTTAAATAAAGGTATGTTTAATTAAAGTAGCAGCAGTTTTCTATTTATAAAGCGTCAAGCTACTGTCCGCGGCTTCGCCCGTGTGAATAGTGTATTCTCCATAAATTGTCCAAGGGAATATTATACCGTTATGAAAATTATTACATGATTGAAACGTTAACTAAAAATCAATGTGTTTAGTCATCGCCACCTTTTTTGGAACACCGAGCGTTGCGCCTTCTAATCCTATTCTCAACAGATTCAGTGACCCTTGCTATTGACCTGCCTGCACGATACGATACGACATCTACGAGTTTGGTCAGGTATACTTTAAAATAAAATAATTTGAAATTTTGTCTGCCTGTCCATCTAGACCCGCTTTAGGTTTCCTAAATACACGGTGTACCTATTCATTAAACCTATCTCGGAAGTTAGGAGTCATATAACGAAAAAATCGTAACTATGTGGGAAACTATTTTATTATATACTAGCCGCCCCACGCGGCTTCGCTCGCGTCAACGGGCTACCTATCTACCCTAAATAGATGAAGGTTGCGTAACTTTAACCGCTATGCAGCGCACGCAATCGAAACTCTCAAAAAGGAATCATTTTGCCCGTTTTTGCAACATTTTTCATTTATGCTCCGCTCCTATTTGTCATAGCGTGATGTTATATAGCCTATAATCTTCCTCGATAAATGGACTATACAACACAAAAAGAATTTTGCAATTCCAACCAGTAGTTCCTGAGATTAGCGCGTTCAAACAAACAAACTCTTCAGCTTTATAATATTATATAGGTATAGTATAGATCAAATGGATCATTATTAAGAAAATGGTTGCTGTACCATCGTTGTTAAGTTCTGCCTTATTCCAGCTCGCACCCACCACGCAGCTAGGTCGAAGTCTAAAGTCCAAAGGTTGGCATGCCTCACACTGAAGCGTTCTGAAAAGTTGACGCCATCGGTCGACAATAATCTACTTGCACCTGAAACCGCAAATCCATTGTTGAAGTGTCGTAAACAGGATCTAACTAAAAACAAACAAACGCCACAAACTTATAACAATATTATAAATTCGCAACTTTATATGATTGATGTCAGAGGCTAGAGTTAATTCAATAAACACGGCAATACCAACACGATATCTGTCTCCATAAACCCAAGGTGCCCACATTAGACACCCACAGACTTAAATCTAACTAGATGACGCGTTCCTCGGCTAGTCGCACTGTAGATGGGAAAAGCGTTTTTTTTTTTTAACTCTCGGCTCTTGTTTGACCACTCTCTCACTGGTAAGTGATGATGTGGTCGACGGTCAAGCACACTTGCCTAGAAGTAACTCTTAACATATAAAAATCTAGGTTGCAACATTCAGGAAAAAAAGACTTCAGTAGGGAATTCCTCTCCTTAGCTGTACACACAATGAAAGTATTCTCAAAACACTTTGTGCGTTTGGACGGGATGTCCACCATGTACCGATGACGCATTGCCGTACTGATTAGTATTGAGGCCTTTGAAATGTGGCGTTAGAGAAGAACGTTGCTCATACCGTGGACAGCAAACCACACTAATAAAGCCATTTTCGACCAGCTCAGCATCGAATGCAAACTTTCCACGATATGCTACCAGCGAGTCCTGAGTTACTTTGGTCATATCGTTCGGAGACAGCCAGACAGCCTGGAGAAAACTGGTTGTGGTGGAAGAGATGGATGGAATGAGACCGAATCGCTGCTCTGACTAGATCAGGGCAATTACAGGACTCACGGTGACCACTACACTGAGAAGAGCCAAAAACAAAATGGCGTGGATGGTGGTAGACTCCTATCGATATATTGAATAATAACGAATCATTTATATTCCTCTTTGTGTTTAATCATTGGTGCATGATTTAACTTAGTGAGATCGTTTAGGTGCCTATTTTCTGTTCATTCCCCTCACCTTGATAGTTTTCAAAGCAACAAATGATTCAATTTCAAAACCTGTATATCAATCAATCAATCAATCTGCCGAGTCTTTTCCCAACTATATTGGGGTCGGCTTCCAGTCATACCGGATTCAGCTGAGAACTAGTGTTTTACGTGGAGCGACAGTACTGTACAATTTCAAAACCAGTATATTTACCATTATTGAGCTAGGTAGTTATTCGCTTAAGCACCTAGTTCCAGTTCATTTCTGCTTTCCTGGTATTTTTTTTCTAAAGCGTTTATCGATATCATTTATTACGAATCGTTCATAGAGAAGAGCTCTATGTTTCATTGTGGGTGCGCTTCGAATACTTTAGGTGTGCTTTATCAGATGCGCTTAAAATTGGGTGTGCTTCCAGGAAGTGTGACTCCATCAAAGCGTTTCAAGACGGGCATGACCTTAAGAAAAATGAAGAGAACGAATAAGAAAAGAGATGACGCAGATGTATGTACTTCGCGTGTACAAAAAGAGAGTTAAAGAGACAGCAAAGCTACCACTTTGAGCTGTTTCATTTAGCGTTGACTACACTAAGCATCAACTGAAATCTAGAGAAATGCCTAATTATTGAGCTGTGAAAACTCTACAAAACAGGAGGCCAAAACAATTGAAACATTTTCTTTCATCGGTAAGTAATTCTTTTCGTTTGGTTTTCTTACAGATAGAATTACTTGCGTTATCTAGTAAGATTTACGTCTGTGGTCGCACCCACTAAATATTCAACAATTGCGAATAATATTCCACAAGTTATATGAATGGTTGAAACGTGTCCTGTCTGTACATAAAGGCGGCTCAGACATAATTTGTCGCGCGTATTAGACACTGTCTAAAGGTTAAGCATTTACTTCAGTTTGTGCCAGCTCGCGCTAATTGATAATGGAAGTTATTGAGTTGGCGCAGTGTTTAGTTTCAGGCGTTGGCACATAAAGCTAGGTAACCACGGATTGTGACGCTTTAGCAGTGCTATAAGTATGCAATTGTATAGTTCTTTGGTACAGATTTTAGCTAAGGTTAGGCGGCCCTCAACAAACTATCAATTGCTCTAGTCTCTCTAGGCGTTTATGAAATGATATTTCATTTAATAATGGCTATAGGCTAGGCCTCTACTACAAGGGACTTAACTAAACTTAGCTTGTGAAATTCTGGTGTACTATATATAGGTGCACCTCTACCAAGCCCTTCAAGGAATACAGGAATCACTCCTGTGTGATGTTATGATATGTAATAACACTGAAGCGACTTTTAGACGATCTATCCTTTGTCAGTTTAATACGTCCCTTAGCATGTACGATTCTCGCAGATTTATCATTATATATTGTTAGATGGACACAAATATCCCTATATCTGATCCGTCGCAGTCAAATTGACTACGACTAACCGTTTGCTGACATATCAAAAAACTCGATGTGTAATCGGGCCCCATGGACCTAATGATTCAACCCCTAATGGCTCAAATATATAGTTTCCAATAAGGTTGTTGTTGTAGATTGAATTGGATTAATGCCAGATCTGATATCGGCCCCAGGGGTCACAAACATTTTTATAAGGATTTTCTTTTTGACAATTGTAACATATCTCCATTCCATTTATTTTACTGCTATATTTTTGTTTTTAATCATAACTCTCTTGCTCTCTCTTGAAAAATAAGAAAGACAGTTTGAATACGATAATCTTAAGCATTATGCTTCTTCTTATTTTTCAAATTCTTATTTATATTCTTATTTTTCAAATTTCGGGATTGGCGTAACATGTGTTTTTCTTCCATACTTTTCTGTTGGCTGCCATCTCATTATTCACCCCTTTTCACTATGAATAACATAAAATGTATTTTTTTAAATATGTAAAATCAAAATGGATCCAGAGTATGTTAATACTTTTTATAAATAATAATAAACCAAATAATTTGCATCAATTATACAATTCTAAAATTGTAATCAAACTCCTTGTTACAATTAGGAACCTAATTAATTTTGTAATAACATCATATCATAAACAAACATAGGTAAGTCTGTATTATTTTTTCTATCCATCTTACCTCAAGTGGTCTGCCCATGATAGCCTGATTACTGCGGCATGTTGTGATAAGTTTAAGTAATTAATGAATGGTACATTAGCGCCGAGTGTGAACTCGTCAGAACTGGTTCGTGTTGTGTGTATTAACATAATATCGACTTGTTGCTACTATCTACTGGCAGTGATAACTTTTTGTTTGATGTTCTTTGGACAGGAGTGTTGTCGGATTTACCAGTATAGGTGTTTACTAGCTAAAATTATTTTACAATTCCAAGGGAACATTATACCGGGATGAAAACTAGTCTATGCTATATAATACTATAATCTATCTTTGTGCCAAGTTGCAAGTGCCGGTCGCCCCTTGGCTGGGTGACCATCCATTACTTGCAGAGATCTCCCGTGCCTTGAAAAGCTCGTTAAGAGAGGTTCTCCAACCAGTCCAACAATCTAATAAGCAGTCTTACTTACTAAGGGATATCGTGGTACTGTGATAGCCCGTAGCGATATTTGCTATATATCTAGGATTTTTTCTTATTAATTCGTCATATTCTACATTATTTATCAAATAACATGCCTTTATACAATCAATTCATTCTCAATACGAATGATACTTCAAAATCAAAATATTTTAATTCTACTAAACCATCTAAATGCAATTTTGGATTATCAAACAAAAGACACAACTAGTAGCACATTCGCAAGCGTCAGCAGCTCTATGAAGAAAACCGTGCAAGAAACTCCACGAACACACTTTTCTTAATTCTCTTTTTTTAATTACAAGTATTTGGTTATATCATTCTTGCTGAAAAAATATATATGTTTTGTAAGATTGATGTAAAAAAACGCGCACGTAAAGTATCATCAGTAAAACCAACAATTCAACATTACAATAAGTAATTAAAAACTGGCCGAGTCAGCTAATTTATTCCAATCCCAACTGATGGCGCTCGTTCACGAACAAGACGCATGGATTGGTACCACTCAGCTCAACCATCATGAAGAGAACCGAATGATCCAACACATGTGCCACCAACAGACAATAGAGATATATTAGAAAGAGAATGACAAACTCTACACTGCCAGGGCACACACAAGTCAATGAAAATGGTAGATTTACAATTGGTATATAGTACTCATACATGTGCCGTGCAGTTATATAACACCACGGGGTCCCAGCGCTAAGAAAGAAAATTATTAGATGGCGCGATATGCACCGATTTGTTATTGAATTGTGTGTAAAATTAAGATTTTCTGGAATTGAACATAAAAATTGTAAGTTCTTGTTTAACCAGCTCTCCTAAGCACAAAATTATGGAATATTGGGCTCATTTCAAAGATTATTTAAACGGATTATTTAAAATTGATGCCAATAGGTGTCGCGGTTTTTAATTTCTGAGGCATTCCACTCTATTGTTTAAATTTGAATTGTAATACATTTTGGTGCAATGAGCACCAAATGCTGTAAAAACGTGCAAAAAATACTATAAAACAAATCGTCACTGTATTCAAAGAAAAAAATTCACGAACCCAGTAAAACTTTTTACTTGCAATTCGCTGCTAACACCAACTATCTAACACCGTGGAACGAAACCGAACGTGATCGATGTTCAAAAAATTATCAGATAATCAGACAAGAAACGCTAGTTACGTCTGCACGGTTTCTTTGTATGGGATGAGGCATCTGTATTCTAGTATTATATTAGGTATCTGTGTGTTTGTTACGTACAAACTATTCCATAGAGGATAACCATGATCGTATGCCACCTACACCTACCGTAACATAACATTCTGCAAAGTAGCACACGACCACAGTTATCCTCTGAACACCACTGTGAATATTTTAGATGAGAATATTTTCTTGTTTTGTACTTTTTAGAGCTTGATTTTTCAGTAGTCGGGTTTTAGTTTTTGAACTTATTTTTTATTTAAATTATTTTGGGGTTTTTATAGAGCCTGAGGGAACAAATGAACATAAATGCATACATACATACTTACATACTGAACAACAAACACTTTGCGACGCCGCAGTCGGGTAAAAATTCGTTTTTATTACTTTGACGGAAAATGTCTCGCAAACAATATGCTTGACAAAAATATGATGTAGCAAATGCGACTTTCATTTTAAAATCCCTGTTCAATGATACCACACATAATGAGGTGGAGCTAGTAAGGTTAGGTTAATTTTATTCTTGTTTTCGTGCCCCCTAGAGAGCGCCTCATTTCATTTTATATGACATAACATTACCTATAACTAGCGGACAAACAAGACGCTTCCAACGACACCTCATTCTTCAAATTATGATATGTAGTTTAGATGTTACGAGGAAACAGATGAACATACAAACATACACACATACCGGTCAAAAACATAAGCTTCCCTGCACCGTAGTCAGGTAAAAAGAAACACAGTCTATGCAACCTAATTACATTTCCCCTCTGGGTTGTTAGGGTCAGATAGGCAGTCGCTCCACATACCTAAGTAAGCAGTCTCTATTTTAGTATTTATGAAAGACCAGTAGTTTTAGTAATTAATACTTTATAGTTCTCTTAATAATAATGAACCTATCACACTGGCTTTAATTACAATTATGTTCAGCAATGATGTATTAATTTAGTATAATCTACAATCTGCGTATTCAAGTCCATTTATTACGAGAACTAGCACAAAATATGACAAGGAATTAATCACTGGCGGGGAATATCATTAGTTTATATACTAGACTTAATCTGTGGTTTTACTTGCGAAGATAGACTTTTATAGTAAGTCTTGTGCATCGTTAATTTTTACCCGTGTACGGAAGAAATATATTAATCTGCCTTTGGATATTCCCAACTATGTTTGGGTTAGTATGCAGCTGAATACCAGTTTTTCATTCATTCAACATGGAGCGATTGAGCTACCTGACCCTTTGGCAAGACTGCTGTAAGATTTTCTGGCTTCTGACTACCCATAACGACAGTCAAAGACGAAAAATTGACAGCCAGCACCAACGGCTTAAGACGACTGTCGCCAACGACCTTGAGGGAACAAAACGCGCACTCGTTTTACACCCGCGCGACACAAAATTCAGTAGTTTTTTTGTATTTTCCTTATTACTCTACGACTTAAGAACTAAGCGCCAGATTAAAATGTAGATAATTAAAAATTTCATAAAAGTACGCCCAACGGTTTTGGTGCGATTGTCTTGTTTTTGTCCCTTTTAGACATAACTTTTCAAATTAATTAAACTATGTTATACGAATAAAACTCAAAATTTTCTTAGATCAAATTATTATTAAAATGGTCTTATGTAACATATATTTTTCCAAAAAATGACAACTAGCCGTTTTCACGTGATTCTCGTTTTAAAATCAGCTACGCAGGGGTATCTGCGCCTCAATGTATTTGCCGAGGTTCGGAGGAGTCTCCGTACATAATTTTTGGTCACCCATCCACGGACCGTCCTCGGCAAGCGTTGCTTAACCTGAAAGATTGAACTGTACCGTTGTTACTATTTAGCCACGACGATTTCTCTCTACTAAACTATGTTCTAACATACCTATGATACTATAATCTCCAACAGCACATTAAATATTCTCACGACAAATTGATCGTCTGCCGATACTCCGAACATTCTCAAGTTTATAAATATTAATGTTACTAACTGTTACAGTTTACACTCCAGTCGTTAACAAGACAAGTCTTCCTTATCAACTTTATTATAATTTGCTTAATTATTAATAGACATAAAGGTGTTTAAATATTTTAGTGCGATTTCACGGTGGTTAGGCGAATCATTCATTATAATTATCAATTCAATTTATTTATTCGTATCTTCCTGTACACCTATTAACCTATACTAATAATTTCGGATGAAATAGTTAATTAAAAATGGGTGAAACGAAAATGAAGGTATTGCATGGAATGTTTTCTTCACAACTTTAAAAATCTCTTGGTTCGACTTTCTTGGCCAAACTCGTAACCACTCAAACAATTACCGGAACTCAAAAAGATGACGATAATTCCATTCAGCAATAATTTAGTATCAATAAATCGTATGCAAATACGAAATAATTAAAACACATAAATAACGCCAAGTCTTAGCTGATCTATAAAATATTAATTAGCAATATTTAGATCCGTTTAGACCAGAGACAATTAGCATAGATAAGGATTCTATTAAACATGTAACTGTATTTGCGTTACACGTATTTTATTAGCTTCAGATTGAGATACGGTATTAATTGATTAGTATTAATTTATAAGATGAACTTGTGTTTTCTCACGATTTTGGTGGAAAACATTGATAAAGTGATGGTTGGTGCAGGTTTGACCACTATTGATTCCATTATTTTTGTGAGAAAGATAATTAATATTCAAATTATTTCTATCACTTACCGTGTTTGAACAAACTTACTCATAAGTTTGTGCATGTTATTAATCTGTTTGAAAATGTATTCGAAAGTTGCAGAATATATTGCTACTACACATAAGTTTTAATGCCAAAAATTGCACATAACTAATTTTTCTTTCAAGTACGTAGTAATGTTATCATTAATCACTACAGAACCGATCACAAAGGACGTATTTTTTGCTTAGAACCAAAACAGTACAGAAATGTTCTATGAAATCTCATTGTTGCACAGTTTTTCATTAATGCATTGTTTCTTATTTTTTATTTAAATATAAATTTACCACATAGGTTTAATGTCTCTCATTTATTACTGTTTGTTTTCCGATTATAATAAAATAAAATAAAATAAAGTTTAATGTTAAATGTATGCATTAGATCAAAAAGATACTGGCTGAAAATAAAAATAGACTGAATGAAATCGATTTGATGAAAAAAAGATAACAGGTGGCGCGCATTTTGTACCATTGTAAAACTTTGATACTTCATATTTAGCAAGAATGGTTAAAAAATGGAATGGCATATGGACAGCGAATGTCATATGAATTCAACTCCAGAAAGTATAAATACAGCTGCAAATTAAATTGTTAATAACCTTTTGCCGCAAAAGTTGCGGGATAAATATTTTTCATTAACTTGAGTTTTATTTTGAGTAGGTATATTTTATCACGTTAGGTAGATTGGTAGTTGAAAGAAAAGTAGATTACGCACCTCGCTAACGTGAGTAATTAATGCACTCGTGTTAATTTAGTGCCCTCACATGCGCTCGGGCACCAACATAACACTCATGCATTAATAACTCACTTTGCGCTCGATGCAACAATCTACTATTTCTCTACATGAAGCACTGTTTACTCAAATATAAAAGAAATAAGTAATCTTAAAATTAATTACAGAAAACTAGTGGCTCTGTGAGCTGTAGACCTCGCGAGTCTGTCATTTTTATATTTTGTCGATTCTGAATGGACTATAAATACCATTAGAATCGGTTGAGAAATGCGACCTGTGTAGGAAAACAGCTGGATATCTGCCGGCAATCCGGCCATATGAAATCATTTTTGCGGACGCCAATAAAGTGAGTAGGAAACGCGACCAAACTGAATTTGAATTTATTGTGAATGTAAAATAACAACAAATAAGTTAGTTCTCAAAAAATAGTCATTAAAATTGTTCAATAATACTTTACCTTTTTTTTTGGAAATAGCTCACCGCACTATTCCCAATCACTACAGATCCTGAAAGCCAGAATCATCAGTGGCGACCACTGGAAAAGTGCCGAGCCAATAAAGCTTGACGAGTCCGGGAAAGACGATTCAACAGTTTTAGATCCCGCAACAAAATGATTCAGACAAGAACATCGGACCTTATAAAGTCTATCGCAACCTATAAAGCACCTGGAATTAGTAATTCAAAATCTAGCTGAAAACAAAACACGCGATCTTTACCCGAGCCTGAGAATCGAACCCGGGCACACATACATTTCGTCAATCCTAAACCGAGCTTGTAAACTACTACACAACAAAGGTACGGATTCCGAGAGAAACGCGATACGATACGGAACGTCCCAGGTTCAGAACTCAACTGAGGCATAAATAGAATTAGTGAGTCGGTCACGACTTTAACTCCAATGTTTATCGCGACAGGGAATCGCGAGCGGAGTCGGAGGAAAAGTAAGATTATCATATTCCGTAGTAAAGTAATACAATGAGTAATATTCTGGTGGTTTACTTATAATAATAAAACTAGCTTATTTATAGTCCCACTGCAGGGCAAAGGATGAGCATTGATCATTGCATAAACGACACTTCAGATTAGGTCAGGTTTCACTTGTAACTAATAATAACATATCACTGAGCCTGCATTCTCAAAAGGTGTATTTAAGCCCACAATTAGGCAGTTAAACTATGTGAATGAGAGCCAGACATCGACCGAACTCAATGTGCTGATTGGGTGCTTGTGCCGCTACTGACAACCTCCATTTTGAGAAATACAATAACACTTTGTCGGACGCAATCGAACTTAGGTTCCCACGGTCAGTAGTTGCACTTTCATCCAGTTATCGTACATGGCAGTCTACTTAGTCTAAGAAATTATTGTATTGTCAAACATACAATAATTTTTCAAAACATCACAATACAAGTGTAGGTGTACTGCGATTCGTAAATTTTATATTTCATATCCCCCTTTTCTATTTTATTTTTGAGAATTGCGTGTGCTATTTCTCGTAAACATTTATTTTGTCTTTATAAGTGTGTTGAAAAACGTCGTTTGCCAAGTCTCAGCTCCACCCTCGCCTTCGCTCGAGCGTCAATTCCATCTGGGCGGAAATGAAAAAGTTTGGCCCCTTGTATCAAAATGTATTTAATATACCAACTACATATCTTATGTAAATCGACATCTATATTTACATAGAAACTCATTGGTATATTAGATATTTAAAGCAGTTGTACAATTATTATTAATTAAGAAAGTTGGATGAGACTGTTTTAATTATAAATAGATCGGAATGCAGAGTGGATGTTAATATTGTAACTGCTCTGATTTGCATAGATAGCGCATCTCCGACACCCAGCGCTCGTTTACTAACAACATTAATGCAGCTTTTCTTTATTTTAATGCGTAATTAATATTATACGAAGTTGTTCTCATGTTATGTAGAAAACTTGAATTCTGACTTTGATTTAAGATAACATAAATTATTCATGAAAAAATCTTTTTTTAATACAAGCTTTTATCGTATTCTTTTCAGCAAACCCTTTCATTTGATACCCATATCATGGCAGTGCACAAAAATTGCTAGGCCGCCATCTTGAGCCGTCCGACATATTGGATTTTGAATGACGTCACTTTGCTAACCATGCATTGTCATCCAAAATAAACGTGTATGCAAAATTTCATCTAAATCGGTGTAGGATAACTGCTTTAAAATTCAGTTGCACGATTTGACCCGAACACACTTATATACATACATTGCAATTTAAATAAAAGCTTGTAAAAAAGTTACCTTTAGCGTAATGTCCCAGATTTCAGTTTATGCCTATTAAGTATACCTACTGGGATTGAGTATCTTACAATTCAAAGCACCGATTACAAATCGACGATCGATTGAAGCATTCAAGCGAAGCTAACACGACCTATTGTGCATCTTACATTATATATGTTCATAATTAAGTGCGTACCAAGTGAGGGTGCGTATACACGAGCAAGAATGTTTTCGCGGACTTGCCGTTCTTTCCTACGTACAATCTTTGCCTCATACACACGCTATTTACACGCTTTGCGCATAAATAGCAACCGCATCGTAAACGCGTCGCGATTCGACAGTTCACACGACGAACGTTCGGAAATTGCTTGATCATTTAAGTATTGGTATGTATTAGGGCTGAAAGACACGTACGCGATGTAAAGACTGTTCAAATGCGATCAGTGCACGGTGAGATACTTGCCATATGAACACAACCTATAAGCGAGTCGATGGCTGGCGATATTTGTCCATCATCGATATTTCGACACACACAGTCATACAGGTTGCAATACTTCGGATCGCAACACACTAATATCTCTAACTCTCGAAGTTTCGACCGTTGAGTGTAAATGTGAATACATTCAAGATTGATGACGACATAGGGAGATGTGTCTTAGATGGTGATAGGTTTATGCCCAGACAGATTGAGTATATCCATCTATTTACTATGGAATATACAGGTAAATGCCTAGCTGTCAATGTTATTAGCTCACGTTGTCCAATTTACCTGGACAATTGAGGTTAAACCTACAGATCTCATGTTCTAATCAATCTTTTGGTTTAAGATACACTATGACCTAATTGTTGTAATCTTCTTCTGTATTGTTTGCATGAGGAACATTAACAAACAATCGTTAATGTAGACTTAAGAAAAAGTGACTTACGAGAATATATGAAGAGTTGCCTTCTGGCTCGTTCCCTTCAGAAAACTCAGAAAATGTACCGAATGTAATTTTTAACGAAGTTCTTGGTATTGTTTAACTAATATATATTTCTTATAATTATGAAATTACTTATTATTTCTTTGGTCATCTTATCATACCCATCACACCGGACATGTAAAATATGAGTACCACTTATTAAATTGTCCCCACCGACAGCTGCAATAACTCGCACCAAATAAATTAAATCTAGATCACTTACAATTACCAATATTCACTTGCTACGAATTTACCACCTCCTCTTTGGGATCATTTACACGTAGAGAGTTTCTCGCTTGGAATTGGTAAGTAACAGTAGGTACGAGCATGATAGACTCTTGTACGTGTATACAATTCACATAGCGATAGCGATATCATCATCTTCCTGCCTTCCTTCTCATGTTACTTGGGGTCGGCGGAACACGTTTTCTTCTTCCATTCCTGTAACCGTGCGGCTATCACTAACTCCTTTCTCTTCCATATCACTCTTTACACAATTCATCTATGTTTATGTTAGCAATAAAATGATTTTAAGAATAAAATTTATAAAAATGTGGGGCGACGAATCGCCGCACTTTATAAAACCGACAGAGTTTTTTGTAAATGAAGATTGTAATTTTCACTTTTAGCGAATTAAAGCTCAAACGAGTCTGACTCACGCACAGAGGGTTCCGTATAAACAGCTACATTCTCCAAAATAAATAGCTAACATTACTAACGTTCATAAACAATGAAAACACCGAACATTGCTCTAACGAAGGGACAAAATTAACTTTGCCATTAGAAAACTGTTGTCCCCATTTATCAATATACAAAATTTTAACTTTTCCAGGTATATTAAATTTTATAAGTTGGTCGACTATTACTCGTAAACTTGTAAAGCCTACTTAGCTGTGATAGTTTTACTTTTAATTTCATTATATATACTACTGCCGTGAATTTTTGACATAAATCAAAAAGCAACCATTTAGTTGGCACGGGGGAGGACACTTAACTCTACCAAAAATTAGCAATTTAAAGCTTAATTTTACGCAAAGGGATCCCTGAAACGAAAAATGGTTTATACATACCCGTAATATTTTTGAATGGCCTTTCCCTTCCCCACACCATGGGATAGACGAAAAAAAACATCCCCACTTTAAGTATACAGGAGGTATACTAAACAATTTTTGTTCATGTTTTTATTTTACCACTTTATCGACGTGATTAATCCATGCAAAATTATAGATTTATGATACTAAGAGTCTCTGAGCTAAGTTGCGAATGGACGGACGGGCAGACGGACATGGCATAACTGTAAGGGTTCCTTGTTGACTACGGAACCCTAAAAATCAACTAATAGTGTAAAGGCTTGTATTAACAAAGTAATTAAATGCATTTTGATCCCAATAGGTTCATTCAACAATCAAAGTTGTACAATAATCGCCTGGTGAGTCTCTACTTTTCAACTCGAACAGCTATTCTTGCCTTTCAATGGGCGAGAAAATCTCCTTGACTAAACGAGCTCCCCGCCAATCATCCAAAATCTAAGTTACGATATAATCGATACAGCGCCGAGTTGCAAATAGAGAGCATTCGCAGAGGCGTAATGTGACGTTATTAACATTAAATACTTACAGTTACTTGTCTGCCGCACTTAAGCTAAACTGTCATTATCTGACAATTAGCCGAATCTAGTTTTTTTGAACAACATCACGCCTGTATTCCTCGGAGGGTTATGCAGAGATGCACCTATAGTACAACCATATTTTACATGTTATATTTTTCAGGTGAGATAGTGTTCAAGCGCGAGCCTATCTATATCTATCTATACATATAAATATAATTAGAGTGTCTGTTTTTAATATTGAAATAACCGTTTTTTACTGCATGTATATGAACATATATATGGTACATACACCAAAATATTTTTTTTTACAATTTTGGTCTGTTTGTTTCGGCTAATCTCTGAAATGGCTGGACCGATTTTGACGAGACTTTTATTGGCAGGTAGCTGATGTAATAAGGAGTAACTTAGGCTACGTTTATTTTAGAAAAAATCTTTTATTTTAGAAATTTGTTAGGCGGAACGAACTAACTGACCCGGCGAACGATTTCGCCGGGTCAGTTAGTCTATGATAAAAAAATTATATATTTATGTTTAGGTCCCACGTAACAGGGGCGAGCGTATTGATATCGACCGGGCAAATATCCAGACCTCGACCTGCTGCTGAGAAACCTGATAGAAAAACCCAATAACAATTTGGCCGACCCACATGCACTGCAGTGCCGCTTGCGATCACTACACCAAAGAGGCAGACTATTTTAACACCCGACGGAAAAAGAGGGGTGCTATAAGTTTGACGTGTGCACCTGTGTATTTGTTTATCTGTGTATCCGTGTATCTGTGTATTTGTGTATCTTTCTGTGGCATCATAGCTCCTAATTGGATGAACCGATTTTGATTTCGTTTTATTGTTTGAAAGGTGACTTTATTGATTTATTGAGTGTTCTTAGCTATGTTTGATGAAAATCGGCTCAGCCGTTCTTAAGTTATGGGCGTTTTACTGTTTGAGTCGGGGTGTTTATGCAAGATATCGTGTTATAGTTACGTGTTCAATAGATTGTAGATCGAAGTGACTCGCTAACTACTAGATAGATTATGTAGCATGAAATAAAAATGTCTCGGGGTTTTTTTAAATTTTACTTGTTCATAAGATTAATTAACATAAACTAATAATGAACTAATTCAAAACTGCGCAATTAGATCTAATTTTGGCACCGGAAACTCTAGCATAGTTTTAAAATATAATTTATAGTTGATAAACAGCATCAGATAATGCAACATCGATAAGTCGCGGTTTTTCGTCTATAACTCAAAATATTTTTTTTGTTAGATAGCGACATTATATCTTGAGGACGGCTGTGGTAGCCTATGGTGTGGTTGTTTGATTTATCTTTTGGGCAATGATGCGACCACGTCTTATTTAGCACGCTGCTAAAGAACTATCATATTCGTACTAGATTTCGATTATTTGGGCCTATTTTGTATCGGAACAATAATTTGATATTGCGAACGATTCTTATTTGGGATAAGGTAGAGCCATTTATTTTCACACTTGTCTCTCTGTAAGTTGCACATTAAAATGTTGTGTAATCTAATGTTATAAAGAGTTATTATTTATTTCTTTTACTTTGTTAACAAAAACGGCTATCCGCCAACTACATTAGTTAAAGAAAATTTAGACTAAATTCTCACACTTATCTCACAGAACTCCAGACACACTGACATGATCGTCTCCAATTCGTTAGAGAATAAATCGCAGTTGCATAAAAATGTACACACTTATGCTTGTAATTTTTTGACAAACAAAAATTTTATATAAACCTATTACAATTTCGTTTGTCACCGCTGGCAGTAGTATTTAACCTCATAATATTAAATGTCTATTTTAATAGCACTTGTTTTTCTCTTTTCAGTTAATTATTTTTTATCATTTAGGTTTTTTTGTTTTTATAATAATTTGTTTTATTGTTTACTAAGTTGGATGTTGCTTGTCCGAATTAAAGATTTTATTTTATATTGCCGATTTTCAGAGAATATTTTGCTCTCGACTCTTTTAAGGTAATAAGAAATAGCTATTTTCAAGAAGTCGAGTGAGGAGACTGGTTAATTTTTCTTCATTAATGCTGTCCTTTATGCAGAAAATACGAATTCGATTTTCTCACTTTTGCGCTTCAGAGCCATAAAGTTAATGATATAATTTTTGTATTAGGAACCGCCTTTTTTTGAACCAGACCTATAGACATTTTTATAACTTTCAAGAGTTAAATAATTTTTGAAAGTCCCAAGAGTTTTAAAACAAATAACGAATTGTATACATTTTTTGCACAAATTACTAAAATTAACTGTGCGAGGAACAATACAGGTTTTCATCTTGTTTTACGTTGTTGAAAGGTCACTAACTTATTCTTATACCTTATTATTCTTATAGCTATAAGGTTAAACTTGCAGTATTTAATAAATTCTTAATTCAAGTATAACATTTTAATAAATTCGTACATTAACTAAACAAATAATCAAATAAAATAAAAATATGGCAAAAACTTACGAAAGTTTTGGAGAAAATTTGCAGCGCAGTTTTCAGCAATTCACCAAAAAAGCTTATATTTTATAAACAAAATTCAAACTGTTACCAACAATATTATTTAAATTAAAACCAAAATAATGTTCAAAAATCTATCAGTAGTGTTAGTTCAAAAAACACAGTTCACTTCACACACGGGCCCAAACTCGCGACGTAATTAATTGGGAGATCGTGGAACACAACTGACGTCCGTTCACCTCGCGGGCACAGCATCCACTGGCGGTCATCGCTGAATGGACCGGCATTTCGCCTGCATGACTAGCCGAAAACTATCACATCTAGAAAAGGACATCCATTACTCGGTATGCTCTATTTTAAAACGCTGACATTCTATTTTTGAACAGCAATGAATAGTGACAAAAGAAAAATGATTGAGAACTTTTTTCTTCGCTTATCTTGTACCACGTAGGTTTTATTAAAGCGTTTTCTAAGTTGGCAAGAAAGTCAAACTGCCGTACTCAAGCTATAATACCACTATCTGACAAAATTATATTTTGAGTTTTTGACAATAATAAATCATATGCGAGAGTTTCCGGTGTCAAAAAATAGATCTAATTGCGCACTTTCAAAAAGGCTCATTGTTATCAAAAATTAATTTGCAAACATAGTAATTTAGGGAACATAAAGACATTTTTATTACTTTATCTGGAATCTATAAACAGTAAAAAAACTGCATCGACAGATCGATAGAGAATTTTCTGCTGACTAAATCGGAATTCAAAAGGTAAAATCGCCCAATTATCAGATAGTGACATTTTATATTATGGACGGGACTAAGTGAGTTAACTTTTTTTTTGCAAAAGGCAACTGAAAGGAGGTTGCATAGTGTATGTCAGAATGTGCGACATTTTAACGAAGGAGGTTGAATGTTAGTGCCGCATTTAGGAGCTATGTGTCATAATGTGCTAATTATAGGTTACCGGCTCGAATGGTGCAATGGGAGAGTATTTTTAGAATCATGTTGCTGTAAGAAAATATGTTGTTTAACTTTTATCATTAAAGTGTGCCTTGACATTAATAATATGCCTGTAAGGTTTAATTTATAGTAACCGAGCGACCGAGCCCTGCACGGGTGAAAAAGAGATAACGATGATTTCTAAAAATGAAACCTAGCTAGATCGATTCATCGCCCCCGAGCCGTTTCCGAGATTCAGATTATATATAATTGCTCCTTTAAAGGTTTTAGATTAGATAAATGCATTTTGTTTGAGTTTATCACCTGATGACTGCTTTGATGGTCTAATGGTCGCAAGCTTTACTCTGAGTATGAGGTCCGGGGTTCGATGCCCAAGTCGGGTAAAGTGTTATTGGGTTTTTCCATCTGGAAGTTCTCAGTAGCAGCCTTTAGATTTGTGCCCAGTTGATCATGAGAGTTATACATAACTCGCGAAATGTAGGTGTTCTAAAGGTGCAACCTGTTCTCTGCCCAACCCTTCGGTGATGTCGGCGTGATATTATGTTATTTTTATTACAAAATATAACTCAAATAACTGACACGTTTGTATTCAGTTTGAAAGAGCGTGTATTATATCTTTAGATATTTTTTATATATTTGATAGGCTCGCGCTTGACCACTATCTCAAATGTTGGTAAGCAATGATGTGATCGATGGTGAAACACGCTTGCCTAGAAGTAACCAATTCACACTTGTCTTAAAGATTCCTAGGTTGTAGCGGGGAACACAGAATTGGGAATTTGTTGTAATGTTGTTTGCTTTTAGTCTTTGACTTAAAGATGAAAGACAATAATTATGTTTAGTTTATTAAGACCTTTAGTGTTAATAAATTAGAGTATTTACTAGCCCTGAGTCATTGATTACCAATAACAATAGTTGCATTCATGGTTGTCCTCCACAAACAACATCATTTAATGGTTTCCTATAACAGTAATGTTTATGAACATAGTAGTTTTATGGCTGGGCTAATATTGATGATGTTCTCACTTCCAGCTCTGCCACAGAAAAATCTAACTAGATTACGCGAAAACAGGGGCAGCAAAACGCACTTTAATAAGTTTATTGTCGACTGAGACGTTCTCGACTGACCGAAGCTATAAATATCCTCCGACTGCACAGCATTTTTGGATTTTATTAACTTTTTTATTTACGACTTTTTAGTTACTTATAGTTTTTTTCGAATGTTTTTTAAACATATAAGTGGTATATATTTTGGTAATCAACTCTAAAAACCCTTCATTTTGGTACCCCACACGATGGGTTTCGAACTAAAAAAAATTGCAACCCCTACCATATGGCGCTCAAAATCCGCCATGTTCATTTTTTTACGGCACTTATCTAAGAACACTTGGACGGCCAAGACCTCTCCAATGATGTCTTAGTTATAAAAATCCGCATAGAGGTTTGAATGATACGAGGTAATAAAGAATATTACATACAAACATACAAGATACGCGTGAGAAACATAACTCTTTCCTTGGAACCGGGTAAAAAGTGAACACTTGAAGATCTGACTGGATCAGGGCGATTACAGGACTCGCGGTGACCACTGCCCTGAGAAGAACAGGAGACTTATGGCTTCGCGTGTCAAAAGAGATAGCAATACTCTTCCTTTGACGCTGATTCGTTTAGCGTTTTCGACACCGGACATTAACCGAAATCTAGAAAAATCACATTCGTACCATATTGAGCTGTAAAAACTAAACAAAAAAGTTGACCGAGTTTAATTACCGAGTTCAGTTTAATGGCTTTCATCGGTAAGTAAATTTGTTCTAAAATTGTTTGTGGAAAAGTGGCTTGGTGGCGCTTGGTTTTCACACAGATAGAGAAACTTGCGATATCTAGTTAGATTTACGTGTGTAATGATGTGATCACTTCCACGTTAGTTATGAGGTCGTAAGATAACTTAGTTGGTGGAATGCAGCAGATTCATATTTAGTTTGCAGTTTATATTGTAGTTTTAACTTTGTTGTTATGAACAGTGATTTTGCACAATTATTCGATAGTCTGGATTTCCATTTAAGCTTTGTCCGATTAGGGAGTCCCTTGATCAAACAAAGACAAAGATCAGGCGCTGCTGCTGAGAGTTTAGACTTACATTGAATTCAATGTAAGGCTCAGCGCTTGCGTTCGTTTCACTCATCAAACAAGATTTTGTACAATTTATCGGTAATTGTCGGTCTTTGCCTATTTAATTTCAAACTAAAACACTTACATAAAATCGACATAATTTTCACATAATCTTTATTTATAGCCCATGTCTTTGAACCATTTTTAAGTGAACAGTCATCTTCTGTCATCTTCTGGGCATGCTTCCATCGCACACTCTATCTGTCGCTTTCCATCAGACGTAAGAGAATAAGACCCATCCCGTAATGATATTGAAAAATTATTAAAATTAGTATCTAAAATGCTAGGCAGATGATAATTAGTTCTAATAACATCTACTATCAATCTGCAGCCATTTTCCAACTATTTTAGGGTAGGCTTGTAATTTAACCTGCCGCAGCTGAAGCTTGAATGCGTGTAAAACACGATTTACGACAGACTGAATGCGGAAGACTATCGCAGTTCACTGTTGGGCATATGTCTTGTCCAACAGTGAACTGCGATAGTCTGAATTAATAGGTAATATCAATCAATTGGCCAAGCCGATTCCCAACTCCATTGGAGTCGGCTTCCGGCGTCTAACCAGATGCAGTCCAGTATTTGATATGGAGTGACTGTCTCTCTGACCTCCACAACGCCGTAACTAAACACTAACTGGGTAACACGATATCCCTTAGAAAAACTGACTGTCAAAGATCTACAATTGACAGCCGGGACCAACAAGTTTACCCACCCACGGGTTAACCTCAGTAATATTTACTTAAACTTGAAGATCGACCCGTGAATACTGTTGTTATTTAGCCACGAGCGTTCTTATATTATCCACTACGATCTTTATGTAGTATGTCATGGACCAAGTGATTAATATTTGCTCTATGTGTAATTCCCAGGCATTATGAATCTAGTCAAATCAAATCGGGCAATGTGTATGAAATGAATGTTGATTTGAACTTCTATATTTATCACATTGTCTGTTCATTATGAATATCGCTACGTAATGGTTCGGCGATTCGATAATTATGGTCAATGAATAAGTCAGAGAGCGAGCGAAGCGAGCTCGGGAGCTTAGGGCACCCCGACACGGATAGGTTAGGTTCGAAGGAGATGAAGGGAGCTGCAATGAGCGAGCAAAGTGAGAGAATTCAGCTCCCGTCATCACCTTCATATTAGGTTACTTTAGATCCTGCAGACAGAAATAGGAGCGAGTCTCCGTCGACTTTGTTTCTTATATAGTAATCGTACTTTATTAAAATCAATGTCAACATTAAAATACTATAATAAAACACATCTTTTTACTACCCTGCCAAACAAGTGATGGCCATTATTCATAAAACTCGGTCAATTTAGTTATGTCAATAGTTTTTATCATATTGCATACTCATATTGAAAATTTTTCAAATTGCCCGGGCATTTTGAATAATGTCGTATTATTCACTTGGTCGATATCATATATAAGCCTCATATAAAGTAGTGCCACAGTTACAGATAACATAGCCCACATCTCGGGTGGTCCTCACTCTAACTCGCGACTTTTTGCTTCGTTAGTCGCGTCTGGTCTAGCCAGCCAACTCGTAGCACATTCCTGGCATACCTCTATAACGATCTCATAACTTTGATGAAGGTACCCTAACTTTTGTCGGATTTCTGTGGGTCTTAGATTATTATTAGAGGATCTTTAGTGTTTAGTTTATTGCTAGAATTGGTAGATATATAGATTGGATTTGTGGCAGGCCTACCGTGGGTGGCCCTAGATTATTATCAGATATTGTGGCATGATTTAGGTATAACCTTACGTAAGAATTAAATAACTTATATAAAACAGGTTATAAAACAACTTAATTGGTTAAGAGTTTGCAAGCTTAATGCTAGTAAAGGTTTTGAGATTTATTTGTATTTTTGGCAAACATAGATAAAAATATTTTCTTTAATTAGCTTCGCTCACTATTGACATATATTCGACAGTTCAAAAAGACAAAGTTTTTTACAAAAAAAATACTATCGACTGCCCACTAAAAACACTACAAAGTGAAAAATAACTTTCTTTTTCGAAGTCGGTGTCTTTGGTAGGTACCAATTTTTTTTCTTTATGGACACCGACTTCGAAAAAGAAAGTTATTTTTCACTTTGTAGTGTTTTTAGTTGGAAGTCGGTAGTATTTTTTTTGTAAAAAAGATTTTTTATTTTTCACTTTTTAGTTGTACCTATTAAGCAACTTGCCTTTAGTGAGGTACTTATAATGCCAGAATAGATTATCCGAATGCCATGAAACTTGATCATTAACGGTGAAATGAGAGTGTATCAAGGTGAACTGTACACATCTGCGTACCCCTTTAGAGCGTACTGGCTTGATGTTATGTTATGAAATGGTATAAACAATAAACAGACATGCGGTTGCAGCAATCCCGAGAGATTTGCCGTCATTTATTGAATAGTTCTGCTGTATATCTCCGAAGTTCTTCATCAAATCTACACCAAATTAAAATAGGAGCAATTTCGAAACATAATCTAAGAAATAAAAAAAATAATTTTCAAAATCGGTCCACAATTGACGGAGATATCGGTGACAATACAAAAAAAAAAAAAAAAAAAACATACAAGAAGTCGAACATAGAACCTCCTCCTTTTTGGTAAGTCGGTTAAAAATACATCAATAAACCACATCTGCCTATCTCTCGAGAAAACAAGCAAAACAGAAACTCATTTAACAAACATTAGTCATAACTAGAAGTTACAACATAGTACAGAATCATACTTAAAACAAACAACAACAACATAATTTGTAAGACAAAATAATTGCTTGACTTGCTCACAACAACGAATGTCTCTCGTTGAAGTCTTTTGTATGGGCATTCCGGCTGTGCTTAGAAACTTAACTACAACTTAAGAAGAACCGTATTCACTTAGCTTTTGAAAATATTAAGATTGCTCACGTTAAGTTATGAGTTATGTTTTATTGGGCTACTCTTGATTAGTACATAGGGAACTATTTATAGCTAGCTAGGTATATAGGTACTTGATATAATGTCATAACTATCTTTGGCAACAGTTACTTTGTTAGATTTTTTTGTATGAAAACGAAATTATGTTATTCCCGAAGGAAGTCTAGTATGACGACTTAGAGGAATTTCGAGAGATTGGTCTCAGGACTGGGAGGGTTCGGGGGAGACCTTGACCCAGCAGTGGTATCATACTAATATTATAAATGTGAATGTAAGTTTGTTTGTTACGCTTTCTCGCAAAAACTACAGAACCGATCATCATGAAACTTTGTACATATGTACAAAGTTTCATGATGATCGGTTCTGTAGTTCCTATGTTACTTCTTATACCTCCAAGAATATATATTCTTGGAGGTATAAGAAGTAACATAGGATACTTTTTTTTTTTAATGGCTTCACTGCGAGCGAAGCCGCGGGTAAAAGCAGTAAATAAAATAAAATAAAAAAACCCTTTGTTCCACTACTTTTAATTTAAAAAAAAATAATTAAGTAACAAGAAAATATTGCAAATACTTTTCAAAGAAATCTTTAGCTCTTCTTCTCAATCTGTCACGTTCTTCTTTTCTTTTCATTCACGAGTGCTTGCCATCGCTTTCCCTAGCCTCTGCGGCGTAGGCTTTCCCTAAATTGCTCCACACATTCATCGTGCGTCCTCTGCATCCAGTCCGGTCCACAACTTTGGGTAAATATGCCTCGCCATCTTTTTCTTCGCCTCCCTTGCCGTCTTTTACCTTCCAATGGGATCCATTTTGTTACCATCTTTGACATCTAATATAATTTCCAATCTACACAAATGCCCTGCCCAGGTTCATTTCAGTAATCTTCGCTTCGTCTTCTGTCCTCAAAGACCATGCTTGGCATCCGTACGTGAGGCACGGTAGTATAGCTGTTTCATATAATTTCTTTTTAATGTGCCAGCCAACTACTTTGTCGTTCATTATGTCTTTCAATCCCTAGTATTTTTGTAGTGTATTGTCCTACAAAAGTATTGTTAAAGTACTGATGAAAAAGGTACCATCGAACTGATCTGATGATGATGCCGGAAGTTAGGCACTGAAACTTCGAAAACAATGTATCCTAATCGTGTTTGAGCTTATTGGAATTGTCATGAGACGTACTTTGGCGGTGTTGAAAAACAAAAAACAATAGGGACCAAAGACATCGAATTAAGAAAAGAAAGTATTTTTTTTTTTTACTTTTGGTGGTTTTGCTCTTGACTCTAGTCTAAGTCAATGACAGAGACAGAGTCGACGATGGAGCGAGCTTACCCAGAAGAAGCCTGTTCACTCTAACTTTGAAGAGATTCGGGTTAAATGCGTTCGGAAACACAGAATTTTTTTGATTTTTTGTGGTTTTTTGGAAACCGTTTTTTTTTTTAAATAGAATATAACATTGTGTATCATATGTGATTTTTAACCGACTTCCCAAAAAGGAGGAAGTTCTATGTTCGACATTATGTATGTTTGTTTGTTTTTTTTAAATGTATTTTCACCGTTATCTCCGTCAATTGTAGACCTATTTTGAAAATTCTTTTTTGTTTGAAAGAATATGTTTTGTAATTGGTCCCATTTTAATTTAGTGAAATTCTGATGAAGAACTTCGAAGATATACAACAGAACTCTTCAATAAATAACCGCAAATCTCTCGGGATTGCTGCCATCGCATGTCTGTTTATTGTTTATACCATTTCATAACATAACATCACGTTCACCGGTTATGTTCAAATTTCATGATATTGGGGTTATCTATTCTGGGGTTATACTCGTAGGTACCTTACTAAACAACTTGCCTATTATACCTAATACGGTACAACTAAAAACGGAAAAAAAATACAAAAAAATACTACCGAGTTCCAAATAAAAAAACTATAAAGCGAAAAATAATTTTATTTTTGGAAGTCGGTGTCCATAACGCAATGAAGTGGTACCTACGAAAGACATCGACTTTCAAAAATAAAGTTATTTTTCACTTTGTAGTATTTTCATTTGGAAGTCGGTAGTATTTTTTTGTAAACAGTTTTTTTTTAGAAGACACATTTACTGTACATGCACAAGTATTAATTTTCCTGAGATCATCGCGAATAATCGTTAATGCGTGGGAAATAAACTATAAACAATTATTGATAGTCCAAGTCAATAACTTGCAACATATTATTATCTAGTTTAATTGACGATTCATTTAGTATCCGTCCTATAAATAAGTAATACTTAATATCCATTCAATAAGTTAACGTAATTAAATAGAAGTATTTTTATTGACATCGTATTGAGGAAATGAGGTTTACTTATATACGTGTTAAATCTATAACTTTGCTGTCTAATATATTTATTATATTGGATTAACTTTAATTTAAATCTCAACCTATACTATAAAGACTTAAAATTCTCTTGAAGTACTGATCGGATTTACTGAGAGTAAGCTATATTAATCTTTTGTTTGATGGGTCAGTGAGGTGAAGCGGTGGGCAAAAGCTAGCAGGATATAAAAGTCTTTTGCCCACCAGCAATAGCAGCGGTGGCCCAGCGGTAACGACTTCAACTTAGAGCTCGTAAGTAGGAACCAAGGAAAGCATTTTATATTATGTAATTTACGAAAATTTCATCTAGAAACCATTTACCGTTTTTCGTTGTAAGAGCATCCCTTTAGGGAAACGTTTAATAACCAATCCTCCAAAAATTTTAAGACTTGTGACATCCACTGGCCCACATGGTAGATTACGGCCCACAGATGCTTTTGTGTGAACCAGCAGGGGAAACGTAGGCTGATTATCTCATTGCTCGCCCAGCAGTTGGATTGGTAATAAAATAAATCATCACGGTTGTGTTAAATGAATACTTCTAAGTAGAGCATATTAATAATAATCGCTAATTTTGCGTTTATAATATTATTATTTCATTTTTTATGCACCTGCCATGCTAACTCTTCACCGCCCTGGTTGACTGGTAGAGAATGCCTCAGGCATTTAGTCCGCCTATGTACTTTTATGTTGCATGAAGTTTAAATAAATAAATAAATTAATTAATTAGTGCCAGATAAAAAACACAATACCACATGAGCCGATTTGGGAAACGAATCCAAGATGGCACGTACAGCCGTCGCACTAGCGACCATTAGAAGGTCTCAGGTATCAAAGTCAAATTTCTTTATTTCAATTAGGGCACTAAGCGGCACTTTTGAACGTCAAAAATTTACGTAAAAAAAAAGGTGTTTAACAACATTTACATACATTTATTCATATACATCAGAACGATGCACACAGTCTAACACTATTATACTACGTATCTAATACCTTTAAACGAGCAATTCTTGTATGTATGTATGTATATGTATATATAATATGAATCTCGGAAACGGTTCCAACGATTTTCATGAATTTTAGTATGCAGTTGGTTTCGGGGACGATAAATCGATCTAGCTAGGTTTAATTTTTAGAAAACGTCGTTTTCTCTATTTTTACCCCAGAAGAGCTTGGTTGCCCAGGTACTACATATATAGTAATACAAGCACTAACAGGTAAATTCATTCATTTCATAAATAGGAACATGGTTCTCACATATTTACAAATAGTGCAAACATAGGTAATGGAAAGAAAGACAACACATTTATTTGTAACAAGGCACTAGAGCCCACAACATAAACATAAGAAAAAGAGAAAAAAAACTTAGAGAAAAAAATACTTAATTTTGTGTGTTCCACGGCTGCACCAAGTAGGCCTAGTTCAGCAAAATTTCGGGCAACTAGAGCGCGACGCTGGTTTTCAAGTGTGACTGTGACGGACGTAAAACTGTTTTAGTGACAAAAAGCATATCATGGTATATGTTTGGCATTCGGATTTATCATAATACATAGTTATAAACTATTTTCAAATTGCTGTGTTGAACCCAGGCCCACTCGCTGGAAAGCCCATACACCAATTTACATACAAGAAGTCCAAAACGCAACAAATTAATATAAATTAGACTAATGGAGTAAACCTAGAGTAACCTTAACCCTTAACTCGGGCTAATGCTAACTCAGTCTGTATCTAATCTGTGCTACACGGACCGTAATTACAATATATAAAGGTAACGGGAGCGACTCCCAGGTAATTTATACAACACATACATGCGGGTTGCACAAAATAGTGCGAGGAGGAATTGAGCTAGGAGCCAATGGAGTTGCCACATCTTTTAATATGAAGTTGCTATTGATGGACTTTAACTAGCAAACTACTTAAAGTTATTCTGCAGAGTTTGTCTTTTACTACACGATGTCAGTCCGTGGATGGGGCTTCTCTACCGAGATTCCTCCGTGTTCTGCAAAGGATCTTAAGCGAATGTTCCCGGCTGCAATTCGTAGATCTATGAGACAAAGGTTACGCATAGTCGTTAGAGCACACACAAAATCTCTGTATAAAATACAAATAAACAGAAATTTTTCAAAGATTTTTAGAGCGGTCTCAATTGTTTTTTTTTTGTTCAAAAAGCCACTTATCTTAATATATATAAATCTCGTGTCACAATGTTTGTCCTCAATGGACTCCTAAACCACTTAACCGATTATAATAAAATTCGCACACCATGTGCAGTTCGATCCAACTTGAGAGATAGGATAGTTTAAATCTCAAATTATAGTCGGTAGGGTAGGGTAGGGTAGGTAGGGTAGGGTAGGGTAGGTAGGGTAGGGTAAGTTAGGGTAGGGTACGTAGGGTAGGGTAGGGTAGGGTAGATAGGGTAGGGTAGGGTAGGGCAAGGTAGGGTAGGTAGGGTAGGGTAGGGTAGGTAGGGTAGGGTAGGTAGTGTAGCTACCTACGTAAGTAGCCAATTGACGGGAGCAAAGCACCGGGGGTCAGCTAGTAAAATATAAAACAAGAAGGCCATGGTCTTGCATAATCCTAAGACTCGGTTAATGCCTCAGTTTTCTTTAGTGATACGCTTAGAAGGATAACCATGAAGGCAAAGTTTGAGAATAACATTCAACTGCCTAATTTTGTAATCCACATAGCTTTACGAGGTTATCGGTCATTGGGAGAACTTCTAAAATTTTAACTGCCATCAGTCATCCCATCAGTCAATATCTGCAAGGTGCCCCGTCCACTGTCAAGAATTTTAACCAGATAATGTAGGGTAAGCCTCTGTACCGTATTTACCCCGTACTACTTACTGTTCAGGATTGCATTATTATTGCACTAATATTATTACTTGCACGCAATTATCGGGCACGTATTGGAATGTATCGGGACTGTCTCGGCAGTGTCTGAGAGTGTCTCGCCAATGAATGTATGAACACTGTCAAGTGCTATCCTGTAGTCAGGGGTAATACAACCAGGGAAGTAAGAGTTACAGGTATAAAGGATGCCACAAAACATTACGATGTTTTGATGAGAGACTTGGGTTGTCACTTAATTGTGGTTTATTTCCACTTTTTTTCTTCTTCATCGAATCGATGATACCAAATTAAATGGGTTTTGATTGCAATTCCGCCATATCACCAGCGTTAGCATTTGCAAAAAGACTTTTCAGTTAAATTTGGTCTCTTAAATAGTCTTGGTTACCGCTTTAAAAAGTTCTTGTGATTCTAATCGAATCGATCTAAAATCGAATAGCGGAACTAATCTTCTCGTTGTCGAATGGAATCTCTCAGAATGTTCGAGCCGAACATTCTGGAAGTTTCTAGTCGCTTCGGGAACATTGAGTTCGTAAGTAGATTGCTCTGGAAGATTCTCGTTTTATCTGGAACAATGTGGAACGTTCTAGAAACATTTTCTGTGCTATATAAAGAGCGGTCGGGTTGGTCGTAGTTCAGTTTCATTTGGAAGCGACACAGAGCGATCGGAAAATGAAAATAGTGCGAAGTGATAGAATTGTTCAAGAAGTGTTTTTGAATGTAGTGTGATTAATTGAAGTCTGCTGTGTAAATAATTTATCCGTAAACCCCAGCTCGTAACAATATTTTTTGCGCTTCAAACTATGCAAAAGTATTCTTACTTTACATACATAACCAATTAACCTGATATTTGATACTGGCCTCCTTTCGTTTCAGTCTGTCAGACTTACCGAAGATTAGATACGTTACTCAAAATGATTTTTTTATCAAGCTTCCTTATGAATGAATTTGAGTATGAGCTTACATAATGATTCCTCAGTTATTCTAAAAACTTGAATTTTACACAAAATAACCTTTTAAATATAAAAGCCTAGATATTCCTAATCTATGATGGCCCGCACCCCTATCCCTTGTACCGTTAGCATCAACACACGGGCTCCGTTTCAGCCGCAAACCGCAACTTTCCCTAATATCGTGTACCGACGGCAAAACAACCTCTATATAGTACCACAGTTCTGTTATTGTTGGACTTTCTTACCATGCTGTTATGTTAATAATACGCAGTAAATCGTATTGGATACTACCTTATTTGAACTTGAAGAAATTTTGCTTAAATAACGTGTCAATACTGTTTTGTTTGGTATGCGGACAGTGACATAATATCTGGCATACTTAAGGTCCTTCCACCGCTTTAGTACCATAACAAGGTTACTTTCAAAAACATACTCCTTAGTAACGTCTCAGTTAACAAGTTTGAAAAAAAAATATTATTGTTTCATGAACATTATATTTTGTGGAACATGGTTTTTTGTCTAACTATATTATATAAATACTAGCTTCTACCAGCGGCTTCGCCCGCGTGAATGTCGATAATTATACCAAGAGAACATATTCCCGGAATAAGTATCCTATGTGCTATTCGAGACTATAGTCTATCTGTTTGCCAAATTTCATCTGGATCCGTCCAGTTGTTTGAGCGTGAAGAAGTTACAAACACACACACACACTCACTCACAAACTTTCGCCTTTATAACATAACTAGGAAGTGTGATTAACAACACGATATTTTTTCGCTACTTTTGGATACTCCTACAAAACGACTTGGATGTTTCAAATATTTTTACACAGAAGAAATGGTAGCTAGAATTTGACATGTAGTTCAAAGAATATTTTGCAAACAAAACTGTCCAAAAGGGGTTCACTATTGATACTCTGGCTCCGATCGGGCGCACGGCCAGTAGGTACTGCGTTAACATTGGGGAATACAGAGTGAAACTAAGACATTTTAGCTTTTTAGTTGGGCAATTTAATATATTTTTTGAGCTTTTTGCCTGTGGGCCGCATTTTGCCATACAAATTAAACTTATTAGATTTTTCCTGCGAACTTG
Organism: Orthosia gracilis; assembly: GCA_947562075.1. NCBI lineage: Eukaryota > Metazoa > Arthropoda > Insecta > Lepidoptera > Noctuidae > Orthosia > Orthosia gracilis. Next base: position 19,333,173 of record OX387275.1, on the reverse strand, counting down.
CTTTCGTAGGCATCTGTAGGAACCGTGTATTTTCTTTTAGAATAAAAGTATCCTGTGGCACTAAGCGTTATACTGTAGCCTGCCAACAGTAAAATAATTTTTCAGAATCTTTTACAAGATTATTCACACAATTTGCCCAGTTTATAACATAAATTATTTATTATTTAAAACAAAGGTGTAAATATGTACATACTTAAACACTAAACAAAAATAAACTTTACTAACTTATACTAGAACTAACTATATACACTATATATAAAAGAAAGGTACACTTAGGCGTCGAAGTACTCCTCCACATCGCTATCATCCGGGAACGTGCCCAGAAGACTGGCAGCATTGCCACGTTGAATGGCAATGCTGATTCTTTGCGCAAAGAAAGAGCCAGCTCTCTGGTCACGCACAGTGTCGATCAGTCGGCGAGAGATCTCCTTAAAAAGGAGACGTGCACTCGGGCCCCATGACCCAAGCGTTTCGACCCCAAACGGCTCAAAACTGTAATTACCTATTAGGTTACAGTATTTGCGCCGCTTGAGGGCTTCAGCAGCCGCAGCAGCAGCGCCAGCACAGCCCGCCGAACTAGAAACATGGGATGGAGCAAGGGTGTCGACACAGGTTGCGTCCCACACCAGAGGCCTACCCACCTTCCAGGGCACCAATGTCATGCCATCTGGTCTCTTCCCATCGTCACGTACCAAGCCGTTAGGTTCTAATACAGCTGGTACGCTGGCGGTGATAAGGGCTCGACGAATAATGTCATTGATGCTGGCGTGCCGTGCTATGCGTCCTGCGCTCTTGCAACAAGAAAGGCCATGGTGCCCAAGGCTGCCGACAGCTTCACCACAATGGCACCGATGTGAAGCAACACAAGGTGCGCCTAAGCGTAGACAGGTTGCGAGCCGAAACGAAGAGTCATCCATCATAGTGCCTATGGCGGATGACGGGTGTGCTTGAAGCCACAAACCCGACTCCCATTCTCCCACAGCCAGCAGACGCGCACGCTCAGCAGTACTAGACGATGTATTTATAAGATTATTCTGAATAATACTGCAGAGCGGCTCATCCCATCGTCTTTGGGAGGACAGGATGTCGGGCAAATCCGTATTGGGACAAGCCATTTTCCAAGCGTTCAACGCATCGGTCAAAAACGGTACCTCAAAATCAACCAGTGAGGAAGGTAAGATGTTCCTAGTTAATTTATCAGTACCGTAGACCGAGGAGAGGAAGGCTGGTAAACTTATACTTGAAATTTTGCGGACGCCGAGGCCACCCAAGCGAATGGGAAGCGTGGCTTGTTGCCATGCTCGGTCGTCCAAGGCCACATTTAGGATGGATGAAAGTGTATTCTTAATAATTTGGTCTACTTTTTCTAAAAGTTGTGGGTGTTTCCATAAATGAGAGGAGCGAAGGCTATAAGTAAATTTTGGTCCAAAGCAACAATATCGAATAAGTGTGTAGGCCGAATGCATGTTAATTTGGAAAAGTCTTTCCGAGACATCGTTAAAATTTTGTATTTTCTGTTCAATAAAACTTGGAAAGGATTCATCAAAAATGGGAGAACCCAGGAGGCGAAGAGAATTTCTCTCAGTAATTTTAATATTAGGGGCTATGGCGTTGAATTTTGCTAAAATAGTCTGTCGGTCAGTAGTTTGTGGGAGGTAAATTTCGCACTTCGAAAGGTTAAGTTCTAGCCCTATAGAGCTAAATTTATCATTCAAAAAAGTTAAATCGTTCAACACGGTATCTACATCACCTCCTAGGGTTCCATCATCCAAATACCATACATTGAATTTAGAATTTAGTTGCCGAATGATTGGATTTATTGCCAAACTGAAAATGACTGGCCCAAGAGGGTCACCTTGTTGACAACCAACAGCTGATTCCAAAAGGTTTTCCTTGTAAAGTAATTTAGAGGGGTGTCTATAACATTGATATAGAAAACTGTAAATTTTGGGTATTTCTTTTTGAACTTCTGTCAACAAGGTATCCCTGTTTACGGAATTGAAGGCATTTTTTATGTCAACCTTAAGTATGACCTCACCTTCATTGCTGTTGAGGTATGTGGTTAAGGCATGTACCGCAGCCTCACAGCCCCCTTTGGACCCGAAGCCCAGCTGTAGGGGCTGGAATTTGCTGGCCAGTGCTTCGCTGTAAAAAGCACAGCAAATTTTGGCTGCGATACGCCTGTAGGTAGACCCTACGGCAATGGGACGAATGCCGCCATCCTTCTTGCGCAGGGCACATAGGTTGGCCCCGTACAAAATATCGATGACGGCTTCGTTCACATTGCCGGAGAGCATGAGGTTGATGAGGGCCGTCAGCTCCTTCAAAAGGGACTCACCAGCTTCTCCGGCGCCTGCGGACATTAAATCTTTTAAATGTTGCGGTGTCAGGCCGTCGAGGCCGCCGGCGGATCCACTCCGGAAGGAGCCCACGGCCGCACACAATTGTTGGGCTGTAATTTGCAAAAAGTTGTTTTCAGGATCGGGTGGGTCGGGGAAGGTGAGATCATCTGCCGGGGCGGGGTGTTTGCTCTCCAGAGCTGCAAGTGTCTCTGGAGAGTACGGTGCAAAATTAAATTAATTAAATTTAGATTAGATGATATTTATGTATACTATTAAGCTATGTATAACTTTATGTAAATAATTCACGTGATGTTATGTAGGAAAATACCGTGAAAAAACTGATTCCTTTTCATTAAGATCGTTTACGTAGTTACAAATAAAACTTCGCAATACTACCAACACTTAATACTCCTACAGTACCTAATCAGAATATGTGAAATTATACACAATGTAACTGAACACGCCCTGCCCTCCCCTCCCCTCACACTACCTACCCCTCTCTCGTACTGCACCTTGGATGGAATAAGGATGCTTAGAATAGCTAAGTATTAGAGCCACATAAGTACTGTTAGATCACATGTCATGATTAAGTAAGACAATTAATGCACAATCCTAATAGTGCAGGGTTAAGGTTAACATGGGTATTGAACTTGTTTGGGTCTGTTAATGTTGTCTTGTTACAATGCAGGCTACCGCGTTTGAATTTGCTGCTAGGGGCGCTGGTGTTGCGTGAGGTCTTCAAAATGTCAAATTTCATAGTTTTTTGGCTTTTAGTGCGATTTACTTACTACATTTTTATTGTTGTGAATGTTTTCCAAATTTGGCAGATAAAGTTGGCACAACCACTGCTTTAATAGAGTTTTGGGTTTCGAAAAATTGTATCCTTATTTTTTTTCGAAAATTGGAAATGATTTGTAACCGACTTTCCGAAAAGGAGGAGGTTCTATGTTCGACTTTATGTTTTTTGGATTTCTACGATATACGATATGCTGGTACGCAGATGTGTACAGTTCACCTTGGTACACCCACATTTCACCGGTTATGTTAAGTTTCATGATATTCGGGTAATCAATTCTGGCATTACAGGTACCTTACTTAACTACTTGCCTATTAGGTAGGTACAACTAAAAAAATAAGAATAAAAAAACTTTTTGCAAAATAATACTACCGACTTCCGAATAAGAAAACTACAAAGTGAAAAATAACTTTTTTTTTGGAAGTCGGTGTACATTACGCAAAAAAATGGTCCCTACCAAAGCCATCGACTTCCAAAAATAAAGTTATCTTTCACTTTGTAGTTTGCTTATTTGGAATTCGGTAGTATTTTTTCCTGAAATGTTTTTTTTTAATTCAACCTTTTTTCTTCCGTGCGCATAATAGCAACGTTTAACAGCTATACTTCTGGACCTTACTCAATAGTGGCGCCAACTGGTGAGCAATAAAACGGTAACCCCCAAACTAACTTGTTGATCAATCGCAAACGCTACTGATGATGTCATGACGGAGAATGAGGAGGTTATTGGGTTTAACTATTTGGAATGTGGCAGTAGTAGCCTGTCGTTGGGATTTATGCCAGAGTCGGGAAGATGTTTTTACCAAGTTTGTAGAATTAGTCCTTCTAAATTTATGGGGCTGGCTTGACTTCACTTGAGATCTGGAAACTTTTGAACGATGAAAGCGCTATGAGCTTGGGAGTCTTGGCAACTAATTTACTAGAGCTTTTGATTGGTTTATTATATTATTTAAGATAAAACCGTTACAAGACCAATTATATAATATAAATTGGCAAAAATATTAAAACCATAAAAAAGGATCCACATAATGTTGACAATTCCGTCGAGTTGATCGACGGAATTGTCAACATTATGTGGATCTCCATACAAATCAACAAACTCAGCTCGAGTCAGCCCTATCGTGTATCAGCTCCTGTTAACCCAAGCCTCGTGCACAATGATCTGACAGATTGCGACAAATAGCGCGCCGGTGAACACCGGCACTATGACGGATAGGAGGAACCTGACCCGGTGACGTGTTATTGTGTACCCGGTAGTGTAGCACCGACCAACTAGCTTTCATAGTGATTGCTAATGATGCATGAATCGAGATTCAAATCCGACAGCTGAAATACAAATCTAATACGTACTATCATCGAGATTCTCGATGATGAAGTTTAAAGCCGGAAAGTTGTACAATCTCTTATTTATGAAAATTATAAACTTTTAAGAAATGGCGTGATTTAAGTGTAGCAAGAGACAGAAAAAAATGGAAAGTCGGAAGGGAGGCCATGCCATGCAGTTGGACAAAACAGACTCATAATAATTTAAGTGGCTCATAATAATTTTCGGTAAAATAATCCGTAGTTTTAAAACTGTTTGTAATTAAGTATTATATCATAGATGCGTCACAGGATAAGTTTCTTCTAAATGAATAGTAAAATTAGGTTTTTGTCTTTTATGTACAGGCAGGTTTAAAAAAACAAATTGCTCTGGTCAAACGCACAGGAGTTACACGAGTACTTGCAACAGTTTGAACACCTTCATTCAAGTTGACACTATCGGTCGGCACTAACGAATTTTCTCCCACATGACCGGATTGGAATCAGTTTGGTCAGAACTTTATCATTCCCGATTGCCCTACGTATTTAATAAACTCTTCTCTCACCTGACTTTGATACTTCCCAAGGATGTAATTGCATAGTCTTGTATAACCTAGATAGCAGAGACTCACTCTGTCTAGCCCATGTTTGCCAACCTATAATCTAAACAATAGGTGATCAATCTAAAACTAACAGTAAGTCTTAATCGTTACATATTCGAGTACATCACTGAGATGGTTAACAACGACCAACTAAATTGAGAGTAGACTGTAGTTATTGCCTAGAACGCTGTACCGGCGCCAATAAATGTCCTGTAATGTACAGCCAATAAAATTGTTTTCTATGTTACTGCGCAAGTACTGAGAAAAAACATAGAATTAATTTAGTTATTTTATAGTTGGACTGTGAAGTATTCCTGGTGATCACCGTAGCCGCGTCGCCTGTGGACATTTGTAATATTATAGGCTACATAAAGGAATCAAATATCTCCGCGCTATCTGATCAATTTGATCATATACATCGGCCAGACAACAGACCAAACAAAACATTCGTCTGGTCGGAGGAAACCCTATTTTCAATGGAGGTTCATACGGTTCCGCATACCTCTATGTAGCAATTCGGCAATGTTGAAATGCTGTAAACTGAAAAAAGTGCTCTGCAGAATAAACTCTTATGAATAAAGTATAGTAGAACCCTACTAAATTAAGGCCCCATTTTTCAATAATCTGATATATTTTAACTGAGGAATTAAAAAATGGCCAATGGATATTTTCTATTTGTATAGAAAATATCTCAAACGGTTATTTACTTTACAAAACTGTTGACTGTTGACTTTACAAAAGGAAGAAGAGAAGTAATCCAGTGTGCAATTTTAGAATAATATAAAATATATCATAAATATAAATAAAAACAATATATGTATATATAAATATATATACCTATATACATACACTAAGAAAATGATCCTTGATTTTCGTCTTGAAGACATTCAGAGAAGGGTTGTCGCGTAGGGAATGTGGTAGAAAGTAATTCCAGAGACTCACTGCAGTAACAGAGAATCATAGCAGCTGGAAATGTGACGTGGGGTACGAAGGAAAAGAGAAATGGAAGTGCGACAGGGTTTACCCCTCGGGACAAAGAACTCAAAGCGTTCACGAAGGTATTGAGAAGAATTAGGATTGTGTAGGATAGTATAGAGAAGATATGTCTTCTTGATCCTATGGGATATGGGTATCTCGACGACGTTGAATCGGCAGCCACTTCAATATAGTCCGAAACTCCGACACGTGATCGTATTTACGGAGGCCAAAAATAAAGCGGATGCACAAGTTCTGCAGTCGCTCGAGATTATTTAGGACCTAAGTGTGAAATAGTAAGAATTTTTGGAGACTTTTAAGAGACTGAAAATAGAAGAAGACCCTCTTACTTACATCAGCAACATGAACCTCCCAAGATAGGTTAGTATCCATAAAGATGCCTAGGTTTTTCACGCAATTCGAATAACATATGGGCACTGAATCATAAACTACTGGCAGAGGGCTTGATGATTTATAAGGTTGAGAATGTATCTACCACCAACAATGAGCGCTTGAGATTTGGTTAGGTTCAGTAAGAATCCAAAGGATTTAGCCCACATTTTAATATTCTCAAGGTCACTATTGATGGCAGACACAGCCCCATCCAGATCACCCACTTTAAAGTGTCGATATAGCTGCAAATCGTCTGCATAGAGATGATAGTTAGAAGTTAAGATCTTAGTGATAGCATTTATGAAAACTGAGAAGAGGAGAGGAGAGAGGACGCCACCCTAAGGAACGCCCGCAGTCCAGTCGCACCATTCAGAGGAGTCCTCATCAGTTCGAACAGACTGCGAACGGCCCCGAAGATAAGATTTGAACCACTCAATTACCGAAGCAGAGACATTAAGAGAGGAAAGGATTCCTAAGAGTATGTCGAAGTCAACAGAATTAATTGTCCATAGCCAGTCTTATATCACAGTACTATGACCAGGTCTGAAACCAGATTGGTATGGACTCAGCAGGCTATTAGAGGACAAATAACAAGAAAGTTGCTTCTGAGCAATACTCTCGAGGACTTTGGAGAGGATTGGTAGGATGGATAGTATACCTACAGTATAGTATAATTTTATGGAGCAGTTGACTGCACGTCAATGGTATAGTCCTCGCCAAACTTCTGGGCCGTCCTGAAGTTGGTTTACCGGATGTAGGAAACGGTGCTGTTTTTGTATGAGATTAACTACTGCGCAGCCATTGTAGCCAACTTCAGGGCGTCCAAGAAATTTGGCGATAACTATAATGTACTACGAATTAAGAATACGAGGTTAACTAATACTGGTTTTTGTTACCACAGAGGCTCTGCATACATGTATATATTATAGTCCTAGATTGGATAAGTGTTTCAAATCAGAGCTTTTAAAAAAAGTCTTATTTGACCATGAAACTGTAACGGATATAACAATTATTTCTATCAACTGTAGAGGTCATGTTCGCGTATTTAATAGAATTATTTAATAGTTATTGACGCCATGTCCGGCCGCCATAACGAATAATTTATGATCTTTGAGAAAGCTTGAGTAATTAATATTTCATTTAGTTTGTTTAATCACTTTTAATCAACCCTTGTGACCGTAAGGAAATGGTATTCAAAGCCTATCAAGCCTTATTTACGACTAGTGCAATAATTGTAACTAAATGTTTTAATACATTGTCTTTAATTATGAGTACATCCTGAGGATATCCGCAATAGGATTAAAGTTACCGACATAGTCCGAAGGCACATTGCTCGCAGAACGGATGGTCGATGGGGTTGAAAAGATCTGCAGTGGCAAAAGCGAACCGGTAGGCCTCCCTCTAGGTACACTAACGAACTAGTTAAAGTTGCGGGAATCCGCTGGATGCGAGACGCACGGGATCGGTCAATGTGGCGACGGTTGGGGGAGGACTGTGTTCAGCAGTGGACGTCTTTCGGTTGAAATGATCATGTGTACATCTTTCGTTGAAGGTCTAAAATAAATAAACCCGATAGAAACCAAACTGTTGCTACCAAGAATTTCCATAAGGAACAATCCAATAAAAAATAACCAAACCCAGGCTTCGAACCCAGGACGACATGCTTGTTGCTCAGCGAAATATTGCGAAGCTGTTAAAAATAATTTCGACTAACAACGCCTCTACATTTGGACTTATAGCTAAATAATGGAATGCTAGTTTAATAACAAACCCTTAATTAAGCTCTTATGATGACCAGAGCCCGAGGCGCAGTCTATAACTATTTCCTATACTTGTAAATAACTTACAACGTAAATAAACGCAGCCCACGCACGCATTTATTTTACATCAACTGTTGCAGTAATGAGATCTAATTGACATGGGTTTACAAAAACTGGGCAGGAGCGAGTTGGAGTCGACCAGTTAAGGTTCTGTACCGCAAGGATATCAGTGTGCTTATTCCGAGTTATTTTTAACGTACTCGATCGTGAGAACGTAAATGATATCTTACATCAATTTGTATTAAAAACAAATAAGTTCAAAAACTTAAACCTGACCCGTTTATTAAAAATATTTTCAGATTTTTGCAGAGCCTTACAAAAAAAGGAGGGGTTCTATGTTCGACTTCATGTTTGTTTTTTTATGTTCACCGATATCTCCGTCAATTTTATTGTGGACCGATTTTTAAAATTCTTTGTTTGAAAGAGTATGTTCTGAAATTGGTCCCATTTTAATTTGGTGAATATCTGATGAAGAGCATCGGAGATATACAACAGAACTCTTTAATAAATAACGGCAAAACTCTCAGGATTGCTGCAATCGCATGTATCTTTATTTTTTATACCATTTCATAACATAACATCACGCCAGTATGATCTAAAGGGGTATGCAGATGTATACAGTTTATCTTGGTACACTCTCATTTCACCGGCTGTGTTCAGTTTCATGATATTCGGATAATCTATTCTGGCATTATAGGTACCTTACTAATACTTGCCTATTAGGTAAGTACAACTAAAAAATGAAAAATAAAAGGCATTTTTCAAAAAAATACTACCGACTTCCAAATAATAAAAATACTCTATCAAACAAAAACAGAATTATTAAAATCGGTCCACAACTGACGGAGATATCGGTGAACATACACAAAAAAAAAAGAAAAAACAAAAAAACAAAACTTGCACGACGTCGAAAATAGAACCTCCTCCTTTTTGGTAAGTCGGTTGTAATCATGATGTGCAGTCTGAGGATACATATTCGCGAGCTGGCTGACTAAAATCAGATGTATCCTCCGACTGCACAGCATAATTTTCTCCTTGTTTACGTCTTTTTAGTTCGCCTTTCAAGCAGTCGGGTTTTTTGATTTTTTGAATTAACTTTTTTTATTTATAATTTTTTAGTTATTTTTTTTCCAATTAGGTACATTTAAACATATAAGTGTAATATATTTTTTAAATCACCTCTTAAAACCCTTTATGTTGATAAACCACACGATAGGTTTGGAAGAAAAAAAAATTTGGGCCCCCACAATATGGCACCCAATATCCGCCATTTTCCTATTTTACAATTTTAATGTAGCCAGTGACACTCGCAGGGTTAAGAACCATCAATATCGGCCAACGCGTTAGACGCGTTTGGTCTCTAGAACGCCATATACAAACATACATACATATATAGACTGCTAAAAACACATTACACTCCTTCGACAGTCGATTAAAAATACAAGACGGACCTAATCTTGTCCTCATTCTACCCTGATGGAAAGCGATGTTGACTCTTGCTTTGGTTAACTTATCAAAGGTCCCGTTGGTACCCATTGCGTACGGAACCCTATCCATGGCTATGCCCCGCGGCGTTGCCCGCTCATTACCGCGTCATTACTGTGTCATTGCGTCCGTCCGCATGTCTGTGTGTTGCACGCCATGGGAAGCATGTTATAATGTGGGATAATCATATTTTATGTTTTGTTGTCGGCTGCATTATTTATTGTATGTTTGTTGTTGAGGTTTTTTTAAGGATTTTCGTTAAAAAAACCGTAGGTATCAACAAAACCTACTTAATGCTTATGAAAAATCTAAGACTCAGTCTGTTATTCCAATCCGAATATAGTATAAGTTGACCGAGGCATTGGAAATGTATTCTTTCCAGGTGAAGTAAATTTGTTTCTAAATTGTTTGTGAAAAAGTGGCACGCTTGGTTTTCATACAGATGGAGGGACTTGCGTTATCTATTTAGATTTATGTCTGTGTCTGTAACATTGACTTTTCTTAATTAGTTCAGAATGAGAGATATTGGCTTTTTAGCATAATGTTAGGTCTTATTAACACGCACACAACTAGAGTTATATTTTTTTTTAGTCTTTTACTGAGCAATTTAAGTCGTTCACGATTTTTCCTTCCTGCTGAGACAGCCGCGTAAAAATATGAAATACATAGAATCACTAACATTAACATTAGAAGCGGGATATTTACCATGTTTACTGTTCACGGATCATGATCATGGTGCTTGCAACAGCACCGAAATATCGGAAACTCGCAACAAACAGTAAACATCGTAAAATATCCCGCTTCTAATGTTAATGTTAGTATTGTGACCATGACAGTTTAAAAACTTACATAGAATCAGTTCTTATTTGAATTTGTAATTATGCAGCTGTAGAGCAGTTCAGCCGCTTTGTTGGTGGTCAGTTATTGTTTTGCAGAAAGGATATTTGTTTTTATCGTTTCTTGAAAATTTACCTTTAATGTAGGATCCTTATGTATCCGTTCGTAAAAGTAAAGAAAGCTAAAAGCTGTGTCGCTGAAATTATTCAAATTCAAATATAGTAGCTGGGCGACCGAGCTTTACTCGGGTGAAAATAGAGAAAACGACGTTTTCTAAAAAACTTTTTACAAAAAAATACTACCGACTTCTAAATAAGAAAACTAGAAAGTGAAAAATAACTTTGTTTTTGGAAGTCAGTGTCCATAACGCAAAATGGTACCTACTAAAGAAACCGGCCTCCAAAAATAAAGTTATTTTTCACTTTGTAGTTTTCCTATTTCGAAGTCGGTAGCATTTTTTTGTAAAAAAGTTGTTTATTGTAAAAATGTTTTTTTTTTATTATTTGTCATCTAAATATTCAGTGATACTATAATTATGCTTTATTTAGTAATAATTTAAGAAGTGTTATTTTTATGAAGTTTAGATCTTTTGAGGTCTTAATAGTGTTAGGTAGTTTATTTGGGATACTGTCGGATATCATAATAAAATCCACATAGCAATGACCTATAAATTTATTTCTCGTTTGTAACCTCTTTTGTTAGAGTTAGTCGCATCGCTACCTAATATATAAATAATTCGATCCACCCTACGAACATGTGAGACAAAGCAAAAAGGCACAAAACGACAGAACTACCGTATTATTATTAGTCCCAAAGATTAATAGGGTGTGAAAAGAAAAGATAAAGTTTAAAAGACCTATTCATCGAATAATGCATCTGTATCCCTCAGTTTCTTATCTTTCACCTTTATCCAAAACGTGTTATGTGCGTTCCCATATAAGGCGAAAAGGGCGTGAGTCACATTAGCGTCAACGTGTTTTACGCTCTTTTTAAAACAGTTTCAATTTTATTTGTTTTAAAAAGGACAAGTTCAAAGAATTTGTTCGTTCAACAAAAAACTATCCCTTTCATTTGACGCCAGTTATCAGGACAAGTAAACGTTTGAACCAATTAGTTAGTTAAGTAATAGTTTTGTTCTAACAAAGGGACGAGGAGGTGACAGATATCATTGATGGAAATGATAGGGATGTGCCGAAAAAAGATCGAAATCCGGTGATATATTTTTTCTTGGTTGAAATTCTAATGAGAGGTGAGAAACTATAAATTGTTGTAATCAAATGTGTCACTAATATCTTTTTTGTTTCACTCATAATAGTCTAGTAATTTAAATCATTTGATTTGGTTTTAAACACTTATGTACAGTCCACTCTAGTTTCTATGTCATGTATATTGATTTTAACTTTCTTAGCTAAGTTGAAAACTATGTTAGTGCTAATGAAGAACTGTGTACTTCTATTACTTGTACTTTGTATTTGTCTAAATAAATTACAGCCAGTTTTGTTTTTGGCAGAAAAACAATCTTTATGCTGTTGAACGCGGACTGTCCTCTGCTGTTCGTTTCTAAACAATATTGTTGCAAGAACCAAGATAGAGACTCATCGAACTTCATGCATTTTTCTGCTTGTCGCTACAATTTATTCTGTCATTCAGGAGTAGCAGCGTATGGGATAGAGTGGGGGGGCTTGTCCCAAAACTTGGAAATGTATATATATAAATCTAACTGCTTCTTAGATCTAACGGTCACAAGCGTTATTGCAGTGCAAGAAGTCCCTGAATTCGATGCCCGGGTCGTCCCAACTGTTTTTGGGATTTTTCATCTGAAATTTCTCAGTTACAGATATCCGACTTTATGGCCGGTTGATAGCAATAGGATCGCCTCCTATTAGAAGTTGAATAGAAGTGTGCCATGATTTCTCTTGGTTCCACTGCCAGTAGCCAGGTTAACAATAAACACCTTTTATAACCATTTATTTATCACTTTACGACTTAATATTGATGGATAGCAGCCATTAAATACTGCGCTACAAATTAATTGAAGATAATAAATGTTTAAATGTCAAACTTATAAATATTTATAAGGACACGGAAAATATCGAGATTCAATAAATTTTTTTCTATACTAATATTAGATAATGGTAAAGTTTGTGAGTTAGTGAGTTTGTAGGGGGTAATCTCTGGATCTACTGAATCGATTGAGATGACATTTGGCATGAGACCCTAGGAAGAACATATGATAGTTTGGGATTACAAAACACTTTTTACGCGGGCAAAGCCGCGGGCAAAAGCTAGTTTATTATAAAATAAAATATCATACAGACAAATTCTTTTTTGTTTGCATGTGTGTTTGCCTATCGTAACAGATCCTAAGATCTTGTCCACCAACGCGGCGTCTTCTGGTACGCGGTCGCCACTCGAGAACTCTTCAGCCCATAGACCATACGTTCTGCGAGCAATGTGCCCACTGCCACATAAGTTTAGCAATTCTTCGGGCTATGTCGGTAACTTTGGTTCTCCTGCGGAAGTCTTCATTTCTAATTAGATCACGTAAGCACGTAAGAGCACTATCGAGTTTAGCCCACTCCTTTCCATTTGAGTGACTTTAAGCATTCTGATGAGGCCCAATATTCCAGAAAGTTGCCCAATAGCCGATATGACATAGTATGGATACGATATGGCTATAGGCAACTTTTTATCCCGAAATAATGCACGATTCCTTTTAAATATGTCACGCGGAGCGAAGTCGCTGACAGAAACTAGTTACAAAAAAATTTTAGTGCTATAAGAAACAGTCGATTGTTACAACCGTACGGTAAATCCAAGAGGTTTTACAACTAAATTTATATTGCGTACAATTAGCAATTTTAATGTGTCGGCGTATGGCAGGACTTGTTCCAATGTTCGCTGGTTTTGGAAACGTGTCATACCAGTAAGTTAATGTGTGTTTTTGTGAGATCCAATGAACTTTATTTGGACTTGGTTGTATCAATCTGGTGTACAGAGTATGATTCACCAAAATATACAGGATTTTCTACGGTCAAAAGCTGTTTTAAAATTCTAGCTACCACTTGAAATAGGAATGTTTTAAAGAAAAAGACACCTAGGCTTCATCGGGTGCTTATATATTGCAAATGTGTAGATCACACTAGAACATTCAGTGGAGAATACTAGTAACTCTGTATTTATTATGAGGATGTTATTAAGTTATTATCATTTTGTCAGATTAAATAATAAAATGTGTTTAATAATATTGTACAATAGGTGACTGCTTTGGAAAAAAAAAGTTGATTAAGTTAGATACCCTCTCTGAACCTTCCTCTAGGTCGTTCACCCTCGTCATTGAAGTCGCTAGGCAAGCTGTCACAGAGCATCGCTCTCTGTACCCGGGTGCAGCACCGTGGCTCACAACTGCGAACCCGTCGCTGGGTGGTCCACTGGACCTGGCGTGTTGCGAGCGCAAGTCTAAACCCGCGCTCGCTATGTTTAACTTGTAGTGTGAGGCTGTAGGAACGCCGCGACGAGCGATTCTGAACGACTCAACGCTTTTTCACGGCTCCCTGGCGGTCTGCTCCCACCTATGGGGTACCATAAGAGATCCAGAGAGAGCGACCAGCGTCAGACCACTCTTTTCATACTCTCTCAAATTGCAACAAGGCACTTTTGGCCAATCCGATGCGCCTGCGAACTCTCGTTTGGATGTACGGTCCACCACCGTAATTTTTTTTTTGGACCTGCTTATGGAGAGTCCCATCTCCTCACTGTACCTTTCCATTCTGTTGAGAAGGTAGCATATCTCGGTTTCGTCCGCTGCACAAAAGGATGGTATCGTCAGCATAGCGCAAGTTGGTGATTCTGTTGCCGTTGATGTGATATTGACGTTATAAATTGTTATTTATTGATATTGATCGAAGGTTTGTTTCCGTTGTCATGGTGGACTGGGTAGATTGAAGGTTAGGAAGTTTCCCTAAAAAGATATTAAATAGATATACTCGCACATAGGCCATACTGTTTATTAAAGAAAAATTATACTTGTAATTCCTCTACTTATTTACTTCAACTTTATGTCACAAAGCACCCATGTCCGTGTCTTTCAAACAACGAAAATAATGTTATTCCAAGTAACTGACAAAATAAATAGTCGCATTTGATACTGAGTATAATGTTTTACTCTTAGATTAAACAACAAATAACTCAGTCTGACATTGTGGCCACTAATAATTTTATCACGTTTGCCCGGCTGGTTGGGGCAACACTAATATGGTCTGATATTGTTGTCAAAGCGTCCCTTACTCTAAAGTTAGGGCTTTCAGAAATATATAAAAAATTGTTAGTTTATCGGCTCTCAAAAAACCTAATATTTTTGGGTATTGAGAGTAGTCGCGAGTGACTAAATCACATAACCATATAAATTTTTGAGAAAGGTTTGACTTTGAATATCATAGAGAATTAAAATTGTGTGTGTTTGCTTGTAGGAGGTGATATCTGAAATAACTTCGCTGATAACGAAAATTTTATTATTTCAGTGATAGAAAGGAACACGCAATAAAAAAATATTTAAAAAATAATTAAGAAAAACATGGACGGAGGATACAAGTTCGCGAGCTGGCTGACGAAAATCAGATGTATCCTCCGATGCACAGCATGATTTTCTTCTTGTTTACGACTTTTTAGTTCGCTTTTTAAGCAGTCGGGTTTTTGTTATTTTTACCCGACTGCCGAAGGAGGGTAATGTGTTTATCAGTCTATGTATGTATGTTTGTTACTATGTGGCGTTCTAGAGACATATGCGCGAGCTGGCTAATCAAAACTCAAACGATGGGTTTGGAAGAAAAAAAAGTTTGGGCCCCCACAATATGGCGCCCAAAAGCCGATATTTACTATTTTCCAATTTTAATGAAGTCAGTGACACCCGCAGGGTTAAGACGAATCGATTTACGTTAGAATCATCAAAATCAGCCAACGCGTTTGCTCTCTAGAACGCCACATAGGAACAAACATAAAAACATACATATATACATACATAGACTGATAAACACATTACCCTCCTTCGGCAGTCGGGTAAAAAGTTTAAAACTGTGACCCGAATACGGATCTTTTTTGTCTTTTTCCCGTGCCATAAAAATGAATCGATTGACCCCTTATTCATCAAAATCGCATGAATAGTATAGGCGCTACTGAGGAACATACGTAAATACAAACAAACGCACATACATAGACGGCTAAAATATAATAAATTAAATCATAACTAAAATAAAATTTTACCTTAAAATCAGAAACTTGAAACACAACCGGTGCAATTAGAGTGTATCAGGGTGAATTATTGTACAGATCTGCGTGCCCTTTTAGCGCGTATCGGCGTGATGTTATGTTATAAAATGGTGTAAACAATAAACAGACTTGCGATCGTATATATTCGCAGTCCTTCATCAGATCTTCACCAAATTAAAATGGGACCAATTTCGGAACATAATCTTTCTAATAAAAAATAATTTTCAATATCGGTACACAATTGAAGGAAATATCGGTGACCATACACAAAAAAAAATAAAAATAAAATAAAAAAAGCAAATATAAAGTCGAACATAATTAAACGGGACTACATGAGCAGCAACAACTTTCAAATAAAAAAATAATCATCAATTTCGATTCACCTAGCAAAAAGTTCTGAGGTAACAAACATAAAAAAACAGTCGAATTGAGAAAGGAAAGGGTCTTTCGTAGGTATATTTTTTTGCATTATGGACATCGACTTCCAAAAACAAAGTTCTTTTTCACTTTGTAGTTTTCTTATTTAGAAGTCGGTAGTATTTTTTTGTAAAAACGTATTTTTTTCTTTTTTTAGTTGTACCTGCCTAATAGGCAAGTTGTTTAGTAAGTTACCTTAACGCTAGAATATGTAACCCGAATATCATGAAACTTGAACATAACCGGTGAAATGAGACATCTGCGTACCCCTTAAGAGCGTACTGGCGTGATGTTATGTTATGAAATGGTATAATCAATAAACAGACATGCGATTGCAGCAATTCCGAGAGATTTGCCGATATTTATTGAAGAGTTCTGTCGTATATCTTCGAAGTTCTTCATCAGATTTTCACCAAATTAAAAAGGGGCCAATTTTAAAATACACTCTTTCAATCAAAAAAAGAATTTCAATATCGGTCCGGAAAAAAAAACATGAAGTCGAACATAGAACCTCCTCCTTTTTGTTAAGTCGGTTAAAAAGGAGGAGGCTCCTTTTTGAAGTCGGGTAAAAAGAGATTAAAGTCTCCAAGCCTGGCTTCGGATTTCTAATCTTCTTTGGAATAGCAACATATAAAATAAAAATAAACTCCTCCTTTTTGAAGTCCGTTTAAAAAATCTGCAAATCAAATCAAATTTATTTGCATACAGGTTAGTAAGGTGTTACAAATACTATTATCGATAGATATACTATGGTGAAAATTAATACAAGTTTAGACGCACAATGTAAGTAGTGTTACAATAAATTTAATTTCAATTTCAAACATTCCATCATTTAATTTACAAATGACAGATTAATTATTAATGTCAAATTAAATTATCATAGAATGTCATGATGTCAGATTAATTAAATACAGGTCATATGAAGTTGTGCGATATCATAATGTCAGATTTATCAAATACAGATCATATTAAATTATTATAAGGTGTCACATAAAATTACAATTAAATAAAAAATATTGTTCTATAAATAGAATAGATTAAAACACCTAAAACTAAATTTCATTTTTTTTTCTGTAGATGCTCTAGGACATTATAGTAACATCTAGCAATTAGGAATTTGTGTAGTTTTGACTTGAACTTTGGAATGGGTAAATTTTTGACATCGTCAGGCAATTTTTTATATTTATCAAAGAACACTTTCATTGATTAAGGCTGTTTTCCCATACGGTATGCATAGGTTTTTCATTTCAAATTCTCAATGTATTAAATTTAATCGTCCGTAGTCGTGACAGCCACCCCTGCCGTTCACAAGCCAGGCACACCGCACTCACTCCGGTAGCGATCCGTCAGCCACTTTACGGCCTAAGATACGAATTCGGACGGGTTTATAGCGTTCGACGCGACATGCAGCTAATTCGCCGTTAAAACGTCAACTTTTTTTATTGCTAGAATGTGGAGTTTTTGTTGGGATTAGGTATAGGATATGTTGTGTGAGAGGCAGCGGATTTGTTACTAAAATTTATTATGACTTTAATTTGATCAATTAATCATTAAAGCAGTAACAGCTGATGTAACTCCTTCTGCCTAAATAAAACACCAGTAAGTGGTACGGACGTACGTTTTGGCGTACTGTCTTTATGGTAGTATAGTAGTAGTATATAGTAGAACTTTGATGTTCAAAAAGTACTGGATCTTAGTCTAATTTGATTAAATGACTTTTGATTTTGTAGGCGGAAGTACTCCACATTTTCGAAGACCGTTTAGATCAGAGATGAGTCATACATATGTGGCGAAATGACGAAAAAGAAGATGCTACAAGACAAATCTTAGAAAAATAATTCGTCACATAGCTGTGGTTTTTTCCAATCACTATTTTTTTGTCTCCTGCTGTTATGAAACAATTATAATAATTTCTTTTTGTAACAATCATTGGTGGTGATTTAACCAATCATCGTAATAAAAAGGCACTACCCTAATCACGAATCAAAAAACCGGCGAAGTGCGAGTCTGACTCACGCACAGAAGATTCCGTATAAACAGCTACATAAATAGGTAACATTAGTACTAACATTCATAAACAATGAAAGCACCAAACATTGCTCTGATGAAGGGACAAAATTAATCTTGCCTTTCGGAAACTGTTGTCCTCATACATCATCAATATACAAAATTTTAATTTGCCAAGTATATTTTATAAGTTGGTCGACTATTACTCGTGAACATGTAAAGCCTACTTAGGTGTGATTATATACTACTGCCGTGAATTTTTCACATAACCAAAACCAAACAACCATTTAGCTGGCAGGGGCAAATCTGAACTCTAACAAAAAAATCAGGGGTTTCCAAAAATCATATTATAATAAAGCGTGGGTTGCTTGATGTCAATTTTATAATATTTTATTGACAGATTAAATGCAGAGTTATTGTAAAAATGTCTTAAAAAGCACCTCACGCTTTAAAAAAAAAATATATCACACTGTTCCTAATTGAAATTTATTGAAAACTAGCTGACCCGACGAACTTCGTTCCGCCTAACAGTCGACATTGCAAGATTACTTTATTTTTCTAAAATAAAAGATTTTTTCTAAAATAAACGTAGCCTAAGTTACTCCTTAGTACATCAGCTACCTGACAATAAAAGTCCCGTCAAAATCGGTCCAGCCATTTCAGAGATTAGCCGGAACAAACAGACAGACAGACTGACAAAAATTGAAAAAAATGTTATTTTGGTGTATGTATCGTATATATATTCATATACATGTATTAAAAACGGTTATTTCAATATTAAAAACAGACACTCCAATTTTATTTATATGTATAGATTAATTTTTACTATTTAGTTTGGTTTTCTATTAAAGCGTGTCTTTTTTTTAGTTTTTTTAAATATAATTTTTATAATAAAAATCGCAAACAGAGAAATAAAGACATACTCAAGTTAATCCATCGACTCTATAAGGCAGGTAATTTATTAGTAAACACGACAAGTCGCGCGTTTGTCTCCGTCCTACTAAAAAGGTTAATCGCATTACTGTCTGCGTTGGGGTTAAAAGTTAACGTTACGTTTAGATTTAGTTTGCGTTACGTTTTAGTTTTAAAAGGTGTTTAGCCTTGTGTGTAATGTCGGTGCAAAGGTCGATGGCCTGTAGACTTTGATTGATTGCTTCTAGTAGTTGAATTGTTAATCTAATACGAACTGTACAGATATAGGAAACAGAATGTAGGATTCGCGATTTAATCAATCAATTCTCAAATACGATGGGGTTAGCTTCGAGTCTCACCGGGTACAACTGAGTTCCAGTATTTTACAAAGAACGTCTGTATATCTTACCCAGTAACTGGATAACAAGAAACCCCTTAGCAAGGCTGATGTCAGGTTTTCTGGTTTCTGGCTATCCGTAACGACTGTAAAAAATCTTAAATTGAACACGGAGGAATCTCGGTATGTTAATATTTCGCCACAAATATGACAGTAAAAACTAAACACTTCACTTTTTAGGGTTCCGTACCCGAAGGTCCAAACGGAGCCTTAGTGCTGTCACTAAAGTTCCTGTCTGTCCGTCGTCTGTCACACAGATTTCACAGCCAAACGGCAGCTACAGTCTTCAAATCACAGTATAAGCGTCTTGTTGACCTAAAGCCTAAATATATTTTACCAACAAATACCAATATATTGATAAATCAGATTTTCTTTGAAATGCCCTCATTATTCCCGGTGACATGTGAGTCAAAAAAACAGGCAAGCTGTTATAAAAATTCACCCGTTGCCCGCTCCTCTTATCGCTCTGCTCTTGTACACATCGCCGCCTTACATTGACGTATGTTATGCAACAGCCTCAGCGCCAAGCTGTCATTATTTACCTGTCACCACGGAGCTACCAGCCAACCTCATTTACTTATATTATAGAATATTTTGTCACTAGCTGATTCAGAGGTTTTGCTTTGCATTAACTTTGATTTGTTTGTTTTGATTATATTTACCACATAAATGGGTATGTCATACATTTTTTAATATTAAAACAGTAATATCATCCTCCTGGCCCTCCTCAACCCAATTTAATTAGGATCGGCACAGCATGTCTACTTCTTTCAGACTTCTCTATTTAGTATCATCTCAACTCTGAACACATGATGATGAGATATATGACTGCAGTGGTGGCCCATTATTATCATGTCATATTAGCTCTAGTTTAGTGTAATAAACAAATAGGACACGCTGCATCATCATCATCATCTTCCTGCCCTTGTCCCTTGTTACTTGGGGTCGGCGCAACACGTTTTTTCTTATATCTTTATTATTAATTTTCGTTCGAGCTCGTGGCTAAACAATAGCAGCCGCACGGGTCGATCATTAAGGTTAAGCAACGCTTGACGAGGTCAGTCCGTGGATGGGTGACCATTTCAACATACCGAGTTTCCTCCGTGCCTCGGAAAGCACGTTAAGCCGTTGGTCCCGGCTGTCATTTGAAGATCTTTAACAGTCGTTACGGGTAGTCAGAAGCTTGAGATCTGACACCAGTCTTGCCAAGGGGTATCGTGTTACCCAGTAACTGGGTTGTGGAGGTCAGATAGGCAGTCGCTCCATGTAAAACACTGGTACTCAGCCGAATCCGGTTAGACTGGTAGCCGACCCCAATATAGTTGGAAAAAAGGCTAGGCAAATGATGATGATTAATTTTCGAGTTAGAAACTGTTTTGTAATACTAACTTTTTCTTAGGCTTCGTTCACGTTTCCAATCCCTCAAAAACCGTGAGTTTGCCATCCCGTAATACCCAGCAACAGTCTCACTCAGAAGTTTTATAATCGGATTAGTAGGTCCAGACATTTCATCTATGTAAAATCAAACAAACAATTCTTTGTATTTGTTTAGAATGATAATAAATGATAACGTTTAATAAAATAATTGTGTGAAATGTTTATTCACGAGTTCACACCGTGAGATTACATCTGAATAAAATAAATAAATAATTAATTAATAATGAGCTGGTTTCTTTTATTTATTGAGTTAAATATTAAGATGAACAGGTTGATAGTCAAATCGTTTTATAGTCTGCGAAAATGTGGAATCAAGATCGTCTTTTTTAAAACCTAATATTCAGGTATGTTAGACACCTACTAGGCCTCCCTCTAGGTGGAGCGACGACCTTGTCAAGGCTGCGGGAGTCCGGTGGATGTGAGACGCACTGGACCGATCAGTGTAGCTACGCTTGGCGGAGGCATATGCCCAGCAGTGGACGTCTTTTGGCCGAAATAATGATGATGATGATGAAACCTACTTAGGTAATAATCACATAAGTATAGAATACATAACAATATCATAACTGTTCTCCCAAAAAGGATAGGCAGAAGATATTCATTATTGATCGGAAATAGTTCTGCAGCCGTATTGCGTAAGTGAATACGGCAACGCAAACAGTTTCACCGCTATCCAATCGACCAATCACACAGACGGAAATACACATAGCGTCATTCATCATCGCATGTCATCATCGTCATTCATCAATAATGAATCTCTTCTGCCTATCCTGCCTATTTTATGTTTGCAATACCCTCGCGTTTGACTACTATCTCACCTGATGGTAAGCGATAATGTGGTCGACGATGAAACACGATTGCCTTGAAGAAACCTATTTACTCCTGAGTTAAAGACTCCTAGGTTGAAGCTATCTGGAAGCAAATACAGGGAATTCTACTCCTTAGCTGTACCCACTGTCTAACCAGATGTAGTTGCATATTGGAGTGTTTCATATCTATCTAAATGACCTCTACAACCTAGTAACTGGTTAATACGACACCCCTTGTGACACTAGTTGTCTGGTTGTCGTGGTTCTGACTATCCGTAATTACTATCAAAGATCTATTAATGACAGCCGGGACCTAAACTTTATTTCCAACCCACGGTAGGGTCTTGGTATTTCATATATGATCACCCATACATAGACCGTTCTCGGCACGCGTTGCTTAACCTTGAAAATCGACCCATACGGCCGTTATTATTTAGCCATGAACCCTTCCGCAACGCTACTTATTATATTAAGCAGTAGCTCTTAATGAAAATAGCAGCAAATGTATTATTAGCCATACTCAATTCAAGCTGGCCACTACTCAGTACTTCTTGCTACAATAGAAGCAATAAATTCTAGTCTTATTTAATTAACCACGAGCTGGGCACTGTGCTGGGGGCGACAATCAGAGTAATGACATTTGTTAGAGCCGGCGACATTATTATTGTCATGCAAATGTGCGCACTTTACGAGTGGCCGACAGACCGCACTTGTAGCAGCGTTACGTTGTTAGATTATGTTAATTTCTAGGTACACAGATTACGAGAGTATTTGTATGTCACCGTTCAGAAGCTAAAATATATCTTTTGATGACTCATCATCATCTGCCTGTTCATAGTTATGCATCATTCGATGTCTGCGAAGGCGATGACCGAAAAGCCAAAATGTTAAGAGATTGGTTACGTGACATTTCCATAGCGCTTGACAATTCCGTACATTTTTAACCCCCGACAGCAAAAAAGGGGTATTATAAGTTTGAATTGTGTACCTGTGTGTTTGTGTATCTATCTGTGGCATCATAGCTCCTAAACGGATGATCTGATCTTTATTTATTATTTTTTTTGTTTGAAAGACGACATTATCGGGCGTGTTCTTGGCTATGTTTAATGAAAATCGGTTCAGCCTTTGTTTCAAATTATAAGTTTCCAAGACCACCGACAATATTTTTTATTTCTTAATTTTTAAACTACACAATCAATCTAATAGTATCGCTTCGATCAACAATATATCGAACACGTAATTATGACACGATATCTTGCGAAAATACCCCGATTCAAACTGTACACAACTCATACTGTACTCACGCTGACTCGATTTTCATCAAACATAATTAAAACCACTCTCATTGACGTCACCTTTCAAACAAAAAAAAAGAATTCAAAATCGGTTCATCCGTTTAGGAGCCATAATGACAAAAACAGAAAAACAAACACCCAAGTACACATGTCAAGCTTATAACACCCTTCATTTTAAAGTTATGATCGATAAGTTGTGATCATTCCCACCTTTAAACTATGTATTTCACACTAACCTTCGATATAGTTATTGCTACTGCATTACAACTAAACAAGCGACCCGCTTCGTCTTCACCCGTGACAAATTATACAGCAAAACCTTTCTCGTGTCTCACTCTTTCTATTGGTGAAAACCGCATGAAAATCCGTTCAATAGTTTTTGAGTGTATCGCGTACAGACGCGGAGAGGGACTTTATTTTAGTCGTGGTGGCCGAGTGCCTCGACCTCGCCTCTTGCTGCTTGCGGTCGTGGGTTGAAATCCAGGCAAGTACCAATGTGACTTTTTCAATTCATATGGACTCGACTCTGTAATCGCCAACGCGACTTGATCACGCGGCTGATTAATGCTCATACCTTCTGCTCATGCCTTCTCGGTATGAGAAGAGGCCTTTGCCTGTGGGCCAGTAACAGGCTGATATTAATATTATTGTGTAGTACCTCATAACCCATTACCATATCAGTTTTAATTCAAGATAACAGGTTTGTAAATTATGTATTTATCGCAAACAAAGTCGTGGGCATAAACTAGTATACTAGCGGCGAAAGGGATTACTATGCAGGTGCATAATTTTAACTGCATTGAGTTGTGAAGAACCATGATCGCTCGTAATGTACTTAGGACACGAAAGACGATAATGATGTCATGGTGGCCCAGTAGCTAATACCTCGCCTCTCGTGCTTGAGGTCGTCAGTTCAAATCCGGGCAAGTACCAATGTAAATTTTTCAAATTTATATGTACTTTCTAAGTTTATCTTGGACATCACAGACAACGGTGAAGGAAAATATCGAGAGGAAACCTGGACTTATATAGTTAATGTAAGTCTGAAATAGCCAAGTCAGAGGCCTGTGGGGTCTTCAGAAGCGGCTATAGTACAATACTGCATGGGTCAGCAAAAGAGGCATTGATGGACGAACGTGTAAATGTGCATGGGCCGAGGCGAAGCCGAGGCACACATACGTAAGCCGAACAATGCCTAGTTGCGGCCTAGGCTTGTATAGTACTTTTCTCAAATAATGCGCGGAAATTAAAACTAAGTAGTACCTAGAACTCGTTTTGTCAAATAGGTACATTTACTTTCAAAATCAATGACGAATGTTTGCCGAGTTAAAGTGTTAATTTGTTTTTTTTTTCAATAAACAGTTTTCTATTTGTAAGCCAGATCGAAAATTAAATAAAACCTTTGATAAGTTACCTCCTTGGATGTCATGTTTCGGAGTAAAATATCGTTCCATTTTTAAATTACACGATAGATATGAATTTTCATACAACTTTTGCCGGCCGCTGCTCGCATATATTTGGCCAATACAGCAATTTCGATTTATCTCGAAGAAGATTGTCAAAATAATGCTCAAATTTCCAAGCATGTTTGAGAAAAAATAACTTTGAAACCAGAGCTGGACACATCTTCACACGATAAGAAAGAAGATAACATATGATATTATGTCTCAAACCATAGTTTCAAAAGCAGATCACACATCAGTACATAATTATTATGGTTTACAAGAAATGAATCTGAAAATGCGCGTTTGGTTTATGAAATAATCACAGTAACTCTGACTTACCACCGAATAAAATTGACACTCTATCACAAGAAATTGTATTATTAGCTGACTGAAATACTAAATGCGCCTAGCTGTATAAATCATGACAGAAGTGATTTGAATTAAACGGAAAAAACAATGATTTTTATTAAGATTAGAGAACATCTAATCTGAGGGTTTGTTGCTGTGTTTGGCGACATCACATTGTATCAAAGACATCTGCTTTTATCATCTAATGATGGTAAAACCTTGCAACTGAATATTAAAACAGCTCCAACCGATTGAAATGAAATTTTGCGTTTGGTTTGGACGTTAATATACCCAATGCAAGTTTTTTTTTTTTTTAAGTTTAAATAATTCATTTTCCAGCTGCAATTTTTGCCTGCATA
This sequence comes from Orthosia gracilis, assembly GCA_947562075.1. Lineage (NCBI taxonomy): Eukaryota > Metazoa > Arthropoda > Insecta > Lepidoptera > Noctuidae > Orthosia > Orthosia gracilis. Next base: position 19,307,933 of record OX387275.1, on the reverse strand, counting down.
AAACATACAAAACAATTTCACCGTCTGTACACTTGTCTCGCAGCATTTGTAAAGCAGAGCTAGTAATAGTAAATATAATTTATAGCACCGTAGTGAAACTGGCTCGACTCACTGACTCACTCTGCTTACAATCATACACTTTCGTTTTCAACACATTGTCGTCTGTGCACAAGTTCACCCTAGCTATCCTGATCCTGTAAGAATAGATTACGATCTTTAGCTGTAGCTGAATGGTAATAAAATTGAAGAAATTGATTTTGATTTTGTTTTTTTTTTATTTTGATATTTGAGAAACAGATTTTTTTTATATTCTAAAGGCTCGCGCTTGACCACTATCGCACCTGATGGAAAGCGATGACGTAAATTTCTATTTCTGTAGAATATTCTGTTCTTTAGTCTTTAGAGGAAAAGGCAGCAATCTTAATATCATTCTGGGTGTAGTCTCTATAAATGGATAATTTTCTTATTATTTGTCAAATGTATACATGGCATAATGTTGTTTTTATTTTCATCATTACATGAGCACGTGCAGGTTTAAGTAGTAAAGGAGTGCCTTGCCATCAACTGATAGGAGACTTAAAGGCAAGCGTGCTTCACCGTCGACCGCATCATCGCTTGCCATCAGGTGGGATAGTGGTCAAGCGCGAGCCTATTTAAAATAAAAAAAAATTAAACTGACCCAAATCCCAACTAATTCTACTATCCTACTTATATTATAATTGCGAGAGTTTTCATGGATGGATGGCTGGATGGATGGATGTTTGTTACTTAATCACGCCAGAAGACCGTCTGAAAGGATCCGGATGAAATATGGATCAAATTGATGGATTGTATTCTCGAATAGCACATAGGTTACTTTTCATTAAACGACTTACCAAAAAGGAAGAGGTTCTATGTTCGACTTCATGTTTGTTTTTTTTTTTGTTTTGTTCACCGATATCTCTGTCAATTGTAGACCGACTATGAAAATTCTTTATTTTGTTTGAAAGAGTATGTTTCGAAATTGGTCCCATTTTAATTTGGTGAAGATCTGATGAAGAACTTCGAAGATATACGACAGAACTCTTCAATAAATAACGCCAAATCTCTCGGAATTGATGCAATGGCATGTCTGTTTATTGATTATACCATTTCATAACATAGCATCACGCCAGTACGCTCTTAAGGGGTACGCAGATCTCTCATGTCACCGGTTATGTTCAAGTTTCATGATATTCGGGTTATCTATTCTGGCGATAAGGTAACTTACTAAATAAATTGCCTATTAGGTACAACTAAAAAGTGAAAGATAAAAAACTTTTTTCCAAAAATCATACTACCGACATCCAAATAAGAAAACTACAAAGTGAAAAATAACTTTATTTTTGGCAGTCGGTGTCCATAACGCAAAAAAATGACTGGTCAAAAATCTCAGTAGATATTTTAATCCTCGTCTCAATCTATTGAATTGTAGATGACGCTGTGTGAATAGTGTGAGGAGTTTCATAATATTGTGACGCCTTGTTGTATCAGTGACAAAGATCGCTCGAATGCCTGCCTGAGTCGGTACGACGGGCAAAACAAGAAACAAGAAGTCCCTAGTTTTTGTGGGAAAAGTCTTGTAGTGGCGAGAATAAACTGATTGGTACCTAGCATAGAAATATAAAATACAGGAGAAGTGGCAAGGGGGCGTGTCGGTGTCCGCGCGACGTGGGCTGACTGAGCATGTCACAGGCAAATGGCCGGTCTCCGCTAAACAGTGCGCTTTCGACCGTCATCGTGAAAAATTACAAGAATGCCGTGTTGTTCAGTGGTTTCTTGTAAAAAGCGAAGCCTAAACCAAAACTTTGTAAATCATAGAATCACTTACTATAAGTGAGTACAAGTATTTCACTATATTTGTCTTTAAAATCATGAAAAACAACAAATCGTAAAATATTTCTTGCTTCTACTATGTTATTTTTGTATTGAAATATCACAGCGACTGTACTATTTTTGCATTAAATACATTGCTTCCTAACCATTACCTAAGTTTGTCGCTAAGTGACTGGACAAGCAATGTAAAAATCACAAAACGATACATCATTGAGCGGATGCATCGCGTAGTACGTCCGCTGCTCCTTGCGACGAGTTAGTGATGTGCTTGTGCAGATCCACTAACGTAGGCTATCGATAACAATGTCGATGACGAATGAAATATTGTTATTATATTTTATTTTCAATTTGTCAACCGTTTTCAACCGGTTGGAAAATCGATGCGAAATAATGTGTATTACTTATTTTGATTATTTTACAGTGTAGTAGAGAAATGCGTAACCAACTTTTTGACAAAAAATGCAACCCCAATAATATCAAAGTGTCAAGTGCTGCACAAATACCTCCACTTTACAGGTCAGTGATTAAACACTATAGCACTAGCAGGGTTCAACAATATCTCCTGTTTCAATTCAATTCAATTTATTTATTTCAAGTAAAACAGACTCATAACATAATAACAATAATAGCAGCACAAAACAATTAAAATTTGCTACATTAAAAATAAATTAAACATTACGCTATGAAAGCCTAAACCAAAGTAACCGGATTTTTGATTGTTTGAATTTTTTGATTTACTTAATAATTTATATTATTAGCTGCATATTTGTTTTAACTATAAAATTTTCTGGACAAACCGTTTTTTTATTTATTTTCAAGTAAACAAAAAAAATTGTACAATAATAAATGGGTGAATCGATAAGTTTCCGATTTAGTCAATCACTAGCGTGTATGTAAAATAAATTGCTTTTGCATAGCACAACGATAGCGACCGATATTTTTGTGTGCGTAATTTGTACGGTGATTGGTATATACACGCTGTGCTTGAAGGGATAAGGTTTATAATTTATTGTGTAGTACGTTCTGATTTTAGAAATGCGGGTGTGTGCGCGACTGCGTATCTATTGCCTTTACTGAACTGCATGTGTAGTAGTTGCCGTGTGGTAGGGGCAAACTGGAGACACAGGTTTCCGATATATTTTCGTCTACCGGGCATATCTCCTTGTTTATTATATCTATGGTACCTAGGCTATACCTAGGCTAGAAAATGTATATTCTAAAACTTTAATTAATGTGGAAAAAAAATCATGGTTTAGTTTTTTCATTTCTTTCTAATATACACAAAACATAAAACAGTTACAAATAATATACGCAGCTTAAACTATAATTGAATTATCTATATTATACAGCTAACCTTAAAGCCATAGAGACATCTGTTTATCATGAAAGACGATTCATTTCAAGAGTTTCATTATTTTCATACATATTGAATCGTTGAATACCATTATTGTTTATTTACTGCTAGAGTCAGATATATTCCAAAATTTAAGCTTGTTTCAAAATTCAAACTAAAATGAACCCGTCACTTTCTCTGCGTCCATTACCCGTGCTACCTGCCAACAATACAAGTGTACGGTAATCAGATTACGAACATACCACAGTTTGATTTAAACTGCCTTATTAAGATATTGTGAGGCGATTGTTCGTCTGCTGACGCGTTAGGACTTGTTGTGGAATCTTGTTTGAGAACGACACATAGCCAATGAAGGATATATGATATAAATATATATGATATAAATATGAAGGATATTTATGATATAAATAAGATTGTATATTTTAGTACAATTGAAGTGGATCGAGTCTTCAGTCAAGAGGCAAAGCAATAAACCGCTAAACTAGACTGGCTCAGTGCGAATTTCCCAAAACGATGATGACAATGACACTGAAATTTGTTTGTTTTAATAATATTTTTTTTTTTTTACAAAAAACAAACCGGCTTCCAAAACTTTGAATTTTTTTGTTAAAAAGTTTTTTATTTATCACATTTTAGTTTTGATAGGTTTTCCTGTAATTACCATGAAAAAAAATTATAGCCAAAGTACATCTCGTGACGACTCCACTTAGCCTAAAAACGATAAGGATCGATTGTTTTATTTCAGAGTTTCAGTACCTACCTGCCAGCTTCATCATCAGATCAGTTCGATGGTACCATTTTCATCAGTACCTTTTATTAATAAGTATTTGCTTCATCATTGTCGGTTAACTATTCGAGATATCTTATACCCGTGACATACATAGCATTAAGGAGTTCCAGAGACCATCTGTGGTCTTCTTCAGCAGTTACACTTCACCAAATAATGCTTTCTGAGTGCAAATGATTGCATTGCTGATCAAAATCGCTACATGTATGCCTATAATATTTGAGGAGTTTCCTCGATTTCTCCAAGATCTCATCATCAGATCCTGACCTGATGACGATGGGACCACCTGGGAAGTATATCGTTTCAAACAAAAGAAGAATTTTCCAAATCGTTCCAGGCGTCTTTGAGTAATCGGAGAACATACATAAAAAAGATCTCCTTGTTTGAAGTCGGTTAAAAACGTTGCACCACACTAGGAGTGACTCTTATATCATGGGAAGATACGTCCGTATCAGAATCTGTAGGCCATACAAATATTAGTTACGTACGGGTATCGAACCCACGCCATGCTGTGCAGCAGCCAAGCACTCAGCCACTGCGCCAAACATGCCATTGGCATTCAGTTTCATTAGTAATAAATCTTTGTCCTTAAAACTTTGAAAAACCTGTGGCAGTCAAACTTTGCTTATTTACTTTTCATTGGCATATTGCTTGTCTTTTCATATTGCACTGTAATATATAATACCTCATCACCTCTCCTAAAAGACTCAAAAACTAATCGTACCACATTCAAACAGCAGGAGACCACAGTTATGTTGCAAGTAGACACTTATTATCATAATAAGTAACACAGAATTACTTAATAGACCAAGCGACGATATAATATCGACCAGAGCGCTTTCCACACAATTTGTCAGGCTCAGATGACGCCCACTTGCGGAAGTCGCCTCCACACGAACACTACTTAGTAGACACCTGTTGAAACGAATTATTGATCTGTTTCAAATTAGATGGAGTGTTGTTCTAGAGTTTAATTGGTATTGAAGGAGTTGTCATTTTTTTATTTATTTTTTATTTGTTATAGGCTCGCGCTTGACCACTATCTCACCTGATGGTAAGCGACGATGTGGTCGACGGTGGAGCACGCTTGCCTAGAAGTAATTTATTCACTCTTGACTTAAAGACCCCTAGATTGTAGCTATCAGGAAAAACAGAAGCTGGCAGGGAATTCCACTCCTTAGCTGTACGCATAATAAAAGTATCCTCAAAAAGTTTAGTGCGTATGGGTGGGATGTCCACCATATACCGATGGCGCATCGCCGTACGTCTGGTAGTCTGATGATGCAACGGGCTGGGCGGAATTAGATCATGCAATTCCATCGCACACTCCCCAAAATGTAACCGATAAAAAACCGACAAGCTGGCAACTCGGCGACGTTGTTCAAGGCTCTGGAGCTTTAACTTAACCAGTGCCTCATCGCCGATGAGCCTCTTGGCCCGCTTTTCGATCGATTCTAGTGCATAAAGCTGGTATTTGGCAGATCCGTCCCAGAGATGAGAACAGTACTCCATGCATGATCGAACTTGCGCTTGATACAAGCTGAGCAGCTGTTCTGGGGTGAAGTACCTTCTCACCTTTGCAAGGATTCCCAGCTTTTTGGCAGCCACCTGAGCCTTTGCCTCAATGTATGGGCCAAAATTGAGAGTCGATGTCAACGTAACGCCAAGAAGCTCAAGATGGTCAGTTATTGGCACGGTCGCATCTCGGAAAGTTGGAGCCGGGTGAAATTGGCTCTTTTTAGCGGAAAAAAGACACGCCTGGGTTTTAGCATCATTAAACCTGACCACGATCTCTCAGGAAGTCTACAATCCAATCACACAGACCACCGGGCAAACCGAATGAAAGAAGCTTACGAGTACCAATAAGGCTTTCATACCAGACCCTATCAAAAGCCTTCGAGATGTCGGGGGAGACGGCAAGCGCTTCCCCGTGCCACTCGATGGCCTCACTCCAGATGTGCATGGCATACGCTAGAAGATCCCCAGTAGATCAACTTCGGCGGAAGCCATATTGGCGGTCACTAAGGATATCGTTTGCTTCTAGGTATGCCAGGAGCTTAATATTGAGTACAAGTTACAGATATGGGTCTGCAGTTGGCCGGGTCAGCTCGACTGCCCTTCTTGGGCACGGGCTGTACATTAGCTTGCTTCCAAGCATTCGACACTTTTCCAGCCTCATACGAAAGGCGGAATAGGCGTGTCAATTATGTTAGACATACGCATGCAATTGCCGGTCCTGGGCAAGCAAATTTAGCCGTTAATGCACCTGGGTCACTTGTAGTTTTTTGTCAAGTGTAATCATATTATAAAAAGTACCTGGGCGACCGAGCTCTGCTCGGGTGAAAATAGAGAAAACGACTTTTTCTAAAAATGAAACCTAGCTAGATATCGATTTATCGCCCCCGAAACACCCTGCATACAAAATTGCATGAAAATCGTTGGAGCCGTTTCTGAGATTCAGATTATATATACCTATACAAGATTGCTCGTTTAAAGGTTACATCTAACCTACGTAGCCTTATTAGATAAGGCTATGTAGTTTAGATAGGTATTCGCTCCATGTAATATTCTGGTATTCAAGTTCATCCAAGGATACTTGGGGCTTAAGTTAGACCGATGATACAGAGTGAGAGAAGCGATGGGATACTTGACGCAATGTCTAGAGAGCCCGTTTCAGGAATTTAATAAACTTAAAAAAATGCGCTAAGTAAATTATTCTTGGCAGAGTTGCTTGCTCTTAGATTTAGGAATCAAAATTGAATCCTGGTGACTTTGAGTGTCTATAAAACCGATAGAACCAATACCTGTATTAAACAAGGATTTTCCAAAATCAAATGTGATCCAATAAACAAGAAACACTTAACTTTACTATAATTTAACTGCAGACAAACCAACCAACATAATATCCTGAGTTATTTGCGCAGCCATCATAAATCTAACATTATGTTACAGAGCCGAGAAATAGTCACAATAACGCGACAGCCACGATATATCTATCTCCAATGCAAATATAGGGGAAAACGATGCAGAAATCGCTCTGAAACCATAAATATTTGAGTGCTGCTATTGAACAGATACTCGTTCAAGCATTATACACAATTACAGTCGTCATTTATCAAGAGTTATCACCGTGGAATAATAACTGGTGAGCCGGAATCAATTATGGGTGGGTGGTGTGAATTTTGCGTGTAGTGTGGTGCCGCACCTCTTGTATTAGCTGTTGTTATTGGTGATTTTTTGCGAAGAAGTGACTGAAAAATCGATGCTCACGGGGTGGCTTTTCGATTTCGTCAATGTTGATGAAATCTGAAGTTGAGAAATGCTCCTTTTTCAGTGATTTGAATCTTATTCGACGTATGAATTGTTGCCCATGTCCAGAGCCTCTAGAAAAAGTGTCATTCTATCAGAAAAGGTTAAGATCGAAATGTCAAAATGTAAGAGATTGGTCACGTGATATAACGATAGCGCTTGGCATACCCATACATTATGAACTATTTCCTATCACTGTGGTGACTCTCTTGTAAATAGAGTGTCACTTGTCTAAAACCTCTGGGCATGGGAAATTGGGCATGCTGACAAAATAACGTAATATTTTAAATGGCGCTTATCTTGCCTTGCTCAAAACCTTGAGAAAGTAATAGGATGATCTATTGGTGCCTAGACCCTCGTGTAATGTACTAGTAAGTTAGTAATCATTTATCAAACAGCTTGTACAGGTTGATGAAGACAAATTGTCGGCCATTTACGATCGTGTAGCAATCGATCACGATCGGGCGTCGTCGGGCGTTGTCGGGTATCTTCGGAGAGGGTCGTAAGTCATGCACTTGTTACTTTAATGATGTTTCAGGTGTGTAACGTAAGTTACACCATTGGCACTTAACTAGCATTGTTTTGTCGTGAGAATACCCATATTTCGCCAGTTATGTTTAAGTTCCATGTAATAGTACTCCAGGCTGCTACGCACAAATTCCAGTTAAAAACCAAATAAGAGCTTTGCTCGACTAGGGAATCGAACACAGGACCGCATGTTCAGCAGTAGCTGTTGTGACCAATAGACCAATAGGCAGAGAGGAAATAAAATGATTCATTAAATATCTTTTTTTAATTATGTTTTTTTCGTATTCTTCTCATCAAACCCTTTCATTTGATACCCATATCATGGCAGAGAACGGAAAATAACTAGTCCGCCATGTTGGGCCTTCTGCCATATTGGATTTAGAATGGAATAGAACGCCATATCATTTTCATCCAAACTAAACACGTATGCAAAATTTCATCTTAATCGGTGGAGGATAACTGCTTTAAAATTCAGTTGCAAGATTTGACCCGAACACACCTAAATATATACATACCTACATACATACTACATACATTGCAAGTTAAACAAAAGCTTTTAAAAAATCAGCTTTTAGTCTCATAGTTTACCTAGAATTCTGTAATTTGTTTATTGCATAGCTTTTCAAGTACATAAGTAGGTAAAAGTAAAGTGCGAAGCCTCCCACACAAACATACCACATGAACAATTATGATTGATGAACGAAAGCCATCGACGTCTGGTACTAATAGTTCATGATAGTTTCACGTAGAAATGTACAAGTTTGAATGATGGGAGCTGCTTGCTAAACTAGTACAAATGTGGAATAAACCGGACGGAAGAAAGCAGTTTCACTTTGGATGTTTTGACAATTTAGTTTTTGAAGACGTTTTTAAATGTTCTGTATTATTTTATTTTAAATAGCCTCGCCTAGCTTCGTAATCAAATACCCAGAAAATCATATTCAAAAGCACAGGCATACAAAAATTATAATGACATCGAAGGAAATATTCTAATATTTATTTTAAGAGTTGCTTCATCCAGTGATATAGTATAATTATACATATATATTCACTAAATTATAAAAAAGCTATCTAAAATCCTATTACTGGCAGTAATCTATGGTTTTCTTATTTTTAGCCTATAAAATCACAAGTGCCAATCACTGAAGGGCTTCCAGCGTTAGGGTGGTTTACTATATTAAGTGTACTCAAAATAAAATTATTCATTAAAACATCTTTTTATAAAACAAGCTTTTTTCGTATTCTTCTCAGCAAGCCCTTTGATTTGATACCCATATCATTGCAGTGCAAAAAAATAGCTAGTCCGCCATCTTGAGCCGTCCGCCATATAAGATTTAGAATGACGTCACTTAGCTAACCGTAAATTGTCGTCCAAACTAAACGTGTATGCAAAATTTCATCTTAATCGGTGGAGGATAACTGCTTTAAAATTCAGTAGCAAGATTTGACCCAAACACACTTACATACATAAATACATACAATGCAAGTTGATAAAAGCTTGTAAAATATACTTAGGTACAACAAAACATGCAGTTCTCGACTTTGGTTCATACCTGATTGACCTATTTGCTTGAATGGAATACTCAAAATGAGCTAGAGCTATAAGCCTAAGCCAAATCTTCTCACCATCTTCATGCAGCGGTATGTTTTCTTCTTTCATAGATTTATGTTTGCCGTCAATCAATAGTTATCGCCATTCGGCTCATATAGTTTATCCCAGAGTTTAATAATTCGCACACTTTATTTTTCCTCTAGAGCATGCAAAAGGATTCTACTCTACTAAACGAAAGTACAGTCAATTAAATACCCATAACACGACTATCAATAAATTACAAATTGTCTAAAAATACACACATATAACTAATCTACGTAAACCAACATTAAACGCATTTACTAACAAACACGAAACCGTAAATCAACATAATAGTCCTGATACCGAAACTGTCCCGCACCGCGCGGGGTCCCTGAGACCGCTCACAATCGCTCGATGACATGTTTATGGGCCTATGGGACCCCTCATAATGGACTCACTTTGTATTACATAAAAAAACGGTTGCGTTTGGAATAGGTGTCATTTTGGAATTGTAATAAAAAGATCCTCGAGGTTTTATTTGGTGAAGTGAATGTCTATTCGTTTGGGTTAATATTGTATTGGTTAAATGCTATGAATGGGATTGAACGGGTACATAGTTAACTCCTTACAATGATTTGTTGTTGATTATTGGAGAGAAACACGTCACCGTTACGTCCACTAGATAATTGTATTCAAGGTTATGTGAAATTGCAGTATATCTTTAGTGTATGGTGACTATTTGTCTCTCCTGGTTTGGTTAGCAACACGGCTATGGGATCCCTATCAACCATGGTTGGCAACCAAACAACGTGAACAATAAAACCACATGACAAAGCAATCACTGGTTGGTTTGTTATGTTGTTTTATACAGTCAAATTAAGATTCAAATCGTTGGCCTCTAGTAGGTTGCCAGTAGGCAGAAATATGTGCGGTGATGAGACCGTACAGGGATAGTGTTGTATGAAAGCAAGATCATTTAATGCCTTTTTTTTATTGGTTCGGTCGGTACATCTCCTGGACAAAGACCTCTCCCAAATCCTTCCAAGTATTCTTCACCTGAGCCACCTCGGCCCAGCCTCTGCAGTGGGCGTCTATGTCGTCTCGCCACCTCTTTCAGGGCCGGCCTCGGCGGCGCTGATCATCCTAAGTCACTCAATTTGTGGAGACTATAATACCAATAAGTACCTTTTTAACACGCTTTTTAACCGACTTACCAAAAAGGAGGAGGTTCTATGTTCGACTTCATGTATGCGTTTTTTTTTTTTGTATTTTCACCGATATCTCCGTCAATTGTGGACCGATTTTGAATATTCTTTTTTTGTATGAAAGACTTTGTTTCGAAATTGGTCCTATTTTAATTTGGTAAAGGTTTGATGAAGAACTTCGAAGATATACAACAGAACTCTTCAATAAATAATGGGAAATCTCTCGGGATTGCTGCAATCGCATGTCTGTTTATTGTTTATACCATTTCTTAAAATAACATCACGCCAGTACGCTCTTGAGACGTACGCAGATCTCTCATTTCACCCTTTATGTTCAAGTTTCATGATATTCGGCTAATCTATTCTGGTGTTAAGGTAACTTACTAAACAACATGCCTATTAGGTAGGTACAACGACGATATAACCACTTGACGGCGCATACAGTGCCCCGACGCTCGAAAACTATTAGTATTTTGTCGCCTATGTAAAGGCTTCGGTACTAGTAACCATTTTAGTTGTGTCCAGTTATTAGACCTGTATGCACGCTAAATAAATACAAATTGTTTTATCTTTTTATTGCAATTATAACGCATAAAAATGCCCTCATGCGCCGTAAAGGGGTATGGGAAACAAGCCAAGACATCTAGTTACAAAAAGGATGGCATACCTTTTCATCGGTAAGTAAACAGTACGAAAATTATTTTTAATTTAATCAGATTATGAGACACCGCAGGGATCTAGTTAAAATGGTGGATGGGGTAAACGAGCACAATTTTGAGTCCCGCGTTGATGTCTTTTGGAAAAGTCTCGCTCTTTCACTAGACAATTCTAATGCTTCTATCCCTTTCTCTCCCTTTGTATTTTTATCGTAAATATCTGTGCTGTTACTTTTAATAGCTGAAGTCGATATCGATAATAATAAAATTAAACTTAATAAAAAAATTATGAAAAAATATCTATCTACTTTTAACCGACTTAAAAAAAGGAGGGTGTTCTCAGTTCGTCGAATTTTCTTATGTATTATGTTCCCGGAATACTCGTAGACGGCTTGACCGATTTGGAAAAATACTTTTTGTTTCTCTATGTCCCCGACAAATATATTTATATTTGTAATTGATTGATTTTTATTAAATAATATTTATATGATTTTAATTGAGTATTTTTAATAATGTTAAAATCCATTTTATCGATATCGACAATTTTCCCTTAATCGAGTTGATCAACCCTAACGATAGCCATACCTACGCAACTTACTTTGAACTGACCAATTGCAGCCGCGCGTTCTTCCTCGTCTCCCGGCCCGCGGTAGTGAGTCGTGTGCTTCGAAGAAATCGGCCTATAAGCTCTCTAGTGGTTATATTCTCTTTGGGTAGGTACAACTAAAAAGGGAAAGTAAAAACTTTTTTACAAAAAAATACTACCAACTTCCAAATAAGAAAACTACAAAGTGAAAAATAACTTTATTTTTGGAAGTCGGTTTCCGTAACGCAAAAAAATAAAGAAAGTCACCGACTTCCAAAAATAAAGTTATTTTTCACTTTATAGTTTTCTTATTTGGAAGTCGGTAGTATTTTTTTGTAAAAAAGTTTATATTGCGAAATTTCAACAAACAAACGGGAACTATCATTTAGGTTTTCGACCCAAAACCTATGTGAGTTCCGGTTGACCTAGAATTGAAATTTTGGTTAAAAGTAAGGTCTAACAGCACAAGTAAAATAAAAATTCCGAAAAATAAAAAAGTTGGAAATTAAGGTAAATTTTGGTACTTACAAGTTTTCGCGAAAATTTTAATTTTCCCATATCTTTTTATATCGTGTTGACTCAGGACCTTGATTTATACATTTAATAGGAACCATAGACCTCAGTATCTGGTATAAATTCCAACTTGCTAAGTCCACCCGTTCCTGAGAAAATCGGTGGTGACACACGGACAGACAGACGGACGGACAGACAGACGAACAAGAGAGTGATCTTATAAGGGTTCCTGATTTTATTTTTTGAGGTACGGAACCCTAAAAAAATATATGTGACTATAGATCAGAATTGAGAACCTCCTCCTTTTTGGGAAGTCGATAAAAAAAAAACTTTGTATCTAGCATTTTGAGGCGGCACAAACCAAGCCATCAACGGAGATTATTTGAAAGCTGGTGCATGTCATGTGGTCCAGTATCCCCCGAGAAATAGCAACATTTCTTGAACTTCCAGAACCCCTATTGTGCACGGGTCATTGTTTCCGACGAACTTCAGCCACACTTTTGGCCGATCCAGGAACTGATCTCCTGTCGCTTAAGCGCCATGGAGGCAGGAAGTCCAATTCATTTGTAAAGGGATACATAGAGGATTTCATCCAAAATAAGTCTAAAATATGTTAAGGCATCGTAGGAGCTATTACACTGAAAGAGCCTTGATATATGATCCTTGGACTGGCTCTTCTACATCAAAAATGAGCCTTTACGAAAAATTAGGTGTTTCGTAAAGGCTCATTTTTGATGTAGAAGACCATCGCTCTCTCTCTCGGCAACATTTATGCCAAGGGAATCCGATGAATCGGTACAACTATTAAGTATGACAGATAGTTTACCGAAAAACAGTACACAAGTCACTAAGATATTTATTTTGCTAAAACATGAGTATACACAGATAAATGCAAGATGTTAAATAAAGTTCAATTGAGTCACTGTCATGTTTTGCCTTAATGGCGTACAAAATATAATTGATTAAGTAAGTATAAATCATCACAATGCTATTTACTCATTCATGCATTACATAACAACAATATTAATTAACGGTCAGAACAGTTCTGAGTTGTGTATTGTCAAAATTGGTTTGTTACATAAATAATCATAATCATAGTTTAATCAAATACAAAAATATAGTTCAAATAATATGTCAATAATCAAAGATGACTAATAATAATGAGAGTAGTTCAAATGTTTCTTAAATCAGTCAGGTTATGTTAGTTTATCAGTCAAGAACTCGTTAGTGCTGTAATAAGCTTTCTCTAACAAAACCTTTTTCAAACTATATCTTAACTTTGCACCTGTGTCCTCTCTCCAATATTTTGGCAAAAACACTAACATCAACATTACAGTACCCAACAAAAATATTACACCCAAATTAAGTAACTGTAGCAACGTTAATTTAATTTTTTCTTAATTATATCTAAGTATTATTTGTTATAATTTTTAAAGCTAAAGTTTTTTATTTTCCACTTTTTAGTTGGGGTACATAATTTCCCAGTTCTATAGGCTAGGTATTCACGCGTATAGTGCCCAAAGTGAAGCCAGAATAGATGAACCCAATAACATGAAACTTAAACAAAACCGGTGTAATGATAGTACCAAGGTGAACTGTGCACATCGTACCGTAGAGGGTACTGGCGTGATGTTATGTTATGAAATGTTATAAACAATAAACGGATATGCGATTGCAACAATCCCGAGAGATCTGCCGTCATTTATTGAAGAGTTCTGTCGTATATCTCCGGAGTTTCTTCATCAGATCTTCACCAAATTAAAATGAGACCAATTTGGGGACATATTCTATCAAACAAAAACACTTCTATTTTCAAAATCGGTCCACAATTGACGTCGAAATCGGACATACACAAAAAAATAAAACAAACATAAAGTCGAACATAGAACCTCCTCCGTTTTGGTAAGTCGGTTAAACATTCAAGAGCGGTAGAAACTGTTTACATTTTACAACCGACAAATTGTCGTCGCTACTGATAGCCTACAATATTTACGAGCATTAAAGGACATTCCGGCGGTCTTACACTAGGTTTAATTGCTCTCCATTTAAGGACCATAAACGGTGAAGTGATGGGTGTTATTCGAGTTACCACAGACCTCCTGTGGACTCTTGCTTGGATCCAGATAGATGTCGTGGTGGCCCAGTGGCTAAGACCTCGCCTCTCGTGCTTGAGGTCGTGAGTTCAAATCCGGGCAAGTACCAATGTGACTTTTTCAAATTCATATGTACTTTCTAAGTTTATCTTGGACATCTTTATATCATATATCGAAACCTGGACTTATATACTTAATATAACGTGTTAAGTCTGAAATAGCCAAGTCAGAGGCCTGTGGGGTTCCCAGAGGCGGCTAATTAACTCTGACACCAGAGGTGGTCACATCCTCACACGAAAAGAAGAAGAAGATCCAGATCAAGAATTTGGTGATTTTCAGAAGTTATGAATTATAATTTATAACCCATGAGTGCTCAAATCGTGAATACAAGCGAGACACAGTAGCTTTTAATTGTTTCTGTAATTACGGCATTCAACCGGTTCAAACTATAATATTATATAGAGGCAATATAGATTTTGTTAATAAAATCTATATTGCCATTGATTTTTTCAATACTGTGACTCTATCAGTAAAAAAAAAAATCGAAATCACATTAGTAGGTACGCCTAGAGATTACCTCCCACAACACAATTTAAGAAGATTTTGGTCTTTTTAACCGACTTACCAAAAAGGAGGAGGTTCTATGTTCGACTTCATGTATGTTTTTTTTTTTAATATTTGTTCACCGATATCTCCGTCCATTGTGGACCGATTTTGAAAATTCTTTTTTTGTATGAAAGCGTATGTTACAAAATTGGTCCCATTTTAATTTGGTGAAGATCTGATGAAGAATTTCGAAGATATACACCCTGAAATTTAATTGGTTGTTTTCCCGCGGCAGAACGACTTGCCTTAAGGAGTACTTTCGAAGTATAGAGTTAAAGTAAATAAATAACGATGTTTCTGTTTTAAAATAATTAAAAAAATATTCATCAACTCGAAAAAGTGAGTAACAATAGTAACTCTGGACGTAACTTGTAGGTACTAGGTACTACTCGTGTCACCACCTACAAAGAAAACCGATGCACAAAATAATGTCAAACCAAAATAAACTCTCGCACGTGGTGATACGGCATAAAAGTTTGCACGCAAAACAAACGAGCGAGCCACAAGCCGACAAAGCAAAGACCGATTTATTAAATGTTTAAAGTAAAATAAGCTCTCGCGTGTAATTATACGGCATAATCTAGCCCGCGCGTAACATGATCAAACGGAGCCGCCTTCGAACCTAATCCTTTCGACGGTGACCTAGCACCCGGGTTAACGGCCTGCTGTCGTTCGGCCGTAGATATCGGGAGGTATACTATTGGTTCGTGATCGCTTTCGAGTTTAGTTTTTCACAATGTTAAATATGCCAGTTTTTGTTTCTAATATTTTATATAACTACGAAACGATTGTATTACATAGACAAAACCATTTCGCTGCGGGAAAACAACCATTTAAATTTCACGGTGTACAACAGAACTCTTCAATAAATAACGGGAAATCTCTCGGGATTACTGCAATCGCATGTCTGTTTATTGTTTATACCATTTCATAACATAACATCACGCCAGTACACTCTTGAGTGGTACGCAGATCTCTCATTTCACCCTTTATGTTCGAGTTTTATGATATTCGGCTAATTTATTCTGGCGTTAAGGTAACTTACTAAACAACTTGCCTATTAAGTAGGTACAACTAAAAAGTGAAAAATAAAAAACTTTTTAACAAAAAAAATACTACCGATATTAAAATAAGAAAACTACAAAGTGACAAATAACTTTATTTTTGGAAGTCGATGTCCGTAACGCAAAACCCGAAAGAACCGACTTCCAAAAATAAAGTTATTTTTCACTTTGTAGTTTTCTTATTTGGAAGTCGGTAGTATGTTTTTGTAAAAAGGTTTTTTATCTTATAGTCACGTTGTAAAGTGTATTCACTTTACAACGTTACTTATAACATTTTTGAACCTTTTCAAAATAGTCATAAACAGGCCATAAGGTGAGTAAAATGAATTAATAGACTTGAATTATAATAACTTATTTTGCGTTCACTGTAGAGGACATTACAGTTGATATTAACTTAAATATTTTCGATTTTATATGAACAATATCTCCTACGTAAACTTTGTCGATTCAATAAATGCCATTGAAACATTGTGTCCGTATTCTTTTGTTTTTATTGTCATCGCCTTGCGCTAACGATGAAATATGATGGCGCCTTGTAGAACCGACATAAAGCGCGTTCAATATTTATCTACCTTTGATTTAATAAGTGAGGTAAGTAACTTATTTCTAGGCATTTATTTTATCTCAAGCTTTTTTTTTCTTAGGTGCTCGCGTAGCCACACGGGTCGATCTTTAAGTAACGCTAGCCGAGGTCGGTCCGTAGATAGGTGACCATATTTACGTAGCGAGATTAATCCGTGCCTCGGAAA
This sequence comes from Orthosia gracilis, assembly GCA_947562075.1. Lineage (NCBI taxonomy): Eukaryota > Metazoa > Arthropoda > Insecta > Lepidoptera > Noctuidae > Orthosia > Orthosia gracilis. The sequence continues at coordinate 19,291,056 of OX387275.1, read as the reverse complement.
GCACGTTAAGTCGTTGATCCCGGCTGTCATTTCTAGATCTTTGAAAGTCGTTACAAATATTGAGAAGCCTGGGTATCTGACACCAGTCATGCCAAGGGTTATGGTGTTACCCAGTTTCTGAGTTATGGAGGTAAGATAGACAGTCGCTCCATGTTAAATAGTGATAGTCAGCTGCATCAGGTTAGACTGGAGCCGAAGCCAATATAGTTAGGAAAATGCTGACCCATCCCACCCAGGCTGACCTTTCCCATCTATTACTTCGTTATTGCTTACCGTTCTTTCTACCTTTTTTAGGGTTCCGTACCCGAAGGATCCAAACGAAGCTCTATTGCTGTCACTCACCTGTCTGTCTTTCTGTCCGTCTGTCCGTCGTCTATCACACGGGTTTTACAGCCAAACGGTTGGAGCAAAAGAGAAAAAAAAAGAAGAATCTTTTAATCTTCACAGTATACCTAAGCATCTTGTTGATTGGGTCAACAAACTAGCCATAGAAATTGTCAAAAAATATTTATAAATGTTTTTAAGGGGAACTCATACAGACTAAGGGGACGTGAATTTTTTTTTTGACCTGTTAGGGTAGGTACCGGGGACCTTTTCGAGTATCGTTGTTTAGAGCTCGGCACCATAAATGTGCGAAGTCCGATACGCACTTGGCCGGTTTTTCAATTTGCTCGGATCTTTAAGGTTCCGAAACCTTTCTCAAGTCGGGCTATTAAGTGCAATGATAGAAATTAGCGCGTTCAAACAAACAAACTCTTCACTTCAGCTGTATTAGAAAGTATAGATGCAAATATATAGATTAAATTAGATTTCCCTTCGGGTTCGCTGCCGTGGTTTTCCCCAAAGAAAGCGTATGATTTTTAGGGATAAAAAGTAAATCCTATGTGACCAAGCGATGGTAAACCTTTTTATTAATGTTCATAATCGGATCAGTACCAACTTCTAGAGATTAAATCCTAAATATAAACCAACAATTTTAACTCTTCCAGTTCTTAGCGTTTTGATAGCAAATACAATAGTTGTTACTTTACTATTTATAAAATTAGTATAGATTTTTGTAAGAATCACCATGATAATATTTAAGTCTCAATGGTTCATAGTTCATAAGAGAAGATACTACAACCAAAACCATTTCCGCATTCCAGCATTGAGCCCAAAACCACAAGCCACCCAGTCCCGCCCTCACCGAGTCATTGAATGGTTTCAATAAATAAAACGTATTAAAAACCCCTTTAGATGAGAAAGCTCAATTTTATCGAGGCTCCATTCATTAGGATCACATAATGCGTTATTTGAATAGTTGTAATTATAAGGAGAAGCCGTGTGGTCTGTAAGGAGCTTGTATGGACCATTGTTGTCTTGGGGCTGTTTGCATTGACGCGCGTCATACGATATTTTTGACAGGATAGAAGTGGGATTAAAACTATTTCTACTAATGCTTGATTTCTGAATGCCTTAATTAAACCAAATAGCCAAAAACTAAGTAGCTTAAAACTAGCGATTCGATTTAGTATCCAATAAAATTATTTTATGACTTACTGAGGAATCCAAAACCAAAATATTTCGACCAATAGCACTATCCGGTGGACTACGAATATACTCCCTAATACAGAGTATTAAAGGCAAAAAATACAAAAATATTTGCCATATGTTTTTAAATAATGTATTGTCATTCATCATTTATCCTTAAAACCATTTATTCGTCGTTATTTAATTTGCTCCAAGCAAATAAAATTAACTTAATCATAATCAGCTTTTTGTAAAATTAAAGTCCCCGCTACTGGGACAAAGGCCTCCTCTATGTGAATACGGCACACTGGCCGTATTCCACCACGCGGGCCTAGTGCGGGTTGGTGGATGTCACTATTTATTCCTTCTCCGTTTTTAGAGCAGTTTTAATGAAATAATATCCACAAAGTAAAGTGCCTGTCTGGGTTTGAACCCACGACCTACAACACGTAAGCCACGCCACGCAAGCTACCACTGGGCCACCACTGCTCTTAATAAACGTAAATAGTGCCTTAAACGTAGGGCAGACGTTAATTATTACTATGTATTTAAGAATCTCTACGACTAAAAGGACAATTTATTTAATTAAGTGATATCAGTTACCGAGTTATTAAAACCCAAATACTAAATCTGTGTTATCTTACGAACACTTCTTTTAGGAAGCTCTTAAATGAGGCTGCTATCTCTGCATCTTAAAAACTAAATGAGAGATCGCAAATCAAGGTTACTTATGTGCTTACAGACTGGTTTCAAACGTCGACGAGTAGTAAGATAAATGTCATCTTATTACTTATCGAAGGAATAAGGTATTTTAATAATATTCGATTCATAAATCGATCGATAAAGTTATAAATCTGACAGAAAAAGGAAGTCTTTAGCCAAATTGATGGGGATTTGGTAATTTAAAAGGTATTTATATACATTTTTAGTAGCTAACAATTTATCCTTCGCTTTAATTATAGTTTGTATTTAACATTCAAATCAAAAGCTTTTAGAGGTAAAATGTATCATCTCTGATCAGATAACGAAAATTCTAAGGTTTGTTGGTATTCCAAAGGAAGTCTAGTAGTTATCGCTGTCAACGGTAATTAAGTTTTTTTTTTAAAGAGATGTGTAACTTTTTGGTATACAAGAAGGTATATTCTATTCTATCACAGATGAAAAGAGGCATAATGATAAAGCCACATAGTTTTTTATACAAACAAAAATTGAAAGGTATCTATGCCTTAGGCCTCGGGGGCAAAGCCATTAGAACTAATAATGACAATTAAAAAAAAAAAAAAACAAAAAATCAAAGAACCCGCCTGCTTAAAAGACGTAAACAAGAAGAAAATCGTGCTGTGCAGTCGGAGGAAATATATTCGCGAGCTGGCTGACCAAAACCAGATGTCCAAAATGTTGTGAAAAAAATTTGGTCCCCCACAATATGGCACCCAAAAGCCGCAATTTTTCTATTTTCCAATTTTAATGTAGCCAGTGACACTCGCAAGATTAAGACGAATCGATAACGACGTCCTAAGAATCATCAAAATCGGCCAACGCGTTTGGTCTCTAGAACGCCACATAGGAACAAACATACATACATAGACTGATAAACACATTACCCTTCTTCGGCAGTCGGGTAAAAAACCTGACAAGTGCGAGACAGACTCGCGCACGAACGGTACCGTACCATTATCGCAAAAAATGAGAAAAAAACACGTTTGTTGTATGGGATCTCCGCTTAAATATTTATTTTATTCTATTTTTAGTATTTGTTGTTATAGCGGCCTTGCGAGTGTCACTACACTCGCAGGGCTAAGGCGAATCGATTCATGTAAGAATCATCAAAATCGGTCAACGCGTTTGTTCTCTATAACGCCACATTGGAACAAACATACATACATACATACATAGACTGATAAACACATTACCCTCCTTCGGCAGTCGGGTAAAAACACTACAAACTGTAGTAACAAAAGCTCTCTACAGCGTAAAACTACTTTAATACAGCTTAACACTATAAAATTACGGCAATATCGTGTGTCAACGGAAACTAACCCATTGACCCAACAGTCTTGCTCTGTGTGACACTTAATACTTCCTCCGGCGTCGGCTTTGAATAATGTGACAATAACGACCCATTTATTTGAGCTATCATCCTCACTCCCGCGGGGTCGCACAGACCCCACCTCTCATTTTATACAACTATTTAATAGCCGGCGTTTGAGGGTTGATGTATGATGTCATAATTAACGGCTACAATAGGTTTTATCGGTTTCGGATTTGTAATGAGTTTTCGATATTATTTGTTGAGGGTTAACCTTTTTATTGGCTCAATTTATGAGGGTAATTTACTTGAATTAGTGAGATATTTATATTTTTATTTGACTAAAGAATTTTTGATGAAGCTTTTATGAGGTGGAATTCTTATAATTTCTTGGTTTCTAAATATAGTAGGTATTTGAAGTTAAGAACGTGTGAAACAAACCCTACTTGAATGACAAAGTTTGGCAGGTTTTCGGGCTAAAGTTGAGTTTGATAAATGCTCAACCTCAAGTACTTAATTCAGGTAAGATTATCTGACTTGGTCAGTTATGTTTTTACACCCTGACAGCTGAACGAATTTGAATGAAACTTGGCATACGAACAGACCAGAACCTGGATTGGGGCATACGATACATTTTCATCACGGTATAATGTTCTTGTGGGATAAGGTGACGCACGGTTCACGCAGGCGACGCCTCGGGCAGAAGCTAGAATATTAATAATGTAAAAGCGAAAGTACCACTGTCTGTTTGTTTTCACAGCCAAATTACTACACCAGCAATTTTGAAGAATTTTGACATAGGGATTGATTGGAGATGAACATAGGATATTATTTATCCCAAGAGTATGAAATACGTTCGCTTAGGATAATTTCCGACTTATAGGCGGGCGTAGCCGCTCGCAGAAGCTACTATTAGATAAGTTAATACCAATGGATATAGATAAACCCAGCGAACTGGGTGAGATAGTGGTCAAGCGCGAGCCTATCAATAATAAAAAAAAAAACTTGAGGTGGTCCGCTAGTGGCTTGTAAACTGCCTGTGACATCTATGACCGTAAAATGTATCGTGACGTCCAGTCGAGGTGGGCGCCATTCCCACATAAACTGCGGAGGTTAGCATTGAAAACAATGACAGCGTAATGTCAGATAATGAAGGCAAACCATGGGAAGAGCGAACACGCGCGGTTACTGTAGGTAATGGTCGGTGATACCTTAGGAATTTACTGGCGGACATATGGAATAGAGGTTCGAAACTTCCTTAAACATTTTTGAAATAAGTGTGGTGAGTAGTCAGTTCTTTTGTATAGTTCTCTAAAATAAATATGGCCCATTTTTTGGGGCAGTGAAAAGATGCCTGTATACCAAATAGTTTTTACGCCTGTACTTTTGGTAAATCATGTGTGATTGTGCATACAATTTTGGGAAGAAGTTTATATGAAAAATTAATAAATAAGCTCATTTATTTTCTCTCACAATGATTTTGGTTTTAGCACGAATCAAGTGCATCCAGCTGATTCGTCCCAGAGATGAGAGCGGTTTAGTTAAACCCTGTGTTACAAGTCACTAGTCCCCACTTAGTGGCCTCATGCAAATTAACTGTAATGTATTTCGACTAAACAAGGAAATTAAAAGTAACAACAAAAGCAATCAAAAGGTGTGCTGAATGATGGTGAATGTGTATATGAATTGTGGTAAATTTTGTGGTGAAGATGTAGGTGAATGTTCTGGAGATTGGAATCAGGAATTATAGAACCGTAAGAGCATAATAATATCGAAGTTCAAGGATGCAGAAATGGGATTTATTTAATTGTTTGAAGCAGTTTCTCTGTGTCATCATAGCAAAGGGTTTTCAAGTATTCAGTCACTTTTTGCTTAAAATACTTACAGAATTACTATCTCTGTCACCAAGCAGCGTTGATATACTTTTGCTTTAAGTGTTTGGGTGCCGGTTTTATTACAGAGCCATGAGAAGCTTTACTTTTATCTCTTGAGTGACTTTTGGGATGCCGCTTATTTATTAGCAATATTCATTCAATTTTGTCAACCAATATCCTATCGTCATCCGTCTTGCCTGCTCCCAACAACATTGGGGACTGCTTTCAAAATAATTGGATGCAGTTGAATACCAGTATAAATATATTATATGAAACTACTACCTATCACATTCAACACTGCAACTAACATGATACCATGGACATACTATATAGCGGGCTTAAGACCTAATCAGGTATTTGTGAAATGCAAAAAGTTGCTGCGAAATCATAAGCATTCGCATCTGTAATACCACTAAAGACGGGATCCAAAATAGAAAATATGCTTTGTCATTACAAGCCGCAAATACATTATCATTGATCCTTACTCGTAAGTGCCCGAGCAACAATAAGCAACAATGAGCAATTTAGTTAGCGATCTAGACGCGCTGATATGACCGCCTGGTCAGGCCCGCAGCGGTGAGTGATGCGTATCAGGGAGTGCAGCGGATGCGCTGGACTCTTCAATGTAGCGTAGATTATGATACAGGTATGGTAAGCCAGTCATTTAAAACATTTTCGAAAATCTGCAGGCCGTTTTTATCCCATTCCAAATAAATGCGGAGATTCACAATTCGACTGAATGTTATTGTAATGGATATGAAAAACATAACTGAGAGGCAAATGGTATATACTATGCAAAATGAAATCTGGTACAATTAAAAAGAACCTGTTTAATCAATATTATTTAAAATATAATGTCCGTATAACAACAGCTTTGAATGGCACTGTGTGGTGCATACACACGTATACATGTCTTTCGAAGCTGTTGTGATTGTGGTTTGAAGGGTAAGGGGCAGCTATATCGAAGGGGATACAGGGATTTCAAAACTATTGGCAAACTAATTTTATTAATTCAAAAATAAAACACTGTATTCGTTCTTAAATTATTCATTAGAATTGCATTGATTTATAGTATGCACTCATTTGTAAAATTAATTGTTTCTAATTAAACGTAAAACTGAGTTATTATTATTGCATTGAAATCACTGTTATAATGTATAATTAGCAATTGTAATCGAGTTATTATAAACAACCTAGCCCAAATTAGACCATTACAATAATGAAAAATGTCAATCATAACCAGATGAACGAAAACTCGAACTTAATCTATACTGCTAGTAAAAAATACTTCACAGCTTGGTTGGACTTGGCTGCTTAAACTAAAAAATCTGTTTCTATTTTCACGAAAAGCTTTATGGCTTATCGTTTCAGGCAGTGCAGCAGTGTTGGAAAGTAACTATCTCACAAAATAACTTCAGACTTAGTCATAATTATCTTGTTCTTCACATGTGATACCTGCCCCGCCTTACAAACCGGATCTCTGGTTTGTCTACCTCCTTGTCTTCATTCAGCACCCACAGTGACGTCTGCTGTTTAACCCACGGCACGTAGCGGGCAAAGTCGATGAAACGCGCCGGGAGGGCACAGCCGGGACCGAGCACGCTCAGGCCTAGCTGAAACACGCAGAGCAACACTGTGTCACTTTTTAATTGTACTATAGAGAGAACATAAGACAGGCGAAGACGTGGGCTAGGGCAGTTCAGGTATAGCTGAAACAGACATAGGTACACAATGTCACTATTATACTACAGAAAGAACAAAAGCCTTACGATGTAATGCACCGGGAGGGCACAACCCGGGCTGAGCACGCTCAAGCCTAGCTGGAATTCACAGAACAACACTGTGTCAGTGTTTTACTACACACAAAACATAAGACTGGCGATAAAACGGGCCGGAAGAACACAGACTGGGTATAGCATGATCAGGCCTAGCTGAAACACACAGAGCAATACTGTGGCACTATTGTACTAAAGACAGAGCAAAAGACTTGCGGTGAAGTTTAGTGGGCCTAGAGTGCTCGTTTAGACCTAGCTGGAACACACATAGCAACACTGTGTATCTGTTGTACTACAGGTAGAACATGGTCATATAGCGCGAAAAGTCAAGGAAGCGAGCTGGCAGAGCCTTACCTGAAACACAGAGGAACAATGTGGCACTATTGTGCTACATAAATAACATAAGACAGGCAAAGAGGTGGGCTAGGAGAGTTCAGGTCTAGCTGGAACACGCAGAGTAACACTGTGACACTGTTGTACTACAGAACACAGAGAACATAGCGAGTGAACTCAATTAAACGCACCGTGAGGACACAGCCCGGGCCGAGCACGCTCAGGCCTAGCTAGAATACAGAGTAATACTGTGTAGCTGTAGTACTCTAGTACAATTACACGGCCGCCCTACAGGCAATGCTGGGACTGCCACCTCTGCATCTTATCGTGCGGGAGGAGGCAGCCCTGGCCGCTTTTAGACTCCATCTATCAGGTACCCTAAATAAAAACTCCAGAGTTAAGCACACACGCATAAAGGAAGATGCGATCAAGCGAAAACCAATGTTACCATCACCATGCGACAAAGCCCCAAAAACACACCACTTTCATAGGCACTACAACATAATACTTACAAAAGAACGATTTGACTACTCAGGCCCGAAAGAGATGCCAGTAAACACCGACAGATCGAAGACGGACTCCGGTACCGGAATCAGAGTCTTCTCACACGACTTGAATATAAATAAATCCAGACCGCTAGGAGGGTTCAACACCGTCTATCAGGCGGAGTGTGTGGAAAAATAAAATACATCGAAATTAATACTAGAATGTCACAACGCACTAGAACAGATAAATGCAATGGATAAAAGGACACAGTGGATCGTTGGGCAACGACGCGGCTGACGAGCTTGCGAGACGTGGATCCGGCATGGCGGTCTATGGACCCGAACCTGTTGTACCCATCCGCTTCAACCAAACACGCAGGTGGCTACAGAAATTTACCCAGGCACTGGCGGAAAACTGGTGGACCTCGGCACCGGCCTGTAGGCAGTCCATAGAAGCTCTGCCATCTTTGGACAGTAGGCTTACCAGACGTCTGCTACGCCTGGATAGGAATGGCCTGCGCCTGTTGACGGGGACCATCACGGGACACTGCTCACTTTACAAACACTTCCACACAATAGGTATAACGGGCAGTCCTCTGTGCAGGGCATGCATGGAGACTGTGGAAACCGTTGCGCACATTCTCTTTGAATACACAGGGGTCACCCAAATAAGAACGCAAACCCTCGGTTTACCCAGATCTTACACAGATTTTCTAAGAAAACCAGGAGCCCTAATTAGCTTCTGGAGGGAGGTGGGCTGGTTGGAATAACCACCAAACGGCCGCCATGGCCCATGCACAATGGTCCATCTAAAGGACTACGTGCGGAAACCTAACCTCCTAACATAGAACATACAGTTCTGTCTCTAAACAGAACACAGCGAACAACTGGCACGTACGTGGTGAGAGAAGTCAATGAAACGCGCCGGAGCTCCGGCAGAGGAGGCCTATCTAGAACACAAATAGCAATAAATAGTCATCCAGACCGAATTTCAGCTATGGCGGTTAGTCGTTAAGCAGAGATTAGCCTTCAGCACAGGAGGTATTATATTGATCAAGTGTGTCCCTCTCTATTCTATCACTCTCATAGTCCGATGGGGCGGCAAAACACGACCGGTGAAAGATCAGGCATAGGAGCAACGGCTTAACGTTCTTGTCGAGGCACGGGGGTTTCACACCGCAAACTGCCAAATCCCGGAGGGGGGCGGTGCCACCGAGCTCCCCAATATCGCTTTGCCCAACCTGGAGATCGAACCCGGTTATACTACAGACAGGAAATAATAAGGTATGGGTTGCAAACTTTGTCAAGTATGATATGAGATTGTTTTTCCAATATTGGAAATTAAAATAAAAAACTTTTTACAAAAAAAATACTACCGAATTCCAAACAATACTAATTCCAAATAATAAACTACGAAGAAAAATAACTTTATTTTTGGAAGTTGGTGTCATTCGTAGGTAAAATTTTTTTACGTTATGGACACCGACTTCCAAAAATAAAGTTAATTTTCACTTCGTAGTTTTCTTTGGAAGTCGGTGGTAATTATTTGTAAAAAGATTTTTTTATTTTTCACTTTTTAGTTGTACCTACCTAATAGGCAAGTTGTTTAATAAGTTACCTTAACGCCAGAATAGATGACCCGAATATCATGAAATTTGAAAATAACCAGTGAAATGAGAGATCTGCGTACCTTTTAAGAGCGTACTGGCGTGATGTTATATCATAAAATAGTATAATCGATAAACAGACATGCGGTTGCAGCAATCCCGAGAGATTCGCCTTATTTATTGAAGAGAGTTGTCGTATATCTTCGAAGTTCTTCATCAGATCTTCACCAAATTATAATGGGACCAATTTCGAAACATACTCTTTCAAACAAACAATAACTTTCAAAATTGGACCTCAATTGACGGAGATATCGGTGCACATAAACCTAAAAAAAACATACATGAAGTCGAACATAGAACTTCCTTCTTTTTGGTAAGTCGGTTAGTAATTATTATTAAGACCTATAATTAATTATTAATTATAATCATCCTTGATCTTAAACAGAACTATAGAAGATAATCTCACCAGTTTCCACCTCCAGAGATGATGCACAGCGAGCGTCATCCCAGTCTCAAACACACATTGGTCCTTGGCGAACTTCTTGCTGAAGCACTGGTACTCCGCGGGAGTCATCCACTGACTGTCCAGCTGAAAACATAAATTTAAAAACATTAAGGTGTCTCAGGAAAATAATACCAGAGGCCCTAAACAAGTGATAATCTATCAACGAAAGCGTGGCGATAGCGAATGGGAATGTCAAGCCAAGCACTATCGAAATGTCACGTGACCGCTTCTTTATATTTTGGCATAGCTGCCATCGAATGATATTTGTCAAGTGCCCAAGGATTTGTAAGAATACTTGTATAATATGCGCTAAGTAATTTAAACTTTTACAATACTCTTCTATATGTGTTCAAGGCTCGGCGCAGACGGGTCACCAACCACTGCGATCAGTGGCCAGCGACAGCGACTTAACACACTTTTCTATAGACGCACCGCACACGTTTAAACGGTGGCGGCCTCTCGCTATAACAGTGTCCGCGACTCGCCACTTGTGGTCGCTGTGGGCCAAACAAGATTGGCCGACACCCGCCACTGTCGCGCTGCTCCACCCCCACGAACAGCGGTGGCTGTCGCGCACTTCTACCACTACAAATAATGCGGTAGCGCGCGACAGCCACCGGTGATTGTCGTCGGTGGCCCGTTTGGCCCAGCCTAAAGCCTAAAAAGTTCACACATAATCGATAAATAATATTTATTGTATTTTTTTAGCTGCATACCAAACTCTTTGTTCCACTGGACATATCGTTTTCTATCTATACATTTTATTTGTCTAAATAAGTAACACTGCTGAGGCCTCCTCCAAATCTTTAAGCACATGAAAATATTGCCATTGTGCAAAAGCGGACCAAGTTGGCCAATGAATCGTATAGAAGTTTTCGGAACAGGGTGAAAAGTAACCTTAACCTCCATTGAAAAGAGAGGATCCCCCGACCAGACGGATATTGTGCCTGGTGGCATAATCCCCTATGGTATATGTAAACGTTAAAGTTTTGTGGAAAACTTTCATTGCATGATATAGGTTATGTGTGACGTCAGTTCATTAGTAGTTCGTATTTAACGGTATAGATGTCGCTATAGGTATGCAATTTTAGTTTAGGATTAAAACAAGCTAGATGACACTAACTTCTCCCTGCTTGTAGAACTCATTGCACTCGCGCAGATCGACGAACTCCATCGTATGCATCACTTGCTCTAACACTTCGTGGTCTGAAACAAAACATTAAAATAAGACCGACGGGTTGAGAACCTCCTCCTTTTTTGAAGTCTGTTCAAAATAATGAAGAAGAATCAATACAAACTCACCGTCTACGTATCCGAAAGCATAAATACTTCCCAGCTGGTTACTCATCTGTTCATCTTCTGCGGGCCAGTCCATCAGCACCCCTGGGGACATCGTCAACTCTCAATGTGGTTATGATGACAGCTCAGATAAGCTTATATTAAGCTAAGGTTATGTAAAGCCTACTACAGAGGCTGCGCCGAGGTGACTCAGGCAAATAATACTTGGAAGGGTTTTGAGGAGGCATTTTCCCAGCAGTGGGACAGTATAAGCTATAATAAAAGAAAGGTTATGTTGTATTGAGGTACCTATCCAAGGGTTTATGTACAGAATGAAGTCTTCGCAAGGCCGTTAGGAGTCATATCCAGCATCTATTAACATGATTAAGAAGTAGAATCCAAATCTATTGTAGATAAACATGGGCACAGTCATTAAATATTTTACAGATTTTTTTTTTTAACAAAAATCTCAAACATACTTCCAAAACAAAACAGTACAAAGCGAAAAATAACTTTCTTTTCCAAAGTCGGTGTCGTAATCCGAAAAACAATGTATGGGTTTTGGTCAGCCAGATCGCGAATATATGTATCCTCCGACTGCACAGCAAGATTTTCATCTTGATTACATCTTTTTAGTTCACTTTTTAAGCAGCCGGGTTTTTAGATTTTTTATTTACAACTATTTAGTTATTTTTTTTTTAGAATAAGGTACATTTAAACATATAAATGCTAAATATTTTTGTAATCACCTCTTAAAACCCTATTTTGATACCCCCACGATGGGTTTGGAAGAAATAAAAATTTGGACACGATGTAAACAAGAAGAAAATCATGCTGTGCAGTCGGAGGAAATATATTCGCGAGCTGGCTGACCAAAACCAGATGTCCAAAATGTTGTGAAAAAAATTTGGTCCCCCACAATATGGCGCCCAAAAACCGGCATTTTTCTATTATCCAATTTTAATGTAGCCAATGGTGTTAACACTCGCATGGTTAAGACGAATCGATAACGACGACGTAAGAATCATCAAAATCGGCCAACGCGTTTGGTCTCTAGAACGCCACATAGGAACAAACATGCATACATATACTGATAAACACATTACCATCCTTCGGCAGACGGGTAAAAAAAACCTGCCAAGTGCGAGTCAGACTCGCATTGGAAGGGTTTCGTACCATTATAGCAAAAAAACGGTAAAAAATCACGTTTGCTGTATGGGATCCCTACTTAAATATTTATTTTATTCTATTATTAGTATTTGTTGTTATTATATAGCGGCAACAGAAAAACATCATCTGTGAAAAAAAATTTTCAACTGTCTAGCTGTCGCGTTTCATGAGATAAAGCCTGGTGACAGGCAAACAGACAGACAGACGGACAGTGGATTCTTAGTAATAGGGTCCCGTTTTTACCATTTAGGTAAGTACGGAACCGTAAAAAGATTCAGACGAATTGAGAACCACCACCTTTTTTTGAAGTCGGTTAAAAATAAAACCAAAACAAACAAATTAATGCCCGTTGACTATCTAGACTCGAAATACTGACACAAAGAATTATGTTTAATCGACTGACAGCCGATAGTTCCTTCAAATCTCAATAGATGGCGTTACTACCTTTCGTATTATTACATTACTCTTTGTTTACTGCCATAAGGAGTCTTCGTTCATAAGCCACTAGATGGCGCTGCGGGCATGTCAACAAACCATACCTTTACAAGTCTTCGTTAACGATCTACTAGATGGCGCTGCGTATAAGAAACTAGTGGCCCACCCCAGCTTTGCCTAGGTCATGATAAAATAAAGCCTAATAACCGTCTGGAATAATGTACCTTTCAAAGCGTGAAAGAGTTTTTCAAATAGGTGTAGGAAATTAGCCTACACGTCGGAGCACATTCACAAAATTCTATTTAATAATATTAGCTTCTGCTAGCGGCTTCTCCCGCGTGAATGTGTGCTAAGTATCCTAACATGTGCTATACCAGACTCTTAATATATCTTTATGCCAAATTTCATCCAAATTCGTTCAGTAGTTTTTGCCTAAGAGAGTAACAAACATACACACTCACAAACTTTCGCCTTTACAATATTAGTAGGATGAAATTAGTTAAGAGAAATATATTACATTTAAACATCATCTCGTCATAGTCCAGATAGACGAGTGCGATGGTGTTCAGCGTGGCTTCATTGTACTCCGGATGGATGACGTAGTCTGTGACAGTGGCGTAGCGCACTGCGCCCTCTAGAGCCAGGAACATGGCTTTTGTTGTGTTTCTGGAAAGACAGGAAGGCAGGGAGGAATTAATGATTAGGTTTAAAAGGTATATCAAAACAAAACTGCAACATAAATATTAGTTACTGCTTGATTCAAACTTAATGTAACGTGTCCCTCAGCCCCGCTGCCGCTGTCACATGAAATTGCTACTTTTCACTTGCTGAGTGACCATTAAGTTTCAATCGAACTATATATAATTATATACAAGAACATTTTAACTGAGATTTCCTGCAATCTTGTTAGTACAGTCAGAAAAAGTGCCTATTTATTTAATAATAGAAAAAAAAGACTAAAATGAATGAATAAAGGAAGTCAAAGGAGTACCAATGTTGGGATCGTGGCAATAGCGTGTTTGAGTTACAAACATACATCCATCCAAACTTTCGCATTTATAATATTAGTGTATGTATGGAAGATTGAATGAATGGATTTATTCAAATCACAACAGATTGTCATTCTTAATTAGTCGTATGAAATGGATAACAAGGCAAATTAACGGTGTTCCTCAATCTGATTTAATTAATTTCTCTGGTTACACATACATAAGAAGTCATCGAAATGTGTCAGTACATACTTGATATTTGTCTTCGTTATACGCGCCACGTCGTACGCATTCGACAGCCCCAGTTTTACTTTGATTAAGGTTATTCCTGTTATGGCTTCTAAAGAAAATTTTGCTGCAATGAAAAATGTAAGCAATTATTAGATCTAACGGGAAGATGACAAAGTCAACAAAAAAATCCTTGAACATAAGTATGTTCAAGGATTTGTTTGTTGACTTCGTCCTAAACTTCGTCATAAACTTGGCATTAAAGTAAAAACGCAAAAAATCAAAACTTAAACCCGACTCTATCCGAAAAGCATGATACAAAACTAAAATCTAGGCTTAAATCATGTTTCAGCTCAATCGGATGCCAGGAAGTACTTTGAAAATTGTTAACATGTTGCCGGACAAAATATATACGAAAGTATGGTTAATAAAACTTGTAATAATAAATAATATTGTGTTTACTTTCTTTGTGGCTTAGCACGCCGACCCAGGGTACGGAGAATGACTGGATCCACTTCCTGGCGGAACGGTTCGCTGTGTAGCGAGGATTTACGAAACCTGGAGAGTAACAGATTAATTGCTATAACCATAAGGCTGCTGATTGTAACAGATGGAGAAATCTGTTGATAGTCTCAAATGGAGTTTTAAACAAAATGAAATAAAATTCGGAGGCCCATAATTCGGAAACGGTGCGTCATAGGACCATGTGTCTTAGAGCTTAAATGGCTCCTATGGACTTGGTGTTAAAAAAAAATTTCGAAAATTTGACCAAGTCCACTGCCCAAGGCTACGCAAGGTGAAAGATCGACCTACACTTTTTATCAATATTTCGCGTGTTTCCTTACATCATCTCATGGTTCGACTAGAGGAACAATTTCTTTCCTGAAAAGATTTTCATCCAAGCTACCATTTTATTTATTATTTATTTGTTTATCCTCGCACTGGAACGCCTTGCAGCAATTACACCAATGGAGCACAATTTTATAATAATTTAAGTTATAGCGCTTTATATTTTGGAAATATAAAGCGTTTATTCGGAAACGGTGACTCGTAGGGCTATGCTTCTCATAATCTAAATTATTGTTATCGTCAACGTCATTCCGGTACTGCAATAAATTTGGGAAATTTAAGACAATTTTTTTTTTTGGTTTTCTTTGCTGCACATAGTGCCCCTAAGAGTATACTCCAACTCCTCAAACTCCGCCCCTAAGACGACCCACTGAACCCATTTTTCGATTCAGGGATCCGTTTGCTTAAAATTAAGCTTAATCAAGTATGACAGCTAAATATTTGCATTTGGATATGTGAAGAAATTCACGGCAGGAGTGTATTATAACGAAATTAAAAGGAAAACTATCAAAGCTATACTTACTTGTAAAGCCTACTGGCGAGTTTTTACGAGTAATGTTCGACCAACTTATAAAAGTACTTGGAAAACTGAAAATTTTGTACAAATTGCTTATTACTTTAATTACTTACAGTTTACAGTTGTGTAAAACCGGTAGTAAATATGAACCATGTAAAAATATACAAAAAATAAAATCATAACATCCTTAATATTAATGATTTATAAAAAAATAATGTTTACGCTCGAGTTTGCGGCGCATTGGAGTTGGTGGCGGCGTTTGGGGTGAGCCGCCGAAACCATTTAAATGTTTATGAAACAACAAAAAGGCCTCTTCTTATTCCGCATTATTGTGCAACTACGGAACCCTTTCACAGCGCGTGGCCCGACACGTTACGTTTATATTTAAAAAAGTGCAAAAGTTTAATGAATACCGTTAAATTTAGACTACCAATCGACCAAAAGCTTTTATTAATAAATATATATATTTTTAGATTAATTTATCATAATATGGTGTTTTGTCTAAAACGCACACAAAATTACGTGTTAAAGATATCAAACACACATTAAAACAAATAAAAAAAAAACAGAAAAACAGTTAGGTAAACCTTGAAGTTTGGTCAATCGATAAATATGAAAGAGTAAACTTGTACGGTTGGTAGTATAATAACTTACCCAGTGACATGACAATTATCAAACCCAAACGCATTTTTTCCACAAAATTACACAGTATGCTTTTCTCCCAAGGTTTTATCACGACTGATACATATACTCTGAGTATGTCACTAATATAATTTGATAATGTACACGACGACACGTTATTATTATAAACAATAACACAATCTTTTGTTATTATTTGTAACAATATTTACTCTAGCAAAGGTATGTAAATAAATAAGTAAAGATCAAGTGATTGGCGAAGATTACACCATATTATACATTCCATTACATTTATGTGTAGACCGAATTTTAAAAATAATAAATTGTTTTCTATACGGGTGGGTAGATGTTGAAATGAAATAAAACAAGCTGTGTGTGAGGTATTTAAAAAAATCTTTTTTTATTTGAAAGGCCCACTTGTGCCATTAAATGTGGAACATGACATCGTTCAAATGCCCGCCTCGGCTATTTACAGTGGTACGGATCCGAGTGGTCCTATTTTAAATGACTCTTACGCATAGATCCGCCTTCTGAAAAATTTCTAATGGAAAACCTAATAATAATTTGCCTGACCTGGGAATCGAAGACGGGACCGCAATCTCAGCAGTCACACTTACGTCCGCGACACCACTGTGTACAAAATCATTATTTTCACACTTTACAGGAGAGATACATATTCTATTCCAAAGAACTTGCTGGATTGATCACGTGGAATTTCGTTAGCGGTGGCCAATCAAACACATTATTGACATTTCTCTGATCGTTATCGCCATGCTTTCAATGATAGAATGCCACTTGTCTAGGGCCTTAGGCTATTCGTTTGAAGTCTTCTCCATCTTCATCATAATCTTCCTGCCTTCGTCCTTTGTTACTTGTGGTCGGCGCAACAAGTTTTCTTCTTCAATTTCGTCCTGTCAACCGTCACGCTATCACCGAATCCCTTTTCATTCATATCACTCCTGACGCAGTCTATCTGTCTTTTCTTTGACCTTCCTCTTCTTTACTTTTTAACCCGACGGAAAAAGAGGGATGTTATAAGTTTCATGTGTGTGTTTGTGCATATGTATATTTGTGTATCTGTATGTGGCATCATAGCTCCTAAGCGAATGGAGTGATTTTGATTTCGTTTTTTCTTGTTAGAAGTGCGACTTTATCGAGAGTGTTTTTAGCTATGTTTGATGAAAATCGTTTCAGCCGTTCAAAAGTTATGGACGTATTACTGTTAAAATCGGGGTGTTTCCGCAAGATGTCGTGTCATAATTAGATGTTCAATATAGATTGTTGATCGATGCGTGTCTATTACTAGATAAATTTATGTAGTTAAAAAGAATGAAATTGAATAAAATTGTCGGGGGCTTTGGATTTTTTTTAAAGTTTTACTTATTCTTCCTTTGGCTTTTTTCTTTCAAAGTCTTCTTCAATGAGTTTAAAATTTCCATGAGCAAAATCATTGTAAAATACATGTATACCTAATTACGTAAAGGCAAGAAGACTAATAATTACCACTACAAACCAGCTATTGCACCAAGTATTGTCCCAAACACTAAACAAAACAAACAAGCCAAGCAATTTTCACACAAAAACACAGTGCACAATAAAAAGGCAGAGAAAGAGGCGATGTAAATGAGACGAGTTGATTTACTGGCGATTGTCTCCGGTGCTGTGGCACGGTCGGACACCAAACAAGGCTTCGTTAATTACTTTAACTCGCTTTTGTGATAAATATTAAACATGTTTCTATGAGTGGTAGAGCGCTGGAGTATTTTTAGAGATTTTGCATAGGGTAAACCCTCTGGTACGCCCACTTTTTTTTGACAGTGTTTTGTTTCTTGGTGTTCTCACCTGCAACTTAGTCCACACGCGTACTTTTCAGTGTAAATGGTAAGGACTCTTAACAGTCAAGCTATAACTTCAAAAATTTGGTGTACGTAACACTCAGACCAAATAATTTGGTCTGATATACGTCTCAAAGCAAATTATTTACTCTTGTGTATACGATCGTGGTCGCATCAGTTTTGAAGTCACATGAAAAGTTTGCCAACATGGTCAAGGTTTTTACTAGGCAACTGTATGTAACCTTTATACTATTGAAAACTATCACCTTGATCCACCTTGCACATCATCTGCCTGCTAATGATTAAGGTGGTCTTTGTTTCCTGATATCTACAACCTTGGGGTCTTTAAAGCAAGGGTGAATAGGCTTCTAGGTAAGCGTGCTAAACAGGCGACAAAAAAAAATCGGTTGTCTGTAAAGTCGGTTTACTGACGATAGTTGAACGTGACAACGTCATAAGAAAATACTGATGGAATGAATGGTTGCATTTTATCGCCGCAATTATCGTTGCTATAAACAATTGACACCACATTCACTTTTCACTGCACTTCATACTTGACGAAAACATGTAAATGTATTATTGTATAGCAGCTGTCCACGCGGACGCATCGCTCACTCAAGTAGGAGAGAGACAGATGTCGAACGCTGCCGAACGCGGAGGCCGATTGTGCCTCTTTGTCGCTAGTTCCGCGCTCTCGCTTGCACTTCAAGCCTTAAATGGAACGCCTCAGAGCGAGGTAACGCCGCATGAGTCATGTTTTTTCGTGCGTGCAGCCGGCTCCATCGAATTATAAGACGTTGTCACGTCAAAAAAACTTGAATATATGACGGAGTTAGTGGAACACACTCGTAATGTTTGTACAGTACAACTATTTTCTTAATGTCCCTCGGCAATCATTGCATTTCGCAATGCAAATTATGCTAATTTCCATGTCAATCACATAATAGATTTATGTTGTATAATAATTTGAATTCAGAACTATTTCGTTTATTGTTGTTTTGATTTCCGTGTGAAATATATAGAGCTTTAAAAATAGCAGCTTGCCTCTCATTATTTATTTAAATAAATTACTTTATGTTAAACTCCATAAATTTCCAAGTTGATTGAGAGCGTCTGGTCTGAATCAAGTGCAAAGGGCAACTGATAGAATTCCGACGACTGACGAAACACGAAGTTTGCCGAGAGACATTAAGAAAATGTTTTTACTAAACTCCTTTAGTTCTCAGGTATCACTACAAAGTTACATTGTCTTGTCGACTACCAACAAGTACCCGCGTAGATCAACTGGGTCTGACTTGTTCCACTTGGGACTTTAAAGATACACTTTTATGACAAACATTACACAATCATCTCTCCTGTTTTTCCCGAAGGCTTATGTAGAATTGTTGACCCATATAGTATACTAAAAGCAGCTTCTGCCCGCAGCTTCGCCCGCGTTTTAAGTGTTTTATTATCTCAAGGAAACACTCTAACGGGATAAAAAATAAACCTATGACTTTCTCAGGGTCTCCCTGTCTCCATACCAAATTTCATGTAAATATGATGAGCGGCTTAAGTGTGAAAAGATAACAGACAGCGTTACTTTTGCAATTTTAATATTGATGTGGACTAAAATTTCGCCGCTTATTTCTATGAAATATATATTATAATTTCATCCGTTGGCTTTTCCTAACCGAATCACCTAAGTGGCTCTGAATCCGATTTAGTAATAGGTCTGCCCTTTGTGATTTGAGACTTTATATATTTTATGTGATTGCCCAAAAGGAATACACCTTTTGGATTCCCTTGTAAACATAGTAATAGTTAACCTTTCCGTACTTTGTAAGTCTAAAGTCCATTACTTAGGATCCAACACGTCCTCACTACAACCAACTTAAACTAACCTACCAGCACCAGCAGCTATTTCACTAACTGAGTTCAAGTTATACTAGTTTGTTACAGGTTTCCACCATATTGGCAGTGAACAAGGTTCCAAAAGGTAGGGATTCGATTACCAGCTCGAGTAATTGGAGCTTTGTGGTTACCAGTAGTGTTTAAGGGTTCAAACGTAACCTATGCAAAAAGTATAGCTTAGTTTTTGTGTGTACAAAAAACGTGTGCATCTCGGGACGCCCGACAGAAGTGATAACTCTAAACACTGAGTAGAGAGAGGGGGAAGCGTCTGTTCGAAATATGACTAGCGCTGTGGGCTAGAGTGAGAGATGAAGAGCCGGCATAAGAAGTTATCTCTTCAAAAAATAAATGTATATAAATGCTTTGTCAGACCTAGGTCTTGATTCTGACTATTTTTAAACGACTTACCAAAAAGGAGGAGGTTCCATATTCGACTTCGTGTTTGCTTCTTTTTTGTTTATTTTCACCGATATCTCCGTCAATTGTGGATCGATTTTGAAAATTATTTTTTGTTTGAAAGAGTATGTTTCAAAATTGGTCCTATTTTAATTTGGTGAAGATCTGATGAAGAACTCAGAAGATAAAGACAGAACTCTTCAATAAATAACGGCAAATCTCTCGGGATTGCTGCAATCGCATGTCGATTTATTGATTATACCATTTCATAACATAACATCACGCCAGTATGCTCTTAAGGGGTATGCAGATCTCTCATTTAACCGATTATGTTCAAGTTTCATGATAATCAGGTTATCTATTCTGGCGTTAAGGTAACTTACTAAACAACTTGTCTAATAAGGAGATACAACTAAAAAGTGTAAAATAAAAAACTTTTTTCCAAAAAAATCCTACCGACTTCCAAATAAGAAAACTACAGTTAAAAGTTTTTTATTCAAAAATCTTATACACTATTTTGACTTTAGAGGTATTTACAAAGAAGACGTGAGTAAAAACGCCGAGAGGGGACGACCTAGAAGGACATACAAGGATCTTACTGAAGATGTTCTTCGAAAAGCCCAGGTGCACAGTACTCATAACTGGCGGGAGTTTATGATTGTAATTGTTTAAATTGTTTACGATACAATTGGTTTTTAAAATATAAAACCAATTCGGTTAATTTGTTTATATGTTACCTTTTTATTGAGGTACCTACTGAATACATTATCCGACTTTTTAATTTTTTTATGTGGTCGCAAGCGTCAATAGCTTCTGGGTTCTATTACCAGGTCTCGCTAAGTATTATTGGGTTTTCCATATGCAATTCAACAAAATTTCGGAAATTTATCAATGGCTGTCCGGATAATAAACCAGCTGCTGTAGCTGTGCGCTAGTATATGGCAATAGGCAAGCCTCAATAACATGCGAATTAAATACCACTGGCGAAATTAGAGTTTACTGTAAGTAACTTCTGATTAAACAAACCAGAAATACAGGCATGATAGTATATGAAATTAAAATAGATAAGAGATATTTGGAGCTTATTTTAATGATACGAGTACTCCAGCCATTTTGAAGATACAGTGTTAACAAACAAAGTAAAACAGGTTTATTTTTAGGGCTACCCTCTACTCAACAACAAAAATAAAACGCATTTTATAAAGCATATTGTATCTGTTGCACATCTATTTAAATGAGTTAGTACAGATGAAAGATAGTTTGAAAAAAAATTACAAAAAAAACGAACCGATTTCCAAAACAAAACACTACAAAGCGAAAAATAACTTCCTTTTCGGTAATACTCGTTTTAGAAAACGCCTTTCATCATCTATTGACCTAAAAGACGTCAAATCTTGAACATAGGCCTCCCCAAAGTGTGGCCGTCCGATCCTGTATTTCGCATCCAGAGCCTTAGCGTAGGAGGTTTATTCAAGCCTAGTTGAAATAAATATATCTTTGACTTTGACTTTGCTCTTTACCTACATTCCAGATGACCACGCATTCAAATGAACACTCCATGCACTATCTACTCTGTGTTCGTAAACAAATTTCGATAGTTTGTCTCAAATAACGAGGTTTTCTCGTGAATAGGTTCGTAATTAGTCATTAACTTGGAATGAGTGGCATGTAGCAATTACACGGTCGGTATAAATCTGATTGAATGTGATTAGGCAACACTTTTTATGTGAACTTGGGACTTGCTTCAAATTAATGTTCCTGAAACAATGAAGGGGATAAGGCTTCTCTTCTTTGAATTGGTGATTTTGTTCGTTGGTGAGTTGTCTTGTTTTTAGGGTTCCGTACCTCAAAAGGTAAAAAACTGGTTTTGGGCAGCCAGCTCGCGCATATGTATCATCCGACTGCACAGCATGATTTTCATCTTGTTTACGTCTTTTTAGTTCGCTTTTTAAGCAGTCGGGTTTTTTTTGTTATTTATAAATATATTTTTTTTACTTAAAGACTCCCAGGTTGTAGCTATCAGGAAGTACAGACTCCATCATCATTGTCATCTCTTCTCAATAGAAGTTATTATTTATATTTATTTATTTATTTATTATTAAAATCTCCCTTACAACTATCATTACAGGTATACCTAATAAGATAGCGCGGTTAAAAAAAAATAATTATTTCTTATATATAAAAATCTATTGCTGTTCGTTAGTCTCACTAAAACTCAAAAACCGCTGGACCGATTTGACTAATTCTTTTATTGTTTTGTTTGCTAGAATACAGGGAAGGTTTAAAAACTAATAAAAAAATGGTACGTAGGTAAGTACGGTAGAAAGGTTCACGGGAGCGAAGCCGCGAGGGAAAACTAGTTTAATGTAAAACTATGAAAACGTAAAAAGCTAATAGTACTTATAATAATAATTACTTATAAACTAAGCTCCCTAAATATAAAAACACAATATTTAAAATACAAAACAAAAACATATTACCTACTCTAATCCTCATACATATAATAAATAACAGTATTTATTCGAATTCACTCAAATAGCTTGTAAATACATCGTGACTTCTTGACGTGAAGATCGTTAATAACCCGAAATGTGGTCAATGGTGTTTTGACGAGAAGGTTCAGCAGCGGCGGGCGTCGTCGTCTCCATACATAGTGGTCCGGTACACATAAATTCAGGCGTTGCAGCACTCCTGGGTCTTGATAAGCTGTTCCGCTTACCTCTGTAGTATTAATATTGTCACTGTAATGACGTTGTTCCCCAGGACGTTCCTCAGCGGCACACTGCGACATGGCTACCACAGCGCGGGTGCAGGAGGGCATCCTCGGACAGAGCGGAGACTTCAACTGGCTCGGAGTACTGCACGTGCATCTACGTTAGTACCCACATCATCACCAGTATTTCAGCCTGGAATCACCCACATCTGGGTACAGGTCATAGGACCTGTTTCCTTTCTGTAAAAGTCTGGTTCCGTAGCCGACTGCATGCGGCAACTATAGCACGCGATCTATCGCCGCAACGATACATTTTAATGTTTCTATGAAATGCTTTCTACGGAAGTTCTACGCTGTCACCGCCTGCACTCGCTACGGAATCAACTTACTAACATTGTAAAGTAGCACTTCGCCCGCAACTTCATTTGGGTGATCCGTATTTTATCCTATAGATGACTTTTTAGTTCACCGCCTTAAAGGATTAATTTCCAAAAATCCCTTCTTAGTGCTTCCCTACATCATAAAAAGAAGCCAGTACAGTAAAATTCTTCAAATCTCTTTAACACCCCCTAAATCGTCTTTAAGGAGTTATTTTGAAAAACTAATAATGAATACCTTTACTTTTACTTAGGTTAGTATTTATGCCAAGTTCCACATTATCACCTCCTTAGGGGTAGAATTTCCTAGAAATCAATAAATACATGAATTCTTTTTATCAATCAAAAGCGTGAATCTTTAAGTTAACTTGTCACACTTAAGAGCGTACAAATTTCACAAACTTTCAAACCCCTTTTTACCTCCTTAGGGGTGGAATTTCCAAAAACCAATAAATACGTGAATTCTTTTTATTAACCAAGAGTATCTAAAAGTTCAGATGTCCAACTTACAAACTGTATAAATTTTAACTTAGACTTTCTTTTTATTTTCTTTAGACTTTCAACCCCTTTTACACCGACTTACCAAAAAGGAGGTGGTTCTATGTTCGACTTCTTGTATGCTTTTTTTTATTATGTTCACCGATATCTCCGTCAATTGTGGACCGATTTAGAAAATTCTTTTTTTGTTTGAAAGGAAATGTTTTAATGAATGCAGATCTGATGAAGAACTTCGAAGATATACGATATAACTCTTCAATAAATAACGGCAAAACTCTCGGGATTGCTGCAGTCGCGTCTGTTTATGCATGACCATTTCATAACATAGCATCACGCCAGTACGCTCTTAAGGGGTACGCAGATCTCTCATTTCACCAGTTATGTTCAAGTTTCATGATACTGGGGTTATCTATCCTGTCGTAAGGGTAACTTACTAAACAACTTGCCTATTAGGTAGGTACAACTAAAAAGTGAAAAATAAAAACTTTTTTTACATATAAATGCTACCGACTTCCAAATAAGAAAACTACAAAGTAAAAAATAACTTTATTTTTGGAAGTCGGTGTCCATAACGTAGTAAAATGTTACCTACGAAAGACACCGATTTCCAAATATAAAGTTATTTTTCACTTCGTAGTTTTCTTATTCGGAAGTCGGTAGTATTTTTTGTAAAAAGTTTTTTTACAAGCTTTTAATTAACTTGCAATGTATGTATGTGTGTTCGGGTCAAAGTTTGTAACTGAATGTAAAAGTAGTTATCCTCCACCACCGCCCCCTGAGATACTTTTGCCCCTGTGAGCGAAATCTTAGATGCGCGCCTGAAACACAGAGTTATCTGGTCACAGAATTCTCTCTTTCAATGGAGAAATCTCCAAAGGCTTCAGACTTTTAGATGATGTTATTAAATTTATATATTTCCATTAATTCACAGATGAAGGGGGCAAGATTAAAATCGCCATGACTGGGATCGTTCTTATCAAGGACAAATACGCGCTCGCTCATGCCGACGACATCGTTAAGATACCACAGAAGATCTTCAAGTAAGTGTCATCTAATTGGTTGATTACAACAATGCACTGTTTTAAACGGTTTTATTTAGCTTGCCCTGTTGGATTTTGAGTCAAATTTAGTCACTGAAATTTTATCCCTTTCCTGCTGTCAGATCGATCTAATATTTGGTATACACCTTTTGTAATGTATATTTATATAATTAAAGCTTGCAAGTTAAATTTGACCTACTGCCTGATTATTGATTGATCTGAAATGGTGCACACCCGTTATTTCTGTTTACATAAAAATTTTCAATTTAAAAGCTTGTTTTAAAAAAAATATATTCAACAGCATGTTTATTGATGCTGATTTTTCTTTATAGACATATCATCTTTGAAACAGTGCATCTATTGTTCCTTTCATCTTCTTCCGCTCATAAAGCCATCCTTACTCATACAAAAAAAAATCTCAACGTTTTCCTCGTGTGCAGTTGAAATCAACAATAAATAATTTACAAATACGGCATTTAACCAAAGCATTAAAAAAATATAGACTAATAAATAACTTACTTATATACATATTGATTATAATAGGTAATTATTTGCAAAAGCGTTTAAAAAGGAGAGAGGGAAAGAACTAATTGGGCATCAAAATTTCGTCCATGTCGTTGTCAAGGTGCCCAGAACGCTGGCAGCATTGCCACGTTGAATACCAATGCTGATATCGTGACTGAAGAAAAGCCCAGCCCTCTGGTCATGTGAAGAATCATCGCTACATGTCTGTACTCCCCTAAGGGTTGGGCAGAGGAGCACCTATAGCGAACGGAAAAATAAAAAATGTATAGGAATGTCAAGCGCTACCGAAATGTCATGTGATCAATCCCTTACATATAGATGGTATGACAATTTTACTGGAACCCCAGCAGGTGTACTATAAGGTGGTTAAGACACCCACATTTATTTTTACAACAGTTATTTTTCATCATCATCATATGTCAGCCAAAAGACGCCCACTGCTGGAAATAGGCATCCCCAATCTTCGCCACATTGACCTGTCTCATGCGTCCCGCATCCAGCGGATCCCCGCAACCTTCACCAGGTCATCGGTCCACCTGGTTGGAGACCTTACAACGCAACGTCTTCCGGTTCGTGGTTGCCACTCCAGAACTTTTCGGCCCATCAGCTATCCGTTCTGCGAGCAATGTACCCTGCCCACTGCCACTTAAGTTTCGCAATTCTTCGGGCTATGTCGGTAACACTGATTCTCTTGCGGATATATTCATTTCTGATTTGATCACGTAAGGAAACTCCGAGCGTAGCCCACTCTATTGCCCTTTAATTGACTGTTACGAGTAGCTTTCTGATGGCCCATTGTGAGGTACCACGTTTCAGAGCCATAGGTTATCACTGGCAACACATACTGGTCATAGACTTTCATTTTGAGACACTGTGGTAAATAGGACAGTAAGATACCGCGTAACTTCCCGAACACTGCCCAACTGAGTCAGATTAGACGGTGGACCTCTTTCTTGAAATTGGCCCTACCCAACTGGATTGTTTGTCCCAGGTAGACATAGCCGTCCACAACTTCGAGTGTAGAGTCGCCAATCTTGATAGGAGTGGGTGCAACATGGGCATTCGACATCACTTTGGTTTTGTCCATGTTCATCTTAAGACCCAATCTTTCAGAAGCTCTATTGAGGTCATCGAGCATTGTACCAAGGTTCTCCCTGGTCTCAACCATGACCACTATATCTTCGGCAAACTGAATGTGAGTGATGTACTCGCCATTAACATTAATGCCTAGCCCTCACCAGTCCAGAACCTTGAAGACATCCGTTTCGGAGATATGACATCTCCCTGTTTTACATTTCGCTGCCTGAATAGTTTCCGAGGTCTGATCCTGAAGTCAAACTGACAAAGTGACGTTTTTGTACAAATACTTCAACACTTCGATGTACCGGTAATTGATTTGGCGCCGTTGGAGAGACTGCAATACAGCCCAAGTCTCGATCGAATCGAAGACTTTCTCGTAATCAACACTAAGTAGAGAGGCAGGTTATACTCCTCGGTCTTCTGTATAACCTGCCGCAGCGTATGCATGTGGTCTACTTTGCTGAAGCCTTTACGGAATCCGGCTTGTTCGGGAGGCTGGAATTCGTCAAAACTGCGTACGAGACGATTCGTGATGACTCTTGAAAACAGCTTGTAGACATGGCTAAGAAGTGAGATGGGCCTAAAGTTCTTTAGCAAGGCATTGTCACTCTTCTTGAAGAAGAGTCGTCTGAAGACTGCAGGGTCATCTCACGCCTCTCCTTCATGAGCTTGAGAGTAGGATCAGAGAACTTTTTGTTTCTATCTGTTCGCGGCGGGTGTAAAACTTAGGCTCGACCGTATGGACAGTATCCATGAACCCATTGCTGTATTCGTCCACGGAGCTCCCTAGGCACTCGAAACGATCCTGGAGTTCGAGCTGAAAGCTCTCGTGTTTTGGATCTGGATCTGTGCTGGACGGAGCGTCTTCATTACTCGAGACCTTTCGAGCTTGATATTAATATTCAATGTTCATCTTACAACGCGGTGATCGCTCCCGTTTTTCACCGTCTTGATCACAGCGACATCATTGGACATTTGCTTCTTGGTAGAAATGATGAAGTCGATCTCATTTTTAGTTGCCCCATCAGGGCTCTGCCAGTTCCATTTCCTGTGCTCACGCTTTCTGAAGAAGGAGTTCATCACATAGAGGCTCTCCTTCTACATAAAACTGGCCCGTAGGTGACAACAGTGGTTCCAACGTCCAACTCCAAATTGCCCCACTTGCAGCTCATCCTCATCTCGTTTGCACAGTTTCGCGGTGAAGTCCCCCATAACAAACGTGATGTGAGTTTTGAAACCATCCATGGCTCTAGGAGACATCCTAAGACATGGTCTCTACATCGTCGTCGGGATTCAGCAAATATCTCGAGGATATTCTGAATATAAGGTACGCCACCCTGGTCACGAGGGACTTATGGACGATAAACCCGTCACCACTCTAGGACTGCCGGTTATCCACCTGGAAATAGAACAGGTAACGGGATTTATGGATTATCAAGTCCTCCCCATCTCTTCAAACTTCAGATAACCCTATGATATTCCATCATAACCCGCTCAAATTTTCCTCAAGCTCGGTGATCTTCTCGTCCGCGTTGGTCCGGAGTGTACGCGTGTTATATGTTGCCAGGGCCAGTCGTCGGTTTGAATTTAGGTAGCCTGCTCTCGTCCGGGGTTTCTTCTCCCCTTGCTATGCCGAACCGCTACCGTGATCGAGGGTTGGCAGGCTGTCGGGCACTCGGGGCCATTTTCTTGTCGCACTAACCATGTGAACCACCTCCCGGATTTACCTTAATCGCCACGCTTCGCAGGCAGGTTGGCGATCGCAGTTATCGTAGGTAGGCATGTAGGATGGCATGTAGGTAGGCATGTAGGTAGGCATTTAGGTAGGCATGTAGGTAGGCAAGGTATGTAGGAAGGTAGGTAAGTAGTAGGGCCGAGTAGAGTAGATTAGGTAGGGTAGGTAGTTGACAGGAGCGAAGCCGAGGGCACATCTAGTAAATAATTAGATAGCTACAAATTTTATTTCTGTTTACGGGGCGAAACCTTCAAAAGGCGCCTAGACTTTTGGGGGAAAGGCCAGGGAGTGTGAAATAGCTGCAACCTAGGGATATTTAAGTCAAGAGTGTATAGTTGTTACTTCTAGTCTTTAAATCTTTTATATTCATCCTTCATCATCTGCTAAAGGTCCGACAGCAAAGCCGTGTTCTTCGCAACTAAGGAGAGCCCCTGGTTCGCCAAGCCTACCTCGTACGTTGCTCACCCTGAGTATGAGTACACCACACTCAACACCATCGCCATCATCGAACTGGACCTTGATGAAGTAAACGATTGTGAGTCATTTAGATTTTATTTTAGTTGCAAAATCTTGTTACATATTCTAAATAAGTGCCTTAAGGCGTATTTGTCCAAAAAAATCGCACTAGAAGGCCGAATTTGTAAAGAACAAAAAAAAGGTACTTACCATCTTCCTTGATCTCGCAAAGGCCTTTGATACGGTTCCCATCAACACCCTCCTACTAAAATTAGAACGGATGGGTGTCAGGGGTTTACAGCTTGAGCTTTTTAGGAGCTATCTTGTAGACCGCACTCAGATGGTCAAAATGGGGGACTGCATGACTGGTGAGCTTCGGATTTGTTATGGTGTGCCTCAAGGCAGTATATTGGGGCCAACCATGTTTCTAATATTCATTAATGACCTTTGCAACCTTAGCGTCACAAACGGCCAAATTATATCTTTTGCCGATGACACAGCACTCACTTTTGTGTAGCAGACTCATGGTCAACCCTCCAAAGTACAGCTCAACTTGGATTTGATTCAGCTTTTCATTGGCTCCGGTCTCACTCCTTGACACTCAATACATCAAAAACTAAATTCATGACATTCTCGATTTCTTGAGCCTCTCAACCAAAAATCCCATTATTCTAAAGGCCCATACTTGTCAATCCCAACTTCAAACAATTTGCCAGTGTCCTTTGATCTCTTCTTCAGACTCTATTAATATATAGGCATAACAATGGACAAATATCTCTCATATAAAGAACATATTAATCACATCACGGGCAGAGTTAGAAAACTTATTTACATTTTTAAAAACCTACGCTACTTCGCGAACAGTAAAGTATTCGTACTGTTTACTATGCTTTGTGTAATTCTATTATCACCTATTGCGTTTCCTGTTCGGCGGAATTGCTAAAACTACCCTGAAGCCATTGGAAGTGGCTCACAGAGCAATCTTGAAAATAACAACATTTCGGCCTATACCTTTCCCAACAACTCAATTATATCAAGATTGTAATGAGCTTAATGTAAGGCAATTATTTATAATGAGAACTTTGCTCAAGCAACATCAACAAACACCTTTTATCCCCATCACAAAGCGACGTAAAGATAACATTTGCACTATTCCTCCGATTAACTTCACCTTCACAAAGAGATTCTTTTATTACCTTGGTCCTTCTCTCTACAACAAAATTAACTCATCTTCACCGGTTTATGAACTGCCTTCTTCTAAATTTAAATCAGTTGTTCGTTCATGCCTCCTAGGGAAATCCTATGATAAGACAGAAGAATTTCTCTCAAATTCGTTTAAAAAGTTAAGCCCTATTTAGTACCTTAATTCTTACTATTGTTGCTAATCGGTCAACTCACAAATATATCTACGGCGCTACTATACACTATACATGCATTACATAATACATTCATAAATATGCCACTACACAAATATACATACTGTTAAACTCACATACACACATTTAAAGTCTTAATTAATCTTAAATAATCAAATTGTAAAAAATCTTGAAATTGTTTAACCTCCTTAGCTTTACTTTGTAACATGTAATTCATTGATTGATATTCAATTATGGGGCAGGCACTGTTTCTCCTAAACACAGGTTGCATTGCAACTTATTACGAAAATAAGTGTAGCTTTGAAATAAGCATACCTTTGTACCTATTTTATGTTCCTTCTTCTTGTCTCTTTATTAT
Organism: Orthosia gracilis; assembly: GCA_947562075.1. Lineage (NCBI taxonomy): Eukaryota > Metazoa > Arthropoda > Insecta > Lepidoptera > Noctuidae > Orthosia > Orthosia gracilis. The sequence continues at coordinate 19,260,552 of OX387275.1, read as the reverse complement.
GTTAATGGTTAAATAATAAATAAATAAATAACTATTATTGCGACTATAAAATTTAGTGACAGAAACGAATCGCTGCAAAACCGACTTCACGTCTTGTCAGTGTTTACATATTTATTTTGAATTTTCATGCAAATGATTTATTAATAAATGCATCAGACATATTTATTAATTAATTATTTCAACGAATTATTTCAAGTGCGAGCCAAGCGATCTCGGGAGCTTAGGGCACCCCGACACGGATAGGTTAGATTCGAAGAGGATGACGGGAGCTGAAGTGAGCGTGCAAAGCGAGCGAACTCAACTTCCGTCATCTCTTTCATGTTAGGTTACTTCAGACCCTGCAAACAGAATCCCCACGCAGCGGGAATTCATCAACAATTTTTTTTCTGGTCGCTATTTTAAACAATTGTATACGCCCACTGTTTCTCTCTCTTAGTATTTAAGTAAGGCCATATTCAGTGTTTTAGTGTTTAGTATTTTAGGAGTTATTATCCTTATGCTGTTTTGCGTAAAAAATATTATGCGGTAATATAATTAGGATAAAAATAAGTATGCCATGTTATATTATGTCTTAAAATTTTATGCAAATGGATAGGGAACTTGAAAAATGAAACATCGTATAACGAAAATAATCCAATTGATAATAGGTCAACTGAGATAGTGGCAAACGGACTTCGATGAAGTAAAAAAAACGAAGCGATGATAGTTGAAAAGTTTTAGGTATAAAAAGCTTTTTTACAAAAAATACTACCGACTTCCAAATGAGAAAACCACAAAGTGAAAAATATTTTTATTTTTGAAAGTCGGTGTCTTTCGTAGGTACCATTTTTTACGTTACGGACACCGACTTCCAAAAATAAAGTTATTTTTCACTTTGTAGTTTTCTCATTTGGAAGTTGGTAGTATTTTTTGTAAAAAAATTTTTGTTAGTTGTACCTACCTAATAGACAAGTTGTTTAGTAAGTTACCTTAACGCCAGAATAGATTAGCCGAATTCATGAAACTTGAACATAAAGGATGAAATGAGAGATCTGCGTGGGGTACGCGCTGTACCTCTCAAGAGCGTACGGGCGTGATGTTATGTTATGAAATGGTATACACAATAAACAGACATGCGATTGCAGCAATCCCGAGAGATTTTCCGTAATTTATTGAAGAGTTCTGTTGTATATCTTCGAAGTTCTTCATCCAATCTTCACCAAATTAAAATGGGACCAATTTCGAAAAATACTCTTTCGTACAAAAAAATAATTTTCAAAATCGGTCCACAATTGACGGAGATATCGGTGAACATACAAAAAAAAAACATACTTGAAGTCGAACTCCTCCTTCTTGGTAAGTCGGTTGAAAATGAAATTCGGTCAAATATTTTTCAATCTTATGATAGGTAACCATTAAGAAGACAACTGTACGCACAGTGTATGAAGTGAGTAATGATAATCATATTTATATTACAGATCCGTTGAATCCGATCTGCATCCCGTCTGGCGAAACATTCAACACTTCTCGATATCTCTATCTCACTGGTTTCACGGACGGTAAGCTAATGGTATTTCTTTCTTTATTAATTAAGTACTTATACAAAGTGTTGGTGTAGTGGTCGCAAGCACTACTCCTGAGCATGAGGTCCTGGTTTCGATTCCTGGGTCGGGCAAAGTCTTATTGGGTTTTTCCATCCGGTTTTTTTTCTGTAGTACACGGATGTTGATGGCAATAGGCTTACTCCGTATTATAATAGCTATTTATGCAATTTTTACGTTATGAACGGTCTTTTGATACGAGTGCCATTTTTCAGTACAAGCGTAGCGCGTACCGAAATAGATGGGCACGAGTTATTTAAAGACCAATAACGTACAGTTGCATACAAGATTTTATCTACGAAGGAAGGAATAAAACACAGATATAGACAAATAAGTATTGTTAACAGAAACTTAACTACATACTAATTATTGTTTATTTATTTATTGTATGGTACAATTATTAAAATAAACAGGAATTGCAGAATTACTGAACTTGTAAATGGGTCTGGAGACATGCATTGCGGTACATTAATGTTAACTTCGTTTAATGTATTTTCTAAAGAGTTAAATATTTTATTTTTTTATTTAGTCTTTATTGGGTATACGGCAAAGGTCTTGTAGTCGCAAAAGCCAAATAGTATACGATACTTTTGGTCTAAACTTGTTCCATTTTTAAAAACATCATTTACGTTGTCCCGATTTCGAAGTAACATTATAGGTACCTGGCTGTATGTTCAGAATGTCTTTGCTTGTGTTTTAGAATTTATGACGATTCGCATAATGCAACCCGATGTCGTTATGGGTATCATAATGAAAACGCTGTCAATTTTGTAATTTGAATATAACGAAACCGAAGTAGATAAAGTGTATTATTGGACACCTCTGCCTAAGCTTTCGTGACATACAAGCGTGTTATTATAATGTTACTAATATACACGACGAAAATATCTTCATATTTTTTAGTCTCGAATATTCTATCGTCTTTTTGGAAAGCTTATAATCGTTGTATATTGCAGAAAATCAAAAATTGGAGAAAGTGTTTTACAATATAAAATATTTGGATAAAACAGTTTGCGAAGAATTTTATAGCAAAGCAGGGGTAAGTAAACTATAATTAAATCGTTGTGGTGAACTCGCCTCTCGTGCTTTGAGGTCATGGCCGTGCAAGTACCACTGTGATTTTTCCAATTCATAAGTAGTTTTTAATTTTATCTAGGCCATTTATAAAGGAAAACATCGTAAGGAAACCTGAACTTATAATATTTAATACATTTGAACGAGTTATTCTTGTATATATGTATATGTTACGGCTAATACCCGAAGTGCGGCTACACCTAGTATTAGTGCGGCTACACCTAGTTTTAGCCGGTTAGAACTAGGTGTAGCCACGCAACATAGTCGACGGAGCCCCGCTGCGCGGGGCTCCTATTTCCGTCCGCAGGGTCTAAAATAACCTAACACGAACGAGATGACGGGAGCTGAGTTCGCTCGCTTTGCTCGCTCACTTCAGCTCCCGTCATCTCGTTCGAACCTAACCTGTCCGTGTCGGGGTGCCCTGAGCTCCGGCTAATACTAGGTGTAGCCGCACTTCGGGTATTAGCCGTAACATATATATATAGTTTACTTATGATAAGCATAAAATATATTGCGATAATTTACATTGGCATAACCAAATTCAGCATAATGATCATTACGCATAATATTATTAGGCATAAATGTTTTGCCGTAATGTATATGGCTATAAATACTGGCATGAGAGAAATGAAACACAATTTTGTAAAGCATAATGTGACAAACGCATAATGATATTTACACATAATGTTCTTTAGAATAAAACAAAATGTTCGCGGCTCAAGGGTGGCCCAAGGGCCACCTCTACCGTATCTTAACCTAATCCAATTGAATCTTCAACTTTTTTTTACCTGGAGATGTGGATTTAAAATAACTAAAACTGCAAGGTGTCCTCCTGTGCCGCTTCTGGTAGGAACACGGGCACGCGTAAGCGCTCATACGCGAACCCGCCGTGACAGTCCGTTACCGTACACCAGAACACATTGCACGCTGTGACCACCCCAAGGATAAACCAGCATATGGGTGCCAGACGACCCCGTGAATGGCATCCTTGGTCCCCCTGCAACGGGTCAGGTCAGTGGCCAGCCACGGTTTTTCCAGGTGACCTAGCCACGGCTACGGGAGAAATTGAGTCCTAACCAACCATTCAACATAAAATTATTATGCCAAAAAAAATTAGACCAAATGACACTTATGCTAACATTTGCATTATGACAAAGTATTATTATGCTAATAAAAGTAATGCAAAAACGTTATGCCAAAAAACATTATGCCTAATAAAATTATGCAAAAAGGGGAATTCCCTATATGTTAAAGTTAAAAGCCATTTTTCTTTAGAACTCGTTTCCCCTAGTTACAAGTAGTTTTTACTATATGTCTTTGTTAAAACTAGAAATACCTAGTCAAAACTAGAATTTATAACTGATTTGGATTTTCTGATAAAACTAGTTGTCACTCCGAGCTTTGGTTAAAACTAGGACTAGAGAAACTAATCATGAACCAAGTGATTAATCAGGGCACTATGTATAATGCCAGGGCCATATGAATCTAGTCAAGTCAAATCAGGCAATGTAATGTATACTGATTAAAACTTCTATATTTGTCACATTGTCTGGTCATTGTGAATACTGCTACGTAATGGTTGGGCAATTTGTTAATTATGGTCAATGAATTAGTCCAAGAGCGAGCGAAGCGAGCTCGGGAACTTAGGGCACCCAGACACGGATAGGTTAGGTTCGAAGGAGATGACGGGAGCTGAAATGAGCGAGCAAAGTGAAGCTCCCGTCATCTTCTTCATGTAACGTTACTTTCGACACTGCAGACAGTAATAGTAAGTACGTACTTACCTATTCTAACCAATGTCAGCATTAAAATATAACATTATAATAGTTTTATCACATTGTCTACTCATATTGGGCATTTAACTGATATTCAGATAGAGCATTAGTTAATTATTGTTTAAAAAGGCATTCAGTAAAAACACTTGTTTCAACATTAACATATATATGTATAATCTGAATCTCGGAAACGGCTTTAAAGGTTTTCATGAATGTAGGGGTATTCGGGGGCGATAAATCGATTTAGCTAGGTTTCATTTTTAGAAAACGTCGTTTTCTCTATTTTACCCAAGCAGAGCTCGGTCGCCCACGTACTAATTTTAAATCGTTAACACGCTTTGAGCGTGAGAGAGGCCTTGATCTTTTAGTGATACATGAAATGGGCTTTTTTGGATTATTGATGGTACGACTTACAATGCTTGAATACGTTATGACATCAATTCTATTTTTTGAGGCATTTGTACGGTATGTTACCTACCAGTCTACACTATGTTAGAGGATTAGACTAAAAACATAATATTTTTGTTGATATAATCACCGATTGTAGATCGATTGACGCTAAATACGTCATTATCATCATGATCCGTCATCCGCAGCCTGACTTCGCCCACTGCTAGGCAAAGGCCTCTCTTTCCTTGTGCCAATAGCCCCCATGCTCTTGCGCCACCTTTTTATCCAGCTTCTACTCAAGTTGCCATATATCATACAGCCACCTAATGTTGCAATGCTTCTGTTTTCCAGCTGTCATCTCAGAAACGAGTGCCCAATGCTTACGTGTGCGGATACGCGCCTAGTAACAAGACACAGTGTGTCTGGGACAGCGGGATGGTGCTCGTGTCCAACGTGACTGGGTACTTTAACCTAGTGTGTATAGTGTGTTCAAGAAATATAAAAAAGAAAAGAAGAAGAATTTAAATTTAAAAAAATAAATACCCGACACAAATAACTGTTATACATAATTTATCTAGTTGTAAACACGTTTCGACCGACCGTTCCGACCGTTTCAATATCTTGCGAAAATACCCTGATTCAAAGAGTTAAATGGAACAGCTAATAACATAATAACATAACTTTTGAACAGCTAAAACGATTTTTATTACAAAATGTCACCTTTTTGTCACAAAATAAAATTATTCATTAATAAAACTTTTTTTTAAACAAGCTTTTTAAGTATTGTTCTCTGCAAACCCTTTAATTTGATACCCATATCATGGCAGCACGCAAAAAATAACTAGTCCGCCATCTTGGGCCGTCCGCGATATTGCATTAAGAATGACGTCACTTAGCTAACCATGCATTGTCATCCAAACTAAACGTGTATGCAAAATTTCATCTTAATCGGTGGAGGATAAAAACTTTAAAACTCAGTTGCAAGATTTGACCCGAACACACTTACATACATACATACATACATAGCAAGTTAAATAAAAGATTGTAATTAACTAAATCAAAATCGGTTCATCCGATTAGTAGCTATGAGGCCAAAGACAGATAGACAAATATACAAAGATATCCGTCAAACTTATAACAAGTATCTTTTTCCGTCGGGGATTAATGTCAATTTACTAGGTATATACATAAAGTACAAAGATATCCGTCAAACTTATAACAAGTATCTTTTTCCGTCGGGGATTAATGTCAATTTACTAGGTATATACATAAAGTACGAACCTATTCACTCTTGACTTAAAGAATTAAGAATACGAGAAATTTCACTTCATAGCTGTACGCACAATGAAAGCAGTCAGTATTCTGTTAAACTCTGGTATATTTAACACATTGTATTCTTCGTTCAACAGATTGGCTTCGGAACCCATGGGCCCGGCTGCGCGGCCCCCGCTCGCTTCATCGATCTGTTCCCCTACTTCTTCTGGATAAACTCCGTCATCAGTCCCAACGAGATGTACGACGAGGCTGGCTACAGGCGTAGCATAGAGTACGACGATGAGTTCGTTACAGTCCCTGAAATTTTTACGTTAGTCTTCTACGTCAGCATCTTCACCATTTCAGCCGAAAGACGTCCACTGCTGAACATAGGCCTCCTCCAAAAATCTTCATATTAAAATATCAACATCATCATCATAATTTCAGCCGAAAGACCACCTGGATTCCCGTAACCTTCACCAAATCATCGGTTCACCTACTGTAGAGTAGTCTTCTACGGTTTCCTAAGAATTAATGCCAAAGATGGTAAAGTTAATCAATCAGCCTAGCCTTTTCCTAATTATATTGGGTTGGTTTCCAGTCTAATAGGATGCAGCTGAGTAATTTACTCGGAGCTGCCTACATTAGCACCACAACCCAGAAACTGGGTAACACGATACTCCTTGTCAAGATTGGTGTCAGATTTTCTGGGTTCTGAATATCCATAACGAACGTAAAAGGTCTATAAATGTCAGCTGGTGTCACCTTTCAGTACAAATGTAAATCTTAAGTTGATAATACATGCGTGAGAAAGTAAAATTATTTACTTTCAAGCTTGTGGCCTTCAAGTCAATGTTCTACATCTGACTGTGAATATGTACAATCTGCACATATATCTTATGGCAGTGTTTTCTTTGGTAGAATGAACGCAATATTATTTGTGATAATGTACAGGCTGCATCCAGAGTTATTTAATATATGTGCCTTGTGGAAACTAGAACAAATTTCCTTGCATTCAAGCGTTTTTGTCATACCTATAATTGGAATTAAATATAACAGCTCACAATGTTATATAAAGTATATATAAATAAATAAATAAATAAATGTTAGGACCCATTAATGTAAATGATAATTTTTATCCGTAGCAACTGGGCTTATCCCAGTTGTAAACGATCCTATGTGCCTATTTGGCTTGTTTCTTCTGTCTCCTGCTTGGTATGGAGGGAAGTGGAAATCATGATCTTTTTCCCTACTACTCTGTTATTATTTTCTGATTAATTTCATTGCGGGATCCAAGATAGTTATATTCATTCTCCGGGACTTCTTCGAGCTTCATTGCCTCGGCGCTTTTCTGATAGTCGCCACTGTTGATTCTGGCTTTCAGAACTTACAGTGGTCTGGAAATAGTGCGGTAAGATTGTCCCAAAAAATATATACAGGCGTGATGATTGAGACCGCCTGTCTATTGTTTCAGAGAACAAAAATCTCTTCGGAAGTATGGTGATGTTGCGTCACGGGTTTACCAGCGCTATTCGTTAAAAGTTGGTGAATTGGAACACCACTTGGTCAAGCCTACCGAGGATGATAAAATACGTATCTTTCCTTGTAAGTACTCAGTGCTATTAGACAAGAAAATCATCATCATTATTTTAGCCGAACGACTCCACTGCTGGCCAAAGGCCTCTCCCAAGTGTTCTCCAGCCTTGACCAGGTCAGCTTTAATGATGATGATGATTCAAGAAGAAAATACATATTCATATTGTTTCGTAACGGTATCTAACACTCTTATTTTTTTTCTTCAAAGCGAATAGCTCCCGTAATATGAGGTATGTAAAAGTTAACGTTAGTGACATAACCATACTATGGTGATTTTATAGTATGTTATTTGACACTTTCAAACACCCTATTTCTGAATTAAGCATTTGAAGTTGAATATTTGTCAAACTCTACTTTAGCCTTCACGCTTGTCAAATTTTGTCATTAAACTAGGGTTTGAGACCAGAGAGTTTGTTTGAAACGTTCTTAACTTAAAATACTCAGTTTAGAAAGCGGCTCATACTATAGAGCGTGAACCAATCAAAATCTATTTGATTATTAAGTAGTATTTTTTTCGTTGGTCTCTTGGTCGCAAATTGGACTGCTAAGCGTGAGGTCCTTAGTTCGATTCCAGGTCGGGCAAAGTGTAATTGAGTTTTACAATCTAAAATGCCTCAGTAGCAGCCTGGAGTCTGCATTTGTGCCCATGCAATAGATCTATTACATGAAACTTAAACAAAACTGTCTAAATATGGATTACTAAAAGTGCACCTCTGCCCAACCCTTCGGGGAATGGAGGCGTAATGTTATACTATGATTAATCGACAACACGTTAGTGTTATTTTATTTTGTAACTGACTTCACAAAAAGGAGGAGGTTATCAATTCTACTGTATTTGTTTTTTATGTGTGTCACCTCAGAACTTTTTATCAACCGACTTCAAAAAAAGGAGGAGGTTATCAATTCGTCGGAATCTTTTCTTTTTTATGTATGTTCGCCGATTACTCAAAGACGCCTGGACCGATTTGAAAAAATATTCTTTTGTTTGAAAGGATATACTACCCAGTTGGTCCCTTAGTCATAAAGTCAGGATCTTATGATGGACTCTTGGAGAAATCGAGGGAACTCCTCAAATATTATAGGAATACATATAGCGATTTTGGTATTTTCGTCAACAATGCAATCATTTGCACTCAGAAACTATCGGTTGGTGAAGTGAAACTGGTGAAGAAGACCACAGATGGAGAATGGAACTCCTTGATGATAAATATGTCATGGGTATAAGATATCTCGAATAGTTAAACGACTATGATGAAGCAAATACTTATAAATACATAGTACTGATGAAAATGGTAACATCGAACTGATCTGATGATGAAGCCGGCAGGTAGTCACTGGTACTCCGAAATAAAACAATGTATCCTATTCGCGTTTCGGCTTACTGAAATCGTCATGAGATGTACTTTGGATATATATGATTTTTATGCCAATCGGAGGTACCTAACAAAACTGAAATGCGATAAATAAAAAACTTTTTAACAAAAAAACAAACCGACTTCCAAAAAAAACACTGCAAAGCAAAAAATAACTTTCTTTTCCGAAGTCGGTGTCGAAACACGGAAAACAATTGGTAACAAAGACACCGATTTCGGAAAAGAAAGTTATTTTTTGCCTTGCAGAGTTTTTATTTGGAAGTCGGTTGTAATTTTTTGTAAAAAAAAGATTTTTATGTGTTCGTGTATATATAACTTTCTTCATTGTCATTCAGGTATCTTGATACTTGATGCCTGAATATCACTTTTTTTTGGTTTTTCAGTGACTATTATTGAATTTTTATTATATACGACGAAATGCAACTATAACATATATTGCATTCAACCTGGAATTCCTGCCATAATTTTGGTAACCTTTTCCAGTGACGAAGACGTGATGTGGACGTTTGTCATACAATTATTATTTTCAGTTTTATACAGCCTGTAACGAAAAGGTGCAATGAAATTTTAAAAATTGCTTCCGCCCATGATTATGAACAACTTTCTCTAGAGAATCCATAGTCAATTCCCAAAACAAAAGTTTCTACAAAGTTGTGTTCCAGCTGACCAAAATTTGTATAGGAAACACAATTTTTTTGAGAGTATATTGTGACTACCTATGTTATTTTATTGGTCGATTCATATTAAAGTTGCATTCTGTCGTAAACCATATTTTTCTTTCCAGTTATCAATATACGACAGGAACGACGAGCCGTTAAACTGCGTTCGTCTCAGTGTTAGTATCCGAATCTCGTTCATTTACTCTCTGTATCTATATAATTCAAGCACCGATCCATCTTTTATTACTATTATTATCAGCTACTTGCATTAGGGCTTTTACACGCTTTTATAAGCTTGGTATGTATGTATCTATGTAACGGAATTTTTGGACGAGATTTCACCCCCTTCATTCAAAACGTGAGCTTTTTCTTCATTTCACATAAAGAAAAAAATACATAATAATAAATTCCATTTCAGATCACTTGTAAACATACAAGAAGTGATACAGTTTAAAGATAAAATAGATAATATAAAGGAGAGTCAAACATCAGGGGAAACACTCCAAGATTTATTTCAATTCTATCCTGGTTTAAAAAAACAGCGAAACCAAAGCAAGGTAAATTTGAACCCAATATGCATACAATGGTACCCGCTATTCTAAACGATGAAAAAGACCTAAAAAAACAGTTTTAAACTATGATTTGTATATTAAATTTGAATGCCGTAAGAAAGCTACACTGGAGTTTGAAATGTTTTCCGAATCGGGTCTTTTACACCGAGCTGATAATCCAAGGTGGATAAAATTCAAAAAGGTAAACAAATTGAAAAGACGATATAAAAGCCGTTATAAAGTAGCTATTTAGTAATCAACTATGAAAACTATCGAGACTATGGACCAGTTGACCCTAAGGACTATCGAGAAAACTCAAAAATACAACTTTTGACGCTATAAAAACAACAACAAAAGCACTTGGCAAGCTGCAAGAAGAAGGGCAAAAACAATGGGAAAGGGTAAAAACAAGGGGAAAGGCTAAAAGAAATCTCATTGGGGAGTAAAGAACTGGGCTGACTACAGGTTAAGGGCGGCCGAGGTGAGTGTGAGACAAGAGGAAGTGCTCGACACAAGAAATGCGGCGCGCGGAGAGGCATAACCGGGAGCTGCGGTGATGGCGGGCTGCCTAATAGCTTGTCTGAGCAGAGCGGCCTTCATTCATTAATATGATTTACTTGACTTAATGTCCTATGCCCCTTAGATGGGGCAGAGGGTGTGCACAGATGTCCTCCATCGCCATCGGTCTAGAGCTTCATGATTCACCTCGCTACACGTCGTTCCGATGCTCGCTGCTTATGCCAATACGGTGTGAAGCCAGGTTTGACGGGACGGCCACGATTTCTTTTCTCTTGGGGATTCTAGTCCAAAGCTTATTTGGGTATGTGATCAGGATCCCTTTGGAACATGAGGCTGAGATGGATTGCTCCCCATTTGCAACGCTTGATCTGGCAGTCGATCGAGCTTTAGTGAAGTCTAGTGGCATTTTGCCAACAGTTCTTCGTTGGAGATGGTCTTGGGCCAATAAATTCCAAGAACGCGACAAAGGCAGCGGTTGACGAAGACTTGGATTTAGAGACTTGGAAGATATTCATAAATATACTGAGTATTATTAGCCTGTATCGTTCCACTGCTAGGCAAAAGTCTCTCCACATGACTTCAACCAACCACAGACATAAATCTAAATAGATAACGCAAGTCCCTACACCTGTATGAAAACCAAGCGTGCCATTTTTTCACAAACAATTTAAAAACAAATTTACTTACCAATGAAAGAAAACATTTTCAATACCTCGGCCAACTTTTTCTATACATTCTTTACAGCTCAATAATCCATAAAAAGAAATTTTACTAGATTTTGGTGGATTTCCGGTGTCGATAATGCTAAATTAAAATCTCAGATTACGATCATTTATCGTTTTTTGGCACGCGAAGTACACACAATCGCGTCATCTGGTTAGATTTATATCTGTGACTTCAACCCTTTTCGATCCAGGACGAATATGGACTACTGAACAGTTGTTTTTCTTCCTTTCTTTCTCCTTCTTCGTTGACAGGGCTACACATAGTGGTTACATTGGCCTACAGTTCATTGGGCTTGCAGAGATGTGTCCAGTCACATTAATTCATTAATTAAGCAGCATTTTGGTCCGCGTCAGTGATCATAAAAACAATAGACTATAATGAAAACACCCTTATTTTATATCCAGATGAAATTAATTATCCTAAAATAAATGTAGCTTATTCGTAATGGCATGCTCGCTTGTTGAGAATCTCCATTTGGCAGAAATTGAAAGTTACGTCTACAAGTAAGACTATGCTCACGTGACGACTTTAAAAAAATGTTTGAATGTAGTTTTATTGTAATGTTATTAACCTTCTTCCCCGTTTTTGAAGTATGTAAATAGATTGGAATGTTTAATTTAGGACTGACACTATTGTAGTTTACTGATGATGAAGGAAGAAAACTATATCGCGATAGTATTTGTGTCATTGTGCTGTATTACGTCTCACTAATGTAATGATATACATATAAACTTAAGTAAATAAATATAAAATAAATTGTGATTCATGATTGCGGCTTTAAATTTAGTAGGTATTTATTTTTTATGAAAATAAATATAGTTTATTTTAAAATCAATGTTAATAACAATATGCTGAAGGTACTAAATAAGTGAATAAATATCGACTTTAGAATTATCCGTTAAGATGATGATGATGATTTGTACGAGTACAAATCTGTAAAAAATATTCTGTTTTATGTTATAGTTAAGAATTCGTAATTTTATGACATTGGATAGTTTTGAATTAAAGTCATCACAATCTATGAAGCCCGTTGACGTTTCTTATTTTACATGCCGCGATAACTTTCTACGTAAGAAATTAAAAAATCAAACTCATAATCCTAATTAATACTGTATTACCCATTCACTATAACAACGAGTACGAGTATCATTCGCAAGGATCAAGTTTAATTATTATTAAGTATTTTTATTTGATATCTTTAATATAGTTTTGTCGTTAACTGTATCATGGCTTAATTTACAAAAATAGTACATAATAAAAGGATAACATTTTATTTTTATTTATTTTGTTGCAACCTCATAATACACACTAATGCTCTCCGAAGAGACCGGCAGATGTACTCAGGCCAATACTTCTATACACTTTTCTTATAAAAAAACACAATAACCTAGACAGTATGTTTCATCCGCTAACTTACTGTCTTGTGAATCTTGTAATTTTACCTTCATAAGGAAACTCATGGATTAGAAACAAGAAAGGACTTAGAATTGAACCCTGCGGTACCCCCCTATTGAACGTATATCCTGCGGAACTCTTGGCATTATAATCTAGTCCCAATATTTTGTTATACAGGCAAAAAGTTAGAAGGTTGAGATCTCTGTCTCTCATACCATAATTGTAATATAATTAACTGATGATTAAATTTTGGTCTATGCAAGCAAAAGCCTGGACAAGTCCAGAGTACGCCTAATTACTTCATTTGAACTCAGTAAGCAGTAAATTGTGTCTAATAGGTTAAAAATTGATTTTCTTTAAGGAAGCAGTATCACTAGAACACTTGAATAGTCATTATCAATACACTGATTTTTACCGATAGAAGAGTTCAAAGCAATTGCTGAAAGAGGTGAAGTATTAAAGAAGAAGAGTAATTTCTGGCTAGCAAGTTTTTCATAAATTGAGATTCTTAATATATAAGAAATGCTGCATTTTAATACGATCGAAGTTGCGCAACATCATTGGAACGTTGCATGAGCACTATGAGTGAGCGCTAGATTTATTATTCACCAGCTAAATGAATAAAACAAACAAATACGTGTTTCTATCTTTTGCTACGGATTAGGTAGCACATAGAGTACTCATTTATACTAGCGTATCTTTTTTCTTGCTGATGGGCTTATGTTTTATCATTATCTCACTGATGGTAAGCGTTGATGTGATCGACGGTGAAGCTCGCTTGCCTAGATGTAACCTACCCCGATGGCGCATGTCTTGATGTCCGGTGATGGAAAAGGCTAGGCTAGAATTAGATAGTACAATTCCATCGCACAGTTTCGATGTAACTGATAACATTACCCTCCTTCGGCAGTCGGGTAAAAATCTGACAGGCTGGCAATTTGGCGTCGATGTTCAAGGCTCTAGAGTTTAGAATCTACTAGTTCTTCATCACCTATGAGACTCTTGGACCGTTTTTATATCGACTCGAGTGCATCAACGGTGTTTGATTGTAATGACAATATTTTTTAGATAACAAAATAAATTCATTTAATACGAGTACTATGAAGGAAGGCTGTTATCCAGGCATCCGGCTGTAATATTTTAGATATATTTCACTTTGGTTGGTTGTTGCGTCCAGATTTACAAGTGAATCGCTGAAATACCACGATTGAACATTCCATTGTGTTAATTAGTCCACGTCTATTTGCTATTATATGTTTGGTACAACAGCTTATTTCATAATGGATTTCTTGCTCATTAGTAATGTGTTAAAGTCTGCGGGTGGTCGATAAAACTGAAATGAAATACATCTCTGAAAATTAAACTTCAGATTGTTTTTAAGGCAATGGAGGGACAGCTGCTTCTGTTCTTTAAATTATTTTTTCTTATCGGTGAGTAACTTTTTCAATATTACTTTATAAAATATAATTTATAGCCGTTGACAAGGATGAAACGAAAACTATAATCAGAGTTACAAGGGACAAAGCCAGGAAAATGAAAATAAAATTTACAATTTTATATCTGGCAAATAAATTGTGGAGGTTGAGAAAAGAAGTGCTATGGACATTGACCGGCTTGGGACCAAATACTTCCCAGACATGAAAGTACTTTCAAATGTTTTTTGGCATCAAACTACACTAAACAAACGCCAGATCATAGTGGAGTGGGAGCAGCGACTTGCGCAATCCAGCGCAGGGCACGCCACAATAGCGGCAGTAAGACCCCTTATGAGAGAGTGGCTGTAGAAACGGCATGGCGCCTTTACTTTCCAGCTGGCACTGGACAATTCCGGGCATGAGTGCATCGGGAAGAACCAGTACCACATAGGTCGGGAGCCGACAGTCACTTGCCGCCATTGTGGCGACTGCCTCGACGACACGGTGCAGCACACCCTTGAGGAATGCCCAGACAGGGAAGAGTGGCACCATGATCTTTTCGTGACGGTCTGTGCTGTGGATAACTTTTCGCTTCCGGCCTTGGTTCAGTCCATGGTCGGAAGCGAGAGCGTGTGGGACGCTGTCGCCTTCATTATCGTGGAAATGATGGTCGCAATGTGCCGGCAGAAGTTAATTTAACAAATCTCAAGTTAAATTTTCTAATTATTAAATAGTATTGAGTGCCTTATTAGTAAATAATATAATAGTCTACCTATTTAAAGTTCTTTCAGGTCATTCTCCAGCAGAACATTGTGACCGGGCGAGCCCAGCGCGGATGCGCGAGGGGAACCTCGGACAGAGCGGAGTCTTCAACTGGCTCGGTACACTGCACGTGCATCTACGTTAGTACCCACAACATGTTCGAAATAACTGTGCACATCGACTACCATCGACTCCTCTCCCGCCTACGCGCGCGGCGCCCCGCGTTTGTCTCGTGCGCCAATAGCGAGAATCGAAAATCAGTGTAACATGACAAAATCTGATGCACAGTTATTTTGAGTAGTACATCTTGTTTAGGCCTATCTGTATTGAAGCATGATTGGGGAGAGGGCCTCGAAGTTTAAATAACTAAAGATGTATTTTATATTATTTGTTTAATTTATTCACAGATGAATTGATAGCCACATCTGGAATCGTTCTAATTAAAATCAAATACGCGCTCGCTAACGCAGATGATGTGGCCAGGATACCGCAATATATCTTTAAGTAAGTGTAAAAACGTCAAATTAACAAATCACAAAACATGGCCTGCCTAATTCTTAAAGAAAACTAATGGTCGCCAAATCCGATGTCATTATAGCTATTTTTAATGAATATCGTTAAAATACGCGCATTTTTTCTTTAAATCAGGGTTTTTTTTGCAAGATATTATGACATAATAACGTATTTCGTAATTGTCAATCGAAGCCTGTCTGAAGCGCAAATTATATATGGTAAGCGTACGAGACGATGGATTACACCTACATTAATTAATTAATTACCTGAGGGAATGATCAATCGTGTAAAAAGTAAAAACCACCTTAAAAATGTCCTAAAGAAACATTACATGTCAATGTCCATAGTTGCTGCGGTCCTCGGCGGCCTCGGTCGGCCAATGTCACTTGTACTAAGTTTGATTAACAAACACAGAATAGGTTGTAGGGGATTGTCTCGTGACGTGCGTTGGCTGATGCCGCTGAGTGTAGTAGCTGCGCTTGTAGAATCTATGGTTGTGTGGGTAAATACTATGTATACACATATGGAGTGTTTGCCAGCAGAGCCATGGTTTTAGTCTTAGTTTTAACTTCAGTTTTTTTCTTTTGTTTAACTTTGGTTAAATTAGTTTGTTTGTTAAACCAAACAAAGATTAGTCATAAATCCACGAGAACCTACTGCCGACAAATTGCTTTGCAGTTTGGCTGGTGATGTGTATTAATAAAAGAGTAACTTAATGGATTAAATAAATATAAATATATATATATATATATATAACTGGTTATAACTGTTTGTACCAGTTATTTAAAGTAATGTGTGGTTGACTATCCTGTAGTAAGCAAAGTGCGAATGCTCAATTGTTTATTGTCATTCCTTGTCTGCAGTGTTTTGCATTTTGTTTCTTTCTATAGATCGAATAGCAACGCTATGTTCCTCGCCACTCAGGACACACCCTGGTATGCCAAGCCCGTCTCCTACACCACTCACCCTGAATACGAATACTCCATGCTTAACAGCATCGCCATCATTGAGCTGGATCTTAACGGATTTGACGACTGTGAGTCATTTTATCATCATCTGCTTAGTGTTTGCCCAACTATGTTGGGGTCAGCTCTCAATCTGATCTGATGCAGCTGAATACCAAAAACTGCCTATCTGATACTCCGTTGCTGTGTAGACTCTTTGGTAATATTGGTTGACTATAATTACTTTAAAATTATAGCAAGGACGTTCATGGGTTGGGCTTGTATGCTTTCAAACGCATGAAAAAGGATATAAAGATATATATTAATTTACTAGCTTTTACCCGCGGCTTCGCTCGCAGTGAAGCCATTATTTCTTTTTTTTAAGTAAAAGGTATCCTATGCTACTTCTAATACCTCCAAGAATATATGTACAAAGTTTCATGATGATCGGTTCAGTAGTTTTTGCGTGAACGCGTAACAAACAAACTTACATTCACATTTATAATATTAAGTAAGGATAATTTTGTATTAATTGAATACAGATAATTTTCAAAAAAGTTGATCTCCATTATCGTAAATCCGTTTTCCTTAGTGAAATATTATTAGGTTTAAAAAATATTATTAACTATTTTGTCATCGAAACCCTCTTAAACAAACATTGTATCTTCATTTTAGTTTCGTTGACGCCTATCTGCCTCCCGGCCGTAAAAACAATGAACACTTCTAGATATTTCTATCTTATTGGTTTTACGCACGGTAAGAAATTAATGTATTTAATTTACTGAAGAATGATGTAAAATAGTGATCCATAAAAGTTATTCTATTCCTGTCGATATACAACAAAAACATTATTTTTTTCAGAAAATGATATTTTGGAGAAAGTTTTGTACAAAATACAATATTTGGATAAAAAAATATGTGAAGAATTTTATAACAAAGAAGAGGTAACCAGTTTGAACCACTATAATGATACGTTGTGCGTCTGTTTATGAAGTTGTTACCACTAAGTTTTTGATCTTTTTCTCCAGTTGTTCTTTAAATTCCTTTTCTGTCTTCCTCTTTCTCTCATTGCTTTTTTTATCCCTTCTACTTACGTGATAATAAACTTATCATGTCCTATGTATGATTTGAATGATCAATCTTATTTTTACTTTTAGTATCTTCCATGATTTTGCCAATTCATTCTGGACCTGTAAAAGAAGAAACTGACTGACTGACTGATCGATAAACGCACAGCCAAACGGCTAAGACAAGAAGCTTGAAATTTGGTAAAAAGGTTCCTCAAGTGATTTAAGTGAGCACTAATTTTTGGAAATTCCACCCCAAAGGGGGTAAAACGGGGTTTGAAAGTTTGTGTGTAATTTCTACAGTTCGTAAATTGGAGATATGAAACTACACATTTACGCTCTTGGTTGATAAAAGAATTCATGTTTATATTGGTTTTTGGGTATTCCACCCTTAAGGGGGTAAAATGGGGGTTAAAAGTTCACATGTCACTCCTACAGTTTGTAAGTTGGACACATGAAACTTTAATTTTTTCTCTTGGTTGATAAAAATAATTAACATATTTATTGGTTTTTGGAAATTCCACCCCTAAGGAGGTAAAAAGGGGGTTGAAAGTTTGTATATAATTTCTAGTTTGTAAGTTGGACACTTAAAATTTTAGATTTACGCTATTGGTCGATAAAAACATATCATGTATCTATTGGTTCATGGTAAATCTACCCCTATAGGGTTAAATTTTTTAGGGATTACGCTCTTTATTATTAAAAAAAAAAATGAGTTTATTGATTTCCGGTAATTCTACCAGTAAGGGGGTTAAAGGTGGCAATTCGTTGGGCTTATATATTTGAAACTTGGCATAAATACTAACAGCAAATAGTAAAGGTTGTCATTACAAATTTTTCGAAAGTACTCCTAAAATACGATTTAGGGGGTGTTCAAGATTTTTGAAGATTTTTACTGTACAAGACTTCTTTTTATATTGTAAGAGAGCAAACGAGAGATATTTGTTTGAATGAAAAGTCTTATTCCTTGGAAAAAATAATAAAGGTTTTTCGGAACTACCTCTAGCAGGGACGTGGTGGAGTCACCGCTCTGGTCCGCACTCATGTGCCCAGGGTCGCTCTGCACGCACTCTGCAGGAAAAGGCGTGTCGGGCCGAGGTACGAAGCGACCCCGCACGTCGCGTTCCGGCACCCGAACGGTGGCAACACCTGCCAACGCGCGACCCCGCCCTCTCCGTCCCGTTGACACTTTCGAGGCCGACAGGTTCTCCTTTCTCGAGAAGAGCCGCAGCGACCCCGAGTCCTTGCTGCGCAGACGCTTCCTCAAAATTTTGGAGGTGCCACGCGAATCCTGGGCAGATAAGTTGTCTCCAGGACCTGAACCTCCTTGGCTCTTGTTGCCGTCGGCGACGGCAAGCGGTGCAGCCACGTCGCGCAGTTACTCCTGGTAAACCTGGAGCTCCTTTTCCTTTTTCAACCTACCTACTCTAACCTACCCTACTTATAAAGTAACTTTATTATTTATGCTGTAACTTTATTTACTTTCACCTAAAGCGGTAACCTATCCCGGTGTCTGTTGGCCAATTGTTCGTTGGGTGAAAAATCCTTGGTCAAAACATTCTGTTGATTAAGCATTCACTGACGTAGTTAGTTGGCGAAACGTTCGTGGGTGAAAAGTCCATTGGATGAAAAGTTAATGGTTTAAAGATAATGTTGACCAACGGTTCATGGACCAATCGATTGTTGGTAAACCGTTACAGTTTCCAAAATTTTTCTACATTAGGTAACATTATTGCAATTTTCTAAAGGATCTCTAATTTTTTGCAAATAAATTATAGCCTATGTTACTGCCTGATAATTAAGCTTTCTATTGGTGAAAATAGGGTTAAAAACTGGCCAGTAGTTTTGGAACTTATTCGGTACAAACAAACAAAACCAATGTTATAAAAACCGGCCAAGTGCGAGTTGGACTCGCGCACGAAGGGTTCCATACCATTCTCGCAAAAAACGACAAAAAAAACAAGTTTGTTATATGGGAGCCCCATTTAAATATTTATTTTATTCTGTTTTTAGCATTTGTTGTTATAGCAGCAACAGAAATACATTATCTGTAAAAAATTCAACTGTCTAGCTATCACGGTTCATGAGATACAGCCTGGTGACAGACAGACAGACGGACCGCGGAGTCTTAGTAATAGGGTCCCGTTTTTACCGTTTGGGTACGGAACCCTAATAAAGTAAAGTATAGTAGAAGTTTAATTGTAGATAAACTTTAAAGTTTGATGATGTTAGAATGCCTATGTTTCCAGTTGTCATCACCGAAACTCATGCCCTCTGCATACATGTGCGGGTACTCGCCAAACAGTGCGACGCAGTGTGTCTGGGACAACGGGATGACGCTCGTATCCAACTCTTATGGATATCTAAATCTGGTTTGTACAATATTATGTCCTTAACTACGAAACCCACTCTGTGCAATTCATTTATGTAAGGACACAACCCTGGGTAGATTGAAATAAATAATAGTCAAAAAAAAAACAAAAAAACACGCTTTAATAGAAAATCAAACTAAAAACTAGAAAATAATTCTCAATAAATTTTAATCAAGAACTATAACTAGAAACTCGAATCATCGGCAGTGCGAAAGCCCATTATCTTGAAACATCTTTTTACGACTGACTGATCAATCTATTTACAGAATAGTTTTTAACCGACTTCGTAAGGTCACCAATTTTGACGTCAATTTCGGACCGACTTTAAAAATGATTTTTGTGTTTGAAAGGGTTTTATATTACTCCCGAGGTGGTTTCATTGTCGCCAAGTCAGAATCTGATGATGGGATCCCATAGAAATCGAGAGAACTCCTTAAATATTATAGGCATACATATAGCGTTTTGGTACTTTCATCAACAATACAATCATTTGCTCTCAGATAATACATTTTGGTGAAGTGGAACTGAAGAAGAAGACCACAGATGACTTCTGGATCTCCTTTATGATAAGTAATGTCACGGGTATAAGATATCTTGAATAGTTAACCGACTATAATGAAGCAAATACTTATAAATAAATGTTACTGACGAAAATTGTATCATCGAACTGATCAGGCGATGAAACCGGAAGCGCACTGAATATAAAATAACAAATTTGGTTTTGTCTACACTATAGATTGCTCTATGTAGCAGGACCAGCATGTTTCCAAGCATTCTGATCTTGAATATAATCATCTAATTTGTACGAGTAATATGCTTGTTTACAAAGTGTGCTTTTAATTAAAGTTTTAAATTTCGTTTTAATATCAGATCGGCTTCGGCGTCCACGGGCCCGGCTGCGCGGCCCCCGCTCGCTTCATCGACCTGTACCCTTACTTCCACTGGATCCACTCCGTCACCGACAATGTTGGCGACAGGCGCATCGAGTTCGATCCAAAGAGCACACGCAAGGAAATGCAAAATATTCCTATACACGAACTGTACACGTAAGTTCTTGTTTACATTAACAAATTACAATAAAAGCATCCTATAAACAGTGATAAGGATCTTACTCCAATATTCTGTGGCATTCAGTGGACAGACAAGACGATTAGAAAGCTTTGCTCATCATTGATCTTTCTCTGCACCACTTGTTTCTGATTTTGAGTCATTTCATTATTTTTTGTAAACAGTTAACAGTGTATTGGAAATTAAATTTATTAGAAACTAGCTGACCCCCGGGGCTTCGCTCCCGTCAATTGGCTACCTACCTCTCTACCTACCTCTACCTACTCTACCTACTAACCCTACCTACCCTACTCTACCTACCATACCATATCTACCCTATCCTACCTACCTACCCTACCCAACCCTATCTACTCTGTCCTGCCCTACCTACCCAACCCTAGCTACCCAACCCTAATCAGCGCACGCCAAAGAATAAATTTTATATGCAACATTTTGCTACTTTGGGTTACATTATTGCAATTTTCATAAGAATCTCAAATTTTTATGGTCATAGTGGCTTCCACATAAAAGGTAGATATATGCTGTCAAGGACTTTTATTTAGAACAGTTTAAGACAAACAATCCTACGGTATTATATTTGTGTATTTCCAACGGTTTAGGCAGCGCACGCGAAGATAGCTCTCAGAGGGCAGAATTTTTCCGACTCACTTGATATTTATCGTTATATTATAACCAAATTACAATAAATCATTATAAATTGTAGTCTATGTGTTTTCTGATGTATAACCTATATTACTGTGAAGTTTCATCCAAATCCGTTAAGTTGTTTTTGCGTGAAAGAGTAACAAACATACATCCATCTTCACAAACTTTCGCATTTATAATATTAGTAGGGTTATCACAAGCAGTAAAAATAATGCATTTGAAAAATTTATTGAAATTATTGTAAGAAAATAAGTTAAAATGTTACCTTTCTTTTTAATTCGCTAGTGTTGTCTTACTAACAATAATTCGTATTTTTTACACAAAATAACGAAACACAGACAGCACAATAATACATTTATATTTACACTAGTTTCGTTTAGCCATGAAAAGGTAATAAAGAAAAAACAAGCAGAGTTACTTTTGCATTAACAATATTTATCGATTATCATCATTTATATTTTAGATATATTGATGTTTTATTTTGTTGTTTAAAACATCAGATCGAACAATTACTCCGAGTAGTCAGCTAGGAAACTCCAACGTCATCTAGTTTTAAAATATGATCGACATGTAAACGTGTTTGTACAAACCAACTTACAGAAATAAAAAAAACTTTTTTACAAAAAAATTACCGACTTCCAAATAAAAAAACTACAAAGTTAAAAATAACTTAATTTTTGGAAGTCGGTGTCTTTGGTAGGTACCAATTTTTTGCGTTATGGACCCTGACTTCCAAAAATAAAATTATGTTTCACTTTGTAGTTTTGTTATTCGGAAAGTGAAAAAAAATACTACCGACTTCCGAATCGGAAGTCGGTAGTATTTTTTTTCACTTTTTAGTTGTACCTACCTAATAGACAAGTAGTTACGTAAGGTACCTATAATACCAGAATAGATTACCCGAATGTCATGAAACTGAACATAACCAGTGAAATGAGAGTGTACCAAGATGAATTGTACGTGTATACATCTGCGTACCCTTTTAGAGCGTACTACCTTTTTAGCGTACTGGCGTTATGTTATGTTATGAAATGGTAAAAACAATAACAATAAACAGACATGCGATTGCAGCAATCCCGAGAGATTTTCCGTTATTTATTGAAGAGTTCTGTTGTATATCTCCGAAGTTCCTCATCAGATCTTCACCAAATTATAATAGAATCAATTTCGGCATATTATATTCTTTCAAACAAAAAAAGAATTTTCAAAATCGGTCTACAATTGACGGAGATATCGGTGAGCATACATAAAAAAAAATATACATAAAGTCGAACATAGAACCTCCTCCTTTTTGGTAAGTCGGTTAAAAATCAATCATTTACAAGGGTGAGCGCGTGAATAACTTCAGTGTAAGGGTTGTATTAATAGAAATGTCAAAGCTATACTTGGTATAAGCTATTCTTTGTTTATTTGTAGAGATTTGCTTATTCTTAGTTTATTCTCGAGAATAACTTTTACACCACGTTTATTTGTAAGTCTGTTCGAGTTTATCTATTGTTTCAGAAAGAGTGGCTCTCGTCGGGCCGGTACTTACCACCAGTATAGTTCGTATCCACTGGAATTCAAAAAGTTGAAGTTCTACCTCATAAAGCCAAGCCTCAAGGATAAACATACTTACCTTATTTTTCCTTGTAAGTAGTACACAGAAGAAAACTAACATTTCAAAAACCTTTTTTACTAAAAAATACTACCGACTTCCAAATAAAAACACTACAAAGTGAAAAATAACCTTATTTTTGGAAATCGGTGTCTTTGTTAGGTTCCATACCATTTTTAGGGTTCCGCACCTCAAAAGGTAAAAAACGAACTCTTGTCCGTCTGTCCGTTTGTCCGTGTGTCACCGACGATTTTATTAGGAACGGGTAGACCTAGCAAGTTGAAATTTATATCAGATACTGTGGTCTATAGGCCTTATTAGGTGTATAAAAATCAAGGTCTCGAGTCAACACGATAAGATGTGGGCAAATTTAGATTTTCGCGAAAACTTGTAAGTACCAAAATTTACCTTAATTTTAAATTTTCCCTTTACTTGTGTTGTAAGACCTTGCTCTTAACCAAAATTGGCAATTCTAGGTCAACCGGAAGTATTCTATAGGTTTTGGGTCGAAAACCTATAGGGTAGTACCCGTTGACCTTGAATCACGAAATTTGGAAAAACTAAGGTCTTAGAGCACAAAAAATACACACTTAAACACTTAATCAAAAATACACTTAATTGAGAAACAATCGCTAAATGACAACCACTACGTATGGATCCATCTTGAAAAGTACTCCCTCGACATAGCTGGCTATCGTAAACCAGACGCCTTTCATTTGAAAACTTCCTTGTGACATACACCAAACAATGAGAGCGCACGGTTGGCGCAGTGGTTGAGCGATTGACTGCTGCGCTGCGTGTCGCGGGTTCGATTCCCGCACGGAACAAATATTTGTATGACCTACAGATAGCTGTTCCGGCTCTGGGTGTTGTGTATGTGAGTATATATATGTTTGTAAACGCACCCACAATACAGGAAGAAATTCCTAGTGCGAAGCAACGTTTTTTTTAAGGAAAAGAAGAAAAAAATTGCATAAGCGGAAACGAATAATCATACTGGAGGCCTTTAATATTAATGTGCTGAATTTGAATCAGACGGCTATCAAATACCAAGAAGAACTACAAACCAGTGGCTACTAAACAACGTCATATGCTTAATCAACATATGCATTTCTTAACAAGTCACTATAGTGACAAGTTTATGTTTTTTGACACCAACATTTTTGTTGGTCATTTAAGGTCGACTAGAGGTACAGCGTATCTGCCAACTAGTATAAGACACACAATAGCTAAGCTATTAGTTTATTTTATTAACACAGACATAAGTAGTATGTCAAAGTCATGTTTAGTTAAAACCACAATGTTTAGTATTAATACTAATAACCCTGTGGACAGCCAAATTGACCATAGCTTAATTGCTATTAATTCTTTTGTGAACTGTACGAAGGAGGTTCCATGTATCACTATGGAAAATTCTTTTGTAACTCCAGATAGTAGTTTAAACTAATTCATAGGACAACAGAGAGTACCAGTAACACCATAGTTATACCAAGTTATAACGAGGTATTTTCTTGCTTTCAAAAAGTTAAAAGCCAAAAAGGGGCTCAGCAGCATGTCTTGAAGTTATTTCATCAAAATATTCAGGGTATCTCTTCCAAATTATTAGAAATTGAAATGTTTTTAGAAAAAACAATGTTTGATGTCGTATGTTTTACTGAACATTGGTTGAAAGATTACCAAATGCTACTTAGTTATGAAAATTATAGTGTAGGCAGTTGTTTTAACCGTAAATCTATGCTGCGGGGTGGTTCCCTGATCTTAATAAAAAAATGCTTAAAATTTAAACAACGTAATGATATAGTTAGCTTGTCAAATGAACATTGCATTGAACTGTCCTGTGTTGAGCTAGATGAGCATGTTGTAGTGTGCATGTACAGACCCCCTGACCCTCAAAACTTAAGTTTATTTGAAGCAACAATGGAGGATATTCTATCAAAACTTGCAGGCAGTAACAAATCCATAATTATTTGTGGGGATTTTAATATCAATATTTTAGAAAATAATTCAAATAGCTGCAGATTTTTAAGCCTTTTTAAATCATTTAATCTGTCTAATGTTTTTACAGAACCAACTAGAGTAACTCCAACCTCTGCAACTTGTATTGATAATATTTTCTGTGATTGTGATTATTTAGATAAAGCCATAGTAAATTATCTTCCGTCTGATCATAGTGGACAAACGGTGTTTTTTAAGTCTAAAGCAATTTTGGAAAAAGCTCAAATTCAATTTAGGCCAATTACACTTAGCAAATTAACAAAATTTAATAGTAACATACAAAATAAGTTAAATGTTCTGGGCCATAGTATTGATGATGCCAATAAATTTTATAATAATTTCTTTTCAGTAATACTCAATGAATTTAATAAAAGTTTTGAAAAGAAGTCAAAAAGTGTTTTCCCTAAGTTTGTATTTAGTGACTGGGCGACTAAAGGTATAAGGATAAGTAGGGAAAAACTATATGAACTATATGGCCTTAAACCATTTTTTAACTCTGAAAGCTTTAACAAGTATGTAAATAAATATTCTAAACTCTTTAGAAAAATTTGCAAAGTAGCGAAGGCCCTTTTCATTAGCACAAAAATCAAATCGGCAGACAATAAAATAAAGACCGTTTGGAAAGTTATTAATAGTGAAACGGGTAGAAATAAGGTACGAAACACGGATTTTTTATTGGAGACTTCACATGGTCCCATAAATTCTAACATAGAAGTAGCCCAAGAGTTTGTGAATTTTTTCACCAACATACCTCTTAAGATAACGGAAGCTTTAAATTCCTCGCCGAAGGCCTCAATTGCTCTATTGAAAGAAAACGTGCCAGGCTGTTCGGCTGAATTTCAATTCAAACATATAAACCCTATGACAGTCCTAAAGGCTTTCCGGCAAATAAAAATAAAATTAACCGAGGACCTATGGGGAATGTCTGTTAAAGTTTGTACATCTATAATCGAGACCGTAGCACCATACTTGGCTTTAATTTTTAATTTGTGTGTGGACCAAGGAGTCTTTCCAGATGTAATGAAATTCAGTAAAGTTATACCTCTTTTTAAATCCGGCGACCATAATGACACCAATAATTATAGACCTGTTTCCGTGTTGCCGGTTTTCAGTAAGGTCTTTGAAAAAGTTATGCTTAGTCAAATGCTTATTCATTTTAACACTAATAAAATCTTACACGAACAGCAGTATGGTTTCACCAAAGGTCGTTGTACAACTGATGCTGGTGTCTCCTTATTAAAACACATATTTGCAGCGTGGGAGGAAGCCCAAGATGCTATTGGAATCTTCTGTGACCTCTCAAAGGCTTTTGATTGTGTTAATCATGAAACCTTACTTTTAAAGCTGGAACATTACGGATTAGGTAAACTTGCACTAAGCCTAGTGAAATCTTATTTAAATGACAGGCAACAGCAAGTTCAGATAAATGGTGTAAATTCACGGGGCTTAAAAATAAAAATGGGGGTACCACAGGGCTCTATATTGGGTCCTTTCCTCTTTCTGGTGTATATAAATGATCTACCGCATTTATTGAAAAAACAACCACATATAGTATTGTTTGCTGACGATACGTCCTTAATATTTAAGATCAATAGACGTTCCACACGTATTGATGACGTAAACAACGCTCTACAGCAGGTCCAAAACTGGTTTACTGTTAATAATTTAGTACTAAATGGAAAAAAAACGAAGTGCATAAGATTTGCGTTACCGAATGTTAAAAGTAATAACTTGGAAATAATATTGAACAAGGAGAAACTAGAAATCGTCGAAAACGCGGTTTTCCTGGGAATCACGCTCGACTCGAGGCTACAATGGGGTCCTCATTTAACATCTCTGGCAGGACGGCTTAGTTCAGCAGCATATGCTGTCAGAAAAATCCGTCAATTTACTGATGTACATACCGCGAGGCTGGTCTATTTTAGTTACTTTCATAGTATCATGTCTTACGGTATTTTGCTATGGGGACGGGCTGCAGACATAGAGTCTATTTTTATTCTGCAGAAAAGAGCTATCAGAGCCATATACAATCTTCGCAGGCGCGATTCTCTTAGGGAATTATTTAAAGATATCAACATCATGACGGTACCTTGTCAATACATTTATGAAAATATAATGTATGTCCGGAAAAATATTCATCTTTTTACTAAAATAAGTGATAGGCACAATTTTAATACTAGAAATAAGGACAAGTTAGATCAACCTCGATTCAGGGTAGCTAAAGTAGCTAGCTCTTTTATGGGGTACTGTGTAAAATTTTATAATGAAATTCCACTAGAAATTCTCCAATTAAACGAGTCAAAATTTAAAACATGCATTAAACGCACACTATGTAGTCAAGCATATTATAAATTGGAAGATTATCTCCTTGATAAAAATGCTTGGCTAAATGCCGGTCCTGCTCCACAGCCACATACATTTGTAGCTACAAATTAGTTTATATTGGAAGAGATGCTGCTGCCCTTTTCGTATTGTTGTTTTCAGTGTTTTATTTTTATTTCATTTGTTTATTTCAATAGGACTTAGGATTCTTTACATGTTATATTTAGAAATAATAGCATTGTATAATGTAGAAGCACTTTTATTTTTCAAATTTGTGAATGTGAGGTACCATGGAGCATTTTTATTAGGTTACAACTTTTTGTTTTTTTTTATTTTGACATTGCGAGCATGGCAGTTGAGAGTTTGTCATGCTCACTCAAATGTCTCGCTGTTGGTGGCGCGTGTTATTGGGTCATTCGGTTCCCTTCAAAATGGTTGAGCTGAGTGGGGTTGATGCACGCGTCATGCTCGTGAACGGGTGCCGTCAGATGAGACTGGTCATCTCTTAGCTGCCAGTGGCTTAATTCAGTTCCTATCTTTTAATATTTTTTTTATTATTATCTACATTGTGCTCACATAATGGAAGCAACAAGAAGTATGTAACCAAACATTATATGTAACACATATTATTTAAAAGAGTGTCCATGGAGTTTCTTGCACGTTCTTCTCCATAGAGATCTACTCCTTGGAACGTGCAACTTAGCTTCACTTGTTAGTTTGACTGACCGACATTTGACAATTCAAAAGTGCCTGTAATTGGTCTATTTGAAATAAACGTTTTTGATTTGATTTGATTCGTCGAAGAGAACTATTGTAATTGTAACCGATAAACTGCCACAACGAAAACTATAATTGACCATGTTTGCACAAACCTTGTTGATACCAAGTTCCATCTTGCTATAATTACAACTGCTGTGTCGGATCATAATCAAATATATTTAGAAGTTAAAAATCCTCAACCAGAAAAGCCTAGAAAGACTAAAATATTAAACTATAAATTACGAAAAGCTGTACAATACTGTGAGAGAATGGAATAACACCAATGAAAACTATCTATACCAACTATTTGAACAAAAAATACGATCAAATAGTTAAATATCAAAAGTAATAAAATAACAAAATCGAAAGTATTGAGTCCACCCAGACTACACTAATAAACAAAAGAAACATGCTATGGAACATGCATAAAAAAAGGCAAATGATCAATTATTGCAGGACAAATTTATCAATCAAAGAAATGAAGTCAGTCAAGTTATACAGCAAACAAAAAGTGCTTATTACCAAAATCCTTTTGATCAATGCAAGAAAATCCACAAAAATATCTTGTCTTATAAATGATGTTTCTGGGAACAAGATCAGAGAGTCTCCAGCACTAAGTAAACTCTTTATGTCATCTGGAGTTTTGACTAATCAGACTGAAATTTGCGAGTGTTTTCATGATTTTATCTCAAACATCGGATCAGTTCTGGCTAGTCAAATCCCCAATCAATACCATAATAATGTAATCTACACTAAAGGAGCACAGGCAACTGGAACCTTGGACACACTTTCACCATTAAGACCATACACTATAGATGAAATTGCTAAATAATATAAAAAATTGAAAACTAAACACCAGCTTGATACTATGTCGAACTAAAATCGTAAATTTCGGCATCATCAATTTTGAAATTCTTATTATTCCTGATTTACATCTATACATATAAATAAAATTGGAGTGTCTGTTTTTAATATTGAAATAACCGTTTTTTACCACATGTATATGAATGTATATACGGTACATACACCAAAATAACATTTTTTTACAATTTTTGTCTGTGTGTCTTTCTGTCTGTTTGTTCCGGCTAATCTCTGAAATGGCTGGACCGATTTTGACGGGACTTTTTTTGGCAGGAAGCTGATGTAATAAGGAGTAACTTAGGTTACGTTTATTTTAGAAAAAATCTTTTATTTTAGAAATTTGTTTGGCGGAACGAAGTTCGCCGGGTCAGCTAGTCAACAATATTCACAAAGTTGGACTAAAAGGCATTGTAACGTTACAGCTTTATTTATTTTGGGCATTCCTTGGGCGCTGTTTTGTTCGACGCTCAGGATGATCTACATCTTTTGAATATGTGGTTTTAGAGCAATCTACTCACCATAAATATAGCTAAAACCATAGTTGGTTTTAGCTATATTTATGGTGAGTAGATTGCACTATGTAGTCATAGTTCGCTGCAAAAAACAAAAAATATTACACAATCCGCAACTAACCATAAATAATCAACCTATCAAAAAAGTTGATCACGAAAAATATCTCGGATTAACTTTAGACAACCACATGAACTGGAGGCTACATGTGGAAAGGGTTAGATCTAAAGTGACTTCGCACACGGGAGCCCTGCGGAGTGTCGTCCGATGTCTTCCATGACAATTGCGCTACTATATATACATATAACACTCTTGTAAAACCTCTCTTGGCCTATCTAAAAGAAGTATGGGGCGCGGCGGCCAAAACCAGTATTGAAACGTTGCAAATAGCACAAAACAAGTTAAAAAAGACACTTTTCCAGTATGATTACAGTACAAAAACACAAAAAATATACAATGAAACTAAGTTAATGAATATATCTCAGAAATACTTATATAATACTTGAATCTTAATAAGAAAAATACTCAATAAAAACATTCCCACACAAATAAATTTTACAAAAAAACATCAAATACACAAAATTAAACTCAGAAATGCAAATGACAATACAATTATACTCACCACGCACGAACTATGGCAACAAAAACGTGATTTAAGAAGGTGCTGCATTGTATAATAAACTACCAAACATTATTAAAAATGCTAACTCCATGTCAATATTTAAGAAACACTTAAAATTACATATCCTTAAAAAGCGAGCGCACCGTAGTACATTACATACCACTTCTAGTTGTTAGTGTCTTTGGTAGGTACCATTTCTTTTTCGCTATGGACACCGACTTCGAAAAAGAAAGTTATTTTTCATTTTGTAGTGTTTTAAATTGGAAGTCGGTAGTATTTTTTTGTAAAAAAGTTTTTTTTATTTTCACTTTTTAGTTGTACCTATTAAGCAACTTGCCTTTAGTAAGGTACTTTAATGCCAGAATAGATTACCCGAATACCATAAAACTTGAACATAACCGATGAAATGAGAACGTAAATGAGAGCATCTGCGTACCCCTGTAGAGCGTACTGGCGTGATGTTATTTTATGAAATGGTATAAACAATAAACAGACATGCGATTGCAGCAATTCCGAGAGATATGTCGTATTTTATTTGAAGAGTTCTGTTGAATATCTCCGAAGTTCTTTATCAGATCTTCACAGAATTAAAATGGGACCAATTTCGGAATATAATCTATCAAATAAACAAGAATTTTCAAAATCGGTCCACAATTGACGGAGATATCGGTGAACATAAACAAAAACATACAAGAAGTCAACATAGAGCCTCCACCTTTTTGGAAAGTCGGTTAAAAACTATAAGTAACGTTTAATATAATTTAGAAATGTCTACTTTGTTTTGTACATTTTTGCAAAAACTGATTAGATTTTAAACGCCTGCCATTTTCGTGCTAGCAAAAACAAGTACTACAAAAACATTGCCTGTTATAAGCTTTATAGCTATATGGGTTGACGGATATTTTTATTTTTTCTCTTCACATCTGTTCTTCACGTAGTCTTTTGGCTGCTACCCCTAGAGTGTATTGTTACGTAAGGGCGAAGGGGTGGAACATCCCGCAGCACCGGAAACGATGCAGAAGCAACTATAGTGTTTCGATGCTAGGTTACAATAATTTGTTTTTCTCAAGATTTTTATTTACTTATTTTTTAAGATAACGCACCGTGCGTTATCTTAAAAAATAAGTAAATAAGAAAATTAGGTCAAATTAACGTTATATAAAACTAGCTGTTGACCGCGACTTCGTCCGCGTGGTTATGAAGATATAAAGTTTAATGATGTTTAACGCAAACTATTTTTATTTTTCAGTCAACAGAAAATGCCTAAGCTAAGGGACAGTTAGAAATAAATTATAGAGATTTTTATTTTTATAAAACCTCTCTATGCACCACATTTTAAAATCTTTGATATTGTTATTATTTTGATGCAGCAGTTTTTGTAAATCACAGCGAACAAAAAAAAAGCAACTAAACTACACACACGTGTGTGTCATTAATTTTGATGTATTTTCTGCTTGTTGTATTATAATATAAGTCATCAATAAATTTTTGTTGAGCACACAGGGTTGCGAAAAGGATTATATTTCCTTAAACCGGCCCTATCATAAAATCTGTTTCTACCTTACATGTCTTAACTATATTCTATCTCATGTCGCAAAATCCGTTTTTAGCGGACGTCTACTATCTATAAACTACTTGCCAGCCAAATTTCAAGTTTGTAGCTCAAAAAACAAAGGTCTTTCATACAAACTTGCGAGAGCCCTTAGCCCCTCTAAATCCAGCCCTGTCACAAAATCTGATCTTAGCGATCGTCTACTAACTATAAACTACCATGGAAATCTTATACAGAAAGCGAGCCAGGAATCCGCTAATGTGCCACGTAGTGATGAGGGTCGCCACAGAGATTTGGCGGCACATGCTTGAGGTTGGGTCGTTGCACGTGGAGTTCCAGCGGGTGAGGTTCGAGGACCAATCACCGCTGGTCCAATGCTCGCTCTGCCTCGGGTATGGGCATTGCCGACGCCTTTGCACAATATATGTCAAAGTGCAGCCACTGTGGCGGTCCCCACATGAGGACGGAGTGCGCGGACTGGGCCGCTGACCTACTTCCAAAGTGTTGCAAACGCAAGCGCGCGAGGATCGACAGCGCCAACCACCACGCTTTCAGCTCGGAGTGTCAAGTTAGAAAAAGGTGGGATGAAATAGCCCGATTTGTTATAGCGTATTGCTAAGGACAACACGGAGACTCCTGCCCACCAAAATGCAAGACCATACCGTGTGGCCCAAGCAAACCTACAACGAAAGAACCTGGCAACAACCGAACTCTTTTTAGAGGTCAGTAAATGAAAGATCTCGTGGGCGCTGCTCCAGGAGCCGTACATGGGAGGGGCGCGGAGTATGAAGAGTTACCAAAGTTCGCGAATCTACCAGTGCGAGTTTGATGGAAGTGGGAGGGTAAAGGCGGCAACTGCCGTCTTTGACGATGACCTGGATGTCATTCCCTACCCAAAACTCACCACAAACAAAATCGTTGTTGTGGGGATCCGGACCAAAGCCTGGGAGATCGCAGTAGTTTCTTACTACTTCGAGTCAGACCAGCCCATAGGGCCATACCTGGACCAGTTGACCCGGATCAAATCGGAAGTGGCCACTGGTAAATAACTGATAGGCAACGACGCAAATGCTAAGAGTCCTTGGTGGGGCAGCATCATCGAAGACTCCAAGGGCGGGGAAATGTCCGGAACCCTGGAGGATTTAGAGCTTCAGGTACTGATTACTGGTGACGTTCCAAAATTTATGAGAAATATATTTATAATGAGCTATACGCATACTTAGAAAAACATATGATTCTCTGTAACGTGCAAAAAAGTTTCCGGAAGAATATGGCAATTATTATGGCTTTATATGACTTTCTAAATAAAATTATGTCTAATATTGATAATAAAACACCTGTTTGTGCGGTGTATTGTGACATGGCGCAAGCTTTTACTGTGTTGACCACAATATTCTAAGAAACAAACTTGACGCCTATGGCATAAGACGTAACATTCTGGACTTATTATGCACTTACCTTTGTAACAGAAAACAATTTACTGCTATATCAGAATTAAATTTAAAGACTAAAGAAGAAGTTACATACCTATCCGAAGAAACACAGTGTATTTTGGAGTACCTATTGACAGTGTATATATTCTTTACTGTTCTTGATTTATATTAATGACCTGCCCAAAGCCATAGACTTCCCAATAACACTCTTTGCAGAGGCTAATATAGTAACAATACCTTGCAATAAACCTAAATCATATGAACTTGACGTCAATAACGCTTTCAATTCATTAATCACTTGGCTTAATAATAATAATTTAAGAAACAATCTTGGAAAACCCCAAATAATGCACTTTGGACATAGAAAACCTAGCACGAAAATGGAAGTATAATACCAAAATAACAAAATTCACGTCGTAGATAGTGCAAAATTTCTAGGTTTGATTATTGATAGGCTTTGATTATTGATAGGCAGCTCAATTGAAAGGATCATATTGAGGCGCTACGAGTATGTAAGAAAATTAGAAGGTCATCCTATGCCCTGTATAAATTTGCTCCAACAATAAACACAGATGCACTACTCACAGCATATGGTCATGTGACATCTGTATTAAGATATGGTATTATTTTCTGGAGTAATTCCACAAACAGAGAAACCACTTTTAAAGCGCAAAAGCGATCCACCAGAGCCATGTTTGGACTACAAATAACGGACAGTTGTGTACCATATTAAAAAAAATACAAGATTCTGACCCAGCCGGCTTTGTATATTTATGAAACTGCCTTATTTGTTAAGTAGAATGGACACTTGTTTCCCCATCTATCAGACACTGTTAAACGTAACAGACGGAATGATATTCTACGCGGACGAAGAGCCAAAACAGCCTTAATATGGAAAAGCATATTCAAATTCCAAAATCAATATAAGACTTACTTTTAAATGGATTTACAAAGAAACTAAACGACCTGCTATGTAATAAATGCTATTATAATTTAAATGACTAATTGAATGATAACTTGACATGTTAATTTGAATTGAATCTTTTATACTTTTAAATCCTAATTTAATTAAAATCTTTTATACTTTGACACCCTAAATGAATTGATTGAATTTTAATCTTTTATACTTGGACATCCTTATTGAATTGTAATATATAATTTAATGAATATTTGAATGATTCTTTGACATCTTAATTGAATTTTAATATTTTATACTTTGACATTCTAATTTCATTGTTATATCTTATAGTTTGACATCTTACTCTTTGATACTCACGATTTAAATGATACCTGACATCCTAAATAAATTGTGTTTGTTTGTGATGTTATTTTTGATTGAGATACCTAAAATTCTTATGTGTTGAATTGTATTGTGTATTTTGTATTCGTAATTATGCAATTAATTATGTTAATAATAGCCTAATAATCCTATAATGTGTGTATCAATATTTGCACGCCACACTTGGCAGATTGTGATGATACCATTTGCTAATCTTAAGACCATAAAGTACCATTTTCAGACAAATAAATGATTGATTGATTGATTGACTCCCTAAATCAACATTTCGGGGTAGTTTAGAAAAACTAATAATAACTACCTTTATCATATACTTAGATTACTATTTATGCCAAGTTTCAAGAATTTTGGCCGAAAGAATCAGATTTTTCATACAAACTTTCAACTTTCTTTTTACACCTTTAGGGGTGGAACTTCCAAAAATGCTTTTTTAGTGCACACTAACGTCACTTGAGGAACCGTCCTGCCAAATTTCATGCTTCTAGGTCTAGCGGTTTTGGCTGTGCGTTGATCGATCAGTCAGTAAATCATTCAGTCAGATTCTTCTTTTATGTATATAGATTACACACCCGACAGAATGTAAAGTATTCTGGGAATTAGATATTACCTGCGGATATTACCAAGAAAAAGTAGATGTACCTATGAGCACACGTACCTACCCCTGTTTACGTTTTGAGTAATGCCGGCGTGATGTAATGTATTGTTGCAGTCAAACAGATATGGGAAGATCACTCCAAAGCATGCACATTGCCCACAGAGCAAATATATCGCGAGAGCTTCGAGCTACTAAAACCAGTAGACGACAAAAAGGGATATGTCATATATAAGGTACGGTAGTCGTCCTTCCTAACTTTCATGACTCACTTCTGAGAAGAGCAGCTCCTAAAATACGCGAAAAAAAGGTCGTAAGTGCTATGTAACATGCGTAGCGCTACGCTTTCGAGTCAAACCGCTCCGCCACTGTCGTAGTCACTTTGGTCCAAGTGGTTTGACTAGAAAACGTAAGCGACGCTTACTACACGGTGCTTCTTTCCGCGAACTCCCAGTGTTGTGGCGTCGATGTCGCCGGACCCGGCCCGCTCAGCACCTGTAGCCAGTTTGACAATCTACAATCGATAACTTTGGTAGAAAAAGAATCAATATATGGGAATAACAGTATCCAAACGTTTAGTCACATAGTCAGACCATACAAATAGAAGGCGTTAACGATTGCAGAAAGTGTTTCGATACGAATAGATTGGAAATTGGCTAGGGAGGGGTAGAAGTGAAAATTTATATCTACACATATTGTTTATGTACTTAAGGATCACTTTCTTGTTTTAATGTAACGGTGTTTTAGAAGAATACAAACATCTTTACTCAATGATTATTGATTGATCTTTGATGGTCACTTGTTACATGTTACAAAAATCAATACAATATATCATGTAACAACCCTAAGTGGAGATATGAACGCAATCCCTACTGCGTGGCTATCGCCCTTCAGACCTCTCCTAACTGACTAGTTCCTGAAGACTGCTAGGCTATCGAAGCAGGAACTAGCCATACAAAGGATCAGAGCTGGCTGCGTGGCTACCTAGCTCAGAATCTCTAGCTAGTTAATGACGATTTGGTTGAAGACTGCTCTGCTTATAATATAAAAGCGGATGATCACATATGTATGCAATATCTACACGTAGTCATCTGTAGTTGCTGTCTTCCAGTACATCAAGCCGCTCATCGTAGTGCTTTGGATAAATAACACTAGACGGCGCTGTATGTTATGTTTCCGACGACATACATTAATATAGGAAACGGACACGTATCCTGCATGAAATGGTCGAGAAAAAGTCGAGACAGCACCATGAGCTCTTATAGCAAAGTTATTTCCGTTGTGCGTAACGGACAGATGTATATGTTATGGACCAAGTGATTAATATGGCATTATTCATAATGCCCGAGCAATTTAAAAAATGTTCAATATGAGTAGAAAATATGATAAAAAGTGTTGAAATAATTAAATTGACCTAGCTTTCTGAATAATGCCCATCTATTGGGCCGGGTAATAAAAAGATGTGTTTTTTTAATCGTTCGTTCCCCCCAGTGTACATTAGTATTATAATAGTGCTAGATGCATCATCCTCACGTATATGAATTAAATAATGTATGTACTTTAATATTAAAGTGAGTTTTTACAATGTTGTAAAAAGCATATTTAAAAAAAAAGAGTAAGTATGGAGTTTCTTGTGCGTTCTTCTCCATAGCAAGCTTGATTTGACTTAATGTCCGACGTCCCCTGGATGGGGCAAAGAGCGTCGACAGTAGTCCTCCATCGCGATCGGTCCTGAGCTTCACGCTTCGACTCGCTCCACGTCATACCGATGCTCGTCGCTTCCGCTGCGACGCCAGGTTTGACGGGGACGGCCACGCTTTCTTTCGCCTTGGGGATTCCAATCCAGCGCTTGCTTCGGTATATGATCAGAATCCCTTCGCAGCGTGTGGCCAATCCAACTCCACTTGCGACACTTGATCTGGCGGTCGATCGGGCTCTCGTGGCATTGCTCCAGCAGCTCTACGTTGCTGATGGTGTCGGGCAAGTAGGTAAATGCCGAGTACGCGACGAAGACAGCGGTTGACGACGACTTAAATCTGGCGTGAGATGCCTTTTGTGACCTTCCATGTTTCGCACCCGTAAAGCAGCACGGATTTGTCATTTGACCCAAAGATTTTGAGTTTAATCCTTCGGGTCAGTTTCCGCGATTGCCAAACGGGTCTCAGCTGCGCGAAGGTAGCTCGTGCTTTGGCTATCCTAGAAGCGATGTCATCTTCACTACCTCCATTTTCTGACACGACGCTCCCGAGGTAAGTGAACTTATGGACGCGTTCCACTACCTCCATGCCAATCAGCAACGGCGAAGTATTCTTCACACCAGATCTCATCTCTTGGGTCTTCCGGGTGTTTATTTAAAATGCCGTTTCTGTCGCTTCCTGACTTAAATCTTTCAATTTAGCTTGCATATCAGCGTGGGTATGACTCAGCAGGCATAGGTCATCGGCGTAATCCAAGCCCTCTGAAACGTTGGATAATCCCCACTCTATCCCGCGGCGCTTCTTGTCAAAAATGCGAAGCAAAATTCCGTCAAGAACGACAAAAAAGAGGAGCGGTGAAAGGAGACAGCCTTGGCGGACACCTGCGTGTACTGCTATATCATCCGAGATGAGGCCGTCGTGGGTTATTCTACAGGAATAATTCTTGTATATACTCTCCAAGAGACGGACAATTTTCGGTGTCACTCCGATGTCCAGTAGGCGGGACCGGATGCTGGACCACTTCACCGTATCAAACGCCTTTTCGAAATCGACAAAGGTGAGATAGATCTCCCTCTGCCATTCTGATGCCTGTTCTAAAATGATACGGAGAGTGTTGATCTGATCCGTACACGAGCGGTTCGGTCGGAAACCAGCCTGCTCTTTGCGTAGGAGAGAATCGGATCTACGGCCTTCGATAACCTATTCAGGATAATCTTGCAGAGAACCTTCGAGGGAATTGAGAGCAACTTAAGACCTCTCCAGTTATCGCATTGACTAAGATCTCCCTTCTTGGGTACAGTTATCAAAAGACCCTTGCTCCATTCGTCCGGCAGCACTTCGGTGGCCCATATCCTCTCAATGAGAGGCGTCAGAACGTTGACGGCTGAGGATAAGTCAGCTTGTAGTATTGCCGCAGTTATCAGGTCGAGTCCTGATCCTTTGCCTGTCTTCAAAGAGAGGACTGCTCTTGCAGCTTGTTGAGCACGATCAGCAATATCATCAGCCCACTGCCTCCTATCTTTGCGGGTGCTGAGATAGATTTCTCTGCGTTTCTGACATTATTGAATTTTAAGGTGGGCTCGCATGGCGTCATTACGGGTCTCAATCAATCTCACATGAAGGTTTCTTCTATCTTCGATCAGGCTCCAAGTGTGCTGTGACATCCAGTCTTCGCGAGAAAGGGTCGGTTTGTGTCCTAGAACGACGGAGCTGGTTTCTGTATAGGCCACTTTGATGCGTTTCCACCCCTCGTTCAATGAGTCCGAACCGGTATCAAGTCCCGAAAAACGATTACGTAGCTCGAGTTGGAACGTTTCACGAAACTCGACAAATCGGTCTCCGTTCTTATTACAAACTCCAAGCCCCTGCGTACCCATGTGCCGCTCGCGGTTTGTGTTAACGCTCTCAACCTTTGCATTCAGGTCCCCCATGACTAGGATGATATCTTGTTTGTTGATGCTCCTAATGGTGGCGTTGAGGGCGTTGTAGAAATCGTCTTTGGTATCCTCTGGTGATGCATTAGTTAGGGCGTAGCATTGTACGATGGAGATAATTCGTATTCGTATTCATTATACATAAATTATACCCTGATTAATCACTTGGTCCATGACATATACATCTATCTCTTACTCATGGTAAGGTTTTAACGAAAATGACTGATCTGTAACAGTGGGAGTCACTAAACGTAAAGAAATTCACTAAAGAAAATTACTGGCGGGCAAGCCAGCGGGCCACGTTAGCTTGGACCTCTCTACTATCGCTACTCGCAATCTATCGGTGCCGTTCACACAGTGGACCTACAGTAGGGAGCTCCAGCAGATATGATCTGTAGGCGAATTCTTATCTTTTAAATTGTTCCTTAAGAAATCGCAAATTGGGTTCAGAACGAAAATTGCCGCATTTGACATATCAGGTTAAAAAAATATTCGGCATTAAAAACTTTACGTAAGTTTGTTAGCTTGCAGTAAATATATATTTTTGTTTTCAGTTATCACTGTACGACCAGTTTTACTCGAAGTGTGTATGTGTTCGTCTTAATGTAAGTATCACAGCATAGATATTTAATTATTATTTATTTCAAGTAGAGAAAAAAAAACAATTAAAAAAGAGTTTTTTAAACAAGCTTCTTAGCTTACCGTACATTGTCATCCAAACCAAACGTGCTCACAAAATTTCATCTTAATCGGTTGAGAATAATTGCTCTAAAATTCAGTTATAAGATTTGACCAGCATACATAAGTAGATAGCAAGTTAATAAAAACTTTTTTACAAAAAAATCAAACCGGCTTCCAAACCAAAACACTACAAAGCGAAAAATAACTTTCTTTTCCGTAGTCGGTGTCTTTGGTACCTATTATTTTCCGTTTTTTGACACCGGCTTTGGAAAAGAAAGTTATTTTACAGACAGACGGACAGACGGACAGAAGGACAGACGGACAGACGGACAGACGGACAGGCGGACAGACGGACTGACGGACAGACTGTCTACTAGTACTACTTAGACAAAGATGATCGTATTGATCGGATTCTACAGCATAAAACAAGAATATTCATTCAAATTAAATGCGTACAAGCGATCGGAAAAAAAATTAAATGATTATTTATTGCTGTAAATAAATGCATATGTTAGAGATCAAGTGATTAATACGACATTACTCATAATGCCCGGGCAATTTGAAAAATTCCCAATGTGACTAGGCAATAAATGATAAATGCTTTTATTTCTGTAAGTTGGTTTGTACAAACACTTTTACAAGTCGATCATATTTTTTAAAACTAGATGAGGTCGAGATCACAGTCTCTTTTAAAGTCCAGACAAAATCTTGGTTAGATCATGTGAAGACCATGTAGACTGATGTCTGAAATGATCTTTTGAGGAAAGAAAGAGTCAGATTGATTGGACCTGTCAACTCTGACCTTGATGAAAGTACCAAAATCGCTATATGTATGCCTATAATATTTGAGGAGTTCCCTTGATTTCTATAGGATCCCATGATCAGATCCTGACTTGGTGACTATGGGACCACCTGGGAAGTTTGCCAAATCGGTCCAGGCGTCTTTGAGTAATCGGGAAACATACATTAATGAAAAAAATAAGATTCCGACGAATTGAGAACCTCCTCCTTTTTTGAAGTCGGTTAGTAATATAATACTTTAAAAAGTAAATATTCTTGTCACTGCAAGAAAACCAAAAAATAAAAAATCTAAATTAAAATTAATTGGAGCAGCTCAATCCCAAGCCTTTTTGTCCTCAAAGTAATCTTTAATAGCATAAAACGCATTCTGGCACAACTTACGTTAAATGAATAATTTGAATTTATTAAGACTTAGATCTTGTACGTGGCTTGGATGCTTATTATAAAAGCGAACACATTGACATCTAAACGACCTATTTTCCTGAGTCTTGTTATAGGTACTCCAAATTTGTGTTTGTTCCTAGTATTTATGTTATGGATATTACTTTAATTTTTAAACGATTTTATATTTTTATGGGCACGTGAAATATTTTCATAAATATACTGAGAAGGCAAA
Source organism: Orthosia gracilis (assembly GCA_947562075.1). Classification (NCBI taxonomy): domain Eukaryota; kingdom Metazoa; phylum Arthropoda; class Insecta; order Lepidoptera; family Noctuidae; genus Orthosia; species Orthosia gracilis. Next base: position 19,219,605 of record OX387275.1, on the reverse strand, counting down.
GTCATTACATTAATTTACTTAAACTCTCTGAGAGAGTGTCTCAGGCTTAATTTATAAATTGATCGAGCAGCTCTTTTCTGCAAAACAAAGATAGTCTGGATGTCGGCGGCATTTCCTCACAACAGAATACCGTACGACATTACACTATGAAAAAAAAATTATTTTTCACTTTTTTGTTGTACCTATTAAGCAACTTATAATGCCAGAATAGATTATCCGAATGCCATGAAACTTGATCATAACCGGTGAAATGAGAGTGTATAAAGGTGAACTGTATACATCTGCGTACCCCTTTAGAGTGTACTGGCGTGATGTTATGTTATGAAATGGTATAAACATTAAACAGACATGCGGTTGCAGCAATCCCGAGAGATTTGCCGTCATTTATTGAAGTGTTCTGCTGTATATCTCCGAAGTTCTTCATCAGATCTCTACCAAATTAAAATGGGACCAATTTCGAATCATACTCTAACACAAACAAAAAAAGAATTTTCAAAAAATACACAAAAATAAAAAAATAAACATTCTCGAAGTCGAACATAGAACCTGCTCCTTTTTGGTAAGTCGGTTAAAAATAGTAGTAAGTATATTAAACGGGCTGTCTCTGTGTCAATTAAATTACGAAGTTTTCTAACAGCATATGCTGCGGGGCTTAACATTCAAAGTGAAGCCTAAGAATACTGTTGTATTTTCAGGATTAAATTCTTTACCCTTTATCAACAAATCAGTTTTCACCTGCCTAACGTGAGGTAGGATAAACTTAATAATAACATAATAATAATTTATTTATTTCAGACAGCAAAAAGGTCCACACTGACAAAATAAAATACTTAAAGGGTGTTAGTAACAAAATAAAAACTTATAACTTATGTTAGTGCTTACATACTAAGATGTTAGTGACAATTCATCTTATGACCTACGTTAGTATTTATATACTATGGTGTTAGTAACAATGTGGCTTATAATCTATGTTAGCACTTATACACTACGACAGACAGTGTTGTTTTGACGAGATGTCCCATTATAGGACTCTCATCAGGCCTGTCAGCTATCACCCTTAGGAGGCTGTTGCTACTGCCACGCAATCTGGCGAGCAGAGACGCACATTTCTTCCGTACGACAGCTGAGAATGTTTTGAAAATATTCTTTGATTTATATATATTATGCTGTTTCAGTTATGAAGAAATTCTAGCCATCTATTTTTCTGTGTAAAAATATTTTTCAACATCCAAGTCATTTTGGAGGAGTGACAAAATATTGTGTTGTTAAATATTTTTTTAAAGAAAAACTATTAGTTACCCAAAAAAATCAAGTTTCACAAATAATGTACATGACTTACTAATAAATATACATTTATTTCAAACCTTTATATATATTTAATCAAGCCGTTAATATGGAGCATACTTTAAAAAGTAACCGTGTTACGGCACTAAAGCGGTGGTAGGCCCTTAAGGGTTTCTTTTTTCGTTTTGACGATACCCCTTGGCAAATCTGGTGTCAGACTTCCTGGCGTCTGACTTCAGATAATGACTGTTTAAGATCAACAAATAAAATACGGGACAAATTGAACGCCAGTCAATAAAAACAAATGTTAAAGATTCTTTTGTACTTTATTTACAGGTGGTTGGTGACAAAAGTTCAGATGCCATTCTCTCGTTCAATGAAGAAATTAACTTCAAAGAAAATATAGATATGGATCCAATACCCCAAGAAATATTTAGAGACTTTCCTCTCCCTAACATACCACAGGAACCACAAGACGATAAAGACTACCTCCAGCCTTACTTTATCGAGGACCACGATGCCTTGTACAAAACCGTAAAGAACTATGATTTGTATATTAAATTTGAATTCACTGATTGGGCTAAATTGGAGTTTGAAATGTTGGCAAAAGTTGGCAATAGCCAAAAAATTTTGCCAAAAGCCAACATTTCAAACTCCAGTTTAGCCCACAAGCCCAATTTAACCCAATTTAGCCCACACTTAAATGCACCACCAGGAAGAAGGGCAAAAACACGACACAGAGGGGTAAAGTCAAAGTCAAAATCTCGATGGGGAGTAGACAACTGGGCTGAGAAAATGTTAATGTAGGCCAAGGTGATTGTGAAAGAGGAGGAAGTGCTAGACACGCGGAGAGCGGCGCGCAGGAAGGGAGCGCCGGGGGCTGCGGTGACGGCGGGCTGGCAGATAGCTTTTCTGAGCAGAGCCATCTTTCACTTTCTTCATTAACTAGTAACTGTTTAAATTTATGTTTTTATTGCTGTACAATGTATAACCTAGGAGTGGATTTGAATGCTGCTGAATGAAAGACGTTATTGTCTGAATGTCTGCGGTTTTATGAGAACATTTCGTAATTAGTAGTTTCATTTTATTTTAATTTACTTTTGTTTTTCTATTCATAGAAATACATTGTTATGTTACATTTTTTTAAGTAGTATATTTCATTTGTTTATTTCAATTTTAAAATGATAACCACGTAAATCATAGTAATTAATAAAACTTTATGGGTTTCCAAAAGTTTTTATGGAACTACATTCAGACTTTCGTTTTAAACATTAACATAACGTCAATATTAACAGGAAGTCTATTGCCTTCAAATCGGCACAAATTCCAGCTTCTACTTCCAGGATCGCACATTTGGCATATATTTACAAACAGTAAAGAACCTTGAATAGTACCCTTTGGAACATGAACACGGAGATTGTTTTTCGAGATAAGAAATCTGAAGTTAAAGAGCTCTGTTTCTCATTACCATTTTTTTTTACTCCTATGCTCCGCTCTATAATTTTTTCCTGTATCGTGGGTGCGTTTACAAACATATAAACTCACATACGCACAACCAGAGCTGGCACCACTACCAGTAGATTATTGCGTAACAATTAAAATGCCCATGAATTTATCCTAATCACATATGCATGCCATGACAACTTGCGAATTCGCATTCGGATTTCACCGACGCGAGTATGAGGCTTATTTGTCGAGTCGGTATTTGTGTCGAGGCTTTTATATTAGATTTAATTTTTATTAATGGGTATATAATAAAATAATTTAGTATATCATATAATATATTTATCTACACTCACAACGTAATGTTCCAATTATGAATTCAAAAAATCATGCATAAACACGTATGTACTTTATATTCGTGGATAGGTAAAAATTAAAAAAAAAACCATTACCGTGCAACATTTTCCATCTATTTTCAAACAGCTGCATCATAAAATAACTTTTTAATTTTATAGCACACTTTTACTTTTTAAATATACTAACGCGTATAGGCTCATTGATTGCTCTCGTTCTTAATTTAGAAAAGTAGTGTCATGTAGTATTGTCTATGGATGCGCGAGCTGCGCTGTCATATCCAATGAGAATCTAAATTGCTTGCCATAGCACATATTTTTCCCATTTCCACTTTTGTTTTATTTCAACTGTATGAGTGAAGATAAAGTAGTGTATGCAACGGCATATAATTAGGTATTAAAACACTCGCGTGATATCATTATCACATTCGGCTTCGCCTCATGTTATAGACCCACGCTCGTGTTTTAATAACCCCGATTATCTGACCATTGCATAAACTACTATTATTTATTTCTTACCATAAATTTACAGAAAGAGAAAAAAATAAAGAGTCCACAGACAGAATTGTACAATTTATTTGTGGAAGATTGGTGCCTCAACTATTTTTTTTACAAAATAGGTGTATAACCTATATTACTGTAAAGTTTTATTCAAATCCGTTTAGTAGTTTTTGCGGGAAAGAGTAAGAAACATACATCCATCCATCCTCACAAACTTTCGCATTTATAATATTAGTAGGATTCTTAACTGGAGACGAGCAGATTCACATATAATATTCGAATTTAAATCTCATCTCTCTATATATATAAAAGAAGAAACTGACTGACTGATTGACTGACTGACTGACTGATCGATCAACGCACAGTCAAAACCGCTAGACCAGAAGCATGAAATTTGGCGGGAAGGTTCCTCAAGTGACGTAAGTGAGCACTAAGAAAGGTTTTTTTTCCACCCCAAAAGCAGTAAAAGAGGGTTGAAAGTTTGTGTGTAATTTCTGCAGTTTATAAGTTGGACACGTGAAATTTGAGATTTACGCTCTTGGTTGGTAAAAAGAATTAATGCATTTATTGGTTTTTGCTAATTCGACGCCTGAGGGGGTAAAAAGGGTGTTGATAGTGTTGTATGACAATAAAACACCGATATTCAAAGCAGACTAGTTTATTACTGAAGTATTTAGACATACCCACATAGCGTGAAATAATATCTATGTGATATAAGAGTACCGTCATTAAACTGTCCCCTCATAATAAAAAAAAAAAAACTACAAAGTGAAAAATAACTTTATTTTTGGAAGTCGGTGTCCATAACGCAATAAATTGATATCTATGAAAGACACATACAAACTTTTTATTTGGAAGTCAGTAGTATTTTGATGTAAAAAGATTTTTTATTTTCACTCTTTATTTTGTTCCTGCCTAATAGGCAAGTTGTTTAGTAAGGTACCTATAACGCCAGTATAGATTACCCGAATATCATGAAACACGCACATAACCTGTTTAGTAATGTGAATGTCATGTCATTGTCAAACTAAGTATGAGCTTGACAGATGGTTGTCTGTGGCCTTCTGACTTCACAATGAACAGAGCACATACGTCTCTTGAGAACTTAGTAGATATTAAATAGTTTAGAAGTACTTGTGAATTCTAGTAATGTACGAAAGTGTAAGCAGTGTCCTAATAAACGATTATGAAGTGAATTATAGTGGTTTCCATCAAGATCCCAAACATTTTGGTCCTTCGAGAGCCGTCAATACAATGTTCGCAACTCGTACGCATCACGCAAACACGGGAGTTTGGGTGGCGAACCAGCAGCGGGCAGCGACAACAGGCGAAAATCAATAATAAATTCAAGTAATCAATTACACAGCACAGACACTGATGTTACCGACAGCCAAAAATTTCTACCAACATAGCGAGACATACCGCACAGCGACGTATACATTCGCAAACAGGCAACAGCCACATACTTTGTACATCTCTAGTCGGCCAATCAGCGACCACGCAAAACCGTGATCTACAGGACGACCGTCAACTGACATTTTTTGGGAGCGGGCACTGGGCACTAGGCAGAACAATTTGGAACTTCCGACTTCCGTTACGCCATTTTATTTTCCCTCTGTTCCTCTCGGCTACGCGGTCAGCAAGCGCTAGCAAGCACGTGGATTATCTTTTCTAGGCTTGTGTAGTACATGTACTACGTACTATTAGGAAGCGATTCCTTTAGGTGAACGAGAACGAACTATTCTGTGTCGGTCGCTTAAATCGTTCATCTAATACAGTGATCCAAGCGACATCGGATCGGTCGAGTGCTGAATCAGAACGAATTAGTACGGTACGAACTACGAGTGTCTGAGCCTGAGCGATTGAACGAGTTGAGAGATTTGAGAAGCGTGCGCGCGAGCGTTATGACTGATGAACGATGTACTAGTTTGCTCTCTCTACGTACGATCACGATGACCGATCTGGCGCACAAGAACATTACGTCCGACTGATGTCTAAATGAACGGTGAACTAATAGTACTAGAAGACCGAACTAGTACATTTTTAACGATTGTACTAGTTCAGAGCGTTCCATTCGGTGTCCGAGTAAGAACAAGCCTAATCTTTTCACTATACAAAAAATATCTACAATGTCTCAAAATGAAGAAAAAATTCTCCAAATCAATCTACAAACCCTCAAACAGAAGAGAAGCGCAATCAAAGGCAAGCTTACTAGGATAGAAAGATACTTACAGAACTTCGATGTTAATAGACGTTCAATGAACGAAATCAAAGTCTGACAAGGCGATTCAGAACAATTGATTCAGTGGTTCGAGGAACTGCAGCTACAGATCGAATCAATCGACGAAGCCGCGGACATACAAGACACTCACGAAGAGGAGCGGGTTTATTCGGTCCACCAATTCTGCTACATCTTCTAAACTGGAACTTGCTTAAATTGCGACTGTAGTTTGAAGGTTCGCCGGCAGCCTATTAGACCAGGTGGACCTATAAACTCGATCGGGGCAGTGGGACCTGCTAGCTGCAGGTGGTGGAGGAATTGTGTGGGCTTCTTGTCTCCCAATTCCTCGTGCATGAGCAGCTGTTTAACCTTGTGTTCCCATGAGGCGGACAACCGCTTGATCAGCTCTGCGCCTTCAGCTTCTTGTATTTGCCGGTGGTGGAGGGACTGACTATGAGGTCACGTACTTGTGCTGAGTGTTGAGGTAGGTACCAGCTGTCCAAGAACGTGGTAAAACTTCGTGCTGCCTGTGGTAATGTTGGAGAAGATGAACTGACCCTCGATTTGCGCGAACCATAATAGTGGATCCTCGGCGTTGAATGCTGGAGTCTTAACCCCCACCCGGTATGTCATGAAGAAATCCTTGTCCTCTGCCGTTTTTTCCTGTATAACTGATGCTGAACAGGCTTCAGTTCTTCAATCCTCAATCCGGAACGAACGTCGGGGTCACCAGTGAAGTAGTATAGTACTCCGTCTTTGTAAGCCGTATACTACTTACAATATTATATAAATATTAGCTACGTAGCCACTGGGGTAATTAGCGGTAAGTAAATAAATAGAATACTGAACGAGAGCGACACAGTTATATTCAACTTAGAAGGTAGGAAATATAAATATTTTTGCATACAACCTACCTACCTAGTATTTATACTAAAATATTCTTGTGCTGCGTTGAGTCGTGCGAATGAACTTGCCTACTCGCTACAAGTATATTAAAGACTAGCTGACCCGGCGAACTTCGTTCCGCCTAACAAATTTCTAAAAAAAAAGATTTTTCTAAAATAAAGTAGTATCAGTAGCAGTATTACATCAGCTACCTGCCAATAAAAGTCCCATCAGAATCGGTCCAGCCATTTCAGAGATTAGCCGGTACAAACAGACAGACAGACAGACAAAAATTGAAAAAAAATGTTATTTTGGTCATGTAGTAAAAAACGGTTATTTCAATATTAAAAACAGACACTCCAATTTTATTTATATGTATAGATTGAAAGCTGCTCTGCTCAGACAAGCTATCAGCCAACCCACTATCACCACAGCCCCCGGTGCCGCCCCACCGCGCACCGCACTCCGCATGTCGTGCACTTCCTCCTCTATCACGCTCAACTCAGCCTTTCTTAACATTTTCTTCGTATTGTTGGCCTTAGGATCCAGAGTTTTCTTCGTAATGTTGGCCTTAGGATCCAGAATTTTCTTCGTAATGTTGCCTTTAGGATCCGGAATTTTCTCTGTTGTGGTTGTTGTTATCTCTAACTCTTCCCCTAACATTTCAAAGTCCAATTTTGCCCGTTTTGTGAAATTTAATGTAATATACAAATCATAGTTCAATACTCTTTTAGTTAAGAAATCGTCCATATTGATAGCTACGGGTTTGAGTAACTCTTGGGTCCATTCTAATAATTCTGAACTTTGTTCTGGGTTTTCTATTCTTTTTAGGGCAGGAAAACTTTTTAATATTTTTTCGGGTGTAATTTCGTCTCCATCCTGATATGTATCTTCACTAAAGTTCATCACTTCTCTGAAAGCGAGGATAGCGTCTGAACGACTGTCACAATCCACCTGTAAAGAAATTATACATCATCTATATCCATGTTTTCGTTATTACTGACTGACTTTCTATTTTTAAATTTTGTTATAGAAAAACACTACGTTTTGGGTACGTACCATCCATACCTCCAGTATGTCTGGCGCACGCTGGGCAATCGAATTCTGTCGAATGGCTAATCCTTTCACCACGATGGCAAACTTAGACTCTAACCGGCCCTTTTCGGCGCCAATGGGAGGATGGGTTTGAAACGACGTATTCAAAATTTTAACAAACGTATTCCCAGAGAACTCCTCAGTAAACTACGATTACAACTGATTACGACTTCCTTCTTGATGATAGGACCAGGTGGTAAGCCTAAAAGAATAACCTGCCTCAAGGTAGCGTACTAGCCCCACTGCTGTTCAACATCTACACAGATGACCAACCGGTGAGCTCCAACACAACCTACTTTCTTTACGCCGAAGATCTGGCTTTGACTTGCCAAGCGACTGATTTTGTGGCGATTGAGGCCAATCTTTCTACCATCCTTTGTGATCTCAGCCGTTACCATGCTTAATACGCGCTGAACCAAATCCTATTAAACACAGTCGTGCGCCTTTCATCTCCGTAATAGACAAGCGGGCCGAATCCTTAACATGTCATGGCAAGGGGTGACAACTACCCACAGTTTATATCCAAAAAATAATAGTTTAAAAACTAAAAAACCACGCTTTTATAGAAAACCAACCTAAAAAGTAGAAAATATTTTTCACTAAATTTAAATTAAGAATAGGTAGTGTGATTAACAAAAAAAAACTATTGTTAAAAAGCGTGGGGTGCTTGGTATCAATTGTTATAAAATTTTATTGACAGATATTGGTAGAGTCATTTTTCATATCATTTAATCACGCTTTTTTACAATAAAACATTTTTTATTGTTAATCACCATGTTATTAATATAAATTTATTGAAAATTCAGTTTGGTTTTCTATTAAAGCGTGTTTTTTAGTATCATTGTTACCTGTGACGAAAAATGGAGTTTGTTTGACAATCGCAAGCACTCAAAAAGTTGGTTGGATCCTAGTTCAGCACCTAAACAATGCCCTAAACGAAAACTTACCGCTAAAAAAGTAATAGTCACTGTTTGGTGGTCTAGGGCCGCTGTGATTCATCACAGCTTCTTACCCAACGGGATGAGCATTACTGCAGATGTGTACTGTGAAGAACTGAACACAATGATAGAAAAGCTTGCACGTCTCCAACCAGCTTTGCTCAATAGTTCGTCTCCGCTGCTCCTTCAAGACAACGCGCGACCTCATACTGCACAACAGATGGTCTCCAAGTTACAACAGCTGGGATTGGAAGCTCTTCGACAACCGCCATATTCACCAGACCTTGCGCCTAGAGACTTCTACTTTTTCCAGAATTTGGATAACTTCATGGCGAGAAAAAAAATCAATACCCGAGAGGCAGTACAAAATGCCTTTGAAGAATGTGTTGCCTCCCGTCCAGCTAATAATAAAATCATTGGCACTGCGTGAGCAAAGATGCATCGATTGCAATGGTGGGACATTGATTAATAAAATTAAAAATAATAGAAAAAAATACGTTAACTTGTTTCATAGAAATTACAATTTCATAGGTAAAGACCTGATATTTAAAGAGGAGATTTGATTCTTTGTAAAATTGTTAATAATGGATAAACTTGAAAACTACTAAACCGATTTAAAACATCTTTCACCTATGGAAAGCTACATTATTCCTTAAAGACACAGGCTACTTTTAATCCCGAACAAATCAACAGGTTCTGAGGGCCCACCCCTCCAGGTAGCGAAGCCGCAGGTAAAGAGCAAGTGTTAATAAATGTTTAACAGACGATACTTACAGTGAGACGAACACAGACACAATGCGGGTTAGTCTTGTCGTACAGTGATAACTGAAAACAAAAATATTTTTATTGGAATCGCTAACAGGCTTTGCAAGAATACTCAAAGATGCTTAAACATGACAACAGAAGTTTTATCACCTCATCAGATTTATTCTTTTTATCCGGCTACAAGGAAAGGGTTATGTTTATCGCGCTAACTTGTATGTATTTAATAATATTTATTACCTCATATCTTTTAAACCGCTAGACGGATTTATATGAGACATCGTTAGATACGTCATCTCGTCTAAGTGTTACTATAATGTGATTTTTAATTTCGTAGACTAAAATGACATTTGGGGGGTTGTCGCGTTATCGTAACTTAAAAATAGTGTTGTATCCTGAATGAATCAGTTTTAAATATTTTGATTCAATTGTGTTCATAAAAAGTTGTAAATTATAACATCAGATAAAACAGTAAATGGGAAAAAATATTAAAACTTTAAGAACAAAAAACAAAATACACTCTTTTCCAAAAAAACGGGCACCTAAGGAAATTTACATTCTAAGGTCGATTTGAGTTAATTAAATGAAACTTAATTGTTTGACGTAGTCTGTATACTTATAATCGTGTAAATTAATACGCGTGAAGTGAATTCTGGCAATCAAAAAAAAAAATCGACGATCGATTCGTTTTGTTGTATTGTCGTTTGTAGGGCTTTACAGATATTTCCGTATTCAATTTATTTTTCTTTTCATTGAATAGGTATTTAAATGCGTTATGTACCATTGTCTTCTCTGTGACACTCAGATTAGTGGGGCGTCTCCTTTTCTTAGGAGCCACACCAGCACCCGAGGTGCTCGGTTGAGCGTCTTCCATGAAGGAAAAGAAAGGTCTTGACACCAGACAGACAGACAGGTAAGTGATCCTATAATAAATCCTTTTATAATACTCACAGCAGTTCTTTGTGTCTCTGAAATTGGCTGCAAGATCCTGCGCAGCAGCTATTTTTGTGTCAATGTTGAAGATGAAGATAGCATTGTATAACTGTCTCTTTCACTTGCTTACATTTGTTACATATTCCTTTCTCGCTTACTCTATTCAGTATACTCGATGACAAACTGTTTCTTGCGCAATCGTTCGCAGAGCCAATTTCAGAGACACATAGATCTGCTGTGACTACTATACTCCATTTGAGGAACGGAATCCTAAAAGCAACAAACACAAACCAAGAACAATAAAAAAACCTGGCGACCAACCGATGCGAATGGAGAGCGAAGAAAGAAGACGAATTACGAGACGCAAAAACGCGCGTATTATTTTTGCCTATGACGTATTTTTTGTCACCTTAATATTATGTAACGTTGTAACGGAAATTCACCGCCGCCTCCGTAACTGCGGTATTTCCGCAAAATACCTACGCTTCCGCATCCGTCTCCGAAAAGTTATTGCAGAATTGCATGGGAAGTTAGTTATAGCATTTATTTTATTGTCAATTTCTTATTTATTACAAGGACAGTTTATGTATTATGTTTATTAATAGTTATTGTTATACTTAATTAATGTTTGAGGTAATGTGTGATGGTAAACAGATAAGTAAAATTAAAGTTTGGAGTCGTGTCAAAATGATTCGATAAATCATTTTAGAATCACGTACTACAACACTATGTTTCACGCTTGCAACATTTTAAGAAAAAAACGTCGATTGCAGCTGTCAGAAATTAAAAATCATACTGTAGATACGTGACCTTAAAAAAAACAACATAGTGGAGTTTGGGTGACTGCGGGTTTCATCTTGTGTTAGTCAGCCAGCTCGCGAATATGTATCCTCCGACTGCACAGCATGATTTTCTTCTTGTTTATGTCTTTTTAGTTCGCTTCATAAGCAGTCGGGTTTTTTGATTTTTTTTATTAACTTTTTAGTTATTTTTTTTTTTCGAATAAGGTACATTTGAACATATAAGTATCATATATTTTTGAAATCACCTTTTAAAACCCTTTATTATGATACCCCACACGATGGGTTTGGAAGAAAAAAAATAATTGAGCCCCCACAATAGGGCGCCCAAAATCCGCCATTTTACTGTTTTCAAATTTTGATGTAGCCAGTGACATACGCAAGGGTTAAACGAATCGATTGACGTAAGAATCATCAAAATCGGAAAACGCGTTTGGTCTCTGAACACCACATAGGAACAAACATACATACGTACATAGACTGATAAACATTTACATTTTAACCCTCCTTCGGCAGTCGGGTAAAAATGTTAAAATCGTATAAAAAATAATGAAAATGTTAAAATTGTATATAAAATAAAGCAAATTATTATGAATATTATGTAGTAGTCACCTCATGGGCGTAGGCCTTCCCCTTTTCTTTCCAGTAATACCTGTCCCTGGCCTTGGTCATACAGTCCGGCTTTGTATGAATAGATCCGCCCATCTTTACCTTTGACGTCCTCGTGACCTTGTATCATCTCTTGGGATCCATTCTATAATTTTCTTGGTCCATCTGTCATTTGGCATCCGACATATATGACCCTCCCAGTTCCACTTTAAAACCCTTACTCTTTCCAAAATATCGGTAACCTTAGTTAATTTTCTAATCGCCTGGTTACTTATTCTATCTGATAATCTAATTATCTTATCTGAAACCTAACATACTCCTATACATTTTTCGTTGACATGTTGCTAGCTTGTCTTCCTCGCTTTTCCTCAATGCCCAACTTTGACAACCATAGGTCAAGCAGAGTTGTATTGATCAAAGATTAAGATTATATCAAAGAGCTTCTTGACACCGATGTGAATAGATTTATTTGTCACAATTTCTTTTTGATCCCAGTACCTTTGCCACGCGATAACGATTCTTCTATTAATTTAATTCCCGGTATGGTTTTCAAAAGAAACTAGTTGACCCAAATAGATTTATTCTTTTATATTATGATTTTGGCTGCCAACAGTTATAGGCACGCTTTCTTCGCTGTTATTTAATATTTTAGTTTTAGAGATATTGATGAACAGGCCCATCCTACTGCTATCCTCTGCCAAGTCATTGAACATGGTTGCCAGGTCTGTTAGATTTTCGGAAAATAAGACTATATCGTCCGCGAAACGGAGGTGACTTAGGTAGTCCCCGTTGATCTTCACTCCCTTTTCCTCTCAGTTAAGCTTCCTGAAGATACGCTCTAGGAATGTTGTAAATATTTTTGGCGACAACGGATCACCCTGCCGGACGCCTCTTCGTATGGGAAACTTATCGCCGGCACGTTCCAGCCTTATCTTTGCATAGTTTTCTTGTATATTTTCTGTAAAACCGTTATGTATTTATTGTCAACTCCTTGTTTTTGTAATATCTATAAAATTGAGCTATGGTCAAGTGAGTCGAACTGTTTATTAACTGACTTTCCAAAAGGAAAGGTTCTATGTTCGACTTCCTTCTTCTTTTTTTTTTGTCTATGTTCACCGATATCTCCGTCAATTGTAAGCCAATGTTGAAAATTCTTTTTTTGTTTGATAGAGTATATTCCGAAATTGGTCCCATTTTAATTCTGTGAAGATCTGATAAAGAACTTCGGAGATATACAACAGAACTCTTCAATAAATAACGGACAATCTCTCGGAATTGCTGCAATCGCATGTGTGTTTATTGTTTATACCATTTCATAACATAACATCACGCCAGTACGCTCTAAAGGAGTACGCAGATGTGCACAGTTCACCTTGGTACACTCTCATTTCACCGGTTATGTTCAAGTTTTATGGTCTTCGGGTAATCTATTCTGGCATTATAAGTACCTTGCTAAAGCCAAGTTGCTTAATAGGTACAACTAAAAAGTGAAAAATAAGAAACCGTTTTACAAAAAAATACTACCGACTTCCAACTAAAAACACTACAAAGTGAAAAATAACTTTCTTTTTCGAAGTCGGTGTCCATAACGAAAAACATTGGTACCTACTAAAGACATATATTTGAATCCAACCACTGCACTGGCGTTGATCCGGCCCTCAATATGTTGTCAAATAGTATTAAGATAACATATATATATATATATATATATATATATGATATGTTGTTTACCTGTGGCTCTATAGCGTACCTGATCTCGGCTTGTAGCACGGGTAAATGAGAGGTCAAGTTATCTTCCACATGATTATTAGGTTTTGGAGTTGTTAGTGATGATTCGCTTGATGTGTACAGCGCATTGAAGAAGTCGGTTACTGCTTTTAATATTTCTGGTCTTTTTGTAACTTGTTTTCCAGTTTTATCTTTTAATTTAGGGGCCCACTCTGATTTGTTTCTGATTCTTTGTATGTAGGTTTCAAAAATACGTTGTCTATGCAATCTATTATCTCTCTGCAGGTTTCTGTTTATTTCCTTACTTATCTAAGTATTCTTTACACGTACTTGTTTTGTTCTCTTTCAATAGTATCGTTCTTTACGTTCTTTTAACAAATTATAAGTTATTGTAGTAGATATAGCTAGTAGATTGTAAACTATATAAGTTAAGAAGAACAACTGTCCTACCTTATATGTGGCAGATCCCTTCATATTGTCTCCTGCCGTCACCTCGAAGATCTCGTGATACATTAGGACTGCAGTGGGCCGTGTGCAGGCGTCCTCGGTTGTCTCCCATTTGTCTTTGATCCCTACATTCAGGGAGTTTAATATTACGAAGGAAACAAGCCTAATGTCATCAAACAAGCACAAATACATAATTCGTGTTGCTACTGAGGTATGCCAAGTGGTAAGTCAAAAAAATTGTACAAAAATTACAGCCGACATCCAAAAAAAAAACACTACAAAGTGTTCAGGTAAAATTTTAAAAAATATTGACCTCGACATATTTTTATGTCATGATTTCTTAACTACATAATTCATTTAGCGGTAGACACGCTTCGATCAACAATCTATGGAATACGTAATTATGACACGATATCTTGCGAAAATACCCTGGACGTTTTACTGTTTGAATCGGGATGTTTCGCAAGATATGGTGTCATAATTATGTGTTCAATAGATTTTCGATCGAAGCGTGTCTACTTCTAGATAAATTATGTAGCATGAAATAAAAACGTATCGGAGGTTCTGATTTAACTTTTTATGTTAAAATAAAGTTTGGCTGAAAAATACAAAAAACACAACAACAAAAAAATCAAATGAATATTTTTTTGCAGATTTGTTATCAATGGGGACATTTAAATTTTACTCGACTATGTTTGTATGTTTATTCCTATGTGGCGTTCTAGAGACCAAAAGCGTTACCCGATTTTGATAATTTTTACGTCAATCGATTTATCCTTGCGAGTATCACTAAAGACATGCCAGTAATTAAACTTCACGAAAGGGAACACCGCCATATAGTCAAAATGAAAAAAAAAATCGGCTAACCATGTCAAGTAGGGTATCGTTGGATAGGTATGTAAAAATCATCATAAGTTCCTTTCACCATTTTTCATTTTTAACCGACTTCACAAAAACGAGGAGGTTCTATGTTCGACATTTTGTATGGTTTTTTTTATGTAGTTTCACCGATATCTCCAGTTATTGACCGATATTCAAAATTTCTTGTTTGAAAGAGTATGGTCCGAAATTGGTCCCATTTTTGTTTGGTGAAGATCTGATGAAGAACTTTGAAGATATACAACAGATCTATTTTATAAAAATTGGCAAATCTCTTGGGACTGCTGCAATCGCATGTCTGTTTATTGTTTATACCATTTCATTACATACGAGTAACATCACGCCAGTACGCTCTTAAAGGGGTACGCAGATCTCTCATTTCATTTCTGACGTTATAGGTACCTTACTAAAAAACTTGCCTATTAGGCAGGTACAACTAAAAAGTGAAAATAAAAAAACTTTTTACAACAAAATACTACTGACTTCCAAATAAAAAACTACAAAGTGATAAATAACTTTAGTTTTGGAAGTCGGTGTCCATAACGCAATGAATTGGTACCTATGAAAGACACTGACTTCCAAAAATAAAGTTAATTTTCGCTTTGTAGTTTTTTATTTGTATGCAAATAATGTATTTTATAGGCATAATGTTGCGACTTTGGGTTACATTATGGCAATTTTCATAAGGACCTCTATATTTTTGAAAATAAATTAAAGCCTATGTTACACAAGTAAAAGAATTTTTGAAATCGGTCCAGTAGTTCCGGAGCCTATTCGGTACAAACAAACAAAAAAATCTTTCCTCTTTATAATATTGTTAAAGATTGGTGTTCTGAACATTCGTATCAATCTTCTGATGTATGCGAATCAACTCAAAAAATTGAAGACCGACAATGGCAGGATCGTATTCGTCAACCCGGAGCTTCTGAGAGAGATCAAGAGATTTTATACACGTCAACCAGTAAACCCGTCACAAATGTAGCAAACGACTCTAGAGCTAGATTTACTCGACACTTTACCGAAGACATTCCGGACGTCAGCCTGTAGTAGATTAGGATGGCTCTTATACAGCTTAAGAACAACAAGGCACTGGGTGATGACGGCATTATAGCCGAACTCCTGAAGGTGGGTCGAAAACCAATACATAAGGCGGTGTGGAAGTAAGAAGGTGTGGTGGTACTCTTCTTCAAGAAGGGTAACAATGCCTCACTGAAAAACTATAGGCCTATCTCACTTCTTAGCCAAGTCTACAAGCTGTTTTCAAAAGTCATCACGAATCGTAACGCGCGCAGGTTTGACGATTTCCAGCCTCCCGAACAAGCCGGATTCCGTAAAGGCTTTAATACCGTAGATCACATATTTACGCTACGGCAGGTTGTACAGAAGACCGAAGACAACCTGCCTTTCTGCTTAGCGTTTGTGGACTATGAGAAAGCCTTCGATTCGATCGAGACTTGGGCTGCGCTGCTGTCTCTCCAACGGTGCCAAATCGACTACCGGTACATCGAAGTGTTGAAGTATTTGTACAAAAACGCCACCATGTCAGTTCGACTTCAGAATCAGACCTCGGAACCTATCCTTCTGCAGCGAGATGTGAGACAGGGAGAAGTCATATCTCCGAAACTGTTCACCGCTGCACTGGAAGATGTCTTCAAGGTTCTGGACTGGAGTGGGCTAGGCATCAACGTCAATGGTGAGTACATCACTCACCTTCGTTTTCCCGAAAATACAATCATGTGTCATGTATTTCATGGCTGAGACTTTGGAGGACCTCAGTACAATGCTTGATGACCTCAGTAGAGCTTCCGAAAGAGTGGGTCTTAAAATTAACATGGACAATTCGGAGACTCTACACTTGAGGTTGTCGATGACTATGTACTTACCTCTACCTGGTATAAACGATCCAGTTGGGTAGGGCCAACTTTGAGAAAGAGGTTAACCATCGAATTTGACTCAGCTGGGCAGTGTTCGGGACTTTGCGCGGCATCTTCTCGTTCAACTTACCACAGTGTCTCAAGACGAAAGTCTATGTCTGATCTCTCACAATGGGCCTCATCAGAAAGCTAACAGTCACCCAAAGGGCAATAGAGAGGGCCATGATTGGAGTGTCCTTGCTTGATCGAATCAGAAATTTAGAGATTCGCAAGAGAACCAGGCTTACCGACATAGCCCGAAGAATTGCCAAACTTAAGTGGCAGTGGGCAGGGCACATTGCTCGCAGAACGGATGGCCAATGGGGCAGAAAGATTCTGGAGTGGCGACCGCAAACCGAAAGACGTTGCGTTGGAAGGCCTTCCCCCACCAGGTGGACCGATGACCTGGTGAAGGTTGCGGGGATCCGCTGGATGCGGGACACACAGGACCAGTCAATTTGGCGACGCTTTGGGGAGGCCTATGTCCAGCAGTGGACGTCTTTCAGCTGATACGATGACTTTGATGATGATGCGAATTAATGTAACCTTACTACCCCTAGGTATGATTTGAGCTAACTCGACCGAGCTATTATATCTTTTATTTTTTTGGTTTTAGGATAAACTGTTTACTGAGTACTTACCAGGAAAGATAAGGTACATGTTTGCATCCAAATCCAAGGCAGGCTTAACCATGTGGAACTTCAAGGTATCGATTTCGAACGGATACGGTTCGAAGCCATGTTTCACCGTATCGTTCGAAGACCGGCGAGATCCGCCGATACTGAAACAATATACAAGGTCTGAACAGTTCTACTTGAGATTAAGCTGATCTAAACAAAATCCGTTCGGTGTGTAGTGACGTTATAGATAGACAGTACATTGTATGGCAATATTGTAACATAGCTCTCGAGTGATCGATCTGATATTGCAAAGAGCAAAATTATCTATGAAGGTAATAAGAATAATTTATAAATAGTGCTAGTAATACAAAACAAGCAACTGCAGTGTAGTGTCGGGTGAGGCAGTGGTCAAGCGCGAGCCTATTGATTATAAAAAAAAACAACTATAAGTCTGAAGCAAATGGTGCAGAGATCGATCAAGCAAGAGATATTTTCTTTCTATTTTCTTTGATTTCCTCAAAGGGTTGTGTCAGAAGTGGTGCACCTATACTGCCGTCCTTACAAAAAGTGCAATAACTCGGGGTTTGGGCCTCTCAAAGTTATATACATACGTATCCGTACAGCAAAACTAGTATCATCTTTTCTTCTTAGACACTTTTAAAATGTCTATCGCAAATTTGGTTTTTTAGTTAAGCGTAACTACAACAACTGGCTCATAGTTTGTGATTTTTTTAACAAAATGGACACAAGCTTAGTTATGAATAAAACTTTTTACATAAAAATAATACCGACTTCCAAATTTCATTCGATTCGGAGTCGGTGTCGTTCAAGACACCGATTCCGAATCCCGAGAGAAGTGCCGTTATTTATTGAAGAGTTCTATTATATATCTCCGAAGTTCTACATGAGATCTTCACTAAATTAAAATGGGACTAATTTGGGAACATAATCTTTCAAACAAAAAAGAATTTTCATATACAATAGAACTCTTCAATAAATAACGGCAAATCTCTCGGGATTGCTGCAATCGCATGTCTGTTTATTGTTTATACCATTTCATCACGGCAGTACGCTCCTAAGCCAATTCGAATAAACATCTGACACTTGTTAAAAACTTTTTACAAAAAAATACTACCGATTTCCAAATAAGAAAACTACAAAGTAAAAAAATAATTTTATTTCTGGAAGTGTGGGTCGGTGTCCTTCGTAAGTACCATTTTACTGCGTTATGGATAACGACTTCCAAAAATGAAGTTATTTTTCACTTTGTAGTTTTTTTATTTGGAAGTCGGTAGTATTTTTTTGTAAAAAGCTTTTTTATTTTTCACTTTTTAGTTGTACCTACCTAATGGGCAAGTTGTTTAGTAAGGTACCTATAACGCCAGAATAGATAATCCGAATATCATGAAACTTGAACATAACCGGTAAAATGAGAAATCTGCATGGGGTACGCAGATCTCTCAACTTTATTTTTGGAAGTCGGTGTCCATAACGCAATATATTGGTACTTAAGAAAGACACCGACTTCCAAAAATAAAGTTATTTTTGGAAGTCGGTCAGCTCCTGAGATTAGCGAGTTCAAACAAGCAAACTCTTCAGCTTTATAATATTAGTATAGATTTAAAACATTAGCTACTAAGTAATAATTTATTTAATTTTATTCATAATCCAGTTAAAGTTTCATGTTGATGTTATGTCTAATGATGGACATTTATAAACAAAACAGAAAGAAATCTTTTACAGCGTTTCTATTCGTTTCTATCGAAAATATCTCAAAGCTACTGCTACAATATATTGTAGTTATCGCAAAGACGGCAGTATAGTACAATCACAATTCGCCAGTCATAAGAGTCTAGTACCATTAACCGGGCACAAAATCCAGATACCAGCTACTGAGAAATTCAAGATGGAAAATTTAATAACACTTTTCTCGACCTTGGCGTCAAAGCCAGGACCTTTTTGCTCAACAGTAGCGCTTGCGACCATTAGACCAACCAACGAGCCAGTCTTTTATTAATCGTCTCCGCAAAATGCCTCAAAATGGGGAGTAAAGCAGACAACTTACGGGTACAGCTGATGAATAGGAATATTTGGGACAAGCCCCTTGCGCTTGTTCTTTGGTATGAACTCATTGCGTCTGTTACTTGGGATCATCTCTCTGCGTCCGTTAATGGGAATGATCTCCATACGACTATCCTCAGTGACGGAGTGGATCCAGGGGAAGTAGGGAAACAGGTCGATGAAGCGGGCGGGGGAAGCGCAGCCGGGCCCGTGGACGCTGAAGCCGATCTGATGATGACATTTAGAAGCAAAAATAATACCAACAATAACTGTATTTCTTAAAGGAGAAGAAAGAGATACAAAGTACTTCAAAATTTTGCCAAGGCTTTTGATTATCCCATGAGGTGATAGTTAATCCCCATCTGTGTCCCCTAAATTCCATTGCATTCCTATTTCTCAATTCATTGACGAGAAGAAATATTTTCGGCGCCTATATAGACTGCAGGATGCTACTAAAAATTATAATACATGGTTCTATAGTAAATGCAAAAGTTGGTTAGGATGGATTGTTGGATGTTTGTTACTCTTTCACGCAAAATACGGAACACATTTTGATGAAACTATATTTACTATGAAATTGGGAGAAGAACTAAATAAAACGCGAGGAAAGCTGCGGACGGCAGCTAATCATAAATATAAAAAGTGGTATAAGACACATGACACAGACCAGATTAAAATCATTGGAGACGAGCGTCATCCCGTTGTCCCAGACACACGGCGTTGGACTGTTCGGTGAGTAGCCGCAAAGGTATGCAGAGGGCATAAGTTTCTGTGATGATAGCTGGAAACAGAAGCATAATATAAAATTGAATAATCTGGTTATATTTAAAATAACAAATATAGAGCTCATTGAGTAGTATCGAAAGAAGACGTCTTCTTATATAATACTTCTCGCACGTGCAAGGACCACCCCAGATAAACAGACGATGAAGGCGGTTAAAAAAAAGTTAATTCAAAAAATCTAAATATCCGACTGCTTCAGAAGCAAACTAAAAATAAGTAAACAAGAATAAAATCATGCTGTGCTGTCGGAGGATACATATTCGCGAGCTGGCTGACCAAAACCAGATGTATCTTTCGACTGCACAGCATGCTTTTATGTTTACTTCTTTTTAGTTCGCTTCTTAAGCAGTCGGGTTTTTGAATTTACTCTTTTTATTTATAACTAGCTGTGCCCGTGGCTTCGCTCCCGACAACTGCCTACCTACCCTACCCTAATTAACAATGGTAAAAGTAATAAAAATATTTGGCCGAACGTAATGATGAACATATGAAAAAAAGTAAAAAAAAAAGGATAAATAAAATCCGTCTCCTGGTTTTAAGCTACCTCCCCACCAATTTTCAGCCAAATCGGTTCAGCCGTTCATGAGTTATAAATAGTGTAACTAACACGACTTTCTTTTATATATATAGATTTTTAGTTACCATTTTTTATCGAATTAGGTAAACATATAGGTGTTATATATTTTTAAAATAACCTCTTAAATCCCTTTATTTCGATTCGCAGCCAGATGGGTTTGGAATTAAAAAAAAAATTGGGCCCCTAATTCCAATTAAGGCCTAATTTCCAATTTTAATGTGACGCTCGCAAGGTTAACACAAATCGATTGACGTAATAATCATCCAAATCGGCTGACGAGCTTGGCCTCTAGAATGCCACATAGGAACAAACATACATACATACATAGACTAATAAACACATTAACCTCCTTCGGCAGTCGGGTGAAAAAAAAAACCTGTGGTGGCAACTTCATAACCATCGTCCCACAATGTGCACGTGTAGTATGATGCAAATGCTTTACCTCTGTTCCCTTGTAAAATTCTTCGCATACTTTATCATCCAAGTATTTTATTTTATAAACAACCTTCTCCAATAATTGATTTTCTGAAAAAAAAATACGATTGTATTAACAAATCGTCGAAAATACTTTGCAGCAATAATTTCGTCAAACATTTTATGTAATTGACAAATAAGCGTAAGTCTTACCGTGTGTAAAACCAGTGAGGTAGAGATACTTCGAAGCATCGAATGTGTTCGCGGTGGAGAGGCAGATAGGCATCAACGGAACTAAAATTAATATACATAGAGGCAAATACCTTTGTTTTAGAAGGTTCAATCAATCCTAGCCTTATCTTCACTACGAGCGAAGCGAACTCAATGGATCAGCTTTCAATCCAATCGAATACAGCTGAGTATCAGTATTTTGTCTGCTAAGTATTAGTGTTTTAGAAGATTCTGATCATGCAACAACTATTATATTTGATTTTCTAATTTCCTAATAAACTGTTACACTAATGTATACAGTCTAGGCAACTGATTGATTACAAAATTGACGATCAACTTTAACTTAAATTATTTGCATATTCAAATCATTCTTCAAACACATTTTCTTCAGTGCTGGACTTAGACCCCATCTCGAACTTCGGCTACCAACATCCTGCTAGTGGCTCATTAAAAAAGTCTTTAACATACGCTATCACAGATGGCAAGGCCCATTCTTCATGCATCGAATAGCACGTTAAGTCTTTTGGTGCTGCATGTTACTTGTAGATATTTCTACAGCCATACAGGTAGTAATAAAATACTGGTAATCAGCTGCATCTGATCAGACTGGCAGCTGACCCAGACACTCTTGGCAAAAGGGTATAGGTATAGGCAGATAAAGATAATGAATATTGGCTCACATTCGTTAAGTTCTTCAAGGTCCAGTTCGATGATGGCGATGCTGTTGAGCATGGAGTCCTCGTACTCAGGGTGAGTGACGTAGGAGGCAGGCTTTACGAGCCAGGGGGTATCCTGAGTCGCGAGAAACATTGCGCGGCTATCCGATCTATAGTAAGAAAGAAACACAAAACTCAGCAGACGAGGAATCATAGTAAACAGTTTTTGATGTCTTAAGTCACTCTAATTCATCGTGGCTAAGTTAAAACAGCCGTATAGATCAATCTGTAAAGTTAAGCAACTCTTGTCAAGTTTGGTCCGTGGACGTATGGCCACATTAAAATACCGAGATTCGTCCACGCCGTGGCAACATCTAAGCTGTTGGTCCCGGTTGTCATTCTAATTTTTTGTTAGATAGTTCGAAGATATAAAATTTGACACGTCTTGCCAGAGGATATAAATACTGGATTGTGGAAGTCAGATATGCAGACGCCATATGATAAGTACTGGTACTCAGTGGTATGCAGTTAGACTGTAAGTCGATCCCAACATATTTGGGATCAGGCGACGCAAATGACATTACCGTCGTCAGCCTGTTTCTGACCGACTGCCCAAAAAGGAGGAGGTTTCTCAATTCGACCGTATATATCATTTTTTTAATGTGTGTTCGCGGATAACTTCTTTGTTTGTGAACCGATTTTGATAACTTTTTTTTTGTTGGAAGGGAAACATCCCAAGAGTGGTAACTTAATAAGGAAACCAGGATCTGATGATGGAATCTAAGAGAAATCGAGGGAAGTCCTCAAATATCGCTATATCGTCGTATAGGCATACGACGATATAGCGATTTTGGTATTTTCATCAATCATGCAATCATTTGCACTCAAATATTATCATTTGGTGTGGAACTGATGAAGAAGACCACAATGGCCCCTGGATCTCCAAAATATATCCTATTCGTATTTGGGCTTATTGGAATCGTCATGAGATGTTCTTTGGCTATTAATTGGAGGTACCTACTAATATTAAAAAAAACACACACACAAAAAGTCTAACCGACTGCGACTTCCAAAACAAAAAACATCAAAGCGAAAAATTACTTTCTTTTTCAAAGTCGGTATCGAATAACGGAAAGCAATGGTTACAAAAGACACCGAATTCGGAAAAGAACGTTATTTTTCGCTTTGTAGTGTTTTTTGTTTTGGAAGTCGGTTTGACTTTTTGTTAAAAAAGTTTTTTTTATTTATCAAATTTTTAAACTAACTTGAAGATATGTTGTGGTATCCTGGCCACATCATCTGCGTTACCGAGCGCGTATTTGAATTTGATTAGAACGATTCCCGACGTGGCTATCCAATCATGATCTGTGAATTAAAAGTTATATTATTTAATGTATATATATATAATATAACATTTTTTTTTAACATTTATATATATATATATATATGTATATATATACTTTATTGTACACCAGAATATACAGGAACAAAAGAAACTTAAAACTAAAAAATATACAACTGGCGGCCTTATCGCATTCCACGATCTCTTTCACAACCTGGAATGGTCAGTGATTGCCTGGACTTGAAATGGGGTTGTCCGTGGTGCAACTATACCGACAATTAATATAAAGATACAGTAATACTTATAATAAAAAATATTTTTTCAAAAAAAAAATACTACCGACTTCCAACTAAAAACACTACAAAGTGAATAAAAACTTTTTTCGAAAATACTTAAATAATTAATATTTGAAAATTCTTTTTTTGTTTGAAAGAGTATGTTCCAAAATTGGTCCCCAATTAATTTGGTGAAGATCTGATGAAGAACTTCGAAGATATACAACAGAACTCTTCAATAAATAACGGCAAATCTCTCGGGATTGCTGCAATCGTATGTCTGTTTATTGTTTATACCATTTCATGACATAACATCACGCCAGTACGCTCTTACGGGGTTCGCAGATCTCTCATTTCACCGGTTATGTTTATGTTTCATGGTATTCGGGTAATCTATTCTGGCGTTATAGGTACCTTACTAAATAACTTGCCATTAGCAGGTACAACTAAAAAGTGAAAAACAAAAAACTGTTTACAAACTTTATTTTTGGAAGTCGGTGTCCATAATGCAATAAATTGATACCTTTGAAAGACACCGACTTCCAAAAATAAAGTTATTTTTCACTTTTTGGTTTTTATTTGGAAGTCGGTAGTATTTATTTGTAAAAAGCTTTTTTAAATACAAGCAACGACTGAGTACGTGTAATGGGGCAATGCATTCCACAGACGAGCAGCCTGAGGCTCTAGACAAGTGACTTTCTACCATCGAAAGCGTGAAGATAGCGATTGTCAAAATGGCAAAATTGTATGGGATTGACAAGCGGTGTCGAAAAATCACGTGATCAATCGTGACATTTCGACTATTGCCTGACATCGAAAGCCACTTGTCTGGAACTTTTAGACAGTAAAAGATTTTTCATCACACTTGCACGTAAACAATATCTAAACATACAGGTTAACTTGGCCGTAATGCCCAATATAAAACCCTCGAGCTTTCTTTTTGTCATGAAACCCAAGGTCGGTAAGTATTTTTTTTTTAATTTATAGCACAGCACAAAGGTCATGCAAGTTCATGCAAGGAGTTTACACGCAATTGAAAAATTGTCTTAAAATGTTATCTAAACAGGAATTTCATCGAATTTCAGCAATACTCATCTAATGTTCTTAATAATCGATTTAAATAGTTTTTTGTGTCAAAATGTCGAAATTATTTAATAGCTGTATACCTACGTAAGTATTTGCCCTTAACGTTTCTGAACGAAACATTTGCATAATCTGTGGTGTGGACAAAAAGCCCGCTATCTGCTTCAAAAAAAAGTTCACGGATTTCGTAATAATAGTTGTGCTGATATGTGTATTAAAGCTATAATTCATAATTATTTACATTTTGTAATTGAAAACAAGTAAAAAAGTTATAAAAAATGTCGTCGTCGTCGTCCCATGAGTGTGATTTAAATGCAACACCGCCAGATATTATCCATGCAGCAAAAACAATTAATGAAAATCTTTTTTCTGCTCTATAATTTTATTTACTTACTCGCAAATGTGATGAAAAACATTGTATATTTCACGGGCGGTAAGGGAATTACGAACCTCGACTCAGAAAGCCCTCAGTCTTCGACTTCGGGCTTCTACTAGAGCCTCGATCGTAATTCCTTACTTACCGCCCTTAATACACAATGTACTATATCAATTATAGTTGTGAATTGGCACTTTAAGTCGCAAGTTAACTGAATATCATAGAGATTTCGTATGGTATTCGCAGATAAGCTGAAAAAGATCCTTGAAGTAAAGAAGAAGTAGTAAAGTTAAAAAAAGAGAACATTGTCATATTTGCGCAAACCGAATATGAACCTTAAACAAAATTATGAAGCCGCTCAAGTTTATCCAATTGTTCTTGAGTAAGGTCAAGATAGCTGGCATCAGCAAAATCAAGGATGGAAAGAAGAAGACAAATCATACTATTTTTACATGTTATTTTGGAGTCTTCTTACATGGTTTTTCTGTAATCTAGTAAAGAACTATTTTCCGTATTTTTTTCCTTCGTTTTAGGCTTTGATTACAGAGTTACCCCACTCTTATCACCCTTATATTCTATATTAATCGTTTGGGGGGGGGAATGGTCACTTTTATTAAACAACTTTAATTTTAAAACCATGAAAAAATAAATAATTGAAACACTCACAATAAAAGTTTTGTTTTTGAATCGAACGTTCGGAGCCCAAAAATCCATTTTTAAATGAAATTCTACCTCCTCCTTTCCAATAAAACTTCATCTACTTACTTAGATGTACGTGCAACACTCCGAGCCAGTTGAAGTCTCCGCTTTGTCCGAGGTTCCCCTCCCGCACCTGCGCCATTCTCGCCCGGTCGCAATCCTCCGCTGATGAACAACCTGAAAAAAAGTTGACAAATTGAAGTCAATCAATCTGCATAGCCTTTTCTCAATTACGTTGGGATCGTCTAACTGGATGTAGTCGAGTACCAATATTTTATAATGGAGTGACTGCCTACCTGACCTTCACAATCTTACTACTAGATCGAGCTGTGCGGCTGTTATTACTTAGCCACGAGGTGACTTACATAATACACTCAAATTAGTATAGCAATCAAATCACCAAGACTAAGAAGAATCATCAATTTGAAGAACGGCCAATGTCCCTTCATTGAATCAGAAATAAGCCTAAGTTCAGACATAGGTTTATACCGCCCGAAAATCACTCCTTTCAATGACCAATTTCAAAGACATTCATTATAAAACTGTGTTTATTTTGTTAAACTACTTAAATTGAAAACTGACAAGGAGTGGCTAACAAATGGAGGATACTTGCAGTGACAGACATCTGCGGTCTTAGTGCTTCTATATCAAGGCTGCTTTTTGATCATCCCGCTGCGTGCAATAAGGCTTAATTTTAGTCTTAAAGGAATAAACAAACTCCTTACTGGATCACTTTGCTGTCCGAACGTCTGTCAAGATGGTCTAGACATGTGACATTCTATCAACGAAAGCGCCGCGACAATGATTGGTAAAATGTCAAAAATGTATGGAATTGCGAAGCGCTATCGAAATTTCATGTACTTACTCAATTCCTTACATTTTTTCATTTTGACAACCGCCACCGCTGATAGAATTTCCCTTTGTCTACAGCCTGAGGCCCCTTTTTTCAAGAGTTGAATAGATTCAAAATTACCAGCAGTTCTACCCGCGTCTACGTTCAAATGAGCACTCCATGTGCTACATAGTCTATATAAACCAACGTAAACTAACCTATGTTGTCATTAATTATTATAGTAAACACTAAACATCCTGCGGTTACTAAATATAGACTGTTTCCTGCGCTAAACAAAAATATTTTTGTGAGTAAAACACAAATACCAATATTATAGAGAGGAAAGATATTTTTACCAAAGTCAAAGTCAAATGTATTTATTTCGACTAGGCCATTAAGCGGCACTTTCGAACGTTAACAATTAAAATGAACAAGTAATAAAAATTGAATCTACCGTGCATTCGGAAAAGAAGCTTGTTATGGAGAAGAAGCACAAGAAACTCCATTACTTACTCTTTTTAATAAAATAAGCGTCCCGACTGTTGAAGGACGATAATGTGTTTATCAGTCTATTCGAGAGACCAAACGCGTAGGCCGATTTTGATTATAATTATGTCAGTCGATTCGTCTTAACCCTGCGAGTGTCACTGGCTACATTAAAATTAGAAAATAGAAAAATGGCGGCTTTTGGGCGCCATATTTTGGGGGGTTTCTGCCATACCCATCGTGTGGGTTATCAAAATAAAAGGTTTTAAGAGGTGATTACAAAAATTAAAAAAAAACAAATGTCATAAATAAAAAAAACATTTAAAAATAACAAAAAATCCGATTGCTCAAAAAGTTGCGTAAAACTAAAAAGAGGTACACAAGATGAAAATCATGCTGTGCAGTCGGAGGATACATCTGGTTTTGGTCAGCCAGCTCGCGCATATGTATCCTCCGACTGCATTGCTTGATTTTCATCTTGTTTATGTCTTTTTAGTTCGCTTTTTAAGCAGTCGGGTTTTTGTTATTTTTGTTTGTTTGTGTATCTGTTTGTACCGAATAGGCTCCAAAACTTCTGAACCGATATTAAAAATTCTTTCACCTTTGGAAAACTACATTATTACAGCTAAGCTACAAATAAATATAAATATAATAATATAAAGCCACATTAAAATTAAAATTAATAGTTATTATATAAATTATTTTAAAATTAAATAGAGATCCTTATGAAAATTGCAATAATGTAATCCAAAGTAGCAAAATTTTGCCTATAAAATTCATTATTTGGTGTGCGCTGAGAAAACTATTGATGATACATACAAAATATGTACTGCATGATTAAAGTACTCATTTTAACCTACAAAAAAGTCTGCAAGAGAATATATCTCACTATCATAGTTAAGTCACAATAGCAGCTTGTGTTCTGAAATTGAATTAGATCGCTGGTAGAAACAAAAGTTGATTACATTCGTATTGTAGTATTAATTTTTATTCAAATAAATAGTTTTACAAATGGGTAGGTAGGGTAGGTAGGTAGGTAGGGTAGGGTAAGCAGGGTATGTAGGATAGGTTAGGCATGTAGTGTAGGGTAGAGTAGGTGTGTAGGATAGGGTAGGGTAGGTAGGTTAATCGGAATGGCAGGTGAGTAGGTAAAGAAGATGGGTAAGTAGGTGGGTGGTTTGGATAAGTATGGTAAACGCTCACGGTCTCGGTCCTCTTTTTCTAATTTAACGATAGTCTAAACCTACCAAGACAAACCTGGGTTTGCACATTACACTGGAGATTCTTATCCCAGTAGTAAATTCTACTAATATTATTTATATTATAAAGGCGAAAGTTTGTGAGTGTGTGTGTGTGTTTGTATGTTTGTTACTTCTTCACGCTCAAATGGCTGGATGGGTGTGGATGAAATTTGGCATAGAGGTAGATTAAAGTCAGGCATATTTATTTATTTAAAACTTAATGCAACATACAAGTTCATAGGCGGACTTACTGCCTGAGGCATTCTCTACCAGTCAACCAAGGGTTGTGGAGAAATAACATGGCAGGTGCATAGCACATAGGATACTTTTCATTCTGGGAATATGTTCTCTCGGGATAATTTTCGAATATCACGCGGGTGAAGCCTACAGACAGTGACAGAAGCTAGTAGTTATATAATTAGGTAAGCAACATTAAGAGTGTCGTGGTATGTGAGATGTAATGTGAGACAGATGTACTCGTAACAAGAAATACGCGCCCCGGGCGACTGATGCGACCGACGGGAAGTGAGTCTTACGTTGATGTTTTAGCTTTCAATACTCACAAGTTTTTTTTAACCGACTCACCAAAAAGGAGGAGGTTCTATGTTCGACTTCGTGTAAGTCTTTTTTTTTATGTTCACCGATATCTCCGTCAATTGTGGACCTATTTTGAAAATTCTTTTTTTTTTTGAACGAGTATGTTTCAAAATTGGTTCCATTTTAATTTGGTGAAGATCTGATGAAGAACTTCCAAGATGTACAACAGAACTCTTCAATAAATAACGGGAAATCCCTCGGGATTGCTGCTCGCATGTCTGTTTATTGTTCATACCATTTCATAACATAACATTACGCCAGTATGCTCTTGAGAGGTACGCAGATCTCTCATTTCACCCTTTATGTCCAAGATTCATGATATTCGGCCAACCTATTCTGGCGTTAAGGTAACTTACTAAACAACTTGCCTATTAGGTAGGTACAACTAAAAACTGAAAAATAAAAAACTTTTTTACAAAAAAATACTACCGACTTCCAAATAAGAAAACTACAAAGTGAAAAATAACTTTATTTTTGGAAGTCGATGTCCGTAGCGCAAAAAAATGGTACCTACGAAAGACACCGACTACGTATTTTTTTGTAAAAAGGTTTTGTATTGAGAAATCGTCTCATCTGTTTAATCTTGGTTTAAAGGCTGTGGGTGGTAGGGAACAAAAATACTGACAGAAAGTCTCACTAGCTGACTGCGAGTCTAATAAAAGTGCAGGAGAAGCAGCACTGAGTCGACTTAAAGATACAAATGATTCTTAGTTTTTAGTTACATAGATATGTAGAGCTAAATAAATTAGCAGGCACAAACTAAACATAAGCTGGGAACATCTGCCTAGGAGTCACCACACACTCAGACAGAGTTAAAGCGAACGACGCAATAGTCTGAAAATATACATAGCATATTGACCCCTCTCTTCACGATGTAATATATAACACATATCCCAACAAATTTAAATAACCACAAAAGTTCAAACCAAAAACGTATCAAACCCTAAGTCACTAACAGGAGAACACCCATGTATAATATGCAAACCGCTATCGACAGCACATCGTTCGCGTCTTTTTGTTTGTTTCGCATTCATCGCAGGTGTTAATTATATTAAAGTCAAGGGCAGGTGCGGCTCAGCAATGTATGTAGGTACAGTCAAACAGGTTGATTCATGACCCATTCAGCCGAGTTTGAAAACTTCAAAACATTATAGTTACTTGTTTTACCGTTCATAGTGCACTTCAGACGATTGTAATGTAGAAAAACTGAGTCGATAGTGTCGTGCAATAACAAACATTGTGTCCATTGAAGTAGATATTTAATAAAAATAAAATAATTAATATAACGTCAAGCAGATATTAAAATGGTAAATGGTCTCATGCCACACATGGGGAGCTAATATTTTCACTGTCTTAACAAATCAATAACGACTTTTTTGCTAGGGAAATAGATGTTGAAAAGTCGACCTAATTGTATTAGAATGTCTCTAGTGAAATACGCACTAGACGGGTCAGGAATCGTACAGGCCGATAGTACAGCGATGTATGGTGACGCCTGGGGCTGTCGACGCGTTATGCTGATCATTCAATAACGGCAGATTGGAAGGAGATGAGACTGTAAGAAATACATGCATAGTATTAGTTTTATGGTGCTTTATAAGGAATATTGTGCCATGAATCTGTCTGTATCTATATTATAGTAACAATGTTTATAAATGAACTGCGGTGAGAAACTATCATCATTTGCATTTGGTGCCGCCTTTTCATTTCTTTTTGAATTCCAAAGACATCATCCATCTTCCTATTCTCATTTACTTTCGTTGTTTTAGTTAGTTGGAACTTGATAGAAGTCTGTCTTTATATCGCAGTTAACTGTTGGAAAGTTTTGAAAAAGTAAATATTTGCACATAATAATATCAACGTGAACTAATAAAGTTAATAAAAGGTCTAAAATCTTTGAAAATGTAATTACTGATCGTGTTTTATCTATGAGGAGACTTCTTTGCCTCGCAGTGAGACATTAATAGACTGAAGTTTTTATTTAAACACTGAACCGATTGAAAAAATGCAGTTCACATACCTTGTGGGGATGCCCTTCAAGGCAAACATTACACTCAAAAATCTCACAGACACCAAAATACATGTTTTACGAGCAAAAACTGAGTGAAAAATTTCACACGCTCAACAATCCAGCATGTCTGGAGGACTTGTCGATTATAACAAAAACTTCCCCAAACATAATTAGTTTGCTGGAATTGAGTTGGCGCGGGCGTGAGAAACAGACAACTTTAGGTCACGATGCATTACATTCATGGAGGTCTCAGATAATGTTTGCTTCTGCAACTTTATAAGTCATGTCTTTGTGAAGACTAAAACTATCGGAACGCTGCGACCACGTACCAACCCTTTCGAGAAACTATTTATTTTTGACTATGTTTTAATTTCGCCTATTTGTTTTACCATTAAATTACTTTTTAACCGACTTACCAAAAAGGAAGAGGATCTATGTTCGACTTTATGTTTTTTTGTTCATCGATATCTCCGCCAATTGTTGACCGATTTTGAATATTCTTTTTTTGTTTGAAAGAATATGTTCTGAAATTGGTTTCAATTTAATTTGGTGAAGATCTGATGAAGAACTTCGGAGATATACAACAGAACTCTTCAATAAGTAACGGCAAATATCTCTGGATTGCTGCAATCGCATGTCTGTTTATTGTTTATATCATTTCATAACTTAACATTACGCCAGTACGCTCGAAAGGGGTACGCAGATGTGTACAGTGCACCTTGGTACACTCTCATTTCATCGGTAATGTTCAGTTGATGTTAGGGTAATCTATTCTGGTATTATAGGTACCTTACGTATCTACATGATTATTAGGTAGTTCCAACTTACATTTCACATCTTACATCATCTGTGAAAATTTCAACTGCCTAGCTATCATGGTTCATGAGATTCAGCCTGGTCACAGACGGACAGACGGACCGCGGAGTCTTAGTTATAGGGATAGGGTACCCTTTGGGTACGGAACTAAAAAAAATAAAAAAATTGGGTTTCGTACCCAAAGGGAAAAAACGGAACCCTATTACTAAGACTCCACGGTCCGTCTGTCTGTCACCAGGCTGTATCTCATGAACCGTGATAGCTAGACAGTTGAAATTCACAGATGACGTATTTCTGTTGCCGCTATAACAACAAATACTAAAAACACAGTAAAATAATAATTTAAGTGGGGCTGCCATACAACAAACGTGATTTATTTGCCGTTTTTTGCGATAATGGTACGGAACCCTTCGTGCGCGAGTCCGACTCGCACATGGCCGATTTTATTCTTTCTTTACCTTGTACGAGTAATGCATGCTTCTAGTTCAAAAGTTTATGAATGCAAATTTAATTGGACAGGCTCATTGTTATCATATATAAACTCACGGTAAGATAAAAATATATGTGATTTAACTTGTTTCAAAGTTTAAAATTGCAATCCTTTTCTAGTTGGCACTCCATTCTTTCATAATCTGTGAAGAATCAAAGCATGGGAGACAGAAACCAGTTTCAAAAAGTTTTTGTGGAACAAGATGATGGGAAGGCAGCATTTTCGGCGATGGCAACACAATCATTCTCACATTAAAAATGTCTTTCTGAGTGGCTGTACTTCCATGTATAACCTGGGAATCTATTCATGTATAATTCTTATTACCCGACTGCCGAAGTAGGGTAATGTGTTTATCAGTCTATGTATTTATGTATGTTTGTTCCTATGTATGTTTTTAGTTACGATTTGATTCAGGATTTCTGATAAAGTCGTCGATCATCATCAGGTTTTTCAGACTTGCTGGTGACTCGGACACATTATATTTGGACACAGTGTCCGAATTGACATATTTTAATTTCAGTTTCAATTTTCTTAATATACATATTATGCTCTCTAAAAGCTCTTACTATGGTAAATCTAACCATTAGCCAGTAAAAACTAAGATTTACATAGTCTTACTGCAAAAACTTCGAATTGTTCTAAATCGCTAATTTCGGAGTTTAACTAACACTAACTTGTCGATCTCTGCTCTAAACATCTCTTTTTGGCGTCATCTCTATAGTCAGATTCATCAGACATTACCAGCGGCAATTGAACTCATAGTCAGCTATAGTTACTTGAAATTAAAAGTTTAGATTCATTTATGTTATAACTAGCTTCTGCCCGCGGCTTCGCCCGCATAAAAGTATTTCATCATCTTTTTTTTTAAATAAAAAGTATCCTATGTTATTTCTAATACCTCCAAGAATATATGTACAAAGTTTCATGATGATCAGTAGTTTTTGCGTGAAAGCGTAACAAACAAACTTACATTCACATTTATAACATTTGTATAGATATCATCCGCCGCAGCTTGCCGCTTGGTGACCTAGTTGAAATAAAATGTCTTTGTCTTGTCTTGTCATCATTCTCACAAAACTAACGATACCCATCTGAGGATTTTTTGAACTTCGAACAGATACGTTCTCCGACCAGTTAAATTGAATTTAAAATGTGTCAATTCGGACACTGTGTTCGAATATATTGTGTCCGTCGTTAGCAAGGCATGTGAAAAGTATTCACAATAGTTACATATTAACGAGATAGAGAATCGATCGCGAAGAAAAACAACATAGGCTTGAAATGAAAGAAGGTCCTGTCATGGGTGTCCTTTTCATGATAGGGTCGCTCATAACGAAAATGAGATCGAAATTAAACTCGAAGACTTATTAAAAAACAGTCATGAGTTTCGGGACGTGTAACTACGGAACCCTACTCTTTGCATTTGGCCGGTTTTAGATGACAGTTTTTAGCAAAGTTAGTGGTAAAACTGTCATCATCATCCTATTAATATTCACACTGCTGGGACACGGGCCTCCTCTCTGTGAGAGGGAATGGGCCGTAATCCTCCACGCAGGTCCTGTGCGGGTTGGTGGATGTCACATGTCTTCAAAATTTTTGGTTCTAGGACATGCCGGTTTCCTCACGATATTTTCCTTCACCATTTTGAGAGCAGTGGTGATGTAATAATTTACACGATTTTCCTTTGTTGACTGGTAGAGAATGCCTAAGGCATTAAGTCGGCCATTGTACCTTTGTGCATGAAGTTTAAATAAATAAATAAATAAAGCGCCTGCCTGGGTTCGAACCCACGACCAACAACTTGTAAGTGGTAGCAATATCACTGGGCCACCACTGCTCACGGTAAACTTATGACTCAATGCAATGTAAAAGCAGACCGAAAATAAACTAACTGCAGTCTCACAACAGATTAACGAAATGACCTTTCTGTCCATTCAATAATCGTGTAACCAATACGACTTGACCTGGCTCATCCTTCTGTATCCCGTACATTTTGTTCTCAACTTTGGAACATAGAAGGAGGTATGACAGGTCCGTGATAGACTGGTAATCAGTGTCGGGAAAACAAGATAGGCTTATCAGATTATCTTCACCACATTGTCAACATAAGATATTGGGAAGTGTATTCTATTGCTTACAGTATAAGTTTTAGTTTCAAATGAAGTTGTCAGTGGAAGATTACGGATAGTCAGTCACCTGTGTAAATTGTTTATGAACAGGAGCATGTTTTGACATAGAAGATTATTTTTTCTATAACAATAGAACATAAGAAGTTAGTATTTTTTTATTTTCTAGTGGATATAAGAATTTTCACCCGACTGCCGAAGGAGTGTAATGTGTTTATCAGTCTGTGTGTATGTATGTTCCTATGTGGCGTTCTAGACACCAAACGCGTTGGCAGATTTTGATGATTCTTACGTCAGTTGATTCGTCTTAACCTTGGGTGTCACTGGCTACATTAAAATTGGAAAACAAAAAATGGCGGCTTTTGGGCGCCCTATTGTGGGCGCCCAATTTTTTTCTTTCAAACCCATCGTGTGGTATCAAAATAAAGAGTTTTAAGAGGTGATTTCAATAATATACAAAACTTATATGTTAAAACCTAACTAACTCGAAAAAAATTTTTAACTAAAAAGTTATAAATAAAAAAAGTTAGTATAAAAAATCAAAAACCCGACTGCTTAAGAAGCGGACTAAAAAGACGTAAACAAGAAGAAAATCATGCTGTGCAGTCGGAGGATACATCTGGTTTTGGTTAGCCAACTCGCGAATATTTATTAGTTCGGCCCCGTCGTTGTCCCCCGTCGTCGTCAAAAATCAAAACACCCAACTGCTTAAGAAGCGAACTACTCGCTTCTTAAGCAGTTGGGTGTTTTGATTTTTTATACTAACTTTTTTAAATGGTATTCAAAGTTCCATAGTTTTCATAGCAGACAATGCATTAACAATTTTCCGGATGGCTCATGCAATTTCAATAATGTGTCATACCATATACCTACTTAAACAATCGGTCTAACAATTTTTCGCTTGCTTCACAGATCAGCCATACACATCTTGCCAGGAATTTGAGAACAACCAGCACTGTCCAGTTTTCCAGCTAACATAAAACTATGAACCTAACCCACAAACACATAAGACAACCAACACAATGTCATTGATCGATCACACTGTGTCACAATCACTATCTGTAGCAGAACGTTTAAGATCAACGTCAGTTGACAATGAACGAACGAGAAACATTACACGACCGAATTCGATTCGAAATTTAAAATTATTTGTGACGTAAAGTGTTATTCGATCTAATGTTTTTATTGTGTTTTTCAATAGAGTTTATTTGTGATAGAAAGTGTTTTTCGATCTAAAAATTTGAGACGGAAAGTGTGTTTCGATCTAAAATGTTTTTCACACTAAAAGAGTTAGTGTTTGTGTGTTTCCTGATGATTGTTTTCTTCTTAGTGTTCTTGTATCTGCAGATTTGTGATGCAATGATTGGACAATACGTCTTCAGAGTTTTCGGTAAGTGTTTTTATTCTTAGCACGATTTTGCTTCATTTCTATAGCTTGAATGAAAGATTCGATTGTACTATTGAATTTATAGGTTAAGTATGTTTCCATCAGCTGTGACTACTATATTTTATCTTAGCAGATATTGTTCGATAGATGTTTATAGCTGTATTATTTTTGTAGTTACATTTGTTTTTACAAGCTTTTATTTAACTTGCAATGTATGTATGTGTGTTCGGGTCAAATCTTGCAACTGAATTTTAAAGTAGTTATCCTCCACCGAATCATATGAAATTTTGCGTACATATTTAGTTTGGATGACAAAGCATGTTTAGCTAAGTGACGTCATTCTAAATAGAATATGGCGGACGGCCCAAGATGGCAGACTAGTTATTTTTTATGCACTGCCATGATATAGGTATCAAATGAATGGGTTTTCTGAGAAAAATACGAAAAAAGCTTGTTTTAAAAAATATTTTTAATAAATAATTGTAAAATTACAACTGATGTACAATAGTAACACCTCGGAAACCCGGCAACACTTGTGCCCGGTTGATGGCAATAGGATCGCCCCCTATTACATGGGACTTCAACATAATTGTCCATAGTCTGCCCAACCCTTCGGCAATATAGAAAGAAAAAACTTCGGGAATATAGGCGTGATGTTAGGTATGAGGCTGATCCGATTACTAACATTAATTCACTGATAAAAGCTTCACTATTTGTTAGTGCCGTGGGCTACTTTTTTTGTACTTGAAATGCACTGTTCCTTTAAGATAGGAAACAGTAGCCAAGCCGTGGGAAAAAACTAGGTCTCGATAAAAATAATGTTGTAATGGCTCTGAAAAAGACATCAAAATTATATTGAAAATTTGCCTTGTCTTACCTTCCTTGTCAAGGGACTATGTATAAGATTTTGAAATGGATATGTTTGTTATTGTTAAATGACCGAAAAGGGGTTATTGACCGCTTTATTATTGTATTGATAATGACGTATTATATAGATAGTATTTAACATAATCTTTATAATCTTAATGACGTTGATGACACAAGGTACATCTACTAGGCACAGTCAAAATTTAAAAAAGTTTTTAAAAGGTTGACTGGTAGAGAATGCCTTGCTGCATTAAGTCCGCCTATGTATCACCAATGTACATGAAGTTTAAATAAATAATAAATAAAATTTACTAAATGCAAAATTGTTTGGGATTGTCCTCGTAACATTACGATAACAATTTTAATAATAATTTATTTATTTCTCAGGCAACAAAAGGTTCACACTGATAAAAAAAGAAAAATACTTGGAACGACACTATATCTTAACGAGTATCACATACATTTTAGCTGACAGAAAGTCACTTGTCTAAGGCCTCTGTGTGCCAAATCAAATCCAGATCGATTCAACCGCTGAAGCGTGAGTAACAAAAATCTATCTGCTAGGATTTTATCAAAAGCACAACATAAAAGCTAGCAAAAACACAAGGTATGGTTTTGACAAAGCCATTGAAATAAAACACAAAGTCTTCACAAAGCTTGACAACGACGGGGCGAGTACCGAACTAAACACAGGAACTATACGACCTTCCCCGCGCGCGTCGCGTACTTCACCTCTATACCTTATTTTATGTAGCCGCCTAGACACAGAGGCGCGGCGAATTTATTACGATTAGTAATAATGCGATGTATTAGCGAATTCACAGCGAAATCGGTGAATTTCTCCTTTTACAGTGTAGCCGCATGAATCGCTCTTTTAATTCGTTGTGAAGTATATGTATTACACATATGCTTAGCCACATCATCGCCGGCTTTTCGCTTATAATGTAGCCATACCATATTTAACTCGTTTCGCTCTTCCAGTCGCATCGCAAATCACTGGCAACTGTAACCTCAGCCTAAAACATCAGTGATACCATGGCACCATGAGTAGGTGTTTCCCAAATCCTTTCCACATTTCATATCGATATCTGACTAATTAGATTCAGCTATATCAATCGGAACTGATAAGTTATCTACCGAAGATAAACACCCCAAAACTGTCAGTTGACGTCGCGAGCTGTTACCATGAACAACATGGACTATTCTGTACTGTTCCTGCCTTTCTTGGTCCTCATTATATTCTACTCGGTGACTTGTGTGTGCATGCATTGCTACAGAGTTTTCGGTAAGTTTTTTTATGGATGTAGGCATCAGTTTATGTATTCTGTGTCATGGTTGTTAGTCAATTAATTTTGTTATGATTTCTGTTATATTATGTTTGTTATCCCCTTCGTCATAAACTATACTATAGGAAGAAGATAGTTCATTTTGCGTTTTATAGATTTTGCAGTTAGTCCAGTCATCATTCAGATCTACTATTTACTGGTACTAGGTCTGATTGACCAGGGTGCATTTTATTCATGAAAAGTCTAATGAAGCTCTTTGTATTGTATGAAATTTGAATTATTAACATAATTGTCGAGATAAACTGACATCATAAGTCTCAACCAGATATTCTAGACCAAAGAGGAGTTATATTTAAAAGCTTTTTACCCGTCTTTTGAAAGCTGTTCTAATATCAGCTGTATGCCAGTTGTAATATTATCGTGATTTTTTAACATAATTGCATAAATCTGGAGCAGATGTTGCAGCAAAAATAGAAGTTATACCCTTAGGTATATCTTATCGTCAATAATTTCAAAGACACTAATTGTTATTAATTTGAAAGACATACTCTTTGTAATTAATAACGATTTGGCTAGTATTATGTTATATGTGGATAAGGTAACGTTCAGGTTTAAAGATCATCGATCCTTTTATTTTAATTTTTGACGTGACAACGTCTTAAATTAGGTTGTGGCTGGGAGGCACTTATGAAAAAGTGTAACGCTCGGTAACGTTACGATGAGTCACCGAACGAGAGAGAGGCCCGCCGAATGCCTTGCGTCTCTCTCCCACTCAACTATGATCATTCAATTCCTTGTTCCTATTGTGCAATTTAATTATATTCATATCAATAAATATTCTACCGAGAAAAAGACGTTGTCACGTAAAATCTTCGCCCGTAAAACCGACTTTACAGGCAACCATTTTTTTTGTATTACAGTCATTTTGGTGCTCAAAAATTATGTTACCTAGAAAGTTTTTCAGACTTTTGAAAATTGGGTTTTTTTATGTTTTGACTTACTCTTGATGAATTCCTACTTTGCCACCTCTTATCTTTGAGGATTAAAGAGAACATATCAATAAAAAACGCGCCCTTTTCGATATGTGGAAATGAGTAATTTGCCCAAAACGCGTGTTGACTCGATTTTGTAGTGCTCGTAAACTAAAACTATTCATTTTACTAAAAAAGAAACTTTTTGACAAAAAAATACTACTGACTTCCAAATAAGAAAACTACAACGTGAAAAATAACTTTATTTTTGGAAGTCGGTGTCTTTGGTAGGTACCAATTTTTTGCGTTATGGATGGAAATTAATACCCTTCATCTCTGGTGCCAGCAGAACACGTGCTATGCCTTCATTCTACTGTGTTGTTTGTCTGTTGCAGACATGAAGACTTTGGGTGGTTAACCCTGG
The DNA here is from genome assembly GCA_947562075.1 of Orthosia gracilis. Taxonomy (NCBI): domain Eukaryota; kingdom Metazoa; phylum Arthropoda; class Insecta; order Lepidoptera; family Noctuidae; genus Orthosia; species Orthosia gracilis. The sequence continues at coordinate 19,180,163 of OX387275.1, read as the reverse complement.
GCCTCTAGTCCTGGCGAACAATGATTGAGAAGTTCTAGAAACTTTCTTGAAACCACTGTCCGTCAGCAAAGTAAAACGTGGGCAATATAATTTTCTAGCTCGAATCATCTTGTACCTCTTGCATAGGTTCTACTTATACCTATCTCCCATTCCTCGAACCCTTTTTCTTCAAAAGTCGACAATGTTAATCTATACTGTTTTTGCTGTATGAATGGGCAAATGAAAATATTCCATCAGTCCTGAAGTGGGTGAAAACCTACTTTTATTCTTAAGAAGAAGCAGTTCATGGGCTATCAAGCTTTGCTCGGGTGAAAATAGAGAAAACGATGTTTTCTCAAAATAAAACCTAGCTAAATCGATTCATCGCACCTGAAACCCCTGCATACTAAATTTCATGAAAATCGTGGGAGCTATTTCCGAGATTCAGATTATATATGAACAAGAATTGCTCGTTTAAAGGTATTAGATAGGGTCATGGTGAGAAACACAGTGATGTTTACATTTTGACCTACTAGTAAAAGTGTGTTAAAAACACGTGTGACTAATTATGAACTTTTGATAACAAATCGGATCGATCGATTGCAAATGATTGTCATGCGATAATAAATAGGGCAGTAATTGATAAATATTAATTTATGTAGAGTGACTTGCTACCTCTACACCATAACAAAAATTTAAAAATCATTGTAGTAATCTATCAATCAATTATAGGTAATTCGTACGATGATGACCATTGCGTTGCATACATATATAACAAGCTGAAATTGATACGATTTCTAGGTAATCCTAATGAATCCTATAAAGACTTGACCTTTCGTGTGTAAGTATAGGACGTGGATCCACGCGAGACACTAAGACTTTTCTTTTGTTTCGCTAATTAGTGGCACAACAAAGGTAAACATATGTTTGCATGACCATGTTATGAGGCAGAAAAGTTCTGGAGTGACGACCGCGAACCGGAAGACGTTGCGTTGGAAGGCCTCCCACCAGGTGGACCGATGACCTGGTGATGGTTGCGGGTATCCGCTGGATGCGAGACGCGCGGGACCGGTCAATGTGGTGACGCTTGGGGGAGGCCTATGTCCAGCAGTGGACGTCTTTCGGTTGATATGATGATGATGGGCATGTAATATAGCACACCCAGCCCTTTTCCCATTGATGTTGTGGTCGGGTTCTAATATAACCATGTTAGTGAAACCAACCAGGATCTGATGATGGTATTCTAGAGAAATCGAGGGAACTCCTCAAATATTATAGGTATACATATAGCTGTTTTAGTATTTTCATCAATAATGCAATCATTTGCACTCAGAATGTATAATTTGGTACAGTGAAACTGATGAAAAAGACAACAATGGCCACTGGAACTCCGAAATAAAACAATTTATCCTCGTCGTGTTTTGGCTATAAATATTTTTCATGTTAATTGGAGGAACCTACTAAAACTAAAAAGAGGAAAATAAAAAAATCATTTTAACAAAAAATCAAACCGACGTCCAAAACAAAACACGAAAGAATAAAAGCGAAAAATAATTTTCTTTTCCGAAGTCGGTGTCTTTTGTACCCATTATTTGCCGTTATTCGACACCGACTTCGGCAAAGAAAATTATTTTTCGCTTTGTAGTGTTTTGTTTTACAAGTCGGTTTGATTTTTTGTTTAAAAGTTTATTTATTTATTGATGTCCACATTTGCACACTAGGCTTCTGTTGACAGTGAAAACGACACCCCTTTGCAACATTAGTGTCAGAATTGTTGGCTTCTGACTATCCCATATCGAATGTCAAAGCTAAATGACAGACGGGACAAACGGCTTCACGTGCTTTTTGAGTAATTCTGAGGCACGAAGGAGTTTCAGTATGTAAAGACAAAATCATATAGAATGGCATCCTACCTACATCATGACATTGATATTCATTAAATTCGAGTAGTAAGATTGATTGTCAATTTTTTTTTATGATTTTCGTAGATACAGTATCATGACCATACCATTGGACATGACAAGCTGGATTTCGATGCGATTGTCGATAATCCTAACTATTCCTACAAACAATGTTCAGCATCCGGAGGTCGACATATTCTACTCGAATGTGCATATATTCCTAAAAGGATGTAAAGAATCTTTTAGCACCCAGATAATTCTGTTTCTAAAAGGTTTAACATCATCACATCATTTATTTTTTTTAATTATTTTTAATTTCAAATTATTGTTATTATTATTTTATTTAAATTATTGTTAATGTATTTTTGATTATATAGGCATTGTAATATTTTTTTGTTTATTGTTATTTTTTTAATAGTGTTTTTTAAACCTCTGACAAACTATTGATTCTGCTATAGTATGAGATATAGTGAAATTGTTGACCCTCTGCACGCGTTGGGTCAAACTGTAAGTGCATTGAGTAATTGAGATAAATAAAAAAATAGTGGCTTTAATATGTTTTCAAGAACATGCAGAAATATGTATGTTTACTCTACGCCGAACTGAAACATTGACCAGTTACGTTATGGTCAGCTTCCAGCCAGCCAGATGAAGCTTAAAATCAGTATTATATTTGGAACGAGTTAGAGCCTGTCTGACCTCCACAATAACTAACTGGGTAACTCGATACCTCTTGGCAAGACTGACGTCAGATTTTCTGATTTCTGACTACCCGTAACGATGGTCAAAGATTCAGTCGGGACGAAACTACTTCACGTGCTTTGTGAGGCACAGGGTCTCAGTATGTAATGAAATGAATGACCATGGTTATGCTTCCTCAACACCATGATAATATTTACAATAAATTCGAGTAGGAGCATTAATTTGAAAATAATTCGTAATCCATCAGTATGATGACCATTCGATTGGAAAATGACATGATAAGCTGGCAATCGATGCGATTGTTGACAATCATTACTAATCCTGTAATAACTTAAATGTTATATTTGAATGAGCCTGCAGATCTACATAATGACCATAATAATTATCATAAACCCGTACTTCGTAACTGATAATATAGAATACAATTAATATTTGTTTCGGGATATTTACCAGAACTTCTGGTAGTAATGGCGTCGTGAGCGAAAAACAAGTGAGAAAGAGGGTTCTGGTAAATATCCCGAAAAAAATATTAATTCTAATGATTGTGACCATGTCAGCTTAAAAACTTATAATATAGAATACTACTTGAGAAGACTACCTAAATGAGAAAGTAACTAAAAAAACGATGTAACTAGATTTAGCCTAAAATCATAAGAGGGACAAGGACACAGACAAGGGACAGAAGACTGTGTGTTATCTGATATCTAAATATTATAAAACAAAGTAGCTGTGTGCTTTTATCTGTTTCTCAGTTTATTTCTTTTTTGAACTTCTCGACGGGATTTGATACAGTTTTATTTTATTTTATTAAAATAAGGAACAGTAAACAACTACATTATAGGATAAAACAATCGAAATATAAATTAGTTTTGTATACGTAATAATGTAGCCCACAGCACTGTTCACGGGTTAACAAATATGAATAAATCTAAAAGTCAGTTTCAATATCAGTTTTCAATAATAGAATGAAAAACGGTTTGTGTACAGTGGATACTCGCCAAACTTCTTTGCCGCCTGGAAGCTGTGGTGCTATTTTTATTTAACCTACTTTCCTAAAAGGAGGTGGTTCTATGTTCGAATTTAAGTTTGTTTTCTGTTTTTTAGGTTTCCGTACCTCTAAAGATAAAAAAGGAACGTCGCGTCTTTTCGCGTGTCACCACCAATTTTCTCAGGAACGGGTGGACCTAGCAAGTTGACATTTTTAACAGATACTGAAGTCTATAGTCCCTATAAGGTGTATAAAAATGAAGGTTCTGAGTCAACACGATTAAAAGATCTCCAAAGATCCAGTCTCTTCGTGAGGCCATGGTGGAGCGCTTGAACTTGTCCTTGCAGGCAGTCTCCGAATGGGGTGATGCCAATCTGGTCAAGTTTAATGCTACTAAAACCCAGGCGTGTCTTTTTTCCGCTAAAAAGAGCCAATTTCACCCGGCTCCAACTTTTCGTGATGTAACCGTGCCAATAACGGACCATCTTGAGCTTCTTGGCGTTACGTTGACATCGACTCTCAATTTTGGGCCTTACATTGAGGCTAAGGCTCACCTGGCTTCCAAAAAGTTGGGGATCCTTGCGAAGGTGGGAAAGTACTTCACGCCGGAACAGCTGCTCAACTTGTATCAAGCGCAAGTTCGATCGTGCATGGAGTACTGTTCTCACCTCTGGGACGGTTCTGCCAAATACCAGCTTGATGCACTAGAGTTGATCGAAAAGCGGGCCAAGAGACTTATCGGCAATGAGGCACTGGTCAAATCAAAGCTCCAGAGCCTTGAACATCGTCGCCGAGTTGCCAGCTTTTTATCGGTCGGTTTTTTATCGGTTACATTTCGGGGAGTGTGCGATGGAATTGCATGATTTAATTCCGCCCAGCCCGTTCCATCATCGGACAACCAGACGCACGGCGATGCGTCATCGGTACATGGTGGACATCCCACCCATACGCACAAAACGTTTTGGGGACACTTTTATTATGCGTACAGCTAAGGAGTGGAATTCCCTGCCGGAGTCTGTATTTCCCGATAGCTACAACCTAGGGGTCTTTAAGTCAAGAGTGAATAGGTTACTTCTAGGCAAGTGTGCTTCACCGTCGACCACATCATCGCTTACCATCAGGTGAGATAGTGGTCAAGCGCGAGCCTATTTACAATAAAAAATAAATAAAAATAAAAAAAGAGATGGGCAAATTTAGATTTGCGCGAATACTTGTAAGTACCAAAAATTACCTTAAATTTTAACTCTATTTTATTTTTTGGAATTTTCCCTTCACTTGTGCTGTAAGACCTTGCTTTTAACAAAAAATTACAATTCTAGGTCAACTGGAAGAACCCTATAGATTTTGGGTCGAAAACCTAAATGGTAGTTCCCGTTGACCTAGAATCACTAAATTTGGCAAACAGTAAGGCCTTATAGAAAAAATAAAGGAAAAATTCCAAAAAATAAAAAATTTTGTAAATTCAGGTAAATTTTGGTATTTACAAGTTTTCGCGAAAATCTAAATTTGCCCATATCTTTAAAACTTTGCCACCAATAAAAATGATACCAATTTTATTATGGCGGTATAATGGGTAGGTACAGAACCCTCGGCGCACGAGCCCGACCCGAAAGTATTTTTTCACTTTGTAGTGTTTTTATTTGGAAGACGGTAATATTTTTTTGTAAAAAAGTTTTTTGTTGTATGACCTGCGTAGCCATTTTAGCCAAGTTCGGGGCGGCCAAGAAGTTTGGCGAGAACTGTATCTTTAAGATTCTGCCCATGCGACGCCGAATTTCAGTCACTGCGATCAATCTCAGAGAAGACTTGTCAACGACACAGGAGATACCTATATAATTATTATGGTGTAGGCACAAATGTGCACTATCACAATTGTACCCTTTATTCTTTCACTCTCATAGTCCGATGGGACAGCCGAGGGACGGAGGGTCATGTTATGACATCTGCTTAACAGCGAATCAAATAAGTCATAGGTAATTGTTATGAATTGGAGGGCATTTAAAAACCTACGTGAAGGAAGTCTCGTTCATTAAGGGTATGATTTAAGCTGTCACCAATTTAATTCATTTTGTGTTTCTTAAATAATAGGGTTTGCCCTCAAAATAGTAGATTTGTCACCAAAATGTAGTCACCAAACAATATAAAATCAATTCCACAATAAATTACCGAAAATCATGGAGATATGGGGTCAAGTACCAAATAAATGGTTTTGTATGTATTATAATAGGTTTGTCCTAATAGTATTTAAGCAAACTAATTTAAAGAGATCACCAATAAATCATATATTAGGTCACTAGAAAATTTAATAAAGTTAGATTGGTGTATATGCAACAGAGTCGACGGAGCCCCGCTGTGCGAGGCTCCTATTTCTGAATGCAGGGTCTAAAGTAACCTAACACGAAGGAGATGACGGGAGCTGAGTTCGCTCGCTTTGCTCGCTCACTACAGCTTCCGTCATCTCCTTCGAACCTAACCTGTCCGAGACGGGGTGCCCTAAGCTCCCGAGCTCGCTTCGCTCGCTCTTGGACCGATTCATTGACCATAATTTGTTATTTTAATGTTGACATTTTCATTAAAATTATAAATTGATGTATTAAATTAGTAACGAATACTATTATTTTAATAACTGAACGAAATAAAATGTAACAAATAAAAAGGAGTCGCAGTCAGGGATCGATAATCGATTTATTTGGTGACAGATCTACCATTCTGAGCACCAAGCTATTATTTAAGTAATAAAACTATTGTTATAAGAACGAAGTTTATATTCATGTAATGCACTACAATTTTATTGGTAATCCATCTCATATTTTACACATTATATTAACAATAATTTGGTAATTCATACCTGGGAACACTCTTTGTTTATCTGAGAACGAAAATATTTCGTGGCGATAGATCTATTTATTAGGTGATACAACTTGATGACAAATATAAATTTTGGTGACAAAAAATATAGTTCCCGTTCATTAAGCCACTGATATCTATCATATTTTTATTTTCATGATCTTTATAATATTTACAGAGAAACAAAGAATTTAGACTACTAATTCCTATCCATTATCTACCGATCAGTGGATATAAATCATGATTCATTCAATTAGGATCTGCAAATCATTGTGAAAGTTCATAAACAATAATAATTAATTATAAGGTAGATAGTTTTGCAGGTAATAATGATAGTTAAAAAAACATTACCACCTTCTGGGCAGTTGGGTAAACAATATTATGATTGTGGAAAGGAATCTGGTTGAAGACCTGTTACGGACAAACGACTGTCATATAATTAAGTAGATGAATAAAGGATGATTTATCTAAGTCTTGTTATATACGCGGCAGTAGATTATGAATTTGTTTATCAGGCACTAAACACAGCAGCAGTTTTAGTGCAGCGCCATCTAGTGGTGAGTAGCTTAATTAAAACAGACTGCTTTTACCGCCATCTGTTGTTTGATAGGAAAACCGAAATAATGATTAGTAATTGTACTAGATGGCGCTGCTAGTCCTGTGTGCATGTGATTTTCAAAAAGTGTTGTTTACAAAACAATGGTTTAAGAAAAAAAATTAGGTGTGTAGATCTTCATCTTTAATCAACGTTTTACTCTATAAAAGTCTATTCAGTTTGCATCAATAACCTTCAATTACTACAATTATTAAATTGTTAATCACTTGCATATTTTTTTGCCTTTATGTTCTTTTCACAAATCAGTGAATCAAAATAAAACATGGGACTTATGAAGATAAAACAGAAAAAAGCACAACATAATTTCAAGTAGTAGCTGGTAGAGAAGTAGTACTCCATAACTTCTCTACCAGCGGCCATTGACCCCGTAGTCAGCCATTGTTACTTGATATTTAAAGTTAAGACTTGTTTTTGTTACCCGACTGCCGAAGGAGGGTAATGTGTTTATCAGTCTCTGTATGTATGTATGTTTGTTCCTATGTGGCGTTCCAGAGACCAAATGTGTAGGCCGATTTTGATGATTCTTACCTCAATCAATTCTTGTTAACCTTGCGAGCCCATCGTGTGGGGTATCAAAATAAAGGGTTTGAAGAGGTGATTTCAAAAATATATAAAACTTACATGTTTAAGATACCTAATTCTAAAAAAAAAACTATAAAGTTATAAATAAAAAAAGTTAATTCAAACAAAAACTACAATCGACTTCCAAACAAAACACTACAAGGTAAAAAACTAACTTCAATTTCGGAAGTCGGTGTTTCTGTTTTCGTTTCTTCGTTTTTTGACACCGACTTCCGAAATTGAAGTTATTTTTTTACTTTGTAGTGTTTTTGCTTGGAAGTCGGTTGTAATTTTTGTAAAAAAGGTTTTGTTTTCACTTTTTAGTTGTGGTACATAATGGACCAGTTCTATAGGCACCTAGCCTATAGAACTGGTCCATTATGTACCACAACTATCTACGGGTATAGTGCCCAAAGTGAAGCCAGAATAGATTAACCCGATAACATGAAACTTAAACGAAACCGGTGCAATGAGAGTATACCAGGGTGAACTGTTCACACCTACGTACCCCTTAAGAGCGTACCAGTGTGATGTTATGTTATGAAATGGTGTAAACAATAAACAGACATGCGATTGGATCCATCCAGAGTGATTTGCCGTCATTTATTGAAGAGTTCTGATGTATTTCTCCCAAGTTCTTCATCAGATCTTGATGAAAATTAAATAGGACCACATGACAAGCACCCGCTTTCAAATGAAAAAAGAATCATCAAAATTGGTTCGCCCAATAAAAAGTTTTGAGGTAACAAAGAAAAAAAAAATACAATCGAATTGATAACCTCCTTTTTTTGCGAAATCGGTTAAATATCAAAAAACCTGACTGCTTAAAAGGCGAAATAAAAAGACGTAAACCAGAATAAAATCATACTGTGCCATCGGAGGATACATCTGGTTTTGGTCAGCCAGCTCGCGCCGTATCCTCCGACTGCACAACATGATTTTCTTCTTGTTTATGTCTTTTTTGCTCGCCTCTTAAGCAGTCAAGTTTTTTGATATTTTGAATTAACTGTTTTTATAGTCATAAATCAAATCGAATTCATGTCCACTACGTAAGCCGAGTTTCTCTATTTAATTTTATTTGACCTTGAATAACTAGCTTCTTATCTTCGATCAAGAATCTTCTAATAATACATCCTTAACGGATACGGACCTCACGTTTTCTTAATTTATTTACTTGTTATTGATTTATATATGCTTTATTGTAGGTAAACCAACCATACCAACAACACCAACCAACCAACCACCCAACCAACCACCAATTCATATTTTCCCGGCGATTAACCGGAATCAAAAAGCCCTTTGAATTTGTTATTTTATCAAGGTATATTAAGTGATCTGCTGTTAGTTCAGTACGATGACGACACGGTTGGCACAGTGGTTGAGAGATCGGCTGCTTTAAGTATGTTTGTATGGCTTACAGATAGTTGTCCCAGATCTACGTGTTTGTGTATATGGGTAGTGTTTGTAAACGTACACACGATACAAGAAAAATTCCTAGTGTGGCGCAACGTTTATTTTTTACCCGATTGCCGAACGAGGGTAATGTGTTTTAGTCTATGTTAGTATGTATATTTGTTCCTATGTGGCGTTCTAGAGAACAAACGCATTGGCCGATTTTGATTATTCTAACGTCGATTCGTCTTAACCCTGCGAGTGTCACTGGCTACATCAAAACTGGAAACTAGAAAAATGGTGGCTTTTGGGCGCCATATTGTGGGGGCCGAATTTTTTTTTTCTTCCAAACCCATCGTGTGGAGTATCAAAACTAACTAAAAAGTTGTAAATTAAAAAAATATTTAAAGATAACACAAAACCCGACTGCTTAAAAAGCGAACTAAAAAGACGTAAACAAGTAGAAAATCATGCTGTGCAGTAGGAGGATACATATGCGCAAGCTGGCTGACCAAAACCAGATGTATCCTCCGACTGCACAGCATGATTTTCTTCTTGTTTACGTCTTTTTAGTTCGCTCTTTAAGCAGTCGGGTTTTTTGTTACCTTTTTAATAATAATAAATTTCCTTTAAGTTAAGCGTCTTAAATCTAAAGATTGTGCTAACATTGATTTGAACCACCATCACGTTTTTAAAAGCAGATCCAAATTTAAATCTAAAGCATCCAATTTTACTCATTATAAAACTATTCCATTCATTTGCAACAAAAGAGCCGACATAATGAACTTGATCATCACAATGGCGCTCAATCTCGTTCACTTGAGCGTCACGCGATCAGTCACAAGACGCGTCAGATTCAGTGCAGCTGGTCACATTACCCGCTGGTCACCCTGCTCGTTATTGACGATGCGTGACGATCGGGTTATAGATCACCGCGTGAGTTTCTGGTGTTCCTCTAATTTGTTTGGTACCCTTGGGAACTAGTTATTCAGGCACTCGATGACCTATTAAGATGGTTCAATGATCATAAGCCTTATGATGTTCAGTTATATAGGAAGCGCACCGTTCCAAATTTTTGCTTACCAACGCGCTGCCACACGGCATCTGCTGGGAGACAATGGTATATTATCTTGCTACCTTTCTTAACGTCAATTTAAACAGGATCCTCACCCGAGTTTCTCAGCTCTAAATTATCGCAAAATTAATGTGACAAATTCTCAAGCTCAGCTGTGATTGGTTTTTGAAAATTCATTCAACCAACGGCAGATACTCGTAACGCGTGCGTTACATTTTGTCACATTAATTCTACGATAATTTAGAGCTGAGAAATTCGGGGTCAGTATTAATCTCCACATGACTCAACAAAGAGGAGGGTAAATAAATGGCTACTGTCCCTGGACTACTTCAAAACCGAAAACTACTGGCTATTCCCCACGCATAAACACATACACACACAAACTCACAAACATACTAGCACCCATACTTTTTTTAGTTTTTTTTTATTTGTTCTAATTAAATTGGACTTTGTATTAATAATTTAATTTATTTTTACTTTCATTTATATTATTTTTAATATTAAAAATAAGATTGATAATTTTAATGTAATAAGTAATTTTAATGACAATTCTTACAAAAAGAATATATTTCGATTTTAATATTTATTTCATTATTGGCTTCAATATTAATTTTGACTTTACTTTTGATTATGACTTTAATTATGATTTTGATTTTAGCCTTTGTTTCGATGATTTTAAATGATTTTTTTTATTGTAGTTTAGCTTGCGCTTGACCACTAGGTATCTTATCTGATGGTAAGTGATGATGTGGTTGAAGGTGTAGTACACTTGCCTGGAAGTAACCTATTATCTCTTGATTTAAAGACGCTGAGATTATTGCTATCAGGAAACACAGACTCCGGCAGTATAATGAAAGTATTTCCAAACACCACCAACCGATAAAAAACCGACAAGCTGGCAACTCGGCGACGATGTTCAAGGCTCTGGAACTTTGACTTAACCAGCGCCTCATTGCCTCTTGACCCGTTTTTCGATTTTTAACTTGGATTTGATTATAACCTTGATTTCGATTTTAATTTGGATTGTGATTGTAATTTTAATGTTGATTCTGTCTTAAATTTTATATTTCGATTTTAATTATGATCTTGATTTTAATTAAGCTTTGAGTTTGATTGTAATTTTATATTTGGTTTTAATTTTATTATTGAGAGGATTTTAATTTTGAGTTTGTTGTTATTTAGATTTTTAATTATGATTTTGATTGTAGTCTGGGATTTTTGTGTCTGGTAAATTATAATTATGAAACGTATCAGATATTTATCAATCAATCAATCAAAGAATTTATTTGCAACGAATGTAGGTTCCATTAAAATACAGGTGGAGTAAATAGGAGAGAGCCATGTACATTCTGTCTAGAAATAGGCACGCAAAAATTCATAAAAATGATTAATTAGGTACTTATTAAAAAAAAAAACACAAATTAAAATGTCACAGAGTCATTACAATTATACATACATTAACTAATATTCATTAACTCATATTAAGTCAAAGTTTGAGAAGTCGGTTAAAAATAAACTACATTAATTTTGACTTTACCTTTAAGCTACCTACTATTATTAGTTTTTTAACCGACTTCCCAAAAAGGAGGAGGTTCTATGTTCGACATTATGTATGTTTTTTTTATGTATGTTCACCGATATCTCCCTCAATTGAGGACCGATTTTGAATTTTTTTTTGTTTGAAAGAGTATGTTCCGAAATTGTTCCCATTTTATTTTGGTGAAGAATGCGAAGATATACAACAGAGCTCTTAAATAAATATCAGCAAAACTCTCGGAATAGCTGCAATCGCATATATGTTTATTGTTTATACCATTTCATAACATAACATCACGACAGTACGCTCTTAAGGGGTACGCAGATCTCTCATTTCACCGGTTATGATCTTGTTTCATGATATTCGGGTAATCTATTCTGGCGTTATAGGTACTGACAACTGAAAAATAAAAAAAAACTTTTTACAAAAAAATACTACCGACTTACAAATAAAAAACTACAAAGTGAAAAGTAACTTTATTTTTGGTAGTCGGTGTCCATAACACAATATATTGGTACCTATGAAAGACACCGACTGCATTATTATTTTATTTTTACTTATTTTTCACTTTGTAGTTTTATTATTTGGAAGTCGGTAGTATTTTTTTGTAAAAAAGTTGTTTTTTGATAAATGTAATAGTTTCATTAGTAATTTTAGATCAATGACATGAGAGTTCGGGTTCCGAGTCACGTCATATCGCTGTTAGTAAGCCAAGAAATAGATCTTATGTTTACGTTTACGGCTGGTCGAAACAGTTTGTGACGCACTTATAGTAATTGTGAAGTAACTTGGAACGCGGCGATAATCACATACCTATATTACTACGTCAGCTACGAACAAAGCATTATCAGTAGCCTCCATTAGTTCCGACCGCGGCTTCTCAAAGCGCATCGGTATGCGCTTTGCTATTGCGGCGCAATTGTTTGAAGTTACGTCTCTGTAACATAACTACTTATTTGTGTTTGTAGGACACGTCGAAAACACTCTACTAATATTAGATAATTATAAAGAATGTCTGTATGTTGACGGGAATACATAATAACAGTTGCACGGGTCGGTCTTCGTGTCGAGGTCAGTTCGTGGATGGGTATTTTCTAATTTTATAGGCTCGCGCTTGACCACCATCTCACCTGATGGTAAGCTATGATGTGGTCGACGGTGAAGCACGCTTGCCTAGAATAACCTATTTACTCTTGACTTAAAAACTCCTAGATTGTAGCTATCGGGAAACACAGACTCCGGCAAGGAATTCCAATCATTCCGGTGATGAAACGGGCTTGGTGAAATTAGATCGAGAAATTCCATCGCACACTCCCCGAAATGTAACCGATAAAAAACTGACAAGCTGGCAACTCGGCGACGGTTTTCAAGGCTCTGGAGCTTTGACTTGACCAGTGCCTCATCACCGATGAGCCTCTTGGCCTGCTATTCTTTAGTCTCCTCCCTGCCTGCAAGCAAATTATTCTGTTGGTTCAGGCTTTCATTTTGTAGATCTTTGACAGTCAATGCGGGTAGTTAGAAGCCTGAAACCTGACATCAGTCTTGCTAAGGGGAGTTTGTCAACAACAATTCCACCGCACTATTCCCAAACCACTGTAGTCTGTAACTCCTGAAAGCTAGAATTAACAATGGCAACCACTAAAAACGCGTCGTGGCAATGAAGCTCGACGAGGACCCGGAGAATGAATTTAACTGTTTTGGTTCCCGAAACGTTGGACAACACGGTTGCTGCAATGGTTGGTCGATTGACTCCTGCGCTGCGTGTCGCGAGTTCGATTCCCGCTCGGAACAAATATTTGTATGGCATTCAGATACTTGTTCTGGATCTGGGTGTCTTGTGTATGTGAGTTCAAATGTGTGCGTAACGCACAAACAATAAAGTAAGAAATTTCTAGTGGGGGCAACGTTTTTTATTTAAAAATAAACGAAATTCATCGGAAAAGAATAAAAGAGGAGTTGGAATATATCATAATTTCCACTTCCTTCCATATCAAGCAGGAGACAGAACAAACAAGGCCAATAAGAACAAAGGGTCGTTTACAACTGGGATAAGCCAACTACTGGGTGGCTGGCCTATTAACTTCTTAATCCGGTAGTTGGTATGTTTCCTTGGGATAAACAAAACACTTATCATACAAATACAAATAATTTATTATTCCTTCATAAGTATGTACAAACATCTGGTAATTAAAGTGCTCTTTTAGGCAACAATAGCCTGCAGTTGAGCATTTCGTTCTTCCATAAAGTATCATTACAACAAGTACCTAACAGCATACAATTTTGAGCATAAAAGAATTAAAATCAGAATTAAAAATAAGAAATAAAATAATTGTAAAAATTATCATCATAGGCCACGGGCAGAAAATAAAAATATAGAATGAATCAAAGAGGTTGTCTTACAAATACGATGGTACTAACATTGCTCAACTCCATGCACTTATAGGTGTGTCGTAAGACGGCCATTCGTTGCTACCTCTAGGTCGTGGCAGACGTGAGCTAATGCACGCTGGGTTTTAATGATCCGCGGTGATTCATCGTCTGAGCAATACTGTGTGTACTTCAGAATAATTACGAGCGCTTCGGGCTATAATTTAGGTGGCGTAGTTGCCTAAATACGTTTGGTCCTCTGATTCAAGCAGACCTTTGCTTAACACAATAGATTCCCATTTATTTATTTACGAGCTGTGCCTGCGGCTTCGCTCCCATCAACTGCCTACTCACCCTACTTACCTATCTACTCTGCTTGCCTGTTACCTACCCTACCAAGTACCTACCTACCATTTTCTTTTTCTAGTGTCATTCTTCCGCGGAGAATCTTAACACCACCAGACAAACAGCCAAACAGCCAAACAGACAAACAGATAAACAGACAAACAGACAGACAAATAAACAAAGAGCCAAACAGACAAACAGACATACAGACAAACAAACATCCAACAGCCAAACAGACAAAAATTCTAAAAATGCTGGAAATGGGTTCTGTTGGTTATCCTTTAACGCCCTGGCTATTTCTTTTACCCGAGTGCCGAAGGAGGGTAATGTGTTTAACAGTCTATGTATGTATGTATTTATGTTTGTTCCTATGTAGCGTTCTAGAGACCAAACCCGTTGGCATATGCGCGAGCTGGCTGATCAAAACCATATGTATCCTCCGACTACACAGCATGATTTTCTTCTTGTTTACGTCTTTTTAGTTTGCTTTTAAGGCAGACCACTTTATTGGCAAAAGTTTAGGTACTAAACCAACGTAATCTATACTTTATGAAAATCTGCCAGCATCTTAGCCCGCGTGAATGTCGAAAATTATCCCTAGGGAATATATTCCCGGTATACAAAGTATTCTTTGTGCTATTCCAGTCTCAAATATAAATTATAGTCTACAGCCGTCTTGTGTAAGTGCGCAAAGAGTTCAAACTCTGTCTCAACCGACCAAATCGACCAATCACATGCGAGATGAATGACGCGATGTTTTTGTGTGTTTTCAATTCCAACCAGTAGTTCCTGAGATTAGCGCGTTCAAACAAACAAACAAACTCTTCAGCTTTATATATTAGTATAGATAGAAGCTCTAGACTAAGTGTCAGTCAGTCAATCAATGGCAATCTTTATAGGATTAATCACGTGCCATTACAATAGCGTGTGCTATTGTAATGGCCCGTGTGATTCCCATAGTTTCACTTTCGTTTATAGGATGTCATTTGTGTAGGAGCCTCTTAATCCACACGCACAGGTAAGCACAGAAAATGGAGGCCCCCTATCTATCTACCTCTCCATATGGAGAGACATAACTAGCAATTTTATTTTCGTAGCATTTTCTAATGTTATAAATAGATCTATCACACACTGTACGTGTTTGAGACATAGCCGACGTCAACTGTTATCTCAAATCACAGATTCATGATGACTGTTCTACCTATTTTTTTACCCGACTGCCAAAGAATCTGCTGAAGCATGTGTTTATCAGTCTATGTATGTATGTTGTTCCTATGCGGCGTTCTAGAGACCAAACGTGTTGGTCGATTTTGATGATTCTTACGTCAATCGATTCGTTTTAATCTTTTATTATTAAAACTGTGAAATAGAAAAATGGTGAATTTTGGGCGCCATATTGTGGGGGCCCAATTTATTTAACGAAATAAATATTTAAGTGATTTCAAAAATATGTAACACTTATATGTTTAAAGTCACTTTCTTGTCCGTCTGTCCATCTGTCCGTCTGTCCGTGTGTCACCACCGATTTTTTCAGGAACCTAACAAGTTGAGATTTATACCAGATAGTGAGGTCTACAGATCCTTTTAGTTGTATAAAAATCAAGGTCCTGAGTCAATACGATATAAAAGATATAACCAAATTTAGATTGCCGCGAAAACTGGTAATTACCAAAATTTACATAAATTTTCATCTTTTTTTATTTTTCGGAATTTTCCCTTTACTATTTTTTTTTAGTAAAGGTTATATTATATAGGCTAGCGCTTGACCATTTGGGTCGAAAACCTATATGGTAGTTCCTGTTGACCTAGAATCACGAAATTTGGCAAAAAGTAAGGTCTTAAAGCACAAATAAAGGAAATATGCCAAAAATTAAAGAACGCTGAAAATTAAGGTAAATTTTGATAATTAAAAATTTTCGCGAAAATCTAAATTTGCTCATATCTTTAAAACCAATAAAAATTATACCAATTTTATTATGGTTATATAATGGCCGTAGGTACGGAACCCTCGGCACACACAGTTCGACTCGCACTTGGCCGCTTTTTATTTCTATTTCAACTTCAATACTTATCTCGAACTCTCCAATGTAGCTAGAAATCACTGCGTCTGACGGTCTAATCTGTTGACAGATTCTCTCCCATGAGATTGATTAGTGTCCCTACTCTTCATCTATATATATTATTAGATTTTACTCACTATGATTCTTGATGTTAAGTTCGCTAGCAACTGCTGGATAGTCCCAATTGTCATCTAATAAAGAGATATTTTTTTGGCGCAAATCTGTAGTGAAGCTAGCAAATTCAGTACTTGATGAAAGAAGGTGCGGAGTAGTGCGTTGTAAAGATTCAAAATCCTCTCGACCGAATTTGGCCAACCTCAACGGCGATTAGCCAAGTACGCAGGATATATTATAGTGCACAAGTGTGTGCGTAAACAGTTACACTGCCCATTCTATTGTTCTCATAGGTAAATAGTACAGCAATCCAACACGACAGGGAAGAGACCTTACCGACATTCAATCTCCGGTCTGGTACAGCAGTCGTGTTTCGAGACTAACGAGGTAGTTATCCCCGGGATATACTTCCAGCATACGTCTGCCGCAAAAGTTACCAAAGGCAAATGAGACTTTTACTTTGCCTGAAAAATTGGAAATACGCACCGGCTAATCTCTTGGTGTGAGTATTGATCTGAGGTGACCCTCGCCAGGTCATCGGACGCTTTGACAACCTAGACATAATCTAAAAGTTGACGAGTTTATCTTAATTTATCGAACACGGGACCAGTTTAATCATGTTCAGATGATGGACGGAATTCGGTCAACTACAATCGAATGTAAGATTTCACGCCAGGCCACTTGACCTAGACAGTCCCAGACTGTAATTCAACATAATATGCATGAAAATGTATGTAAATGATAATATTAACGCTTATGTATAGTTCTCGCCAAACATCTTGGCTGTTCTGAAGTTGGCTTTCCCATGCGCAAGGCACGGATCGGTGCTGTTTATAACCCCCGACGGAAAAGAGGAGTATTATAAGTTTGACGTGTGTACCTGTGTATTTGTGTATGTGTGCCGTTCAAAAGTTATGGGCGTTTTACTATTTGAATTGAGGTGGGTTCGCAAAAAATGTTGTGTCATAATTACATGTTCAATTGATTGTCGATAGAAGCGCGTCTACTACTAGATAAATTGTGTAGCATGCAATAAAAACATGTCGAGGGTTTTTTATTACAGTTTACTTGTTATGTGAGATTTAATCCGCAGTCATTGTAGCCAACTTCAGGACGGCCAAGAAGTTTGGCGAGAACTATAAATGTGTGTGATACTCGTACTATCAAATTAAAATAAATTTCATTCCTTTATACATGGAATAGAATAATATCATCATGCAGAATTTCTATGTTCCGTTTAATAAATGTTCATGTAATTCATCATCATTTTCCGCCGAAAGAGATATTGGAATCATTTTACAGCCGCTTAATAAGATATTTCAGCTTTGTCTTAGACCACGTTTCCATCTGCAACCAACGCACATGCAAGTTGCACTACATTGCGGACTACTAAGGTATTAAGTGATCAATCGTTCGATCGTGACCCGCAATGGTATTTAACATAAACATCCTGTTTGCAGATGGAAACGCGGCCTTAAGGACAAGATATCTGCAATACTTCCGGAATTGTAGACGTCCATAGGCGGCAGTAACGACGACGAAAGACCTTAGTAATATCACAAAAACTTGCTGGACCTCAGCATCAAACCACGAACCTTGCACAAATGATATAATAATCACCTTTGTTTCTACCTTTGTCTATGACGACGTCACCAACCTCCTTGCCTCGATTAGCCGATGAGATACTTTGTGCCAGATACTGATAGATAGCGCCTTTGTTGTGTCCAAGAGCTATTGTTTTTGTTTAGATAACAACATTATTGTTTATGCTGATAACTGAGGTTTTTTTCAAGAATAATTGGACTTTTAGTACGGAACGATATCACAGAAATAAAATAGAAACAAATAGAAACACTACGATGACTAATCTATCTCTATACCGAAGTTCATCAAAATTGTTACAGTGGTTTAAGCGTGAAAGCGTGACAAACAGACGGACAGAAAGTTACATTTGCATTTATAATATTTATATGTGAGCCCACCATATGGCTAGTTGTCTACTTGATCGCTAGAGTGAAGGCTTCATTGCAATCTATTTAATGTTAAAATCCGAAACCTGACCCGAGAAATCAAACATCATCAAATGTGGGGTCGGCTTTAACTGATGCAGTTTCGTACTTCCCATTGTTTTACACGCAGCGCTACCTATCTGACCTCCACAACCCGGTCACTGGGTGAAACGATAACCCTTGGCAAGACTGGTGTCGGCTTTCTTTAGATTCAGACTACCCGAAACGACTGTCAATGATCTACAAATGGCTACCGGTATCAACCAGTGTAACCTGCTGTCCAAGGCACAAAGGAGTCCCTGTAGGTAATTAAAAGGAAATGCGGGCAGAGAGCTCTGACTGAATTGCCTTAGTAAAAAGTCATAATTCAGTTTATGGAATATCTTTTAAATTGGTCCAATTTTGGAGGATGAAATAGGCAATAGCCAAACCTCGGATTATGACTTTTTACTTAGGATATTCAGTCGGATGCCTGCAACCGCATTTTCTCTTAATGGTCACCCATTCACTTTATGACGGACCGATCTTAGCAAGCGTTGCCTAACCTTGAAGATCGACCCTTGTGACCGTTAATCTACGAGCTCCTTTTTCATTAAATTCAATAAATCAGAAAAAAATCTTAATAGAATCCTAATCCGGATAGAAAGACCAAATGACGTAAATACCAGAGACAACCGGTTTGTTTTCCCACTATTATATTCTTGTACCTTTTTGTAGTACAAGAACAATTAATTTAAATTACTGTCATATTCACGGAAACATTAATGCAGACGTCGTTCCGTAGTTTTGAACGAAGGTCGATGATACGAGAACGTAGAAAATAATTACTGTAGAGAATTTTATGAAGATAAGAGTGCAACTACCTTAACAGCGGTTTTTGCAATGTTCATAATAAAGCAAGCATTAGTTTTATAGTTTTAAAGATTATTTCATTATCATCATCAGACTATATCAGTCCACTGCTGGACATAGGCTCCTCCACTTGCACGCCATATGCTTCGATTTTCGGCAACTCTCATCCGGCCACTACCAGCCACCCTGCGTAGATTGTCGATCCATCTAACCTGAGGGTGTCCTACCTTAAGTTTTCCAGTTCGTTGTTCAGTTTGCTTATTCTCTAAGTTATGTCGACAACTTTCGTTCTCTGCTGGATCACCTCGTTCCGGATTCGATCCCTTAGAGAGACTCAAAGCATAGCCCTCTCCATAGCTCGGCGAGTGACCTTGAGCTGATGGACCAGCCGTACCGTAACAGTCCACGTTTCAGCCCCGTAAGTCATAACAGGCAGGATGCGCTGATCGAAGACTTTAGGCTCTGTGGATTATGCAACGAGAAGAATCGACGAAGTTTCCCAAAGGCCGCCCAGCTCAACTGTATTCTTCTGCTAGCTTCCCTCTCAAAGTTGTTTTTACCAAACTGCAGATTTTGCCCAAAGTAAAAGTATTCTTGAACAAATCTTGGGAGCACTGCCATTGACAACAATCGGTCCCGGAGCGGCGTATGGGTTGAACATAACCTGAGTTTGAAAGATGACGATAAATTACGATAAATTTAATCCTAAAAGGAATCCTACAAGGACCCATGCTGGCCCGATCTCGAATAAATTGATTATAATAAATTAGGGAACACAATATTGATACCTAGTGATGTAGTCAGGATAGCATAGTAATGGATATCTACTTTTGACAAGATGGTAATGGATTTTTTTGGGGAGCTAACACCTCCCAACTTTTATTCCCTGATGAAGAGAAACAGCTGACCGGTATCTTTAGGGTTCCGTACCTCATAGGGAATATTGAACCGTTATAGGATCACTTCGTTGGCAAGACTTTTTCTCTGGAGCGCCTGGAGGGATACCTCCAGGCGCTGATATATAGTACTAATTTCAACTTGATAAAGTTGAAATTTGTACTATATATTCAAGTCAGCAATCTCTTGTACCTGAGAAAATCAAACTTGTAAATCAAGGCAATCAAAAGATACGGCCGTTTATGTCGCATTTTTGACGAATTGCAAGGGAATCAAAAGCTATCGGATACTTCCCGTCGAACCATGAAATTTGGCAAGATATAATTAGATTAGATTTTTATTTTGTCTCTTTTTTTACATAAAAATAACTTATTTGCAGTTGGTAAACTACTGTAATCTATATTGTTGTATGGGGACAACAATTTACGAATGGCAAAGATTTTTGTCCCTTTGTTAGAACAATGTTTGATTCTTTCATTGTTTATGAACGTCTGTGATGTTACCTAATTATTTTGGTGAATGTAGCTGTTGAACCCTCGGTGCGCGAGTCCGACTCGCAGTGTCGGACTTGGCCAGTTTTTTTTATATATTTTTGGTTTACAGAAATCCGTCACTTTTGAGTCTCTCTCTCTATCAAGGAGTTCTCTTTTTAACCCCCGACGGAAAAAGAGGGGTGTTATGTGTTTAACGTGTGTTGCTGACTGTGTGTCAATCTGTGGCACCATAGCTCCTAAACGGAAGAACCGATTTTGATTTAGTTTTTTTTTGTTTGAAAGTTGACTTTGTCGAGAGTGTTCTTAGCTATGTTTGATTGAAATCGGTTCAACCATACAAAAGTAATTCGCATTTTACTCTTTGAATCTGAGTTTTTTTGCAAGATATCATGTCATAATTACGTCTTTCGATAGATTATCGATTGATGATTTCTACTACTAGGTATATTATATATAGTTTAGAATAGAATTTCTCTTTATTCGAGTATCCATGACTCAAAAAATGGTTAGTAAAACTTACAACTATGTTAGTAACACAGATATTAACAAATTGACACTACAAAACAAAACAACAAATAACAGTGGATCACCGTTGCGACAAACCATGTGAGATGGCACAACAGCGACCCACGAAAACACAGTCTAGGCGACTTGAGATCATACTTAAGATACTGTTGGAGCTGCCCCACACCCTGCGTACCATGGATGCACACCTTTTGCGCATGGTTGTGTAGAAACAATCCACATGCGCATCAGCAAACATCCCCGATGCACTACAGAAGCGAGGCAGCCCCACCAGCATCCTAAACGCATTATTGAACTGAACACGGAGAGCGCTGTACGATTTTTGCGTATATCTAGCCCACAGGCTGCTCGTGTAAAAGGATGTACAGTAAGCTCGAAAGAGCGTTACTTTGACCGAAATTGAGCATCGTGCAAACCTGCGAGCCAGCATGTTCGCTCTAACCGACAACGAACTCCGCTCCCGTTCAATGTCGTCATCATCTTTGAGATTGGGGGTTAATATATGACCTAGATATTTAAACGTATGGACTCTTTTTAAAGGCGTGCCATAGAGTAAAACAGGTGGCACCTTATTAGGGCTCTTACCCCCAGCCTCAAAGACCATGATCTCAGACTTCTTAATGTTATATGCCAGGCCATGTAACTTAGCATATGCCTCACACTGGGCAACCAGTTTTCTCAACCCACAGATTGACGCACTCAGCAGCACCATGTCGTCCGCGTAACTGATATTATTAACGCAGATACCGTCTACGTAACATCCAACCCTGGTACTGCTGAGCTCGGCAATGAGTTCATTCACATACAGGTTGAAGAGCGTAGGTGAGCTCAACCCACCCTGCCTCACCCCACACTCCAACCCGTACGGATGAGACAACGCACCAGCCCATCGTACAGTGTTGATCTGGCTCCCATACCAAAACTTAAAAATGTTTATGAGTTCTGTGGGTAAATAAACCCGCTCTAACTTACTCCATAACACATCATAAGAAACCAGATCAAAAGCCTTAGATAGATCGAGGAAGCAGGCATAAACAGACGTCTCACGCTTCGCATAGTATGTGACAGCATGCTTAAGACACAACACTGCACTCTCAGTTGACAATCCAGCCCTGAAACCAAACTGGTTGTCATGTATGGTTGTTCTTTTATTCAATTGTGCATTAAGCATGCTGTCGAAAACCTTCGATATCACAGTAGCCAGGGAAATGGGCCTATAGTTACTGCTGTCGGCGAGGTCACCAGTTTTGTTTTTAGCGACTGGTACAACAATTGTTTGCATCATCTCACTAGGCATGTAACCATGACCCATACAGAAGCTATACAGCATAGCAAGTACCCTAGGTAAGTGAGGGCCAGCATATCGGAGGTGCTCGATGCTAAGCCCGTCATGGCCGGGGGACTTACCCCTTGACATACATCTAATCGTTCGAGTAATTTCTGCGGCCTTAAATTTAACCCCTATTTCCATCCCGGGCATAACATCGGGCACCGACCGCGATGGACCCAGAGGAGATTTGACAAAGAACGCCTAAAAAGCATGAAATAAAAATAAAAATTAAAACACTCGATTTAAAAACCTCTAAAAAGCAAAAAATAAGCCTCATACTCGCTTCGAGGAACCGCTAAGTAAATAAAATAATCTGCTGTTAAATAAACGTTGGCGGTTCCCCGACACGAGTACGAGGCTTGTTTTTTGGTTTTTAAATTTTAATTGAATTTTTTACCTAATTAATTATCCATAGTCATTCATGGACGCAAATTGTAATGCCTTTCCAAACTCAATCAAAATACCGGTTGACGTGTCTTATCTTATCACGCACAGTGATTGTATTGTAGTAAGTAACTGGACGCACTAAAGATTTTAATAGTTAATGTAATGGATATTTTATTGTTATATCTTAGAAGTAAAATTGCAAATTTATATAGACAATTTCTTATTGAGTGTTTTTTGGCGTCTGGTGTTTGACAGTACTTTCAGCAATGATGGAACAAAAAGTCGGGATATTTTTGTTTCTTTTATAACCAACTTCAAAAAAAGGAGGTGGTTCTCAATTCGTCGGAAAGCTTTCTTTTTTTATGTATGTTCCCCGATTACTAAATGACGCCTGGACCGATATGGAAAATTCTTCTGTTGTTTCAAAGGGTATAACTTTACAGGTTGTCCCATGGTCATCAGGTCAGGATCTGATGATGGGATCCGAAATCGAGGGAACTCCTCAAATATTAAAGGCATATATTTAGCGATTTTGGTATTTTCATCAACAATGCAATCAGTTGCACTCAGAAAGTATCATTTGGTGAAGTGGAACTGATGAAAAAGACCACAGATGGCCACTGGAACTCCTTAGTGCTTAGTATTTCACGGGCATAAGATATCTCGAATATTTAACCGACTATGATGAAACAAATACTTAAAAATAAATGGTACTGATGAAAATGGCACCATCGAACTGATCTGATGATGATGCCAGAAGGTAGGCACTGGACTTCCGAAATAAATCAATGTATCCTAGTCCTGTTTGGGCTTATTGGCATTGTCATGAAAAAAACAACTTGAAGTGAAAAATAACTTTCTTTTTCGAAGTCGGTGTCCATAACGAAAAAAAATGGTACCTATCAAAGACACCGACTTCGAAAAAGAAAGTTATTTTTCACTTTGTAGTGTTTTTAGTTGAAAGTCGGTAGATTTTTTTTTGTAAAAAAGATTTTTTTTTAAAAGAATATGTTTAAAATCTTGACCTATATTCATAAACTTTAATATACAGCTTAAAATACCATAACAGACATACCTAACAGCTTAAAGGTCATTCACTTATTGAATTGTTAATAACACAAGATAACACTAATAACATTTAATAACACAGCATTAGACGCTATAAACATTATCTGTCTCCAAGCACCAATCGATAATCACAGACAATTAGATCTTGGCGATAAATAATATCGGCAAATTATACAAAAATAAACTCATTAAAATATTGCTGTTGCCCGCGACTTTCTCCATGTCAGATCCGTGAAACGAAAAAAATAAGGTTCTTTTTTCACGGAAAACTAATTATTTTTCTAAAATAAAGTTAGCTTTAGTTACTCCTTATAACATCAGATATCTAAGCTGCCAGTGAAAGTCACGTCAAACTTGGACCAGCCGTTTTAAAAATTACCCGGAACAAACCGACATACAGACCGCCAAAAAAAATCAAAATATATTTATGTACTTTCATATGCATTTACTAAAAAAATATTATTTTGATATTACAAACAGATACTTTAATTTTTATCATTTGTACGTGTAAATGATACAAGATATAATCTCTTATTGAAACATAGGCAGGTTTCTTGTGGCAAAGTGACGAACGTTTTATCAATGAACGAGAGATAGTGTGTGTAGTAGTAAACCGCCGCGCCGGTGCTCAGCGGCCTTTCTGCTACTATTTACTTCAGAACCGACGCGAAGCTAACGTGCGCGCCAACATAACGTCCGAACGATAAGTGCTTTTTTTTAATAACTAACAAAAAGTAAACAAACACTTCTTTGAAAAACAATTGAATTATAAGTTTATTTTTTTTTTAACGTGAACTCAGTGTTTGGCATTAAAAAAATAAGTTGTTTAATTTATGTGGAAAATGTGTTCGATTTTTAAATTTAATGGTGAATTGCTTAGATAAAACTGAATACGTAAAACGTTTTTTGAAAAATAAGTGTGGTTTAACAAAATAGTTTTTTGTTATTTTTTGTGTAAATTAAGTGAAGAAGAATTTTTATTTTAAAATGGAGGCTCAAAACGCGGAAACCAAAGGGGAGGAGTTCCCCTCTTACGTGAGTGACAGAAGACTGATAGGCTTGCTGCCTATGTTCATATTAGTTCTGATCATCGTCCTGAGGATATCTTGGACCCTTTACAAAAGTTTCGGTGAGTTTAAAATTAGTTTTGAAGGCTTATTATTATTTTAATTCTGCCGGTTGAATTTTAATTTTAACGTGTTACTAATGGTCTCGTTAAAAATATTTATCCGCGTGAAAAGTGTTTAATTATCCCAAGCGAACATTATATTGAGTTTATCGGGATAATATAATCTATCTCTGTGCCAAATTTTATCTACATCAGTTCTGCCGTTCTGGCGCGATTGAGTAACAAACGTCCATCCATCCACCCGAACTTTCACTTTTATAATATAGATTGATTAGTTTTGATTTAAATCTTACCTCATATTTTGAAAGAAGAATAAAAATTCTAATTGCGTAACTTTCGAGATTTCAAAGTTTATTGCAGAGTTCACCTTAATTAATTATAATTGCAGATCAATAAAATTTAAATATCATTACTTTGTTACTTCATAATATCATCAAAGATAATCTATGAAAAGGTTTCGTTCACGTTCCGGTTAACTAACCTCAATACTAAATTCCTTAATAAAAAACAATTATATGCAAATAAAACCAAATTGTTCAAATTTTAATAATATTTGAGCAACTATAATATAATTAATAGAAATAAAAAACTTTTTTACACAAAAATACTACCGACTTCCAAATAAGACAACTACAAAGTGAAAAATAATTTTATTTTTAGGAGTCGGTGTCTTTCGTAGGTACGATTTTTTTTGCTTTATGGACACCCAAAATGACTGTAAAATCTACAAATTACAGCTGAGATCAATTCCTTAACGTTTTTCTTTCCGAAGCAGAAGGAATCTTGCAATGTATAGATGGTAACCCATCCACCGGCCGACCTCGTCAAGCGTTCTTTTAACTTGAAGATTGGCCCGGGGCTCGATTAATGCTATTAAATATAGAGCTGTCCAAGTCAATTTGGACTTTAGACTCGCTATTGTCTGTACCAATGGACAAAAATCAATTATGATAAAGTTATCATATCCATCCTACGAGTAAATATTGCGGTTTGCGACAAAATAAAAACAATTGAAGACTGACATTTCAAATATTTATTAAAAACTCTGGTGGTCGTGAAGGTGAACGGACCCGGTTTACATCACATGGTTCCGGGTTCAATACTATTTTGAAGCTCATATTATACATACATAATTAAATTTAAATTTATTGCATTCCATATTGTTTTACAAATGTAACGTGTACTGTTGTTGTTGTATTTAAGGCTTACAGCTTAATACAAATTTGGGCTCTGTTAGGGAGCAAGAAATTTTCAGAGTTTTATACTTATTTATTTGACTCTCTATGATTCTGTATCATTATTATCAAGCACAGCCTGAGTTGGCTCACTTCTGCGCATAGATCTCTTCTTGAGCTGATCCCCACGATTTTTTCTGTGCCAACTTCATCCAGGTTCTATCCATGACGACTTTAACTCTCTGTCTCTTAAACGTTCTTAATCGTAATTTGTTATGATGTGCAATAAAAAGTGTTCTATACATATTAGAATAATATATCATTACTCGTTGCTTCCGAAAATCAGCGCCGTGCTGTGGGTCCCCAATGGCACAGCGTCATGCTGAGTGGAAACCTTCTTGTCATAGTCACGACGTGCACCTGCCTTGTTTATATTTCTAATATTTTATGTCTTTGTTTTGTTTTGTTTTATAATTTTCCGTATTAAAATAATTTAAGAACTACTAATACTGTCGTTTAATTTTTTGTTTAAGCTTAACGAAGCATGTCGATTTCTTTGGCAATATATTTTTTCTAGTCGATATGAAAGAGGCGTTCCTCCATATTTACTGTCTGACATTTTGGACAACTTTATAATTTGTGTTTTGTTTGGTACCTCAATAACACTGTACTATAGCTGCATCTACTCACAGCTGGGCCTCTCTCTCTTTTAGCTCTATTCACATTCCACTGCACTGTGGTATGTATTGACTGCATTCGGTACGAGCCGCTGTTTCGAACAAACTCGTTTATAGACACTGTTTGTGTACTTTATATAATTATACTGTTCGACATCTTGCCCCGATGATAACCAGTCTATGCTTTAGTGTGTGTTTAGTGTGTAATTTTTTTATCAATAATTTCCTATTGGCAGTAGCTTCAATCGCTTGAATATTATCCCAAGGGAAATTCATGAATTTTTTATCCATATCCTATATCCAGAACATGGTCTACCCGTGCGCCAAATTTTATTCTAATTCATTCAGTCGATAAGACGTGAAAAGATAAAAAGACAGACAGTTAGACAGAGATTACTTAAGTTGAAAGAAATTTGAGATTTAAGTATTCGGATTTCTGATCCGATTTTATTTTTCTGAAAATTTTGTTACATTTAATCTTTAGAACCAAAAGTTTCCAAAGATTTAACTTTTAGTTAAAGATTTTTAGTAATTGGATCAGTAGTTCCAAAGATTGATAGGTACCTCCTACGTAGTAGTGACTTTTTAACCGACTTACCAAAAAGGAGGTTCTATGTTCGACTTCGGGTATGTTTTTTTTTATGTATGTTCACTGATATCTCCGTCAATTGTGGACCAATTTTGAAAATTCTTTTGTTTGAACCAGTATGTTTCGAAATTGGTCCCATTTTAATTTGGTGAAGATCTGATGAAGAACTTCGAAGATATACAACAGAACTCTTCAATAAATAACGGGCAATCTCTCGGAATTATTGCAATCGCATGTCTGTTTATTGTTTATACCATTTCATAACATAACATCACGCCAGTATGCTATTGAGAGGTACGCAGATCTCTCATTTCACCCTTTATGTTCAAGTTTCATGATATTCGGCTTATCTATTCTGGCGATAAGGTAACTTACTAAACAACTTGCCTATTAGGCAGGTACTACTAAAAAGTGAAAAATAAAAAACATTTTTACGTAAAAATACTACCGACTTCCAAATAAGAAAACTACAAAGTGAAAAATAACTTTATTTCGAATGTCGGTGTCCGTAACGCAAAAAAATGGTACCTACGAAAGACACCGACTTCCAAAAATGTGTTCGGGTTGTAAGTGTGTTCGGGTCAAATCTTGCAACTGAATTTTAAAGCAGTTATCCTTCACCGATTAAGATGAAAATTTGCATACACCTTTAGTTTGAATGACAATGCATGATTAGCTAAGTGACGTCATTTTAAAATCAATATTGCGGACGGCCCAAGATGGCGGACTAGTTATTTTTGGTGCACTGCCATGATATGGGTATAAAATGAAAGGGTTTGCTGAGAAGAATACGAAAAAAGCTGGTAAAAACAATATTTTTTTTCGGGTCAGATTTGTCAAAAATCAAATTACCTGCAACAAATTTGCCAACACAATGAAAGATCTTTAAT
Organism: Orthosia gracilis; assembly: GCA_947562075.1. NCBI lineage: Eukaryota > Metazoa > Arthropoda > Insecta > Lepidoptera > Noctuidae > Orthosia > Orthosia gracilis. Next base: position 19,151,657 of record OX387275.1, on the reverse strand, counting down.
TTTTAATCGGTTCCAAAGTTTAATTACCTACAAAACTATTTTCAGAACTTACCTTCAAGATTCCTATCCACAGTCAACCACCCTGGCTCTATTACCATCATAACTCCAGGGTATCCGCAGTCAACCTCTCTATAAATTAATTTCTTTTGATTAGCTCAATTATTTTTTACAAGACCCTTAAACCGTATAATTAACCATCAAAACTTAATAGTGTAACTACCGTCCTTGACATCAACGGCATAGAGCCTCCAATTATAAGTTCAGAGGCTCGTCGAGGCCTCAATTTTTATTGCGTAATATTAAATAACTCTTGTCGGACATAACATCATGCCTGTAGGTATTTGCCGAAGAGTTAAGCAGACATGGTGCCTATAGAACGCACACATTTCACCAATTATGTTTAAGTCCCATGTATTAGGGATATTTCAGGTGAAACACCCAATTACATATTTTGCCCGATCCGGGAATCGAACCCAGGACCTCATGCTCAGCAGTAGCACTTACTACCACTAGAACAAAGGAGACAGTGTAGAAATAATTATGTTGTTTTATACCTAGGGTAAAAAATGTTGATGCTGTTATACAAGTTCCGTTGCTATATATATAAATAAAATGTAGTGAGACTAATCTGGTATTCTGTTCAGTTACAATCGATTAAATAATGTAAGTGGTGTGATTAAAACGTGTTTTATTATTATAGATAGGCTCGCGTTTGACCTTTACCTCATCTGATGGTAAGCGGTGATGTGGTCGACGGTGTAGCACGATTGCATAGAAGTAACATATTCACTCTTGATTTAACCTCCCCGGTTGTAGGTATCAGGAAACAGACTCCAGCAAGGAATACCGCTTCTTAGCTGTAAGCACAATGAATGTATTCCGTTTAGTGCGTATGAGTGGGATGTGCACCATTTACCGATAGCAGTTCCAAGGTTACGCGTTAACTCTACAATATCTATACCTAATGATCTTACAAATCATGGTCAATGATGAAAATTCAAAGCCAGGGATATAAATGGCAACTCTATTTAAGATGTTAGCAAATGAGCAGGCACATTCAAACATGTTCAAATCGAATGCATTTCCTTTAAGGCATCTCCGAGAATCTGGTTGATCTATTCATAGGCTAATCTTATCTATGGCTTTAGAGTTAGACATACAAGGTTATAAATAAAAATGTAAAACGTTCGGCAGTTATATACATAGATATGCATTATTTAAAACCTGTACCTACTGTCAGTTTCTTCAGATGGAGCAGGTTTGAACCACTTTGCAACTGTATTAATCAGTTTGTATATTATAAATCTAAACTTACCGTATTCTAGAGATATAATATCTGCTGGCAACAGATATAACTTTGGATGCATGGAGAGGGAAGTGAAGGCCAAAAAAAAATTGGATGGACTGTGAAGGAGTCTGTGATAGCGTGACGGGGGACATGACGGTGTTGCGCCGACCCCAAGTAACAAGGCATAAGATGATGATGATTTATTGGCAAGATACAATCATTGAAAGTCAATCAATTTGTCCAGCCTTTTTCCAACTATGTTGGGTCGTGTCCAATCTAACCGGATGCATCACAGTACTTGTATAGTATTACATGAAACGACTTCTTATTTGACCACCACAACCCAGTTAAACAGACACGATACTAATTGGGAAGACTGCCGGGCGAGCACGCTGGCAAAATATAGTCATATACAAGTGAAGTAGATAAACAAATTTAATATAGTATTTATGATAGCTAATTATGGATCTGATAATATTTACATTATTAAAGTAGTGGTAATGACTAGTAGACTATTGTCAGATAGCGCGCGATACATAATTAGAGAAGGGTTATAAATAAAACAATAGTTATTTTATTGCGTAAATAATGTTCCATTTTATGTATCTAGGCAATGTTTGTACCTATGGCCTAGCACAATAGGTATTTACTTATCTGTGGGTATTTTCATCTTTTGCCTTTCGAGTTGATGGAAACTTCTTTAAATATTTGGCCCAAACGGGGTCCAGACGCTAAAAAAATGGCGCGGTATGCATCAATTTGTAATTGAATTACGAGTATGTATAAAATTGTCATTTTCTGGAATTGATCATAAAAACTGTATGTTCTTGTTTAATCAACTCTGGAATATTGGCCTCTTAATTCACATTTCAAAGATTATTTCAAAGGATTATTTAAAATTGATTCCAATAGATGGCGTGGTTTTAAATTTCTGAGGCATCTCACACGATTTTTAAATTTGTATTGAAACATATTTTAGAACAATGTAAGTTGTAACTGTAAAAACGTGCAAAAAATACCATAAAACAAATCGTCACTGTATTTAAAGTAAAAAATAATCACGAACCGAGTAAACTCTTTTACTTGCAAGTCGCTGCTAACTCTATCTGTCGCCGTAGAACGGAACCAAATGCGATCGATGTACATATAAAATAATCAGTTTATTAACACGAAAAACGCTTGTTACATCGGCATGGTTTCTTTGTACACCTGTATTTTAGTATAATATGCATATATTATTATCTGTGGGCATAGTAAGTTGCCACGTCAATTGCAGCGTAGTAATGTTCGTTATCAGACGGGCCTATAAATCTCCATTTTTGCAAAATTTTAATAGGGTTTGTATTTTATAATTGTTCAACCTTGAATCATAGGTAACAATCCCTTATGTAAGATAAAAGAATCACTCCCTATTTCACATGAGACTTGAACACATCTGGGCGTAATGAGTTAGGTAGGTACATTTTTGCCTATCTCTTCAGGATTTTAAAGGCGTAATGTAGTAATTAAAAAGGCAGAAATTGAAAGAAAGAAAGAAAAATTATTTGTTTGTGACCCGCACAGGAGATACGAGAGATATCCAAAAATAAAAATAATAAAAAAACCCCGTGCGAAACTAAATAGGCTCCTATCTCTCATTTACATAGAGGTAAAAAAAAGTTTAGGTAGTTTTTTTACCAAAACATATATATAGATATAATAACTTACATAGATTTAAAAAATGTTTGGTTTATCGTCATCCATTTATTTTTAACCGATTTCCAAAAAGGAGGAACTTCTATGTTCGACTTCATGTTTGTTTTTATCATCTGACTAATACAATATTTTCACCGCAAATCAAAAATATGTGTCAACTTGTCAACCTCTATCTTAAAGTACTGGACAAAAACAAATGTTCACAATGATTCACTGCATCAATACATTGTCTTGTCAGCTTGTCAGTCTGTCTGTACATCTGTGCCGATGACCGTCTGCACGAAATCTTGTAGTTTTGGGGTTGTTGTATATTGGATGATATATTTTTGTTTCACTTTGTTTGAAGATTTATTCATTTTTAGGGTTCTGTACCCAAAGGCTAAAATCGGGACCCTATTACTAAGACTCCACTGTCCGTCTGTCTGTCTGTCCATGTGTCACCAGATGACGTATTTCTGTTGCCATTATGGCAACAAATACAGAATAAAATAAATATTTGGTTTTTATAATTTTTATGCTAAATCGCAAAATCAAAAAATTGTGTTAACTTTTCAAACTGTATCTTAATGAACTGGACAAAAACAAATGTTCACAATAATTTACTGCATCAGTACATTGTCTTGTCAGCTTACCAGTTTGTCGTACATCAGTGCCGATAACCGTCAGTACAAAATATCTTGCAGTTTTGGGCTTAGTGTACATTGCATTTTTTTTAATATATATATATATATATTTATTCATTCGTAGTTAGGTAGATATTAATGTAAAGATATAAAATATTAAAAAAAATAACATGTAGTTGGCATCTTGATTAATGAGCAATAGCATTGAGAATAAAATCGTGATGAGGCTATGACAACATGATTGATTACTAAATCGTGTACTTATGACATTGAAGAGTCACTTACCTAGGAATATCTAGCACCTGTTCTAGAACCAGACTCTAGAACGTCATTTGCTTAACACACTGCTTACTTACTAAGGATTTTCAAGGTAAAAATTGTCTGCTTCACATTGGCAATTGTAAATCATGCAATGTAAAATATGAAATTTGAAAAAATCAACAATGGAAAAGACATTGTCAAACTGTGTCTTAAGTTTCATCCAAATCGTTCAGATTTTCAAGACATGAAAAGGTAACAAACAAAAAGACAGGCAAAGATAATTTGACATTTATAATATTAGTATGGATAACCGTATCAACCCGTCTAATATAGACTCTTTTAAAACCTGATATGCCATAACCAGTTAAACTCTTCTATATTCATAATTATTGTTTTCATTATTATGTTACCTTCAGCAGAATTCTTCACAGTTTGAAATACCAATATAATAATATTAATATTCTAAGGTTTAGGCCCTGACCTCATTGCGTCGTGTATTGGAAGTCATCAAAGATGACAAAACAAACAAATGTTTGTGTTTTACAAGGCGAACTTGTACATAACACTATTATGATAAATATTAGCCGTGACCGCAGACTTGCTCGTGAAAATTAGCCAATTTTACAAGCTTTTATTTAACTTGCAATGTATGCATGAAAGTGTGTTCGGGTCAAATCTTGCAATGAATTTTAAAGCAGTTATCTTCAACCGATTAAGCTGGCATTTTGCGTACACGTTTAGATTGGATGACAATGCATGGTTAGCAAAGTGATGTCATTCTAAATCCAATATGGCGGTCGGCCTAAGATGGCGGACTAGTTATTTTTATGTACTGCCATGATATGTGTATCAAATGAAAGGGTTTTCTGAGAAGAATATCAAAAACGCTTGTCTAAAAAAAAAAAATTTTTAATGAATTTTTTCTGTAATAAAATCTATCAGAAATTGGTTTGAGTTATTTGCCGTGAAAACCTCACTCATTACATGACTCATTACATGATGCAGAGGTATAGGTACCAAAAAAGCCTCCTGTCCCCTTGTCATATTGCAAGCATTGCCATCAACCGAAATCGCGGCTGCTACTACTGAGAGATATCAAATGGGACGACCCAATAATACTATTCTCGATCCGTGAATCGGAAACCAAGGACCTCATGCTTAGGAGCGCTTGCTTGCCGAGGCAACTATAGTACTTAACTCAATCAATCTGACCTTGCCTTTTCTCGGTTTCCAGTCTAACCAGATGCAACTGAATACCAGTATTTTAAACGTATTCAGTATTTTATCTGACCTCCCAACCCAGTAACTGAGATACTTCCTGACAGGATGAACTTGATCTTGACAAGTAAAGGCATCAATATAATAATAGTGAGCGCTATGTACGCTTTAAGACGACGATAGTCGCCAACGACCTTTAGGGAACAAAACGCGCACTCGTTCCACACCCGCGCGACACAAAATTCAGTATTCATTTGTACTTTTCTTATTATTTTATGACTTATAAAAAAAAACCTCAGATCAAAATATATATAGTTAAATTTTCTTTGAAATGGTAAAAATTTCATAAAAATACGCCCGGAGGTTTTGGTGCGATTGTCGTTTTTTTGTCCGTGTTAGACGTAACTTTATAAATTAATTACACTATGCTATACGAATAAAATTCAAAATTTTCTTATATTAAATTGTTAGGAAAATGGTCTTATATAACATATATTTTTTCCCAAGAAATTACCACTAGCCGTTTAGAAATGATTCTCATTTTAAAATCAGCTACTGAAAGGTGTCTGCTCCTTAATTGTTATGTCCATTAGTCCCCTAGTAATAAGATTCTAAACATATTGTGTTTGTGATGTGGCTGTACTTAATTTAAATAAAAAAATATTGTAACTAATATTGCAAATTAGGATCTAACTCGCTTAGCAATAATAGTAAAAGGGCGTGTTACGTTACACTATGTGGTTATGGTTTAAACACTAAACTGGTCCTTCCAGTTTGGCGCTGGAAATAGAATCGAATACTCTCATACATAGTTTAATAGTTCGGGCTTTAGTGGTTCCTTTAAGAATGTGTACTTTCTAGAAATATCGACGAATAAAATATGAGATGCGTAGCTAAAGGAAAATTGGATAGTTTTTGTCTAAATGATAACTAGCGTAGTTTATTGCGTCTGCTAGGTAAAAAGAAATCGTTTTATTTTGCTATTTGGAATATTTTCAAAGTAATATTACGCCTTTATTTCCCGATGGGTTAGGCAGAGATACACATACAGTACACACATTAAGCGGCGACCCTGTTACCATCGACCGGACACAAAATCAGACTTCAGGGTTTTACTGAGAAATTCAAGATGGAAAATCCTGCCCGACCTGGGAATCGAACTCATGTTCAGCAGTAACATTGCACTCACTAGACCAGGGGTTACCAAATGGCGGACCACGGTCCGGATCCGGCCCGCCGACGACGTATTTTGGGTGGACCATAAGTAAACAGTACAATATAAATTACTTGTGTTACTTGAGTAAGTACGTAATTTAATCATTTATCCCGCGCTTTGTCTTTCCCGATTCGTTAGTTGAACAATCATCTTATCAAAATCTTCATTGTGTTGTATATTTACATTTTAAGCGTATGTTTGCTAAGTAGATACTTAAATGTTTTTCCTTATTTTTTTACCAAGATGAGATTAGGTACTAGACAGTGACCAAGACCAAATAAAAGTTCGTCGTATTGTGTAAGATTTACCTAACATCATATTATTTTGGCGATTAATAGGACCGGAACACAATGGAATGCAATACCAAATTATTTGCAAACTCGAGGGCTTTATTTCATATATTATACATTATTAACAATAAAACACGTTACAGATACACAGAACAATAAAACTAAGAATACTAATATAGTACAAGACTCAGTTAACAGGTAAAATTGTCTGTTTATAAGACGAACTGACTCGATGACTCACTTCTGGAAGAACTTATACGATTACGGAAATTCTGTAGGTAACAGAAAGTTATTTATAAGTATTGGCAGGTACTTATATATTTCTTTAACTACCTAATTCAAAGGAACCGTATATTTTTTTGGGATCACAAGTAGCCAGATCATACTAGACTAGTACACTTGTTGTTCTTGTGGACACTTTGTCGCTGAGTGCTGATACTCTTCCACAGTATGAAAATAGTACTAGTGCGCCTACCTCAAGCTGCGCAAAGCAACAAGGTGGTCCTGCAGCCATTAGTGATCTAAAGAGCCTCCTTGGTGTGAAGATTATTGCTTGTGACACTGTGTATTTTAGATGATTTTATTTCATTTCAATAAAGCTTAGTATAGACCACAGGAGCAAAGCCAGTACAAAGATAGAGTCGAATAAAATATGTTCACTACGACAACAAAACCTAAATTAAATTTGTCGTTAATGAGGATTAGCTTATTGAAATTGGTTTTCACACTGAAGACAACAAACTGTAAGTCAGAACGACATACTAATATTTTTAGAATATTGATGTCCATTGTATACAATTAGATTAAATACACTTGTATAGGAGTGGCTGGCGTAGGTCCACAGAGTATAATACATTAGTGTAGGTCTCTGGTGGGCGAGCGTCGAACCTTTAGGTGTAGCCAAGGATGACGACATTCACATTGGTAATTGATTCTGCCAGCGGCTTTGCTTGCGTGAAAGTCAGAAATTATTTTGGGAACGTGTTGCCGGGATATTTTTTTGTCCTAATAGAATAATAATATACTTCAAGATCTTATCTATCTTCATACCAGAATTCATCAAATTTGGTTAAGCGGTTTAAATGTGAAAACGTAACATACAGACCAACATTTTTGTAGTTATGTAGTTCGTGGCTCATGACATTTTAAACTATGTTTTCGTTCGTTTTGTCGGGTATTCCTCTCATTATACTAATCGACATTGTTAGATGAGTTCAGACGCATAAAAAGTGTATATACACAATGATTACTGGTCGTTGAAACATACGTAGGATAGCTGGGTAGGAAGTTTAGTAATGTGCATTGTGTAAAGTTTGTTAAATTACGATTCTTTTGTGGTTTTATTAATTATAAAACTACATCAGATTGTTATTAGACTGAAGCTAATCAATGTGTTCGGACTTAAGACCATAAAATAGAGTTGATTTTATAGATAAAAAATTAAAACTCTTTTTTTTAAACAAACTTTTTTCGTATGCTTCTCAGCAAAGCCTTTCATTACCCATATCAAAACAATTTACAAAAAAAACTAGTCCGCCATCTTGGGCCGTCCGCCGTATTGGATTTTGAAAGACGTCACTTAGCTAACCATGCATTGTCACCCAAACTAAACGTGTATGCTGAATTTCATTTTAATCGGTTGAGGACAACTCATAGAGGAGGACTTTAAAATTCAGTTGCAAGATTTGACCCGAACGTAAATATGTATATTATACATACATCTATTATACATACATACATTGCTAGTTAAATAAAAGCTTGTAAAACAACTCACCTGAAAAAAAAACCTGTCAAAATGATCAACTTATTTGGGGCATCTCTTTTTCCTCCAATCGATCCACCTATCTTTTGTCCACGTTAGCAGCGGCTTCAGTGTACCTAACAGAATATAGTTGAGCACCAGAATTTTACTTGAAGCGTCTTTTTCCAAACACATAGAACATAACATTACATAAAGCTTGTATTCACCGAAGGTTTAGGCATACACCGCAGCCGCACCACATATCTATAGAACACCCACATTTATTTCATTAAGTCTTTAAAGTCCCATTTTTAGGGTTCTGTACCCAAAGAGTAAAAACGTGACCCTATTACTAAGACTTCACTGTCCGTCTGTTTGTATGGATGTCTGTCACCAGACTGTATCTCATGAACCGTGATAGCTAGACAGTTGAAAGTTTCACAGATGATGTATTTCTGTTACCGCTATAACAACAAATACTAAAAACAGAACAAAATAAATATTTAAGTGGGGCTGCCATACAACAAACCTGTTATTTTTCCATTTTTTTGCGATAATGGTAAAGAATCCTTCGTGCGCGAGTCCGACTCGCACTTGGGCGGTTTTTAATGAAAAAATAACCCGATGACACTTTACGTAACCCGAAAATCGGACCCAGGACCATATGTACAGCAGTAGCGCATGCAATCACTAAACTAACGAGGCTATACTTATATCAATTATCAAGTAAAATTTTAAAAGTCCCCGACTCATTTTTATTTCATGCTACATAATTTATCTAGTAGTAGATACAGTTCGACATCGACAATCTGTTGAACACGAAATTATGACACGATATCTGCTGAAAATAACCCGATTCAAACAGTAAAACGCCCATAACTTTTGAAAGGCTGAACCGATTTTCATTAAACTTAACTAAGAACACTTTCAACAAAATCACATTTCAAACAAAAAAAAAACTAAATCAAAATTGGTTCATCTGTTTAGGAGCTAGGTACAAACGTCAAAGTTCTAACACCTCTCTTTTTCGTCTGGGGTTAATAAAACTACTAATAAATTATTTAGAAAATACTCTCTAATGACAGCAATACCAATTTTTTTTTTTAATGACATCTAAGATTGACACAGTTCATACGTGATCAAGGCAACGTAAGCAGAAACCTTATAATAATCGAGAGTTTGTCACTTGATATGCCGGTCTCATTCCTATTGTTGTGGTTCTCGTGTGTTGGCAGCTGAGACCTTCGTACTGTATAGTTTAACACCATTTGTATGGCTGCCAGCAAGCGCGTGTTAGAGAGGTCACTGATCTACATATTAGGTTATTGTAAATATTATTATTGTTGAAGTAAAGTTATGGAAATATTCTAAATGCATGCAAAGCAGATGATTGACGTGACGAAGTGAATTTTTGATGGATTCTTTTTTTGAAAGGACACCAAAGACAAAATGTTTTTGGTAATTTTTGTCTGAAAGGAGTTTTAACTGTTTGAACAGGAAAATCTATATTCAGGAAATAAAATGTATTTTTGATTTGTAGCCTTTAAATTTTTGCTCTCATAATATTCCAAATCAAAAACAATGATGTCATGCTAGATATCATATTTTTATAAGACTTCTATATCCTTGTGTTCTTGTTTTAATTTTTTGTTTTAAAATAAATAAAAATCCTGTCCCCACTAGACTGTATCATGTGACTATTATTAATGTAGATTTGATTAAAATCTTATTCATAGTATTGTTACTATCGCATTTTGTCGATCTTTTTATTCACATGATGGTATTATTACTGCAATAAAAGCCTTCAGGTATGAGGTAATCAATCACGCCCATCTGTGCATTCTGATGTCGACCTTGCGGATTTATCGAAGTATTCTCATATCTAGGCGAAACGGGGCACAAGAGAAATTAGACTCTATTTGGTTTTAACACGAAACCTATTATCTAATGTCCATTTCGAATAAATTACCAAAAGCTTCTGCTAAATATTAAATATATCTACAGCCTGATTTATTATCATTATCATTTTTTTGCCTGACTTTAGGTATCTAATAATAACACGATTTATCTATTTAATTTTGTCGAATCAGTTAATGCAAACAAAAATTAACTGAACAGCAGATTTTTTGCTGTTATTGCATTATTTAGTTTACTATTGCATTCATTCTGTTTTTATTAGTTTGTATGTATTTTGAACTTAAGTCACTCACTCTAACAAGGATTTAATTCTAAAATATTAAAAAACGCTAGTAAGCTTACTTAATCATATAATTCTACAAGCGAGCTACTTTGTTTCTCTGTGGTTACAGGGCGAGCAGCCGTCACCTAGATATTGTTACCTTTCAATTACTCACGATCGTGGCATTATGTAGGTTGAAGTAGTACTAACTGTGATACTATATAAATATGCGCATAGTTCGACATATGCGGTGTTGAATTCTATGTAAAAAAAGGGCAAGGCTTGGAAATTGAATCTGTTAATGGTTTTATATAAATTAATACTGAATTATTAGAACAATTGCATAATAATGCTATGAATGAAAAAGAAGTGTAGCTTAATGCAGTGATTATATATAGTCGTAGTATAGCATTAAGTGAGGAACAGCAACAAATGACACGATAACGAACAACATAACAAAAGAGGAAACACAAAAATGCACGATTTGGCGCAGAAATACTAAGAGGGGTGATCCCAATTAAACTGGGATGGATAATAGCCAGGGGGAAAAACAAGAAGAAGTAGTGGCTGAAAATAAAATAATCCTCTTAAAGAAGTTGTCTAAAAGACGACAAATTATCGACTTGAAATAGTTCTCAGCAATGTTTACTTTAACAAAAGACTATGTTACATAAAAAAGGACGAGACAAAAACTTACGTAGTATTACGTGATACAAATAATAAAAACAAACATCTCTATATTTTTATTTATTAACACATCTATTAGTCTGGAGGCACTAATAGATGTGCTCTCATTTAAAACATTCTAGGAGTTTCTTACAAAGCTGTTAATAAATATTTGCATATTTTAACTAAATTCTATTCTCATTTGGACTTGAATAACAGAAATTAGCATTTTTTGCCCACGTAAGCTTCGGTTTAGTCAACAGGTTTTTTAGATGACTCGCTATTTTAACAACGACTGCCCAAAAAGGAGGAGGTACTATGTTCGACATTATGTTTGTTTTTTTTTTATGTATTTTCACCGATATCTTCGTCAATTGTGAACCGATTTAGAAAATTCTTTTTTGTTTGAAAGAGTATGTGCCGAAATTAGTCCCATTTTAACTTGGTGAAGATCTGATGAAGAACTTCGAAGATATACAACAGAACTCTTCAATAAATAACGGCAAATCTCTCGGTATTCCTGCAAATGCATGTATGTTTATTTTATATCCCATTTTATAACATAACATCACGCCAGTACGCTCTTAAGCTCTTATCTTACCTGGTGGTAAGCGATGATGTGGTCGACGGTGAATTAAGCTTGCCTAGAAGTAATCTAATCTATACTGGTACATATTTCATTCATACCGTACAAGCAGAATTAAAGCGACTAATTGAATGATTCATAACTGTTCTCCGAAGGTCTATTCAGATCGTTATTTACTATTGCCGTTGATATCATCATTACAATAAGTCACGAACTCTATGACATGAACTCTGTATATTTATGTAGCACTAGCTTCTGTCAGCAGCTTCGCCCGCGTGAATGTCGTATTCCAAGGGAAAATATTCTCGAGATAAAAAAAAGTTAATTAAAAAAATCAAAAAACGCAAGCAGTCGGGTTTTTTGTTATTTTTATATATTTTTTTTACTTACAACTTTTTAGTTATTTTTTTTTTAGAATTAGGTACTTTACTTTTAAACATATAAGTGTTACATATTTTTGTAATCACCTTTTGAAACCCTTTATTTTGATACCCTACACAATGGGTTTGGATGAAAAAAAATATTTGGGCCCCTACTATATGGCGCCCAAAATCCGCCATTTTTTTCTTTTCCAATTTTAATTTAGCAAGTGAAACTCGCAGGGTTAAGACGAATTGATTGACGTAAGAATCATCGAAATCGGCCAACGGTTTTGGTCTCTAGAACGCCACATCGGAACAAACATACATACATAGAATGATAAACACATTACCCTCCTTCGGCAGTCGGGTAAAAAGATCCTTTGTGCTATTTCAGACTATAACCTATATCTGTGCCAAATTTCATCCAGATCCGTTCAGTAGTATAGATATATGTATGTAACCAAATACTTGTAATTAAAATTTATTCTTGGAAAAGAGTGTCCGTGGGGTTTCTTGCACGTTCTTCTCCAAAGGGCACTTCTGACACTTGCAAATGTGCAACTAGATTCATTTTAGTTTTTTTTCGGTTGAAAATTTAAATATTTCAATTAAATCATTAAATGATCTAATTGAAATATTTTTTGTTTTTTTTTTAGGATTCCGTTCCGTTAGATCCGTTAGATCTTTCTGTCTGTCTGTCCGTCTGACACCAGGCTGTATCTCATGAACCGTGATAGCTAGACTGTTGAAATTTCACAGATTATGTATTTCTGTTCTGTTTCAAACGTGTTGCGCCGAGCCCAAGTAAAATGGGACAAGGGCAGGAAGAAGAAGAAGATGTATTTCTGTTGCCGCTATAACGAAAAATACTAAAAACAGAATAAAATAGATATTTAAGTGAGGCTCCCACACAACAAACTTGAATTTTTGCCGATTTTTGCGATAACGGTACGGAACCTTCCGTGCGCGAGTCCGACTCGCACTTGCCCGGTTTGTTTATTTGTGCCGAGTCCTACTTAGTTTGGAAAATACTAGACAGATTGATTTATGTAACGTATAACACAATAAATACACTCAGGCACAGATAATATGATACTAGCTTACTCAGGGTTGGTTCCGTATTAAAAGTGGTTCATAGTGATGAGTAAAATGACACCTTTTCAGGTTTTACACTTTGTATATGCCAAGACGAAGAATAGTGCTGTACTAAATAATCTCTACATAATTTCGTTCTAGTTCTTGTAACAATGAATATTTGAATAATTCATCTCTGTCCTCCGAACATAAATATTCAGAACCTTCTTTACTGCTGTCGATGTCATCTTTATTAAAATAAACAAGTCGTAACACTTCTATGATGTGAACTATTGTTTATATATTATGTATTTACTTTTTGGTCGGAGCTATTGACTAAGGTGTAACGGACAGATGCGATCATATTTTAAGAACTGCTTCTGCCCATATCATCATCATCATATCAGCCGAAAGACTTCCACTGCTGGACATAGGCGTCCCCCAAGCGTCGCCACATTGAGCGGTCCCGTGTGTCCGGCATCTAGCGGATCCCCGCAAATTTCACCAGGTCATCGGTCCATCTGGTGGAAGGCATTCCAACGCGACGTACCCACCTGCCCATGTATTTGAACTTAATCTAAAAGAAATATATGGCTTATGGATTTTTACACAATAATCGCTCTTCAATACAGACATTTTCAAGTTTTCGGCGTTTTTTAGAAATAAGTGCATTTGGCAAACAGTGAGCGATTAGCAAACGATTTTGTATATACCAACTCTGCAGGTAATTCCGGCTTTTACGACATAAAGCGTTTGATGATGATTGCTTTTTCTTACGTAATTAGCCTGCGGAAAATCTTTAGGACTAGCTGTGGGACAATATAGGACCAAAAAATGTTTTTAGGTACCCAAAACTTTAACAAAACCCCTTCAAGCTGGAAACTTCATCAACTTCTTCACTTATTTTACGAGTCGTGTTCCACGACTATAACTCTTTCCAATACACAAAGTAGGTGCCTTCGTATTTCATATCCGAGCTAAACAAACTTGACGTGAGCTCATTCAATATTTGCCGAGAATCGTGCAACGTTTACGCAAAATGTGAGATAAGTGAGCTTGGAGTTAGGCAAGACCTGCGCAACTGCCACTTTGTTGAAATTAAGATATATCTTTGGTTGTTTGATTTTTTTTCTAAGATGGTTGTTTTCTGTTTCAAGATTAACAGATACACCAAACACCATTTAGGTAAAAATAGTTCATAGGAAATCTGTTTATCTCTTGTCATCCCCTTGATTAGTGATTATTACATTTGATTAATACATATTCCTGTATGATGTCGATTCGATTTTGCAGCTATATTATCAAAGTCAAAATTAAAGTCAAATAACGTTGGTACAAGTTTCAAGATTTACAATAAAACTATCAAAAGTCATTCGTTTTGACTTTGTACATAATTTTTCCTTTTGTATTTGTATGTATTTGTTTAGTGTACAATAAAGAATATGAATATGAAGAAGAATAGACAAGAAACTCTATACTTAATTCGTTCGTTCTTAAAAGTTGATATCAAATTCCCAACCCGAACAACAACATTTGAATTTTCATGGGGTCGCTAAGTAAACAAAATAAAGCTAGTTGCACATTCTAAAGCGTAGATAGATCCTTATGGAGAAGAACGTGTAAGAAACTCAACGAACACTCTTTTAAATAAGTAAAATAATAAGACTGTCACTTCCATCCAACAGACCAAGAGTAAAAGGCTTCAGTACGTAGCTTTCGTAGACAAATCAATCAATATTGACTGTCTGGCTATTAAAATATATTATCATAGCACAGAATATTCTCGTACAGGTCATGCAAATACAGAAAGAGAAGACACTAACAATAACGTCTGCAGTGAACTTTAGTTTAATAAAAATTACTTTATCACTGACCCAAATGAGGAAAAAACCTCAAACCACGAATTTGAAAAAACTCGTTACATAATTATTATAGAACATCATAAAATCGTTGTAACCACGAAGATAAGAATTAAGAGAATGTTAATATTGACTTAGAACTCGGCTAGTTACACAATGCGAGAGACGGAAAGATCCGCGAAACATTCAGCATTGAGGAACAGGAAGATTCTAACACTAAACTTATAGGATTATTTTTGTTTCAGATTGGTATTTTAGGCATATCTTCTCATGTGACTTTTTTAATTCATTTGTAGGTACATCTTAGAAATCACTGAAATTGGTGGAGAAAAAAATAAACTGGTATTAAAATTCAGTACCTGGCCGACCGAAACGAGCAATTCCTGTATATATATATACATATATACAAGATACACGTATACAATCTGAATCTCGGAAAATATGAGTGCTTATTATTTTAAATAAGGTACCACAACAGATTGTTATAGCTTTCAAAAGTGTCATTTCTATAAATCTAATAACTTTAAACGAGCAATTCTTGTATATATGTATATATAATCTGAATCTCGGAAACGGCTTCAACGATTTTCATGAAATTTAGTATGCGGGGGGTTTCGGGGGCGATAAATCGATCTAGCTAGGATATTTTTTTAGAAAACGTCGTTTTCTCTATTTTCTCCCGAGCAGAGCTCGTTCGCCCAGGTACTATATAATTAAGTCTGAAATCAACTGAGAAAACATGATGATTGGACAATGCTCGTGTATGAGAAGACGCTTTTTCCCTGTATTGGGAGACTTAGGCCAGTAACGGACTGAAATGAATATTGACATGAGCTTGAACAGAAAATCTTACGCCTTTATAAGGGGCTACGCCAAAGTCTGTCCCACTTATTAATGTATTCTCAATCGTGAAAACCTTTTAATACTAGATTAAAGTAGGTACACCTATGGTAAATGTAGGTACAGTATCTACAAACATAATATTTTTCTTATCGTTATCTGATCTGTAGATCTCAACTGTTAACGTTTTCCGGTGCAATCACTCTCAGAGATAAGACTGCGTTTTGTATTTCGTATCTAGCTGTTGTCACTTCATTTAGTTTATGCACTTCAAAAAGTAACTCTTCTTGAGAAAATTCTGTCTAGCTGCTGTCACCTCATTTAATTTATGCACGGCAGTATGCGACTCTTCTTGAGAAAGACCTGTGTCTAGCTGCTCTCACCTCATTTAATTTATGCACGGCAGTATGCGAATCTTCTTGAGAAAGACCTGTGTCTAGCTGCTCTCACCTCATTTAATTTATGCACGTCAGTATGCGAATCTTCTTGAGAAAGACCTGTGTCTAGCTGCTCTCACCTCATTTAATTTATGCACGGCAGTATGCGAATCTTAATAAAGCTCTGGAACGCGCTACCCTTTAGCATTAAAAAGGCTGAAAGCAAAGTCTCTTTTAAAAGAAGAGTTCGTGACCTCTATTTGAGTCAGACTAAATAGCTCTCATCTAGAGTCAGAAGTTTAGTCATAATAATTAATAACAGGTTTATCGTTTTTTATTTTTATTGGTATTTATTAGTTTATTTTATTTGTATATGTGTATTATTAATATTTATGTATTAATTTATTTGTATATGTGTATTACTAATATTTTTGTACCCATTCCTCAAAGTTTTCCTTTTTAACCCAATGGTTGACTGGTAGAGAATGCCTTGTGGCATTAAGTCCGCCTATGTACCACTATTGTACATGAAGTTTAAATAAATAAATAATAAATAAATCTTCTTGAGAAAGACCTGTGTCTAGCTGCTCTCACCTCATTTAATTTATGCACGGCAGTATGCGACTCTTCTTGAGAAAGACCTGTGTCTAGCTGCTCTCACCTCATTTAATTTATGCACGGCAGTATGCGACTCTTCTTGAGAAAGACCTGTGTCTAGCTGCTCTCACCTCATTTAATTTATTCACTGCAATATTATAATCGTGACGTTTATCTTAGCCTTTCTCTTTTGAATCGGTACCTGTATGTCTTCTTTGTCATCGATCTGTCTGACTAGATAGTTTAGACACCTTTATAAAGTAAAAAATTGTGAATAAATTACAACATTTCTTTTTAATTCTATTTATTCTTCACCACGATTCTTATGTAAGGTGCATAATATATGTCATATAGGTATATGTCGTGGTGGCCCAGTGGCTAAGACCACGCCTCTTGTGCTTGAGGTCGTGGGTTCAAATCCGGGCAAGTACCGAAGCGACTTTTTCAAATTCATATGTACTTATAAGTTTATCTTGAACATCACTGGCAATGGTGAAGAAAAACATCGTAAGGAAACACAAAAGACAAAGTCTGAAATAGGACTGTGTAGGCGGCTTAATCAAGTCTGACACCAGAGGTGGCCACATCCTCATACGAAAAAGAAGAAGATATAAGGCGCTTTTCATTTGTTGCCAGACTTTGCTTTAAGACTTCCGCAGAAAAGTACGACACGACAATGCGGCAATGCTTTATCATAGATAATGACACAACTAGTTTCTGTAAAAACGTGATATCGCAACGTTGTTACTAATTTCGAGTCGCGTTTGTTTGCTTTTAATTTAAATAGATTTTTTTTTTCGACTAAAAGTTAGGTGTGGCGAGCGAATGCAAAATTGACTATTTGTTGTGTCTCTTGACTGCCTTATATTGCCTTGACGAGCATTTAATTATTGTCTTCATCATTCATTTAAGTATTCCATACACCGACAAAATATTCAAAATAGGACATGTGAATTCAGAAGAAAAATAATAACAGGTAGGTGAAGGTGAACGGATGCGATAGAGATAGAGGGAGGGGGCGGATAGGTGCTATCCGCGCTGCATTAGCCGCACGCGCCGCAGTCATCGCATTTTCTCAAGGTCCCGCGTAATCCGTGCCGAACGCGGCGAACACGCCGCACGCATCGTATCCACTTCTGTACATCTTGAACAATGTTTTCTATACGGATACGGATGACGTCTCCGCGCCGCCCGCACCGCACACGCCGCAGGCAACGAACGCGCCGAATCTGATGATGTCATCCGTACGCGCTGGTGGAATCCGTATACCTAGAGCATTTTGCTGAAATGCGGCGCGGATAGGTGCGCGAGGCTGCATACGATTTCATATAAAGATTTATAAAAAGCTATGACTGCGGCGCGTGCGGCTCCTGCAGTGCGTCTAAGTGCGCGTGGTAGATAAGACAGGTAATCGTAGGCTGGTCGGCCGGTATTATTCTTAAATTTTGTAATATATATAAAAATAAATGCATATTCTAACGCTATTACGCTTGTTATTTAAAGAGTTTGATCTCGGAGAGGCACACCTGCCTCACTGTACAATATAATATTATCATGATCGATGAACCCAATAACATTATGCCCGATCCAGGAATCGAACCCACGACCTCATGCTCAGCAGAAGTTCTTGCGACCACTACAACAACGAGGCAGTCAGTCGTGTTTTAATCTGCCATTCTTATTATAGAATTAAGTCTAAATATAAGACTCGTATACTTGCGAACTGGTTACGCTAGTTATTTTTAGAAGTCGGTGTCCGTAACGCAAAAAAAATGGTACCTACGAAAGACACCGACTTCTAAAAATAAAGTTATTTTTCACTTTGTAGTTTTCTAATTTGGACAAACTACTAACTACTTTCCAAACTACTAAACGGATTTTCATGTGGTTTTCACCAATAGAAAGAGTGAGAAATGAGAAAGGTTTTTGTGTATAATTTGTCACGGGCAAAGCCGGGGCGGGTCACTAGTTCGAGATATAATATACCTATAGTTCGCGCGCATTTTGCTAGTTATGTAAACTATGTCATAATGTTTTAGTCTCATTTAAATTCGGTATAAGTTTTAAGTCCATAACCCAAGCACTCTTAAATACAATCAAAGATAACTAACACGTAAATTATACGATCCTACCACAAGTAGGCCAATGCCCGATAGCAAGACAATAGAAAAGATTAGCAAGTCTAGATCTGATTCAATAATAATACCTACCCATGTGACGTATTTGTTGCTTATCTTAATATATTCGATGTCCGTCATCGGTCAAGTTGACAGATCGGAGGATAAGAGTAGGTGACGAGAATTGAGATCTTTGAGGTCATGGGCCTTGGAATAGGCTTGTCTGTAGAATGTCTGTGACCTTGGCATTTCAATTTTCTTTTTTATCTTTCTCGTCGCACTGCCCTCAATAACATAGTTGCAGTAATTTTTGTCAAAAATGAGTTAGATATACAGTCGTGATCACGATAACGTTGGTGACTAGAATTGAGATCTTTGAAGTCAAGGGCCTTGAAATAGGCTTGTCTGTAGAATTTCTGTGACTTTGAAATTTAAATTTTCTTTTTTTATCTTTCTTGCCGCGTCAATGATTCCAAATTAAAAGTCTCTTGACCAGAGGATATAGACAAGTTACATGCCATCCTAGATAGCGTCGCGATTTAAAAATTACAAAAGTATGTCTAATCTAATACCTTTAAACGAGCAATTCTTTTATAAGGCGATAAATCGATCTAGCTAGGTTTCATTTTTAGAAAACGTTGTTTTTTCTATTTTCTTCCGAGCAGAGATTACGATCGAAATTTCACGTAATCAATCAATCATAAAATATCAAAATGTTAGGCCATTTTGGCATTTCAAGCATCGCCGTCGCTGGAATCGATTGATACTTGTCTAGAGCCACAGAATTAAAGCACGTCGACAGCGTTAGAATTTGCCTCGTAAAATCTTCCAGAGTGCAGGTGTTTGTGTACAGAGAGCACGACAAGAGGTGAGGCGATTGTTCAGAACGCAGTTCTGCAATAGAATTGCTTATTTTTTTTAATCAATTCCTTTTATTCTAAAAATTGGAATGTCAATGTCTTTCTAATTAAGTTTGTTATAAATCACACGAGATTATAAACTGTTTCTTCTCAACAAGACAATGGAGTTTGAATGGAATTTATTGTATATATTTGGAATGATTAGTCAAAATAATTATCGACATTTTATAACGTATCCAGATATTTCATCAACTTACGGTGTTGACACGAATCCGCTGAAATCTACATTAAATCAAACTTATAACAGAAATTGTACACTAACAAATTATTATTATGAATGGTGAAGCTAGAATTGAAGATTACACATACTAACCTTAATGATTTTCTTTCTTAGAAGGCGAATATAGATGACCTTTACTGAAGCTAAACCAAATATTATACTTACAGAACTCGAAAAAAATCTTACGTAATATATCAACGCTTAATTTTTTGCCGTTCTATAATTAGTCCTAATACTTAGGTCCTTATTAACTGAGATTACATCAGTCTGCCTCTAAGACATAATGCATGTTTTTATGTTAAATAATTTATAATTTTATCATTGAGGATATCGACAATTTATAGTTTCTTTAACGTTAAATAGGTTTTATAGTAACCTTCACGTAATTATAACCGAAGTACCTACATAGAAGTCAAGCATTAAATAATTAAATTATATAATTAATAATATCAATAATGTTGCCCATATGGACGACAGATTATAAATCTGTTTAGCCATTTCCCAAATATGTTGGAGTCGGCTCTCAGTCTAACCACCTTTCATAACATAACATCACGCCGGTACGCTCAAAAGGGGTACGCAGATGTGTACAGTTCATGATATTCGGGTAATCTATTCTAGCAATATATACTTAACTAGAGTTACAAAGTTATAGAGGTACAAAGTTATTTTATACTATGTATGTACTTATTTAGAAGTTGGTAGTTTTTTTTTTGAAAAAAGGTTTTTTTTTATAACTATGCTTTACTTTTGATTTTTTTGAAACAGGTATATGTTAATATTTAAGATATTAGGTTTATTTTTTAATTAACGAATTTACATTTTCTTCTGGACGCCTGGTCCCTACTAACCACAAAGAAATTAAAATGGTCCTAGGTTAAAAAAATATTGGGCACATTCAGCTGACGCTAGACTCTAATTGTATGCAGCTGAGTACCAGAATTTTACATGGAGCGACTGCCTGTCTGACCTCCACAACCCAGTAACTGGGTAAAACGTAACCTCTCGGCAAGACTGGTGTCAGGTTCTCTGGCTTCTGACCTATAACGACTGTCAAAGATCTTCAAATGACAGCCAGGATAAACGGCTTAGCGGGCTTTTTGAGACCCGGAGGAGTCTCAGTATGTACATTATGGTCGCACATCCACAGAGTGATGCTTATCCTTGAAGACCTACCGTGCGTCTGTTATAAGTTAGCCACAAGAAGAAGTAAAATTAAAAAATAAATATCCCCCTTGCACATTTTTATTTCATGCTACATAATTAATCTGGTAGTACACAGGCTTCGATCGACAATCTATTGAACACGTAATTATGATACGATATGAAAACACCCAGATTCAAACAGTAAAACGCCCACAACATTAGAACAGCTGAACCGATTTTCATCAAACATAGCTAAGATAAAGTCACCTTTCAAACAAAGGATAAACGTAATCAAAATCGTTTCATCCGTTTAGGAGCTTTGATGCCGCAGACATACAAAAAAAATACATATACACAAACATACAGAAACACACGTCAAACTTATAAGATCCCCCTTTTCCTGACAGAGCTTAAAACCCGGATATATTTTCAAAAACACTCGAGTTATTTTTAAGTGTCGCCAATACCTATTTTTATTCAGGTGACAGATTTCAGATGATTTTACGCACGTACTCGTATGATAAATTAATAGTGACTAAATACATGATAACCATCAGTCATATATCCCGTGACTTTAGCATGCAGTTGTGAAATGATATTGAACTATTTTGGTATCAAAGACATCAATAGGCATAGATAAAATGTTCGATTTTTTATCGAAGTGTTTTTCTGGTCCTTAGTGAATGATCTTCTCGAGTGGTTGTTGTGATAGATGATGACAATACATATTTTTGTTTGTTTTAAGATTTATTAAAATTTAATTAATTATGAAAATGTACATATTTTTTCGTTTTCTTAACTCTAAATAGTATAAAATATAGTTACTGTCAACCTCTGTCTGTTTCTCCGACTTCTTCTTAACCATGCAACGGATTTCACTAATAGAAGGAGCAATAAACGAGCAAGATGTAGCGCCATCTATTTCGCCACAAACGAACTAATGACCTGACTGGACATTGTATATGTCTGGTGGACCAGGCAGAACACTCGTCTCGTCTAAGGATCCTCCCTTTTCAACGGAGGTTTGCGGGTCTATAAAAATTGTTCTGCATACCTTCAAAAAGGTTTTTGTATATAATTTGTCCCGTACGAAGCCGGGGTGTTAAAATAATAATGTGTCATGGTTAACTTTTTTCAACTTTTATATTAAGTATATACAAAGATAAAATTGCTTGTTTTTCTGTAAGCTAACTTCTAGATCTAGAACTTACTGAACTTTCAAGAGTTATTTTAGAAAGCTATACTACGGTGATGGCCCATGATCATATAATTTAGCCTAAGTGACATAGGCTACATTTTATATCGACTCCTGTGAGATAGGCCACGGAAATGAAGCCACGAGTGAAAGCTAGTATAGTCCAACTCTTCTAGAAGAGCATGCTCAGATTATGCATCGGTGGATGGAGGCATAATCTGAGCTGACACACAACTGTCAAATGAAGTTTAACCTCAACTATGTATGATTGATTCGATGCAGGTGGGATTTCTTTAAGCCGAAGCTCCATGGCTTACATCTGTCAGATGCAACTGAAATGCCAAAATCTCTGAGATAATACTGATGGGATGGTCCTTTGATCCATAATAATACCTTTTACCTTGAATAATGGAAAACAAGATTTTCAACCGTTTCTAATAGTAAAAATACATCCGGGTTCTAGAACGAAATTATCGACGTGTCAAAATGCAGATCAAGTGATGCGAGAGGAAGAACCAAATATTTAACTGAAATTCTTATAATAAAGTTACACCCAGTTTCTGGAACGATATTATGATCCCAGACGGTCGATCCAGATGCGGAAGGCTATTTTATGGTAAAATTTAACCAAACACAGCCCTTTGACAATTTGGGGAATTAATTTCCCACAAATTTTCGCTCCAGAAACTGTGCCTCAATGAAGGTAACTATTAATATCAGAACTTAATTGAAATGAGACCCTACGTTCACTTTTGTCCTTGTTCATACAATACAAACAAAACAAACTTATAATACTATCATAGTACCGACACTACTGACCTCCATACTGCCATCCTCTAGCTATATTGCCACTATCTGACAAAATCATAATTTTGAGTTATAGTCAATAAACAATCGCTCTACGCAGGAAAATAACGAAGTGGAGTCTGCCCGCCATTAACCTGGTGGTTCAATATAAAAACAGACCTCAAGCAAATCCAATTGACATAACAGACAACCCAAGACATAAAAAATTGGCGCAGGAAAAATGAACCGACTTTAAAATACAAAACACTGTCATTTTTTGCGAAAAGTTTTATTTCTCTCTTTTTAGTTTTGTTTCACCATTACTACAAATTGAGCAAGTTCCATAGTAAAGAACCTAAACGATTGACAAGTTACCCATAATAACTCAATTTACACATTCGTGCTGTTTTTCGTCAAAGAATTCGGTTGTATGCTCATTATCTTGAAAACTACTTTACCGATTTAGATGAAACTTGCATTATGGCATAAGTTGAGAGATACCTAATCCAATAAAAAAGAATGATCATAATCTGATTACTAGTTTCGGCAGAAAGAGAAATATGTGGACAAACATACATACACACAAAGGAAACATGCGGACGGCGTCATGAGGTAACCATATGTTGTATACCAAAACCTTTTCTAGAACGTAACAAATACATTTTTTTTAAAACCGCATCAAAATCTATTCAGCCAAACTACAAGTATAAGGGTCAAAGTGAGAACCTCCTTTTTTATGTCGGTTAAAATGCGGAGACCGGATTCAAATAATGGGACTAGGAAAGGAAGAAGTAGAAGTCAAAAACAGCGAAATAATTAAATATTTAAAACAAGCTGTGCCCGCAGCTTCGCTCCAGTCAACTGGCTACCTACCTACCCTACCTACCTTCCCTACCTTACTTACCCTAACCTACCTACCGTACCCTTTCTACCCAACCCTACCTACCCTACCCTAGTTTTAAACCTCCTATTCTGTATTCTGTCATATATCAGAGATGACTCTGTGTTTGCAAAACTTAAGGTAATACAAATTAAAAAAAATGTTCGTTAATTTAGCCGATGTTTTAATAGTTATTCTGTTATTCGGGACGGAGATAAAACGAACCAATTAAAAATTATTTAAATCGGTCCAGCCGTTCTCGATTTAACTAACCGGACTTTATTCTATACATAAATATTCAATGATGTATAGACGAAACGAGAAAGGAAGGCCTACTGAGAATGATGGCATTAAAAAACTAATATCGGCAAAATGTGAGATAGTGGCATTTTAACTTAAGGAGAGCAGCATATATCTTTATCGCATCCCATTTTGTCTATCCAATATGTAGTTATTTTATTATCAAGGTACTTGACGTAGCTTTGTCTAGCGATACAACATCATATAGCTATACTGTACATCGAATGTATAATATTATGGTGGTCAATCTTCGAGGTTAAGCAACGCATGCCGAGGTCGGTCCGAGGATGGGTGACCATCTATTATATACTGACACTCCTCCGTGCCTCGGAAAGCACGTTCAATTTTTTATAACAGCTGTTATTTGAAGATCTTTGACAGTGTTACGGTTGGTAGAAGCCATGCAATCTGACAACAGGCTTGCCAAGAGATATCGTGTTACCCAGTTACTGGGTTAAGGAGGTCAGATAGGCAGTCGTTCCAGGTAAAACACTGGTACTCGGCTGAATCTGGATAGAGTAGAAGCCGAAACAAACATAGTTGGGAAGGGCTAGGGAGAGAGAATATAATAAAGGTCGATTTCTAGGTCTGCCGTTCAAAACCAGAATTGTCAAAGATACCACTGATGAAACATACTATCTTTAAACATGGCTTTGGTCGCGTAGAAATGGCCTAAAAGTTTTATTGATAAGACAGTATCTCTAGAGAACGAGTTTTTTTTATGTAAAAGTATTTCTAGAGCTCTTAACGTCCATTGCTATGCAAATTCCTAGTCGTGAGTGACTGTCATGCATAGTAAATATACTTTCTTGTGATCTTGCAGTTATTTAAATATCTACTAAAAAATGCATCATACATATCCTAGCATTACTTTATTTTAAAGTGATACAATGAAAGCCTCTTTTAGAGTTTTAAGTTAAGACATTCAAAATTACTGAGGACTCCAAATTCAATCAAGTTGCCTTGCTTTTTCTCAACTTTGTTAGGGTCGGATTCCAGTATAATCCGGTTTGGTTCAGTAAAATAGATAGCCGCTCCAACGAGGGGCAGCCTATTTCTGACCACAATCTAGTAAGCCTGGTTACAAATATTCTGGCTTCCGACTACCCGTAATCACTATCAAAGATCTACACAAACTATATCTTCCCGGTCTTATCCCTCAACAACAGTCTATCGTTGGAAAAAATGTAGCTCACGGTTTCAATAAAAAAGAACATTCCAGTACAATTCGACATGCAATCCTTCAAAATAACTCTCAAATTATTTAGGAATCTGACATTACATTTCGCGATCATCAATAACTTGTGCGGCCTTCGGCTTTGCCGTCAGAAAGCGATCGGCAGACCGATTGAAAGGCAAGATTAAAGAAAATTGACGAGTATCAACACTACCGATGCTGAGTTATTTTAGAAAATCCTCGAGATCTTTGATTTTCAAGATAACTTTGACATTAGTAGGAAGAGAAAGGTACAAGTGCATCAGAAGACGTATTTGGATTTGCTTGCGGTTTTCTTTTTTAACACGCTTTTATTAGCTTGGTATGTATGTATCAATGTACCGGAATCTTTGAACGTGATTTTTACCCCCTTCAAAACGTCGGATTAATTTTAAACTCTGCACACTTATCAAGGACCGATGACAATGCAATAATTTAAGTAGTTTGTCCCATGATCCTTACCAGGATCTTCAGGATTAGAGATAGGACTAAAAAGTAACAAAATAAATAATAGTTTAATAAAACTAAAAAAGACGCTTTTATAGAAAACCAAAATATAAAGTAGAAAATAATTTTCAATAAATTTTAATTAACAACAGTATGATAAACAAAAAAAATATTATAAAAAAGCGTAGGGCGGGCCCTTCGTGCGCGAGTCCGACTAGCACTTGGCCGATTTTTAATTATATCCGAAGAAACGGTAGTGTCTTGCGCCAAGTACAAATATTAAATAAATGTTCCGGAGGAGGGAGCTTGTGAAATGGCTATCACATCCAGGGAAGGCAGTAGGCATGCTAATTACCCACTCCCATCACAGGGAAGTAGTTTCTTTTATAAATTGTCGTGTAAAATCTAAAAAAAACACTTTAATGGTAAATTGAACTAAAAAGTAAAAATAAGTAAAGGTTTACAAAAACTACGTTGTCTGTTATGAAGGATGATGAAGGACCAACAGACTCCTTTCTCTATACACAGAAGACGATAATGATCTCGCAGATAAAGCTGAAGTAGAATCATGTGATGCAGTCACGCTGGGTACTTATCAGTAATTTCACTAAGCCCCACTTCAGACCGGCACTTTTGAAACGATGCGAGAGGCTCGGGCGTAATGTTCCTTGAGTGGATTTATATTTATAAATCTATACCGTGTTTTTGTTTTTCTTAATATATAACCGGGTTTATTTTTATCGGAGATAAGAAGGTAGATTTTTCTATTTCGGCTTTTATTGTTTGTGTTTTTCTAATCGTCGTCTACTACTACGATCATGATAGTACTTTTACTAGACTTTTCATTAGTGACTATTTGTGAATGTATTACCTTATCAATAAAATAAATTCTGACCGAACAGCCTATTAGTAGCTTCTTTGTGTCCAATCATGAAAGAGCGAAATGTGAAATTTACTATTACTCAAAGAATCCTGAATCATTTTGGAAAAACACTTTGGTTAAAAACACTTTGTTCGATCTTTGCCGCATTGTCGCGTCATCGCCTGTCTGCGGAAGCTAGCTTTATAGGCATCACTGATATATGCCAATCATATAAAAAGGAAAAATCTGGAAAGTCGTATAGAGGAAGACGAAAACGATTAGTATGTACATAATCAAAATGGTAAACCGCCTAATTACTTAACAAAAACCCACATTCAGAGATAACTACTATTAGCGCACATTATCTCGCAGATTAGCACTAAACACGATTTTCAAGTTAATAGCTAGTCCACCATAAACATATTAAAGGCTGAATTGTTTGTATTTCCTTCATTTATTTCTTCTTACGAATCACAAGATAACACACTGGTCCTCCGGTCCGCGAAATTATTTTGAAGTAAGAAACTTCATATTGTAAAAAGATATTAAAATATTTGGTTTTCTTTCCTGGCATATTCCGTGGAAATCTAATAATAATACCAAAAACTTATTGAATAAATTACTCAAATTTATAAGGTTTAAATTTGAGTAATTTATTCAATGAGTTTGGTCAATTTTAAACTCAGTCTGGCAATGAATATAAACTATTTATATACCAATATCCCTTTTCCGACCTATGCATAAGCTTTCAGTAATAAGATACCTCTTGGTAAAAATATAAGTAATTTTTTCAGGCTTCTGGGTACCCGTAACGACTATCATCAATATACAATTGACATAGTTATTCCAAATGCGTCAAGCATCATTAAAGCAGTATTAAAATTGCGGCGTCACGAGAAAGTGAGAGAACCCGTCAACAATAGTTAGTTTAAATCAAACTCTCGCAGATAATAAGCGATAATGAACAGATAACCGTCATTTGTTATGCTAACTAATGGCAACCGTAATAATCTGCTGAAACCTTGCTTGTTTAACGCAAACGTAACCTAAAATATGCGAAAATAAAAAAAAAGTGCCTGAGTTTCAGAAAATATATTTAATACTAAAACCGTAGAAGTATCTTTAGAAAATCATTATATTTTTGAGTTGCAATTTTTTTGTGTTTATATAAACTTTTTTAGTGTCTTCGAAGTTTAAAAAATGGAAGCAAATTCAACGGAAATCGATACCTATGCTCAAACCAGTGTGGTGAGGAGTGTTTGGTTCAAACTCGTCGCGTTACCGTTCTCCATATCGTTGATAATCCTGATATGTCTTGTGTATACGTGCTACAAAAATAATCTGGAAATGTGAGTATTTTTGATTATGGGTACGAGTATATATTCTCCGTTTAATTTTTCAGAAGATACCGCAGAACAATAAAAAAAGGTATAATTTGTATACCATACACAGGCGCGCGGAACAATATGACGACCGTACCGTTGTCATATTTTTGCTACGCGCCTGTCTGTGGGTTTTTGTGAATATGAGTCAAAATTGTTATTCATACTAATTATACATTATTGCTTTATACAATTTGATCCTTAGGGCTTCCATCACCAATTTGTGAACGAAAGGGCCAAAAGTTACAAATTGATTTATTATTGCATCATGTTTTTCAAATACTAAAAATATATTATTTATTTCAGTTAATCAACCTGATTAAGTGACATGCATTTTAATTTTAACATATTTAAACGCATTTTAATTTTATTATTTACTACTACGTATTTGTATTCATCCTTGTTTTTGCATTTTCATACAATAACGGTTCACTGTATGGAATTCCGATGTCCTGAATTGATACGGGATATCTTATTATCACCATATAACTTTAGCACAATATGCAAATGGCATTACAACATAATAATACAGTAAATCATTTTAAAAATGTGCAAATTGCAGTATTCTTTCCTATTGAAAATGTGTGATATGTGAAAAATATGTGATATTTTAAACAATATTAATATTAAAAGAGAAGAGAAAAGTAGGAGAGAAATGTTCAGGAAACTCTATGAATTCAAGTACAAATCATTACAGACAAACCATAAATATGGAATTTATATGTTTTGTAAAATATTATAACATTTTCTCTTATAGCAGATTCTTAACAAAGGGCAATATGCAAAATTATACATTGAGCCATTACTATGTATTAGGTGAAATGAAAATATGATGAAATGCTTTCATTTATGTCCACATTATTTGCTATCTCTGTGGGAACGTGAACTTTCTTTGTTTTGCTTATCTTCAGTATCGATCTGATTGCCACCCTATGTACTATTATTTATTCTGTGACCCTACCATGCAATACAAGTATTTATAAATATAATATCATCAATTTTAGTTATAACATCAGAATTTTACAACTCACTAGCACTAATAACTTTTTTGTACACGCCTCTTCGTATTGTCCAGCACACTTGTTCACCCGATCTCTAATCTGAGTTTCCTCCCTCCTGTCCTCCCTGTCCAGCCCGTCCAGCACACTTGTTCATCCGATTTCTAATCTGAGTTTCCTCCCTCCTGTCCACATCTTTTCATGTTACTTGGGCTCGGCACCACACATTTTCTTCTTCTATTCTCCCCTTCCAACCGTCACACAATCGTTCACACCATTTTCTTTCATAATATCATTCTTCAAACCATCCATCTTTTCTTTGGCCCTTCCTCTTCCTCTCAATCTATCACTCTTTGCACAATTTTCTTTTATATTATTCCTCAGACCATCCATCTTTCCTTTGGCCCTTACTCTTCCTCTCCATCTATCACTCTTTGCACCATTTTCTTTTATATTATTCATCAAACCATCCATCTTTACTTTGGCCCTTCCTCTTCCTCTTCATCTAACACTCTTTGAACCATTTTTCTTTCATATCATTCCTCAGACAATCCATCTTTTCTTTGGCCCTTCCTCTTCATCTACATCTATCACTCTGTAAACAAAATTTATTTCATATCATTCCTCAGAACATCCATCTTTTCTTCAACCCTTCCTCTTCCTCTCTGTCTATCACTCTTTACACCATTTTCTTTTATATCATTCCTCAGACCATCCATCTTTTCTTTGGCCCTTCCTCTTCCTGTCCATCTATCACTCTTTTATTCACATGCCTTTCATAGTCATTGTCATCCTCGATTTGGCTTACTGCTAGGCATAGGCTTCTCTTTTTCCGTACCGATTCCCACGCTTCTAACATAACCATCACCTAGTTTCTACTTACGATGGAAATAATGGCGTTTGTCTGCTGCATGCCTTTAACCTTAGTCAAAAGCTTAAAATAGCCAGAATGGTCTGTACTTTGCTACAACAATATCTTAAGACTTATAAAACAATGCAGTAGTAGTAGTAGAGTGTATTAACTCAAAACATTAGTCGTATAGATTAGTTGCCGGACGCGCCAATCAGAGGAATCATTAAGTATTTTACGAGCTCCGGAGTGCCATTCATTGGTTTTTTATGGTCCAGTGATTAGCAATGTAGAATAATCATATTTGTATGATACAAGGTAGCATGGCAACTGATTTGTAAAGGTGAAACAAAATACGTAGAAGTCGAACAAAGTCCTGAATATATCATTGTTTTTTGATTATATTCTTTTGGACTTTGAATTCTGAGATTAGAAACACTGTGCGTGTATGACCAGATGTGTGAATGTATATGAAGCAAGAGGAGTATTATAAAATGTGTACGTGCATGTGATATAGCACTTTAAGGCTGTTAATGTTATCGATGAAAACACCCAAATCATTCGTAAGCATCTAGTTTAACTTATACAACGTATTTTTATAGCTGTCAAATCTGAATTCTTAGATTTTCACGATTTTAACAAATAAATCTATAAAAACTTGAGAAATTTTGTTTAAAAATTTACTTTTATGGCTCAATACAAAAATACTTTAGCTTTTCAGTGTTAGTTGAATATTTTTTTAGATTATCTATGCTATGACCGTAAAAATAACTTTAAATGTACGCCTTTGTGATATCCACATCCAGAGTTAAGGTCGTAAGACTATGTGGATATCGTCATAAGTAAGTCAGATACTAAAATAGCTCTATCTTTGAAAGTTTTGATATTGGGCCCCTTATGTAATGTGGAGTATTGTAATCGACAAAATTAAATGTATTTAACGGCCTTAAATTTTAGTGTTTAGTTTTCCCGATCTCTGTTTTTGGAAGTGTTCACACTTTAGATGTATAGGACTATACAACATTAATAAATAGAACTGATGAATTGACGTTATGATTAAGATGTGTAAAATTTTGTTTTATTTATATTATGTGATTTTATTGTATGTTCGAAACTGGGTGTGAACCTGGATTACATGATTATTTTATTTCATTTATTTATTTTATTTATATATTTTTACATTTTTGAATATTTTTCTATAAAAAATAAAATAAAATAAAACATTTAAAAATAGAAAAATAGTACTACACCGGTATCGAGAACAGGGTCCAAGCTACCGGTGGTCAGGGTTCCTGAGAGAGGAACCTCCTGACTATGCGCGCCGTGTCCAGAAGTACCGCTTACTGGTTTAAGCCCTTGATCCAGCTGCCCAACGAGAGCCTCCTCAGATGTTCGTCGAGACACGACTGACTGCTGTATTCACAATTCTTGCTGATCTATTTTTCTTATTTCATTTTTCTTGCTGTTACCATTTACATCGAAAACCAATAAGGTATTTGAACATCTCTTAGTAGCACCAATTTTATTACTTAAACCGGCGATAGCACCGATTTTGATTTACTTTAGAAATATGCCGAAGACTAACGTAATGTAACCGTAACTAAGCATCATATACTTTATTTCATTTCATTTATTCAGTTACACATACAGCCTCCATATCTATTGAGATAACTCTATTATGTACTTTAATACTTACATGGTTTTACATAACTTCCTCCACAGTGTCGTCAGTGGGTATAAAATTTAGAGGTTAAAAGGTAAAATTTGGTTTTTGACGTGGTTGGTTTTTGAGATATTTTCGACTCGATCAAAACTAAAGCCAACAGGATTCTTTCCTTTCTTTTTCTTCCTTACCTTTAATGTTTCTCTAAAACGGTAAAAAAAGGAATTTTTAGGAAACCTGTATGTCCTGAAGCAAAAAAAATACCAAAGTATTTTCCACCTACCAACCCGAACCGTGCCCGCGTGATAGATTACAGTTCACTCCCTCTCACAGAGCCTTCTATCTCCTAT
This sequence comes from Orthosia gracilis, assembly GCA_947562075.1. NCBI lineage: Eukaryota > Metazoa > Arthropoda > Insecta > Lepidoptera > Noctuidae > Orthosia > Orthosia gracilis. The sequence goes on along the minus strand of OX387275.1, from coordinate 19,119,453 downwards.
CCTTTCCTAGAACTGGGTACATTATAGGCAATGAATTTATCGTCTAACAACGGAAATTTCTTCTTGAAAATATCTTTCCTAGAAATGGTACATCAGTTGCTTCCTGAAAGATTTCGTAAGGAAATATTATATGTAAGAAAAATATCCTTAAACTTGACGAATACAAGACATTAACCTTCAAGTGTTATCTTGAGTAGGAAAACATTTTAATATTTTGTGTACTTATTCTAAAGCACACACAGATACGCATATCTTCAGTCTTTCACTTATTCGTGTATTCCGAGGTCGCTAAAAGTGTTCTCATTATGAAAATTTAAAAGAAAAATTTTTCGTTCGAGTTCCTGCAAATCAAGGCAACGCATTTTAAAGTTAGAATACACATTTTCACAACAAATTTTGAGTGGCGACTGATTCGGCCATTTTGAATTTTCTTCAACGTGAGTCTTTGCAGTGTGTTAGTGTTTTCCAAGTTCCCTCGTTCCAATCATTCAATAGTTTTCAGTTTCTCAGTTAAAATGTTGCCCGACGTAGCAGGATTGATCTGTGTGGTCATGGCGCCTATTATTTGCTACCTAGTGTACTTGTTGACTCTGATGCTTCTGTACTATCTGACGAAGTGCCGTAACGGTGAGTTCTTTTTGTTTATAGTTAATTTAAATGTGAATAGAAGCGCGTATGTATGGCTGTAAATGTGTATGGCGTTGGCCAAGGTCGTATATAAACGTTTGTGTAGTTTCATAGAACCAAATTTTTCCCATATATTCCATGTCATATTTTCCATTCGACTTGTTGAAATTGACTGATTTTAACCAATCTGCAAAAGTAAATATCATTTATCAGCCACACTGCCTCGATATTCTAGCGGTTGTAAGCGCTTCTGCTGACCGTGAGGTCCTGGGTTCGGTTCCCGGGTGTTATTGGGTTGTTCCGTTTGAAATTTCTTAGTAGCAGCTAGTAGTCTGGACATGTGCCTGGTTAATGGCAACGAGCCTATTGTTAAGTTCTTTTACATATACAAAACTGGTAAAATGTGGTTGTACCATAGGTGCACCTCTGCTTACGCCTCGGGGAACACAGGCGTGTTGTTATGTTATCTTACTCCTGGAAAAAGGTCCCAAAAGTTTAGTGATCGCAAAAAACAGTTTCAAATTATGAAAATTCTTTAGAAAAAATGTTGCTTCGATTTCTTGTAATCTTTTCTATTTGTAGAAGATCAAGGGCAACGTTTTTTATAAGTACATAGCGTACTATTTTTGAATGATTCCGTATTACAGAATTTTCTTCAACGTGAAAATCTAATGTCTTCAGTGTTTGCCTGGTTTTTTACGGGATCAGTTAAGCTATAAGACAATCGTTTGCTTGTTTGTTTTTTATTTAAAATGAAAGATGTAGTAGTTTTAATCTGGGTAGTGTTTGTTTTGGTGCCAATTATCTGTTACCTGGTGTACTTACTACTTCTAAATTACCTGCTGTCGTATGGGACAGGTGAGTTTTTGTATACAAGTGGCCTTAGTGCTTGTTTCAATATTACTCGAACTCGCTAACGTAAACGTCAGTTTGTACTGAAACTAAATAAGCGCCATCTGGTAACAACAATGGTAAACGCAAACTTGAATCTTCAATCTTTGAATTGTAACAAATATTTCATACAACTTGACGTAATCGAAAGTTTACGTTAACGCTATCGTTTACGTAGATAATTCACTCTAGGACCTCTAGTTAATTTACATTTTATTTATGTTATATTTCAATAATCTTACTTCTTCTTACTATCTTACTAATATTATAAATCTTACTTCTTATCTTACTAATATTATAAATGCGAAAGTGTGTATGGATGGATGTATGTTTGTTACTCAATATCGCCAAAACCGCTCCATGGATCTGGATGAAAATTGGCACATATATAGATTATAGTCTGGAATAGCACGTAGGCTAATTTTTATCCCGGGATAATGTTCCCTTGGGATGAAAAAATACTTTTCACGCGGGCGAAGCTAGTAATATTATAAATGTGAAAGTTTGGATGGATGTGTATATGTATGTTTATTCCTCAATCACGCTAAAACGTCTGAACAGATCTGTATGAAAATTGACACAGTGATAGATTATATTGAGGAATAGCACATAGATTACTTTTTATCCTTTTTAAATTGTGCTGACACAATTTTCGACTTTCACGCGGGCAAAGCTGCTGGCAGAAGCTAGAATGTGAATAAGATCGTGTAGGACTGTATGCTCGTTTGTCTTTACTCATAGACATAGAGGTGCACCCATGGGTTTCCATATTTCTGCAATTATGTTTAAGTTCCATTTAATAGAGGCCGAGCTTATTGCCGTCAACCTGGCACGAATTCAGACTATAAGCTGCTTCTGAGAAATGAAAAACTGAAAAACTCAATAACTCTATGCGTAACCCTAGAATCGAAATCCTAGCCTCATACGATTATTCAACTGTAATGCTTGCGACCATCAAACCAACGAAGCAGTTGTAAAATATGTTTTCATATAAATACAAGACCAGGGAAAACCCTAAGCTCCATTTGCTTTGACAACTAGAATACGTAGCAAAATGATAAGCCTAAAGTAAATTATGTGTTATCATCGTTTACTTTAAAAGTATTTGTATCTTAATTTTTTATTTGTACTTTAAAAAGTATTTGTATCTTAATACAAATACTTATAATTATTAACAAACATCCAGTTTAATGCCGTCCTTTAATTTTATATATCAACACATTATAAACAATATACTTGACGACTTTTCTGCACGCACAGAATACTTAGTAAACACTTTCCATCCATATTGGTACTGGCTCCATTGTCTTACTAATATGGCCACACATCAACATGTGTTGTCCTTAGTTTCCATTACAAATAAACACGACATCACGACTTTTGTGACGAAGTTACAGAACGGCATCATTATGCTACATTCTTTACTAAGTATTTAACTAAAACAGCCTTCAGTGTTCCCACTGCTGTGACACAGGCCTTATCGCTGTGAGTACTCCCTCTGAGTAGGCCGTAATCTCCGCGGGGGCCCGGCGTGGCATGGTTGGTGGATGTCACAAACATATCTTCTATTTTTTGGTTATAGTATATTCGAGCTTTCTCACGATGTTTTTCTTCACCATTATAAGAGCAGAGGAGATGTACATTTTTAACACGCTTTTATTAGCTACGTATTTGGTGATTTTCACCCCCTTCAGAACGGCGGATTAATTAGACCCCACTCTTTTTACAATTTGTTCTTTTTGTTTATCTTTATGTTAATTTTCTACTTTTTAGTTTGGTTTTCTATTAAGGCGTGTTTTTAATTTTTTTTAACTATCATTTATATAACAGTGGAGTGGGTTCGAACGCACGTTTTGTTTATTTTTTTTTTCTACGAGAAAGCCCCTTAAAAGTTTTGAGTATAAGCTTAGCTGTAGCAAACACTGATTAGGATGAAGGATGAAGAAAAGAACAAGGATGAAGTCACATTATTATTATTCATACAGACCCCCCGATTTCTGAGTAATGAATTTGAAAATGACCAATTGTGTCAAACTCTACTCCAAATACTTATTTCAGAAACCAGCCCTAAGTGTATGTAGAAAACTATGTATGTAGCCTGTCACTGCATACGTGAACATAGTAACCTTGCTATATCAAATACCAGCAATCAAAGCCAACCATTAACTTTTAACGATCGATTACAACACAGCGGAACCACAAGTGATTAAGTTTCGTAATACTCGTATACTCGTACAGTCGTCATTATTTTGATTCAGTGCCGTTTTTCAAGGTTTTCTGTCCACACTTATTTGATTTGGAGAATGTGCGAAAGTGAGTTTTTTTTAGTTGTGTAAAAAGAACATTATGCGAAAAAAAGGGATCCCTTTTAACATACATACCTACATAAACTCAGCCCTTTTTACCCGACTGCCGATTTTGTTCCTATGTGGCGTTCTAGAGACCAAACGCGTTGGCCGATTTTGATGATTCTTACGTCAATCGATTCGTCTTAACCCTGCGAGTGTCACTGGCTACATTAAAATTGGAAAATAGAAAAATGGCGGATTTTTGGTTTTGGTCAGCCAGCTCGCGCATATGTATCCTCCGACTGCACGGCATGATTTTCTTCTTGTTTACGTGTTTTTAGTTCGCTTTTTAAAATCTGTGTATGTCCTTCTAGGGCGGATCATTTCTTTTTACCGACTTCTAAAAAAAGGAAGTTATCAATTCGACACGTATATTGTTGGAAATGCACAATATTCACATATGTTACTCTATGTAGGCACACGTGTGCCTAATTCCGCAAGTGTATGTATGTATGTTTGTTTTTATGTATGTATGTTTGTCCACGCATTTCTTCTAAACTAATAACCGGATTGTGATCGTTAGTTTTATTGGATGAGGTATCTCTCAACTTAGGGAATAGTACAATTTTAATCAAAATTGGTTCAGCAGTTAGCAAGATATGGAACACATAACCGAACTCCTTAAACAGCAACAAAATGTAAATTGAGTTAATATGGGTATTTTGCAATCCTTTCGGTATTGTAAATTAGGGGAGCCATATAAACCAATAGTAAGGTATTGGTTTATATGGCTCCCCTAATTTACAATGCTTTGCCAAGGTCAATTACTCAACTACCCTTCAATAAGTTTTGTGTTTCGTTGTGGAAGTGGTTGTTAAAAGTGTGTGTTTATGCGTTAGATGAGTTCTTTCGAAAGTTTCCGGTAAATTCTATACAATAAAGCACAGACATATTTAATAGATATATTTACAAAAATTGACGAAATGTGTTTACCTAGTAATTAATACATTAATTAAAACTTGTAATATTGCATGCTATATATTGGCCAAATGTGTGTTACTTAATATTGATAAGAACTTGTACCTACCATATTTGAAGCAATAAATAAATGAATTGAATTGAATTGAAATTGAATTGAATTTGCTCACTTCTTAGTGGTGGTGTACCAAAACTAAAAAGAAGAAAGTCAAAACTTTTTCACAAAAATAAACCGACTTCAAAAGCAAAACACTAAAAAGAAAAAATAGCATTCGTTTCGAAAATCGGTGTCACAAAACGACAAAAAAAGAGGTACCAAAGATAACGACTGCCGAAACGAAAGTTATTTTTGCTCTTTTTAGTTTTTTGCTTTGGAAGTCGTTTCATTTTTTGTATTTTTTTAATTTTTAATCTACCATATACATATTCATTCATTTCTGCCTATATTTATTGCTGGGCCATAGCCTTTCCTATAACCATCCAAAGTTGCAAACAGTTCAAAAACGAGTCTTAATCGTCACGCCAGCGCTTCTTAAGTCTGCCTCGGTTACACCGCCCATCCTCAAGCACCCACTTTGTGACCCCATGCATACTGCAAATGTAACCGGCCCAGCCCCATTTTCTTGATTTCTTATTTAAGAAAATTAAGAGATGGGGTTTAGTCACACTCAGACCTTTTTTGTGTTATTTATTAAGAGCGATAGAAACCGGCTAAATTTTAATCTCATTCTGATGTAAAGCATAATATAATTAACGAGTCAAAGTTTAATTACTTTTTATTATTTATCAGTCAAAGTCCAAAGGCCACGTAAAGATTGTAAGTGAACAAATCAAAATAATGATTGCAGATAACGAAAACTGGGTTTCAGAGGTAATCTTATCGATCGAATATTTATATAAAATATTTTAATTATTTAAACGTCTGTACTGGATTGTGAATTTGTTGTGCAAACAGTGTTTTGGTCTTATTATTATTATTTTTTTTTATTTCAAATAAATACCAAATTTTTTTTTTTTACTTTCACGTACTGAATTTTATTTAAAAAAATGGAGGACATTATTTTGATTGTTTTTTGTGTGATTTTACTTGGTGTTGTCGGCTTTATGACTGAATGTTATTTACGTGAGTACCTATTGAAATATACATTTTATTTCTTCCGCTTAAGAGTCTAGTTTCATGTGTGTTTGTAAATAAACAGTTTCGCTGGTCTAGATAAGCTTGTGGCTAAATTATAACAGCCGCACGTTTGATCTTCAAGGCTGAGCAACGCTTGCCGAGGTCGAATCGTGAATGGGTGACCTATATAGTCCATTGCATACCGGGAGGGACCATCCGTGCCATGGAAAGATCACTAAGCTGTTGTGTCTTGCCTGTCATTAGTAGGTTTTTGACAATCGCCACCGGTAACAGTCTTGCCAAGGAATATCGATCGTATTACTCGGTTGCTGGATTATGGAGGTTAGAATTTGACCTCCTATTTGACCTCTCAGATAGGCATATTATCGGTCTCTCAGATAACCCTAACTAAAAAGGTTCAAAGATTGATTCGATTAACCTAGAGGCGTTCACGAAGTAAACATTTTTGTGTTGTACGTAGTAGAACTCTACGTGAAAAATCTCGTTCGGGGTATAACTGCCACTATTCTACTTATTAATGTAGCCAAGTAGTGTTGTTATCACCATCATCTGCTTATAGCAGTCCACTGCTGGACATATACCTCTCCAATTGCACGCTATTTGTCTCGATTTTCGGTAGTCCTCATTCCAGCAACATGCGAAGATTGTCGCTCCACCTATGTGGCGTCCCTTGTTATGTTTACCAATTCATGGTCTCAACTCAAGAACACGTCTAACCCAACGGTTAGCGGCAGCGTTGCTGTGTTCCATTTTATTTATATGAGGTCTTTTCTGAGATAAATAGCTGGCTTTACCCACTTTTATTTCGGATATTAACCCAAGTGAACGGATTCCTGGGATAAAAAAAAACTGTGTTCTTCTACAATCTCTTTACCAAAATGTAGTTAAGGCGTGACAGAATCACAGATAGACGAAGCAGGCTTGGCAAGGCCACACCCTTTGGTGTCATCGATTAATTAATTAGCAAATCCAGTAGTTCAACAACAATTTCTATCGTGGATGTCATCGGAAATGCAGTTATTGCCATTTTGTTTTTTTTTAGTCAGAATCATAGGTATTTCATCCAAATGTAGACTCATAGCTATGACGACTATTTAGATAATTTTGCTATTGTTCGCTCAGTTTTATAATCCCTTGTTTTAACCTCACTGTAAGAATACACAAGTAACTTATAGTAAGAACCTAGTAACTTCTGCTCGCCAGAAAAGACCCATTCGGAAACTCAAAACTGGTTATCAATTTGCCAAAAATTATTGATCTCAAAAGTTTCTTCTGGTTGGTCGCGAGTTGGATTAGTTGGATAGGCAGGTTTATTAGATTCTTGTCTCCCACATTCAAGAGGCGTTTTCGCGTCGTGTTCCTCATTACTGAGGGTCGTGATTTGTCGTTGTGGAAACCACATTTCTCATACCTACCGATTTGCGCCATCTATGCCTGTCTTCTGCGCTCATTTTTTTTAACTAAGATTTCCCACTAAAACCTTTAAAGTCTAGAAGACTAGACTATTAGTAACTAGAGCTATAACATCTGGCAATAGGTTATTATAACCTATAATATTAGGAGCATACAACTCTGCTCTGCCTTTTGGGAAATAAAACGTTTTGTATATTGCAATTCTTAGTCTTCTCCAGCTAGTGAATAACTAAAACATGTACTATTTCCTCCAAGAAAATATCATTTGAAAATAGTCCATAGGGTGATAAATATTCTACGGGATGTTTTTGCAATATATGTGCTGCCATCTAGTGGCGAGTAGTAATACTTCGAATGATTCACACTGCTTTATTTGAGTACTAGATTGACAGCTAGTGTCAGACAAAATGATTCAGACTGTAACGTGTAGATGGCGTTAAGTATTGTAAATTTGTTCACTCAGCAATAACATCAAATAAAACAATATAATTTAATTCTACTGATATGTCATTGTGTCCAAAAACTTGTGAACCGAATATGGCTGAAATAAACTTTTAAGACCAGGATTTGGTACAAGTTTATGATGAGTTTATGAATTTATATTCCTGAACCTACAAAAATATGCCTTGAATTTCGATTTGGCGAACTCAACCAAGGCCATTCCGGAAAATTGATTTTATTTTGATTCTATTTTCTATGAAAACCCTGTGTGATTATTAGTAAAGGAACCAGAGACTAGCAGCTTTTCAAGCATATTTGGGAATTTTTTGAGGCCAATGCCATTTGAAAATCCCTCACTCATTCGATGATTGGACCGATCCCGTCCTTGTACCAGCTATATCACTGACTGACGTCACAATGCCACTTCACACCTCTCCCATTTCCCGATAGACAGTGATAAGATTATCGCTATCTCTTTGTATACAAAAGGTATTAATATTTGCCCCCTTCCAACAATAGACGGATAACTGTGATTGTTGCCACCTACTTACAACTAGTACTCAAGAAATAGATTTTGTCGCTAAACCTGTTAAAATAATCCAGAAAAAATTGTAGAAATTTAAAAATAATGACCAAATTTTTTTAATAAATAAAAAAAAATTACAAGTTTTAAGAACGTAATATTTCTAAAACTTTAAAGTATGTCCAAAAATCATAAATTCGTTAATTTTATGAAAAAGAATTTTAAAAACTTTTGCTAAGTGTTTTTTTGGTTAAGTAAAAAAATCGTAAAAATATCTTTGAAATTTTCAAGAGATTTGATGTAATGTAAAATCAGAAACCTAAAGCAATGAATTCTACATTAATAGTGATAGCTTTTCCTAGTGTTTTCGCTATTATAGTGCTCTCATTCGTGTGCCTAAGATATTGGATGATGTACTGCAGTAAGTTGACACTCTTCTTTTTTCTTCAATCGATCCCACATTACTGACGATCGTGTTCAGTGGAAGAAGACATTACTAAATTATCTTATACTAATTACAGACAGGTTTAAGTGATCATTCAGATTAGAATTGAGGTGAATACCTCGGTGAATTATGTTAAGTGGTATCTATTATAATTGCATCATTTTCCACTTTAATAAATCGATTCGATTTTAAGTAGTGATTTGATTAGCAATTGTTTGTAATAGCGTCAGCCAATCACATCAGTTTAAACATTTAGTTTGACAGTCTTGTTAACTGATGGCCTAACTTAAAAAAAAATCTATTTAGTAACCGATTAGCAGATTTAAATACATATTTAAAAACTAAAAGAAAAAAGTTTCTATGTTAGTATATTTATTTAGAGATCCATTCTGTATTCTTCACTTGGTTATCAACTCACCACATTGGATCTACTTGCTAGAGCTGTAAAACGGCACCTTTATAAGATATCGGTCTGTCGGTCTGGGGCATCCCACACGTAAATCAACACGTAATAATTCTACTAAACCGTGTGTCCTGTTAGTATGACGTTCATTTACTTTGATAGGTATATTATTTTACCTCGCTTATGAATGTCTACGTCATTTCTGCAAAGGTTTTCGTGTGAGCAATAGGAAATTCAAGTTTATTTTTACGCAGTACCTAGTACCACAGATAATATAATACTAGCATACTAACTTAAACGCATGAATAATCAAGCGTTTTACTGAGTATTACCACATTATTTCTGTTTCCTTGTCAAAAAGCTTAAATTCTAAGCTTTTTACGGTTTACAAAACTAATTGACCAATTTCGGTAAGTAACTCATACATTGCTTGAAGAATTTGGTAGACGTATGCCAACCTATAGTAGGAAGGACAATTTTGCTAGTAATCAAAGTTTAAGATCTTTTTCGCCAGTTTTAGTACCAAGGACCACCCGTCAAGAATTTAACTGACCACATAGAAAGCCTCTTTAAATACAGATAAAGTATGACAATCAATTACATTTGCAACCAAGTCATACATAGCTGGAGACATAATTTTATGAAGCCATACGCAGGGCACTAAACGTCCAGTATACCGAGCACTGCGGCAAAATACGGAACGACAATTAATTTTACTGTACTGACAGATCATTGACAGTTTGCTTTGACCAATCGCGCCACCGTGATAGATCAGGTTATGTTGGATCGATGGTAGGATGATACGTCGTTCTGTCGCTTGGTTGACATAAGGTCAATTGGATAATTTCTTTCCTGTCTTCTTTGTTGGCTCGCTGCAATATAACGTTATTATGGTGGGTAGGCGTAAGAGGAGTAGATCTACTTCTTTAATACTATTTATATGAGTAGTATCTTGTCTGTTTGTGAGTTTGTCTCGTTTGAATAGATTTCCAAATCGATTTTGAATAAAACCGGTAGTTATGTGTTTGTTTAAAGAACATCGATAAAGGCAACTGGCTTAGCCAGTGAGATGTGCCTTTTATTTAGGATAAAAAAAGCATATTTCACTCATAGGTAGTGTAGCTTTAAAACAAATAATGTTCATACAAATAAACAATATTTTAGATTATAAATTAATTTTACACTACAAAGACTTTTTGCTACACGTATGTGTAAAACCAAACCTAATAGTAATACCTTAATGATTAATACAATAACAATACCAATCCTATGAAAATTCGTCAACAATAAGAATCGCACGCAGTCGCAAATATGTGGCTGTAGTATTCTTTATATTTGACTTGCGAAGGTCAGATGGCAAGTGCTCGATTATTTATATAAAACTGGAAATCGACTCTGAAGCTGTTAAAAGCCAGACATTTCGATAAAAACTACATTGATAAAATCATAACTAGATCATTGATCAGCATCTTCGGTATGCTACGTTCAGCAACCTAGGTCCGTAACATAATCATTTACAGCACATTAATACTCGTAGTTGCATCGCACAAGGTTCAAAATTGCTCGACACTTCACATGACACTTTATCTGCTTTCTGTCAAATATACCCCCAAAACAACGCCCCAACTAAGTTTCAAACCAGCTACATTACATCATCATCATCATTTCAACCTCCACTGCTGGACATAGGCCACTCTTAAGCATCGCCACACTGATCGGTACATTACATCACGTCCTTTCATTTGTTTGTTTGCACTTTTCTTCATCATCCGCAGACTAATTTCGCTCACTGCTGGGCATAAGCCTGTCTTTTCTTGTACCAATCTCCACGTTCCTGTGCCACCCTTATCCAGGTTTGCAATTTTACTAGTAAATAACAGTAATGTATATTAATATTATAAATGTGAATGTAAGTTTGTTTGTTACGCTTTCACGCAAAAGCTACTGAACCGATCATCATGAAACTTTGTACATATATTCTTGAAGGTATTAGACGTAACATAGGATAATTTTTATATAAAAAGAAAAAAAATAATGGCTTCACTGCGAGCCAATCCGTGGGTAAAAGCTAGTAGATAATATAAAAATAACTGACACAAACAAATCGTTTGCCACCATGCAACTGCAAGTCGTGTCATAGATAAGTTTTATTTGTAACATGACAATAATATGCAGCCGTAGCGTCTTGTCGTAGGGAATCGAATTCTAGGAGTGCCGTGTTCCAATGGTACGACGTGTGTCAATTGTCGACACGAAGTTATTGTTCGAAAATATTGACAAAATTAAATGGATGTACAGTCAAAAATACATCATATTTATGTTTATAAATTGGTTTAAAATTCTAAACAAACTTTTGCATGTCCATGTGAAAATAATAATTGAAAACTAGATGAGGTCGGTAATATAAGTATATATTTAGGTATAACAATAATTTTGTCGTTATCTGTAGGGACTTTTTCGTTTGCAATTTATTGATTTAATATCTAGGGAAGGAATTCCCAACAAAGTCATTTTAACTGATAAAGTGGTGAGGTTACAGACCAAGCCAATGTCTAGCATTCGTCTGATCGCAAGGGCCAGTGTCCTCACAAACTTTTAAGAATTAAATTTTAAGCAGTAAGTAAAAATATTTTTAAAACATACATGCCTATTTGGCGAATATATGAATGTTTTATCTCAATGAAGAAAATCCAGAAAAATAATAATTGATTGTGTTCTTTATAACAAAGTTCGTTAATCGTGAAAACAGATTAAAAAATACCTGGCACAAATAAATATAATAAGCAAGAAAAAATATACCTAAGATTAATAACCTCAAGCAAATCGACGTAGAAGTACCTACCTACTTACCTGTCGATATCGTAATTGCTGATAAGTATTTTAATACTAGTCTATTATCATTACAAAACCCGAGTCCAATCGTTAATAGTGGCTAAATAGCATTTTATTGTATAAACAAAACACATGATAATTTTTACATTAGCTATGGAAGAAATGGCCATAATTATGATTCTGATGACATTGCCTGCAGTACTACTACTGCTTCTCTTAATACTGTTCATGTACTGTGTTAATTTCATCGTTTGGATTCGTGAGTATCTATCAATTATTATTAGTTGATAAGAATTTGAAGTCATTGTACTGTTCAATATCCATTGAACATGGTTTTGCTAGCAAAAAAAAATTTGACGTTGACTGTCATCTTTCATTGTTTAAGTCATTCAATTTTATCTGTAACTGTCATTGCCGTTTTTAGCTTCAGTATCTCGAAAAAAAAAATACATTTTTCAATTGGTGTTCTTTACTGAATATAATATAAATAATTATCATATTATTCTGACAATGTTTCAGTGATAATTTTATCATTTGGGAACTTGAGTGTAATGACAAAGTTGCTTTGCAATACTTTTGTTTAGTTAATACTTTTTTAACAATGGGGGCAGGTGATTTTTTTAATTTCTATTATTGATAACTTCCTTAGTCTCAATACCTTTAATAGGATTGATACTTCTTTTAATGTTAACGTATGTTACACGTTTCATCGAGTTGCTTTGTGAGTACCTTTTCTTTAGTATTTTACAAGCTTCATTGACGTCATTGTAGTACAATGTCCATTGCCTGATCAGCTTTTAAAAAAAAATGTTGTTAACTGTCATCTGTCAATGTATTACGTCATTCGATTTTAAATGTCGCCATCATTTCCATTTTTAGCTTCAGTATCTCAGAAAAGGTTTTTTTTAAAGCATATTTTCGTAACTATACTTTATAAAAGATAGTTTGATCTCTGCGACATATGTCAAACTGCCGTATACGTTATTGTTCCGTCATTGTTAGCCTGTCAAGCGCTTTTGTTACTGTATTGATACTGACAGCTATCGCAGAGATCAAGGTATCTTTTATGAAGTATGGATACTTTTATAGATAAATTATCATAAAAATCTCCTATAATTTTTTAATGATAATTTTGTTATTTCTAAACCTGACTGTTGTTAAAGTGCAGTGAAAACTGCTTTTACCGTGATAACGAAATTCGTGATTAGTTATATTTATACAATGCTTATGAGTGATACTACTTTAATATTGCTATTGTTAGCAATACCCATACTAGCATTAACATTTCTTATATTGTTAATGTTTGCAAATTTCATCGGATGGCTTTGTGAGTATCAATTGTTTAGTAGTTGACAAGTATTCATGTCACTGTACAATATCCATTTTTATATGGCAAGCAACCCGATATCATCTATTCTGCCAATGTCGAAAGCTTAATGGAAGAGCAAGTATGTTTTATCAGCAACTAGTTTCTGCCAGCGACTACACCCACGTGATAAGTTTTTATCATCCCAAGTTGACATTATACCGGTACAAAAAGCCTATATGCTATTCCAGCCTATAATCTATCGCTGGACCAAATTTAATCCAGATCTGTTCAGCCGTACTGGCGTGATTAAGTAACAAACATACATCCATCCATTCATCCAAACTTTCGCATTTATAAGATTAGTAAAATAAGAAAAGATAGTAAGATTAAAAGAAAAGGAACTGGTAGACACAAACTAAATTCTTCGATTGATACTAGTATCCATTGCTTGTTTTTGTTTAAATAAAAATAAATTTTCTGTCAGCTGTCACTGTATTGTGTAGTTCAATTTTATCTGCCACTGACATTGTCATTTTTAGTTTCAGTATAATTATCAGATTTTTTAATTTTTCATTTGTTTTTCCTTACCGGGTACTTGTATAGATAAAATTATCATTGATTTCCGATAACGTTTTAATTTTATCGTTTGGAAACCTGAATGTAATCATGAATTAAAGTTGTTCAAAGTTGCTGTGTATATTGTAATTTGTTTGTATATTTTTTTAAATAATGAGAGACATTGCTTTTTTAATGCTTTTGATATCGATACCTTTACTAGCGTTGATATTTCTTATAATTTTAACGTATATTGCAAGATTCATCGTGTGGCTTAGTGAGTACCTTTTCCTTACTAGTATAGATGTAACTGTCAATGCATGTCATTCTCAACTTTATCTGTCATCGTCGTTGTCTTTCAGTCCTTGTATTCTATTTTTATATATATTTTTTGCACATAGAGTGATTTCATTTATTGCTTTGATTCATGAAGAGTAATGGAAAAGCAACTTATAATTGATATTTTCACTTATGACGAATTCTTAACCACGCACTTTAATTCATCATAAATTGTATTTTCCGACACAGTCACTGTGGAAACCACATAGGTGGGTAACCAGTCCCTCATAACGACTTGACAGTTGATTCACGCTTACCGTCCTGCGTAACCGACCGGCCGCTTACACGAAAAAAAATATGAAAATATCAAGACAATATTTAAGTATCGACTACTTTCAAATATAGAACTAATATGAAGTTGCTACTTTCGTGATGTGACTGATAAGATTACGCGTTGTTTTTCGAACAGTGTCGATCGGTGCACAGAGTAAACATCATGGATTTGTTAGGAAGTATTTTTATTGGCATACTGATTTTTATGTTCATATATCTGTTTTGGCTGTGGTTCTGTTTCGGGAATTGTGTTAAGAGACGTAAGTTCTTTTTAGATATTTTTATAAAATTTTACTGTAGTCTTAGTATTATTTTTGAATGCTTGCATGTCATTATCAGAGGAAAATAGTTTCTACCTCTTTGGTTTAGAGCATAGATTGCTTAGTTTGAATTTTAGCGCAAAATAAATTTAAATTATCGTTCTATTTCTATCACTCGTTTGAAGATGACAGAGATATAATTATGTGTTTAATACGCTTACTGTAGTTTCTTTTTACCCCTATGGAAATAAGGCGTCAGATTATTTTTATGTTGTAGCACAAGTGTTCCTAATCTGTTAATCCGTAGATATTTCAATCCTAATGAATTTCTTTAAAATAATTATAGGTATAAGCAACATTTGTTTGACTTTTTTTTTGAATAATTAATAATATTAATTTATCACCATTTTACAGTTAGGGCAGACCAAGACTTCATGATTGTATTTAATTATTTTTACAAACTGTCTCAAAAATGCTAGCTAGAAATGGTAACCCTTAGATCAGCATTATTAATATAATTTTTATACATAGTCTTAGTGACTTTACTCAGAAAAAAGCCCACAAAACAGAAGTACCAGGCGAGCAGAAATATCGAGGGGTAAATAATGATGATACATCGAGTACCTATTAGAAAGATATAGGTTTATGAGTGAGAGGGACGACGCTCTATTAAGCCGATTTTGTTCTAAAATTCCATAATTATTATGAAATAAGATAAGATATACATTAATGGAGGCACTAATCTATAGAATATAGGTATACCTACACGATTTGTTGTATATTCGACCTTGTAATTGCTACCATAAGGTTGAACGTCAGTTGTACCGCCAGCGCCAAAAGAACAAAGTGACATTATTAAAAGTCCAAAATGTATGGAATGGACAGATGCTGCCGAAATGGCGAAGACTGTCCGTGACATAGTAGTCATTTTGGTCTATTGAAAATTTCATATTCAAGTTTTTAAAATAAAAAAATTCTCATGATTTTTATTATAACACAATGCTTTATAAACTACTGTTAATTGTTATATTGTATTTGAAGAATGTTCAAGTTTACTTAATGAGTTAGCAAGGAAAATACCACATTAGGTCAATCTTATCTACAAAGTCCTTACGACTTTGCCCCCTTTAGATTCGAACTCTTTTGTCTGTGACAGCAAAAATCAAATATACTCCATTGGAAAGAACATTATAACTTTTTACAACCCCTTTTTAGAGACCGTTCAACCGATTTTGAGTTCTTTCTATTTAAATGTCTAATGTTATCTCAAATGGAGTATAGGTATACCAAAAATTACTATCACACTCTCTATTTTGATGGCAACATTTATGTTTTCTAAAGGGTTAGCTCTCACCGATAGGCGATGCAATGCAATGCTGCAAGCAATATAGAACTTTATTTACTACAAATACAGGTACATATTTCAGTGGAAAATACCAATAAATTCGAATTTTAAATTCCACGGTGTATTTTTAAACGTTTCGACAGCGACGGCGTGCCAGCAATGGGAAGATTGTAAGCTTATCATAAGGGTCACGCTGAAATATATACCTTATAACGATATTATATAAAGTTCCATATTGTAGGCGTGCGAGCTTACCTTAATAATCGCACTTAGGTACTCCCCATTCAGTCTCACCATTCAATTGTTTTAGTCAACAACAACAATCGATCTAACACTAGTAGAGGTCAACAACGACAACTTAAGACTGAAGCCACTGACTGATAATGCGCGTCAATGCAGCAATGGCTCATCAAGGTGACAAGGATGATATTCATACAAGTATCATTGAGTGTTACACATTCATCTCGATACAATGGCAATCTTGAGTCAATTGCTCTTTAATATTATAAGGTAAATATTTCATACTTTGAGCTATTGTTACCAATTCCTTGTCAAAAACCTTTAAACCTAACTCTCCAAATAGGTGCAACGCACCTGCGTACGATGCAGATACCTCTTTTATAACACCTGACCATAGGTGGTATTGTATACTTCCGTTCAGGTGGGCCACTTTACTGTTTTCCATTCAGTAACCAAAACTTTGACCAACATAGAAAAGTCATTTGGAGAGTTCGATGACCGCATTGTCGATAAATCACCGATGGCCTAAACAAACCAAAACAAAGCAAAAAAAAAAAATTGCACCCGTTTCGGAAGTCGGTGTCAAAAAACGATAAAAACATAAGGTACGAAAGACACAGACTTCGGAAACGAAAGTTATTTTGCACTTTTTAGGTTTTGTTTTTGAAGTCGGTTAATTTTTTTGCGAAAAAGTTTTTTTATCATTTATATCATTCCTAAGTTTTCAACGAGACTGGGGAGGAGTAAATTATCTAGAGGACCACAAAAGATCCCAATGGGTCGAAGTGTCCGAGTTATTTCTTGGCCTCTCCACAAAATAAGATAAGTTATCATTCCTAACACAGTCCAGTCCATTTGTTCTGATTTTCTTAAAAACAGCGATAAAAGATAATCGGTAATCTAAAGATGGTAAGATTTTTGATATCAATAATTTTAATCAACATCATAGCAGTTCCGGCACCTAACCTATAGATTGATATTAATTACAATCTCTCAGTATGTTTTTATTTGAATCAGTTGTGTCCTTCAGCATAGTAAAGGCATTCCTTCCTTCCGTCCATTTATCTCGATCGTTTGCTGCGTCTGACCAATCCTCTAGATAGGAGTCTTATTCGTCACGCTATCTCTTGGCTATTTTTTGCCCAATATTGTTGCTACATGGAGCAGATATGACCTCATTTGCATTTTAGTGGTCAATACGTATGCCATTATACAGGTTGCTTATAATTATAAGAGCAATGTCAATCGTCAATCTGAGACTTTTCAGGTCAGAATAAACATCAGTCGTGAATAAAAATAAAATAAAAAGTTTATTGTATCAAAAAAAAAGAGTGTCACTGTACTAAGATGTGACACTGAAGCCTGCACTAGGATACTCTCTTCTCTCTCTCTCTCTTAATAAAGTTATAGTTAATAAATAAATCGTAAGTTTGTATTAATATAATCAAGTAGATAAATGTTTGTCTTGATTGCCTGTTTTAAAGTTAAAGATTAATTTCATATTAATATTATATATTTCATAATTAAGATAGGTCAGAGTTGTTTGTTTTTTTTTAATCTATAATCAAGTCATTGATGTGTCGTTTCGTTCAAGTGTCTATATTTTCTACTTTTTTCTAAAGAACATAAATGGCAGTTTGACAGGTTTGGCATAGACAATAATTATTATGATTGACAAATTACTAAATATTTATTTTTAAGATAGGTCACCAGATTATTGCAAACACAGTAAGAATGTTATTAATTTTGCGAGATTATAGACTCTAGATTTATTTTCATTGATTAAGTGCAAATCAATGACAACAAATCCCATCCGAATTTGATCATATATCTTTGTCTTTTAAGAAAGATTTTTCAGTCTCACGCGATTTATTATGAACTTACGGTGTTTGCAATAATCTAGTGACAGATATAATTTATCTAATAGGTATCTGATATTTTTAATATGTAAATTCTTAATAATATAACTATCTACCTCCAATATCACACAAAAAGCCAAAACACAAACCGGTAATTAACTTCTTTATCAACAGATAGTATATCGTATTCCTATCAATATACTTCCATGTACCGATGGTCAAGCGAGCAATTCATTTAGTACAATATTGCTTTAAAGTTGGTTCGTATCAAAATGTCGGTAGATTTAACTGCGACTTTGGTCTTTATGGTCATTAATATAGTGCTTTTTTGGATTATTTACGCTGTTCTTGTGAAATTTTGTGGTGAGTCCCTAAATGCTTGTTTTTTCTTTCTCTCTTTACGACCTCTGACGAAGCCTAGAAATCATAATACATCAAATCACATAAATTATTAGTGTAGCAAAATTTTAAATAAAATGTCAGTGTCCTTTCTAAAGACTTAATGCAAATCTCTATTTGAAGAACCGTTTTGAAGTAAGTGGGGGAAAACCTTCCTATATCTAAAGTTCTCTAGAAGCTTTTAGTTTTTAGGGTTCCGTACCCAAAGGGAAAAAACGTGACCCTACTACTAAGACTCCACTGTCCGTCTGTCTGGCTGTCTGTCTGTCACCAGGCTGTATCTCTTGAACCGTGATAGCTAGACAGTTGAAATTTTCATAGATGATGTATTTCTGTTGCCACTATAACAAAAAATACTCCATTCAACAAACGTGATTTTTTTGCTGTTTTGTGCGATAAAGGTACGGAACACTTCGCGCGCGAGTCCGACTCGCACTTGACCGGTTGATTTTATTTTGTTTTCTGAAAGCAAGACTAACATAATATTAGTAACGTTGTCTTTCAAGTAAAGTACACTTTGTTCAAGTTTCAACCAATACCGTTAGATGGCGCTTTTATAATTCAAAACTAAAGTCAACGCCATCTATGTTGAGACTTTAAGACTAAAGTTATCTAATACCCGAATGACGTATTTTGCTATAATATTATGAAATGACGCTGTTTTGGTATTTTATTGTGTGTTGATAAAATTTATGAAAATCGATTTTTCTATAATCTTTATGTTACAAAAGATAGTGATTTGTTTTTTTTTTACTATAACTCATTCATTATGTGTACTTTGCTCGCCCCTATTACGAGGAATTTTAACATAACATGCGAAATTTGGGTGTGCTTATAAGCGCACCTCTGCCTAACTCTTCGGGGAATGCGGGTGGGATGAAATGTTTATGATGTACATTAATAACATAAGCACCGGGCACAGTTATTCCGCTTCGGCCTTCAAGGAAACCAGGGTTTTGTAACTGGTTTCCATGGAGGCTTTTTCTTATACGTCAACGTAACTGGTTTCCATGAAAGCTTTTTTTTATACTAGTATGTAACTGGTTTCGAAGGAGTAATTATCCAATATTCCTTAGGTCTGCTCAACAGAATTGCCTAATAGAAAATTTTAGACACGCCTCATTCCATCCTAAGAATTGAATGCATTTATTTTATATTAACTGACGGAAAAAGTCTCTGATAAATAATTTGGGTCTTCACAAAGATTAAACAATGACCTCTTTTTCAAATGATTTTAAATAAATAAAAGCAGTCCAAATGGCTAGTACAAAAGAATTATCGCTCAGATATGAACATAATTAATCGATAAGATTTCGCTTAGTATCAAATATTTTGTTATAAAACCTAATTCATTTCACAGATTGTGTAAAATGGTCAGTACTTAATCTGATGTAGAAAGCAGATGTTTATTTTATTTTTGACCAAATTGTGCTATTATCAATATTAAAAATGTATTTGTTTTTAATTATGGTCGGGGTGATTATGCTTTTGATGGTGGCATCCGCGTACAGACATGCTATGTGTAAGTTTTTGTCATATTTACCCCTTTTTATCATGCACTTGTGACAAAAGTTTTTCCCTAGTATCAAAGCTATGCTAAATAAAATTCTGATACAGTACGCTAGTGGCAAGATTGTTTGAATGTCATAAACGAAACTTTATTACGAAAAGGTTTGGCTGTAACACAAAGTTTCAACCAGTGACTCTAGATGGCGCTATTATGATCATATGTTATTTCAATAATTGAGGTGAATATTACAGAATAGGGTGTGTTTTTTATGCTATTAACCGAGAAAAAAGGCTCCAGGTTACAATCAAAAGCTCAAGCTTTGCCCAACCTGGGAATCGAATCTAGGACTGCACACTAGAACAACTAGTTCGTCTGTCTTTATTAATGGTATTTTGGAAATTCCCTTGAACTCGATTGGCCGGAACAAAAAAGAGGGGCATAGATAGCGACTCGATTAGATTTCGCGTATTATCATGCATAACCATTAAAATCCTTTCGAGCATCTGCCTTACGTCAGTGTCCATTTAAGTGCGGGAGTAGATTGTCTATTTTTTATTTTGTTTTTTTATTTATAATTTAAAATGCTTTTGTTTCTTATAATGACAATATTCATCGTGATGATGCTGATGCTTTCGGTTTACAGAAATTATATGTGTAAGTTTTAATTGACATTTATCCTCTTTACTTCTCTCTGCCTCCCCTGTAATCTATAGGTTTAAAAGAGTTATTTCGTGAAAATGGGTGGTTTTGAGTATTACAATACGGCATTTGTTTTTCGGGAATGGTGCGCACTAAATTCTTAACCAGGTGCCCCAAATATACTATTCCTTGACAAATTAGGTTAGCTTTGAAATGTAAGTCAGGACTGTTGCCCAAACTCTGTTTTAATTTAATATAGCCAAATTCTGATTCACCAAACTCCTTTTTTTTATATTCCACAATGTTTGTTTTCAGCACCGGCGTTATGAAAAAAAATTTCCTCAAAAAATCTTTCTTAAATATCATCATTCATCAACAAAAAAGGACTAAGTATATCTAGTGCTGTATACATTAGTCGCGCACAAATTAATGTATAGATAAGATTCTATGTTATCACAATTTATAATTTTATCTTTACATTTCAGTACATGTGCTTTAAATATACCCACGATCAGTATTTGTTGTTTTCTGATAGCGGTTGTCGATTCTACGTCAACATAGATCATGATTGTTATTTTATTTTGGCTGACATTTTTGCTCATCGTACTGACTGCTTCTTCGTATAGGAAATGGCGTAAGTTCTTTGATTTTTCATTTAATATTACTTTGTTTATTTCATTCAAGTAGCATTTTATTCATGTTGATTATACTTTTGGTAACAAGCTGGACTTGAAGCTCTAGACAAGTGACATTCTATCAACAAAAGCGTCGCAAAAGTGATTCGTAAAATATCAAAAATGTATGTGATTTCCAAGCGCTATCGGAATGTCGCGTGATAAATCCCTTACATTTTAGCATTTCGACAATCGCGATCGCTGATTGAATTACAAATTGTCTAGAGCTTTTGATGTCTTGATTCTTTCGTTGAGTACTTTCGGTACATGCGATATGCCATCGTAGGTGATCGGCGGCGATATATGAGAGTCCAAAATTTCACGTGTCATCGCCTGAACTACGTGCAGATAATATGCGATAGGTGTCCTTATCACAATTATAGCTACTAAAGCTTAATAATGAGTGATAGATATTCGAGGAATCACGTTGTTTACTAGTCTCTGTGTACTTTAATTATTTTCTTATTCAATATGCATTACAGACATATTATGTTCATCGTTTGGGTTGTGTTCATCGTGATTTGTATTGCGTTAGGTTTTTATAGATCTATGAGTAAGTTGAAACTGTATTGTATTATTTTACTCGCTTTTAGTCTGTATTGTATTATTTTACTCGCTGTAGCGATTGCACAATAATTTTCATCTTTGCTCAGAATATCTGAAACGACGATTGCTGTAGCCTCTGTAAACCTTCATGTTCAATTAAAAGGCAAGCGCTACTATTGGACATGAGTCTGGGGTTTGAAACCCAGGTCGAGCAATGTGTTATTGGGTTTTTCCATCTGGAATGTATCAATAACAGCTGGGAGTCTGAACTTTTGCCCGATTGATGGAAATAATCTCGCCCCCCTATTACATAGGACTTAAAAATAATCGACAAAACGTGTGTGTACCTCTGCCTAACCCTCAGGGAATGCAGGCGTGTTATAATGTTCTGTAGAAGTATACTCATTTCGAATCGTACCAAGTTAGTGGTAGCCTACTAATCTACTGAGAAAAATAATGGAAAATGGAGAATACTCCCTACTGATTTTGTTCACTCTTACTTCAATATTCAGTTAATTCTTCTCTGGAACGCGCTTCCTCTCGAGATCAGGACGGCTACAAGTCAGTTTGCATATAAGTATACATTATATCCAATATATATGAACGTGTATTTTACCTATTTTAGTATGTTAATAACAACAATTTTTCTTTTCAAATTGTTTAAACAGTGCACCTGTCTTGTTATCTTTTCACCACCCTTGGTTGGCTGGTAGAGAATGCCTAAGGCATTAATTCCGCCTTTGTACCATTTTTTGCATGAAGTCTAAATAAATAAATAATCTATACTAATATTATAATGCTGAAGAGTTTGTTTGTTTGTTTGAACGCGCTAATCTCAGAAACTACTGAAATAAAACTACTGGTTGGAATTGAAAAATTCTTTTTGTGTTGGATAGTCCATTTATCGAGGAAGGTTATAGGCTATATAACATCACGCTACGACCATTAGGATCGGAGCACAAATGAAAAATGTTGCAAAAACGAGCAAAATTATTCCTTTTTAAGAGCTTCAGTTGCATGCGCTGCGTAAGCGGTTAAAGTTTCGCAAAAATCATGTATGTAGTGTAGGTAGGGTAGGCTAGGTAGGGTAAATGGGTAGCCAGTTGACGGGAGCGAAGCCGCGTGGGACAGCTAGTAAATAAATAATATTATAAATGCAAATACAATTCTGTCTATCTATTGATTTGTTGCGTTTTCACATCTCAACGTCTTCGTATTTTGATGAAACTTGGCACACGCATAGACTCTGACATAAGAAACATTTTCAAACCAGTAGTATTTTCCCTGGGGATATTTAAGTGGTGTACAATAAAATATATAGTAAAAAAAAAAATAATAAAACAATTTTCACGCAGACGAAGCCGCGGTTGGAAGCTAGTAATTATATAAACAATAATAGTGTCTTAGTTATGTCAGTGTTAGGTAATACATATTTGAATAAAGGGATCATAATAGTTGAATCATCTCTTGTGATGAACACAGGTATGCCTTTATAAAGCATTGTATTAATGTACTTTATGAAGAACAATACATAATAATAAGTCTGAGTGTATGGTCTCGAAGTTGACCATGAAGTGACAGTTATTGTGAAGACGTGGTCGTGATATATACGGGTACTTGTCTTGTAATTGCTCAGCATTTCCTTTTTAAGTTCAGAGTATTTGCTTTAGCTGTACAGTTTAGTACGGTCCCTATAAAATACAATTTTGTTCTATATAACTTCCTGATTGTGTGGTCTCGCTATATCTGACACTATGGGTGGTGGTGATAAAGACAAAATTACATTAACACCAGCAGAATTTTCATATAAAATGCTTCTTACATGGTATTTCTTTTTACTTATGGTGGTGTACGCTGTCGTTCAGGTTACTGTTTCCATGTTGATGCGCAGGTGTAAGTAAGTACCCAGTGTATATCTTAATTATGACTCCACTGATCTGCATAAGCGAGCGTTGGAGTCCTCAATCGTTAATCCAATGGTATCAACATTAATTCAAAACACTTATTTAATATAGCTCTTTACAAATGATGTTCTATCAACGAAAGCGTCGCGACAGCTATTGCTAAAATGTCAATAATGTTTGGGATTCGTCCACCGCCATAGAACTGTCACAATAGCAATCACTGATAGAATGACATTTGTAAGCTTAAGATTTCGCGATATTTAATGCCTGAACGCGATTGGTTGCCCAAAAGATCATTAACCAATCATATCAGGCGACGTAATAAATTTTGTAACAACAGATTAAACTATAGGAAACATCCTGGCGCGAAATTAAAATTTTTAATCACTGTAGGTTTTTCGATAAGGCTTGTCTCATAATGAAAGGAAAATGTTATATCATTAATCTCAATGTTATATCGACCCTGAATTTCAAATTTATCGGTCGCTTTGCCAGTGATAAAATTTTAATATATTTTATATCAACTTTTATATAAAAATGACGTTTATTTGGTACGGGTTTTTATTTTGGGTTGCGATTTTAATTCTTATGTTAGTGTGTTCTGGAATTCTGACCAGTAAGTGCTCAGTTAATTTATTGACTGATGATATCTAAGGAGATTTTCATTCATCTAAGTTTCATACATATATAATAATAAGCCATATTTGCTAAATATTTCAATCGGAAAACTCCAATCTCTTATTTCTAATCATCTAAAGCTTTTTAAGCGATAAGATTTCGCTTCATTGATAACATAAATTATAATTTGTTTAATCTTCCTCATTTATTGATATATAATCAGTCGCATTGTTATCACGGTGTCATATTGCTGTGGCTGCGTATGTTCTATAAAAATGTTTTATGGCAATACTACAATGTGGTATCAACTATTTGTTTTAATGTTCTGGGTTTTATTTATCGCCCTCTTGGTTGGAATAACTGCATTAAGAAGATGGAGTAAGTTTTTTTTAATGTTCTTTTCAAAATCAGACTTATAGATAGGTTTCTTCTAGGCAAGCGTAGTTCATCGTCGAACACATCATTGCTTACCATCAGGTGAGATAGTGGTCAAGCACGAGTCTACAAATAATAAAAAGCAGACTCAGTGACAGTAGCAATCAATGATCGTTCTGCCTTTGTTTCAAAAGAAGCCTTATGTAATTCTAAATTAGGAAAATACTAATTGATTTTCTAAATAGAACTTACCGTATGTGTTAACTCGTGGGTGAAATGAAATAGTGAACAAAGGCTAAGATTTAAAGCAGTTTTAATTTTACAAGTTACAATTTGTCCCGGACAATAAAATCTAATTGAGATGTGTCGACTATCGCTGTGGCGTCCAGTGAAGCGAGTGTCGGTCTAGCCGTGCTGTCTCGCCGTCGCTCGCGTCGTGCACCCACACGTTGATGCCGTGTTGATCACGTTGTACGCGATACGTTCGGTTCGATTCCCAACAATCGTTCAATCTACTCCATAGAAACAATCATTTAATTGTAACAATCACTGAAAATGTCAACGATAAGATGTCTATATCGAAAATTACGTCTTTATCTTCATTTGATTCTGATTTGATTCAAGATTCAGTGCCTTATTTTACTCTAAAATAATACAAAATATTATAATTTTAAAATACCTATTAAAACTAATTCCTTAAAAATGTATTACGAACTGTTAGTAGTGTCGTGTTGGATTCTCACTATGTTAGTCTTTGCATTCCTTCATTCCTCAGCCTGTAGACGGGGTAAGTGATTTTCAAATTAAATGTTCGGTCGCCACTACGTTAAAGCCATAGGTATTTTTTTTCACTTCACTCTTATTCTTTTATTGAAATAACTGAAAAAAACAAGCTAAAAGATAGACATACAGAAAACATAAATATTTAAACCGGCTAGCGTCAGGTTCAAATCTATAGCTCCGAGCATGGTTGAGTTATTTTTACCCGGAATTCATTCTTACACCAATTTTTATTTGATTTAATAATATATTTATTTTATCTATATTGTATGCACTAGTTTTAAAAAAATATCGATTAAAGTGTCATGTTTCATATAATTAAAATATTTTGTAAGTCAAAACTTTTCGCGACAGTTTTAACGTAAGACTCGTAATTATTCTCGTTTATTGAACGAAAATAAAAATTATGTTTGTAAAACTCACCCGTTGATCACTTTGACGTCATCTAAGCAGCTTGTTAAGCAAAGGATAACCAAATCCTGTCACTCGTAGCGTCCTATCCCCGCGCAGCTACTGAATAACACGGAGTTATTTAGCGCCACGAACTAAAATTATAATTATCGAGCAAAACAAATTCCCTCTGGTGAAATTCACCCAACCTCACGCTGGCCGGGTTAATTATTTCTTTTTCGTCTAAAGTCAAAGTCAAAATTACTTATTTCAAGTAAGCCAATAAGCGGCACTTTTGAATTCCATTAATTCAAGTCCATTCGGAAAAGTAGCTTGTTATGGAGAAGAACGTACAAGAAACTCCAAACTTACACTTCAAAAAAAGTGTTTTAAATTTAAATACACACATTAATTCATATACGTGAGGATGATGCATCATGGCATTACATACTATATACGTACAGACATAAAGTATTAAAGGCATTAATAGGTAAATTCATTATATAAGCACCGTGTAAAATTTTCTATACATTTATTATCATCATCATTATCATCGGCCTTTATTAGGCTTTTGATGACGTGTTCCCACTGCTGGGACACAGGCCTCCTCTCTGTGAGAAGGAATGGGCTGTAATCCACCACGTGGACCCAGTGCTGGTGCTGGTGGATGTCACAGGTCTTTGAATTTTTTTGGTTCTAAGACACGCCTGGTTTCCTCACGATGTTTTCCTTCACCGTTTTGAGATTAGTGATGATGAAATAATTAACACAAAGTAAAGCGCCTGTTTGGGCTCAACCCACGACCTACAACTTGTAAGTTGAGGCCGATATCACTGGGCCACCACTGCTCTACCACATTTATTATAACTTCACTTAAAATTTGATAGTTTAGTATAATTATTACTTAAATATTTTAGTTAATTAGTACATCTATACATCTTTCATATCATAATCATATTATTCCTATATCATAATAATAGCTTGTAAGCAAATGAAAATATTTAGTAAACAAAAATACAGTTTCTAACATTTTAGTCTGTCTGACAGTCTGTGTGTCTATCTGTTTGTGCCACTGTTTATCGCCGAAACGGCTGAATTGATTTTCACGGGACGGGAGTAAAGGTTACTTTAGTCTTAGAATAAAAATTAGGGTTTCGCGGAAATATGCAGACAGTCTCGCGGGCAAGCATATAATATTTAATTTACAAATGAAAAAATCGTGTCAAAGAAACAAAAAAAGAATTATCTAGATCTTCTAAAAAGTCCGAATTGCCCAAAACTCTATAACCTATCGATTTATGATACCACGTAGATAATAAAACAAGGTGAATGATAAGATTTGGAATGTTATCGCATTAATTATTAACATTATTGTTTAGTTCTTGGTGCGTTGTTTCTTCGGTAGTACATACGTGGTGTATATTTTTCCTTTCCACAATGCATCCTTTTGATATATTCCGATTAGTGCTTCTAGTGATATCGATATTCCTCTTGCTATCTGTTGCCGTTTTTAAATCTATAATTAAATTGAGTAAGTGTATATTTTATTTTCTGTCTATGTTTATTCTAAACTGGCTTCTGCCCGCGGCTTCGCCCGCGTAAAAAGTGTTTTATCACGCCGAAGGAATACAAACTATCCTTTGTCCTTCCCAGGGTCTCAAACTATCTCCATGCCAAATTTCATCTAAATCGGTTCAGTAGATCCAGAGATTACCCCCTAAAACCCCTAAAACTCACAAACTATACCTCTTTATAATATTATAGTATAAATAACGACAGAGTGTATCAGTTTTGGCAAACCACGTATTATATTCACAAAATATAGATTTAAACGTGTTTTCGGGTTTGTTTATTTAAATTGTATCATTTTAAAACCTGCTCATGCATTACCCTATGACAATGCGTATGAGTGACGTTTCGTACGTAACATTCTACAAGCAAATCCAACACTACTTAGTTCTAGCTACAAAAACTAGATGGCGTTTTCCTCAAAAACAGTAAGAGCCTTCTGAGCTTAGCTTTGAATTATTGAGGGTTAATTATTCCTCTGTGATAAGATAGTAAGCTGATACGGTCTTATATTTTGGTCTTATCGAATATGCATTCAATATTAATATCTAAATAACAGGTGACGTTAGCAGTGTTCTAGAAATACTTTGGCGCAATATTTTAAATATAAAACATGTACAGTGGCTATTATATATTTCAGACCGTATTTTGGGGTCTGTTTCTAGTTGCTTTGACAATGCTTGTGTATTATCGATTGAGACGTAAGTTTTATTTTTATTAATTACCATAGATTGCGTATTAGGAGATAGTCTATCATATTTTAGGCAAAGAGCAAAAATACATTTTCCGGATACATTATTTTTTTTTCCACATCTTTTAATTTATTTAAAACACACACATATGCAATAAAATATCCTATTAGGCTAATCGAAACCGTACAAAACGAAAATAACTTAACATAAGAATAATTTACGTTTGTTGTAGCTGTGCCATAATCCTCAAGATAATGGCAATATTGTGATACGAAATTATTGTACATAAATAAATATGATTTTTATGAAAATAAATTAATAATTTATGTATAAAAATTACTTCACTAATTTGTTAACTCGAATATTTATGGCACTTATCTGCTTGGGCTCATTGGACTTTTTAAACGGTATCTTTCAAATTATCTTATCTTTTTTGAATTTTAATTTCTACGTTCACCACTAAATTGCACTGTTTTAAACATCATAAGTTTTTATAACAACGCCATCTAGCTTCGACGTGGAAAAGTAATTTAAATTCAATCAATGTTATGAATCTCAACCGATATAATTTATCAGTAATGGACTAAGACTATAATGTCTATTTGAATAATTCTTTTTGTTTGATTAGTATTTGCTAGGGTATAAGTTTTTCAGAGTTAAGACGGGTTACGTTAAGAAAGTTTGTTAGCGAGTTATTTATGATTCAATATTCTTTGTGGAAAAAAGTTCATTAAGAGCCAGAAAAAAGCCTATGAAGAACACAATAAGGCTTCGGAAAAAATACCAAGATATCTGAAAATGCCAAAGTTACCATACTAAAAAATTATACCTTTCTAATATTTTGTGGCTAGATATTTAGCTGGGTGGAGCAGATTTGATAACTTTTCAGAACTGATACTGTGGTTATAAATGGTGACCCATTCCTCAGTGACGTCACAAACCAGTCTCAGATGGATAAGATAGTACACTGATAAACTTATTGTTTATCAAATTAAATCCTTTATATTAATGTAAAACAACCCGGCGTTCTATAAAGTTTTTATTGCCTGTTTAGAGTTACAGCTTTTGGAATTAAAATCAAAATAACAATGCCAGTGCCTAATAATGCTATTGTCGCCATTGTAGTTGTTTTTTTGTGTTCAGTTGTGTTTGTTTTATATACACTTCAATCAAGTAAGTTAAATTTTCGATAACGAACTTTTTTTTTGACTTGAATTTGCAAATGGCATCGCCCCAGTAAAAGTCGAAAATTATCCCAAAGGAATCTTACGGGATAAAAAGTAAAACTAAACTATCTGTGTGCCAAATTTCATTCGAATCCGTTAGCGAAGTTTTTGCAAGAAAGAATACCTATTTATCCATCTTCACGGGCTCACGATTATTATTAATCCTACTAGGATTGAAGAGATAAAATCATAATACCAGTTTGTATCTCTTCTCATGCCTTCTCTGGCACAAAATAAATAGAAAATAAATTATTGCATTATATTTTTGAAATGCTAACGCAAAATGTCATGTTTTTATTAATCAACGAATTATATACTGCTACTGCCAAGACAAAAAGTCATCGGAGTATCTTACTATAGAGCTTTTTTATTAGACAGACACAGAAAGCTCATACACATCGAAACTCATTACATAAATCTTTTTTAACGTTGTAAATGCTAACATAGTCACGTCAGCTAATTGTAGATAGCGTTGTTGACTCGTCCTTAAATAATGTAAAACTATGTCTTGATTAGATTATGATAACTCGATAAAATCCGGTACCTATATTTATTAAATTAATTTCAGTTTAATTTATTACTGATCCATTCGACTCTCAGTGTTAAGCCGTGTGTTGTGTGTATTTATTGAATGTGTTTATTTTAACAGCAAAAACACTTCTATTTATTAAACATGAATCATTATCTCATCAGACAGATAATAATCAGAGTGATAATCGGTTTTACAGTGTTGCTAATGATCTTAGCATTGTTAATTGCTGTTATAAGAGCATGTAAGTAACACTTAAACAACAAAAACAAAAACTATAATGTAACTTAATAAGTATAATGAGGATTGTCGAGATGGCTGACATACGTATCGCTGCAGATCCTTAATTAGTTGATCCTCCATCACAGGTATACACTTGCAGATTATTGGGCAGTAATTCACACTCGCAAAATATCTCACTTGATTTTATTTTTTCACAACAATATTGCAAAATTCAATGATAAGTAATAATAATAAATAATAAAATGTTTATTGGTTCAAAAAAAGGTTACAATAATATGTGTTCACATAAGTATACAGCTATATTGTAGGCATTACATTATAACCATTGGTTAATGAACCCTGCCTCTCAACTGATAAGTGCTGATTAAGTCACAATATTAAACTATTTAGGGCCGATTGATTTGTGTTTTTTCACTGCTTGACGTTGGAATCAATAGTGATCGACATCTTCTTCATATTGTCTTTTTTCTCATTTGTTTTCTTAATTTACTCTATTTTCCACCATTTTTAGGTGAGTTGTATAAATTAATCTAAATTAATAGGCTGTACGAGAAAATCTCAAGAAAAGGGTCGAATATCAGAAATAAAACATAGAGTAATACATACAAAATTCAAAGTCCTCATAGTTTTGTTTGTAAGGGAAGAAGCAACTATTGTTGCCATAATAACTCTATCAAAATTCAACATAGATAAAATAATATTCATCAACAAAAATTATTGGAGAGTCTTTTTCAGCGTTGAAAAAGTCCATTAAAGTCACCGGGACCGTAACTAGATGGCGCTCTTATAAATATCATTGAAACTGTTTTTGACTCACTCTTGCTCAGTGTTTATTTGAATATCCTGATAAGATTAAGATAATTCGATAACGTCCGGTTCTTTTTATCAAATAATTAAATTTTTTAATTATTTTCTGATTCATTTGACTTCAAGTGCTCAGCCTTGTTGCTGTGTGTTATTTTAATAAATATAATAATTGTAATTAAATTATGCCTAAGGACGTGATCGTCGTTTTAGTGTCGATTTTTATTTTAGTAATTTTTCTTGTCATTTTGAATCAATGTAAGTAATACTCAGAATAAATTAAGGGTAACATATTAATAAATTTTTATCATTTAGGAACCAGCTTATTTTGCAAACTGTCACTAGATAGCGCTGACCGAAACTTTATCGTTATTACAAGCTTTAATTTAACTTGCAATGTATGTATGTATGTATGTAAGTGTGTTCGGGTCAAATCTTGCAACTGAATTTTAAAGCAGTTATCCTCCACCGAATAAGATGAAACTTTGCATCCACGTTTAGTTTGGATGACAATACATGGTTAGTTAAGTGACGTCATTCTAAATCCAATATGGCGGACGGCCCAAGATGTTGGACTAGTTATTTTGTGTGCATGGCTATGATATGGGTATCAAATGAAAGGATATGCTGAGGAGAACACGAAAAAAGCTTGTATTAAAAAATATTTTTTAAATTAAGTAAATGCAGCCGTTAATGATCCCTCATATATTTTTATTTTCATTTGTTTCTGCCATTCCAGGATGTGTTGACGGGCGGCCGTTTAGAGGGACTGTCTTTATAAAGAACTTTGACATTCAATTAGTGCAGGCTCTCAACCTTATTTGAATAAATGACTTTAGACTTTATTTGATGATCGTAATTTTTTCTCAAACTCGTGCATATAAACTGTGTTACTATTTTTACTTTTCCTCATTCGGTGCTGTATGCAATGTCGGTCCTGTCATACTAGGCATTATTTTCCGCATCACCTTCTTCCCTATTAGTTTTCAGTCCATTCGATCTCCAATAGTTTAATCAGTCAGTTGTTCATATTATATCAAAACTTTTATTAATATTAGATTTAAATTTGGTGAAATAATTCCTAATACTTTAGCTTTTCGTTTCTGTACTGAAAATGGACAGGTGGACAATTTTAGTGCTCGCGTTCATCAAATTAATTTTCTTTATGCTGTGGCTGTGTAGATACTGTTCACGTAAGTTAGAAAAAACTTGTTTTAAAACTATTTTAAAACAAGTTTTCTCGTATTTTGTCAGCAAACGCTTTCCTATGATACCCATATCATGGCGGTAAGTATGTTTGGGTCAAATCTTGCAACTGAATTTTACAGCAGTTATCCTCCACCGATTAAGTTTTTTTTTTACATTATAAATAAGAACAAAATTCTTAATAATTCATTAAGATCTAGCCTAAAAGACTAATAAGCAATTTAACTCTAACTTAATATGCTACGTTATATATTATGTTAAAACTAAATAGTGAAAGTACCTTGCTGCATTAAGTCCGCCTATGTATCACCATTGTACATGAAGTTTAAATAAATAAATAAATAAAGAATAGTGTCCATTTGCACTTTTACACAAGTCCGTGGCACTTTCTCAGAGTCTAATATCTATATATATAAAAGAAAGTCGTGTTAGTTACACTATTTATAACTCAAGAACGGCTGAACCGATTTGGCTGAAAATTGGTGGGGAGGTAGCTTAGAACCAGGAGACGGACATAGCACTTTTTATCCTTTTTTTCTTTCTTTTTTTACTTTTTTTAAATGTTAGTCATTATGGTCGGCCAGATCTCTTTATTACTTTTACCATTATTAATTAGGGTAGGGTAGGTAGGGTAGGGTAGGTAGGGTATGGTAGGTAGGGTAGGGTAGGTTGGGTAGGGTAGGTAGGGTAGGGTAGGTAGGGTAGGGTAGGTAGGGTAGGGTAGGTAGGGTAGGGTAGGTAGGGTAGGGTAGGTAGGGTAGGGTAGGTAGGGTAGGGTAGGTAGGGTAGGGTAGGTAGGGTAGGGTAGGTAGGGTAGGGTAGGTAGGGTAGGGTAGGTAGGTTAGGGTAGGTAGGGTAGGGTAGGTAGGGTAGGGTAGGTAGGGTAGGGTAGGGTAGGTAGGGTAGGGTAGGTAGGGTAGGGTAGGGTAGGTAGGGTAGGGTAGGTAGGGTAGGGTAGGTAGGGTAGGTAGGGTAGGGTAGGTAGGGTAGGTAGGGTAGGGTAGGTAGGTTAGGGTAGGTAGGGTAGGGTAGGTAGGGTAGGGTAGGTAGGGTAGGGTAGGTAGGGTAGGGTAGATAGGGTAGGGTAGGTAGGCAGTTGACGTGAGCGAAGCCACGGGCACAGCTAGTAATTTATAAAAACGCTATGTTCATGTGTTATATGCACAGCGATGTCACTATTATTCATTCACTTTGTACACTACACTAATGGTTTAGTTTGAGTTCTTTTTAGCCTATGCACTAAGTCTGTATTGTCTAGCAGCTGGATAGCCTCAACATTCACGTGTCGATGAAGTCTGTGTTCGTGGTCTTGAGCAAATTTTTGGATAATGGTGGTGACGAATTCCGTTTTAAGGTCACGGTGAAGGTCATTTCTTATGTACCAGAGTGCATTTACAGCATCCCTGAGCACTTTATTTGGAATTTTTGGAATAATTTGATGTCACCGATTAATATGAAAATTTGCGTACACGTTTAGTTTGGACGACAATGCATGGTTAGTTAAGTGACGTCATTCTAAATCTAATATCGCGGAAGGCCCGAGATCGTGGACTAGTTATTTTTTGTGCACTGTCTTGATATGGGTATCAAATGAAAGGGTTTACTGAGAAGAATACGAAAAAAAACTTGTTTTAAAAAAACTATTTTTTAATGAATAAATTATTTGAAGTCTAGTTTTCTTCATTCGCCAAGAGCGAATAAAAATTCTATTTTGAATCTTATATTCTCATCTCACTTATTTTTGTTCCTAGCTCATTCGGTCTCCAATAATTTTATGAGTCAGTAGTTCATATTAATCAAAGTTATGCTTTGTAAGTTACGTGAAATATTTCCATATCTTACTGTACTAATTTGTTTTTAATCTGAAAATGGAAAAGTAGCCGTAAATTTGGATACTTATTATCTTCAAATTCATATTAATTATAGTCTGGCTGTACAAATATTGTGCACGAAGGTAAGTTAGTAATTTTCTTTATATCAGAATGTAGTAATGTCTGACTGCCTGATTAGTGTAGTTGTCGCAAGCGCAACTGCCGAGCACTATATACTGGGTTTGATTCCTGGATCAGTCAGTTGTTGGCTATCTGGTATTTCTCAGTCTGAAATTGTGCCTATTTGATTGCAATGGGCGTGTCATCTTTTTTTACATAGGTCTTAGATTGAAATGGTGAAACAGGCATAAGCTGTAGTTTGATAATTATGTTTATTTTTGAATCCATTGTTTTCTGCATTGCCTTTTCCCCAATTTTTTTTCCTAGTTTGAATATTTCATCAGTCCTCTTGCAAATCATTCTATCATCGTTCCCAGAGTCAGCTGTACATATTGATAGAATTACTACTCGTTGAAATATTTCCATATTATCTGTGATTTCTCGAAGTTACAAAAATGATTAGCAATGGATGGATTCTATCATTGACAATGATTGGCTTCACCTTATTTCTTCTTTTTTGGCTGTGTTATGCTTTACGTAAGTATTGATATTGTTATCATCATTGCTTACGTCATTACGTAAGTTACGCTTTTCTTTGATATTACTAGTTATAAGTAATTTACTCCTTTTTCCATGGCATGTCCTCCACTCGGATTATCAATTTTACAGTTGTAGCATTTTATTTATTGACATTAAGCAATGATTTTTTTTCATTGTCATGGTGACTGAGTCATGTGGAGATCCTGCAGGCTAGGAACATAGGTCTTATTCTGGCTAAATTAAATTGTTGTACTGGAGCTTTTTATGAAACCTGTAAAAGAGCTTGTCTGGGGCAGTACTGCATTGGTATTATTGCAGGGGATTTACACCGATAATAGTATTTTCCCGGATGAACTTCCATTGTTTAAGTAAGTTTAACTTTTCCTTATTTAATTTGTTCCTAAATGCTGTTATGGTCGCTACCGTATCTGTTTGCATATTTTTCGCAAAAATTATTTTCCTAGTTTGGTTATCAGTCCATCCATCGAAACTTTTCGATAGTTAGTCGTTCCTATTGTTAGGAGTTAAACCACCGGTGATTATTTTGTTTTTACGTAACATTATTACTTCTGGATGATTTTTCTTATAATGTTATTCTTTTTTGCACTGTGTTAAACTTGTAAAAAATGTAAGTTAATCTTACTTTTATTTAATATTATAAACGTCAAAGTTAGGATGGATGTTTGTTACTCGATCACGCCAGAACGGCTAAAAGGATCTGGATGAAATATGGCAAAGAGATGATTACAGGCTGGAATAGCACTTAGGCTACATACTAAATGGTTACTTTTCATCCCGGTATAATGTTCCCTTGGGATGATAAAACACATTTCACGCGGGTGAAGCCGATGGCAGAAGCTTGTGATTTGTACTAACACTCTTCTGATGTTTTTCCTTCTTGCCTTTATTTATATCCAATTTATTTTGGTAAGATAATTTGATCTCTAGAAACAAAAAAAACCACGAGCATATTTTATGTGTGTCAATACTAAACAAATACAGGCATAATATAAAATACTTCATGGGCTTGGTCTCTGAGATGACGCATCTCTAATAGTTATTTCCCAAAATTTTAAAAATCTCTCGGTTGTATGATTTTTCCTTGTTTATTACTGATTGTTGTTGAAGTCATATTACTCTGCGAATTCGCACGCACCCGAACTTGAGTGGTTAAGGAATAGAATAACAGTACAGAAAATGATTAACTTACATTTTAAATAGTTTTTCCACCGTACAAAATAGGATAGCACTATGAGAAAAACATAAACCAAAAAACTTTTTTACAAAAAAATACGACCGACAACCAAATAAGAAAACTACTAAGTGAAAAATAACTTTATTTTTGGAAGTCGGGAGTATTTTTTTTTTGTAATTCTTTTTTTATTTTTCACTTTTTAGTTGTACCTATCTAATAGGCAAGTTGTTTAGTACGAGTAAGTTACCTTAACGCCAGAATAGATTAGCCGAATATCATGAAACTTGAACATAAAGGGTGAAATGAGAGATCTGCGTACGTTTCAAGAGCATACTGGCATGATATTATGTTATGAAATGGTATAAACAGACATGCGAATGCAGCAATTCCGAGAGGTTTCCCGTTATTTATTGAAGAGTTCTGTTGTATATCTTCGAAGTTCTTCATCAGATCTTCACCAAATTAAAATGGAACAAAATTCGAAACTATACTCTCCAATAAATAATGGGAAATCTCTCGGGATTGCTGCAATCGCATGTCTGTTTAATAATCGCATACTCTTTCATACAAAAAAAGAATTTTCAAAATCGGTCCACAATTGACGGAGATATCTCGGTGACGGCGAACATACATAAAAAAAAATACAAGATGTCGAACATAGAACCTCCTCCTTTTTGGTAAGTCGGTTAGAAAGAGAATACATGCAGAATTAAACATTTTACGCAAAAACAAAGAATCAAAGGGATTTAGTTCCAAATATGTATAATACACTCTCAAACTAACTGATGAGGATGGATGTTTAATAAACTATAAAAACAAATTTGGATAGCAATGGATTCGACATCGACCAGTTTTGATGTTCAATGTCGATGTAAAATGTAAGTTAATCAATGTCTGTACTGTTATTCTGTTCCATATCTACTCAAGTTCGGGTGCGTGCAAATTCGCGGAGTACTCGTAATATGACTTCACATTCGTTTTTTAAATTTTTGCCTATGACATTTTTGTATCATTCTTTTCTTTTTATAAAACGTTGCCCTACACAAGGAAGGTTTTTCCTGTATCTTTGTCTATAGTTGTAAATATTATCGCCCAAAAAGTTCAATCGTTCAGAAATGGTATTAAACCGTAAAAAGCTTAAATTAATAAAGTTTAAATTAGTCGCGGTGTGCTGGAATTCATCCATCATCATCATCCTAAGCCTTATAATGTTCCCAGTGCTGGGACACAGGCATCCTCTCTATGATAAGGTAATGGTCCGTGATCTACCATGCGAGCCTAGTGCGGGTTGGTGGATGTCACATGTCTTCGAATTTTTGGTTCTAAGATATGCCGGTTTCCTCACGATGTTTTCCTTACCGTTTTAAGAGCAATGGTGATCAAATAATTTACACAAATTAAAGCGCCTGCTTGAGTTCGAACTCACTTAAGCCAGGGCCGTTATCACTGGGCTACCACTGCTCTGCTGGAGATAATTGGTAGCAATTGGTACCAGCCGGAGCGAGAGGAAGAGAGAGGAAATGTGTGTGTGTGTGTAAAATAGAGGTAAAATAGCTTTTAGTCTCGTTTCACAAGCACCTTATCCATATTAAGTTTTAGGAAGTAAAGTTCTTTATAAGAGTTCGACATTGACTTCAAGCTGAATTCTATTCTCTGCTTCGCTAATGACATAAGCTTCCTGTATTATGTCTACCATTGCTTTAATAGGAGGTTCTTCAAATTGATCGGCACGTATTGATAAGATAATAATTAGTATTGTAATAGAAAGTCGTGGAATATTTCTAGTACCCACTATCGTCAGTCATTCGTCAACTTTTCAAGTTGTGAGTGTTTGTTAAGTTGTTTTTAAAATTATGAATAGTTTCAGCTATGGGTGGACATTTTTCTGGATAGTGCTTGTCGTCACTATATTGTTATATTTCAGATTGTGTTGTACGTCACGTAAGTTTCTTATTGATTCTGTTTTCATTATGATCATATTTTTCCAACGAGAATACAATCAAATTATTCATATTAACAAATCCAACTGAAGTTTCGAAAACGTTATTTTTGTTAAATTGAGCACTCAATAATTCAACGCTTTTCTTCCATAGTGCTTTGTTAACGTATAAATCCGAACCATCATTTTTACAGAAAAAAATTATAATGGTTAATGTTCTAGCAAGTGACAATGATAGAAAATCCTATTGGAGCGCAACAAAGGTTTGCGCTCCAATAGGACGTTTTATTTTTAATGTTTTATAAGCTTTTCCCACGGCACCTTTTACTTTTCTGCATGCGATTTCCCCAAACATGTATACTTATTTTGTGACTGCAATCAGTAATTCAATAGTTTCAGATAAGGCTTCAGCTATTCGTCAGATACGTGTACCCAGTCATGTATTTTGCATGAGACCATTCCAGGAAACCTTAAAAATGAATGAAATCATACATAATTTAATAGAATTTCAGTATCAATTTCATCATTCAATTTATCTTTAGTATATAATTGCTGACTATCCTTTTGATTTATTTATAGTACTTTAAGCTTGTGTGAGGGTTGTGAGAGTTTTAAGTTAAAGACAATGAATATCGTTAGTAATGAATATTTCTGGGCATTCTTTTGGATGTTCACCTTTTACGTTCTAGTTATTGTTGTGATTTTTATTAGATTAAAAAGTGAGTACTATTTTTGTCTATGCCTTCCTTTCTTCGACTATATTGACTTAGGTGATTAGAGGTAAATAACCGGTTCCAAGCAACCAGCTTTCATCAGCCATCTTATAAGCCTTTAACTGTTTTCTTGTGGCAGCTATGGTTTCAAGAGTATGTTGAGTATAAGTACCTTGCACTATACCCAATAAGTTTTATCTTCCACTCTCGTAACGAATGTCACTTGTATAGTGAATCTTTCCTCTTTCATTCACACAATCTGTACTGGTTTTATGTGGCTCCTCTTTTGCCATTAGCATTTATGTTTATACATCCCTCTTATTGACATGGGTTATATTTATTCGTAAAAGTCCCTTCCTTTAAGATTGGGTATATACTCGTCCTTCGCCCTGACTTCAAGGATCTACATTGATAGCATTGCTTCAGGTTAAAGATCTTAGAACAAAGATTAATGAAGATAATAGAAAAGTCAAGGAGGAAGGATATTGATAATATTGATAAGATTATCGATTTATTGTCATTCTTTTTATCGTCAATATATATAATTAGGCAGTATTGTTTGGAAATATATCGCAGACACTGCTTTTTAATCGTGAAACAAAATGTCTACAAGTTATACTTATTTTTGGTTGGTTGTGGGGATAGCGCTTTTAGTAGTGATATTGAAGTTTGTAATAATGTGCAGTAAGTAAATTATATTTCTTTATACACTGTTACATTTTGGTCGCGTTAATCCCGTGGAGGGTCGATCCGGTGCATGAAACAGTATCGATTTGTAAAGATAAAATTAAAATAATTTAATAAATGACAAAAAAAAGTAAAACGACTTTCAAAGCAAAACACTAACAAGTGCAAAAGTAACTTTAGTTCCGGAAGATGCAGTTGCAAAACCTTCACTACTAGTATAAGCTATTCATTACTAGTATAAGCTGACCTGTCATTGTAGGGAAACCCCAAAAAATGCGAAGTTAACTGAAATTTTAAATGTACTGCTCAACATTACGTCATCGTCATCTTTGATTGTACTCTTCCGCATTTCTATTTCTTTGTTCTTTATTTGCCTCTCTTTTACTCTCTTGTCTTCTGTTCTATATTCTTCTTTTGCGCCATTATATCACTATTACACATACTCGTCATTAGGGTGTATTTTTCGTTCTAATATAATTTTTGTTTTACTTTTAGTAAACTCAATAAATTCTTCTTCGGTTTCGCTCTCCGATTAGGTTTTCCTTATTCTGCGGTTTCATTTATTTTCAGTATCAAGATCAAGACGATATCTTAATTCTGCGTGGCCACTGCTATGCGCACTTCTTTAGCATTTAATACATTTTTCGCTTCTCTAGCACAATTTAAATCATATACCTACTTTAAAAATACACACGACATTATCAAGACTCATAAATCTAAAAATTCTGACACGTATACTTAAATCAATGATAACTCTAAAGATAAGTAGAAAAACAAAATTGCTTTTATATAAACATTTTCATAGTCACTAACACAATGTGTTAAGGTTCAAATTCCCTGTAGGTATATACACTTAATGATACAGATAGATATCAAAAGCTGATCATCAGTCATATGAAATGACGTCTCTGAAACAGAAAATGTATGAAATACAGTTTCGTTCAGTGATTCAAAGAATAGTAGTGCAAATTGTGAAATAAAACAGATAACTCCGAAATATCTCAAATAAAAATGGCAAATTACATTATGTTAGTTATAAAATAAACATATTGTGTGATAGTGGCAAATAATTTGAAATAATCAGTTTTGTTTCCATTAACAATATCGTAATTAGATTTCACAAAACTGTAGCAAGTGATACAACTTGGAATAGAAGGATTACTGAATTTCTATTAAAAATAAATTCATTGAATTCCTGAAAACATTTAATATTATCATCGGGATAATTACTATTAATCGTTGAGTTAAAAGTAAATTAATCACCGAAGATAACAAAAAAATAGTAAAGAGAAAGAAACTATCCACAATAAAGTTAAAATCAATAACTAAAAACCAGTTTAAAACGGAAAATAAATAAAAGAAAGATGGCGCCGAGTCATGAAGAAGAAATGCCGTCAAACCCAGGCAGTGTGTCGATATATCAAGTGGTATACATATCAGTGTTGTTCACTATCATGTTCATGGGCTTCGTCATAATGTGCCTCAAGATGGCTCAATTGGGTATTTATTTTTGTCTGATTAATTTAGAAATGTTCTTATTCTGTATGTAGTGTTGTTCTTATTTTTAATTCTTTAAGCTTGTTAAATTAAAAGTTGAATCATTTATTTCAATTAGATGGCCCTTTTAAATGTCAAAATTTTTACTTAAAAAAACCGGACAATTGCTTGTTGCCACGCGCAGTAATAGGGTTCCGTAGTAGCACAAAAATGCGGTTTAAGAAGTGGGCTTTTTGTTCTTCCATGAACATTTAAACGGTTTAGGTGGCTCACGTCAAACGCCGCCGCCCATTCCAATGCGTTATTCGAGCGTTAACATTATTAATTTAGAAATCATTATTATTATAATGATCTTAGGTATTTTTATTTATTTTGACATGATTTACAAACTTTCATTTACTAACTGCTTTTCACAATTAACAACGTTAAGTAATTGTATCAACGTTATATAGTTTTCAATGGAATTTAAAAAAAAAAAATCTTTCACAAGTACTTTTTATAAGTTGTCGAATATTACTCGTAAACTTGTTAAGCCTACTTAGCTGTGATAGATTTCCTTTTAATTTCGTTATATATACTACCGCTGTGAATTTTTATACATAACCAAAAGCAACCATTTAGCTGGCAGGAGGTTAATTAGCAATATAAATTATATATACATATTATGTATTTTATTAGTTAGATAGTTTATTAATATCAGATTTTAATAATTGTTCTTTTTCATTTTTTTATTTTGTACTCCTACCACTGTTGTGTCCTTTTTAACCCAAAGGTTGACTGGTAGAGAATGCCTTGCTGCATTAAGTCCGCCTATGTATCACCATTGTACATGAAGTTTAAATAAATAAATAATAAATAAATATGTATGTATTTATGTATCTATTATAATATTATGCCATTTATTCAATTTTTTACACATCTACTATTTACATTTTTAAATATTTCTTTATAAAAACAAAAAAAAAAAAAACATTTAAAAATATATAAAATAATGGTGGTCCACCGGTGTCGGGAGCAGAGTCCAAGCTACCGGTGGTTAGGATTCCAGAGACAGGAACCTCCTCACAATACGAGCCGTATCGAGGAGTACTGCCTTCTGTATCAGGCCCTTGATCCAACCGTGTAATGACAGCCTCGACAGATGGTCGTCGAGGCTCTTGGCCATCAGGCCGTTGGCCGTAACAACAATCGGCACAATGATCGCCGAGTCCACATTCCACATGTCGACAACCTCGTGTGCTAAGTCGAGATACTTGATTTGTTTCTCTTTCTCAGCTTTCACGAGGTTCTCGTCATGCGGGATGGTGACATCGATTATCATTGTGCGGCGCGCTAATCGGTCTATCACCACTATATCTAAATAATAATAATAATATTATTATTATTATTTATTTTTTTTATTTATTATATTCTTTATTTACATATGTACATTATTTGCAAACTAGAGTTAGGACTAAAATAAGAGTAAAATATTTAAAATTACGGGGCGTCAAAAAATTCATCCACATCGCTGTCAACAGGAAAAGTGCCCAGAAGGCTGGCAGCATTGCCACGTTGGATGGCAATACTGATTCTTTGGGCAAAAAAAAGGCCAGCCCTCTGGTATAATATTCTTGTATATTTAAAGTAAATATTCGTAATGTTATGCCTGGAAGATATCGTTTTAATTTTGAAGTTTCTTTTTCTATGTTTTAACTTGGTGTACCTACAATATAAATAAATAAATAAAGCTTAATTTTACGCGAAAAATAAACGGATCCCTGAATCGAAAAATGGTTTTGACAGACCCGTGATATTTTTGAATGGCCTATCCGACGATACCCAACACTATGGGAAATGCGAGAAAAAAATGACATCCCCGCTTTTCGAGTACAGGGGGGGGGTACCCGTGTAAAAAATGTTGTTTTCATGCTTTTGTTTTGACACTTTGTCGGCGTGATTAATATGTTTATCCATGCCATTTTTTATCTTTCTAGTACTAAGAGTCTCTGAGCTAAGCTGCGGACGGACAGACAGATGGCGAAACTATAAGAGTGCCTTGTTGACTAAAGAACCCAAAAAAAAAAAAGTGGTGATTCTAGTCGTCCATTCGTAATGGTAGTTTGTTGTAGAGAAGAACGGATAAGAAACTCCATAAGAGCTTGAAGATTGTATTCATGGGTTTACTACAAAGACGTTGTGACTTATTTAGATCGTCATCATCTTTCAGCCCATATTTTATTTTATTGCGACTATCCCAGCTTTTTTTAACATCCGCATATCGTTGTCAGTCTTCTAAATCTATTAGATAAGATTTTAGATATTTTTGTAAAATCCATTTATTTATAGAATCCTAGATTACAACACCATTCGTAATAATTTACCATCATCAAGTCCGAACAAATATCTCAAACCAAGATTCTGAAAATATACTAATCATTGGAATCGAAGCTTCTGCATTTGACATCTTTCAGTACTATAAATACATAGACGTAGATAGCTTTAAAAAGAATTTAATCTAAACCACGACACTCTTGAAAACATTGCTTAACCTTTATGATAGTGCTGACATATCAGAGATGATATCTGTTATCAATAGATAGACTCGATACAGTTGTTACACTAGTACAATGTTCACCGAACGAAAAGCCATGAATACCGTGTCAAAATGTGTCAAAAAAATAATTATTGTGAATCTGTGAATATAATAGTGTTCAGTGTGATATCATTCCAATAATTTGTTAATTCAAATTAGTTGTGAGTGTTGAAGTGATCTTCGAGAATTCAAATAGTTTGTTTTACAAACAATTTAGAAGATTCTCGAACTTTCGATCAACTTGCATCTGAAAACAGGATTTTTACCAAAAGACGACTTTTGATCTTAATTAGAGCACGATCAATAAAAATTAAGCAAAAAAAAATCGTTGATCAAACATTGGCGACAATACTTGTTTCAATTACAAAAGAAGCAACCTTTTGATCCAAGATGGCACCATATTATCCCAACATCAACTTCTTCGAAATAGGAGGATCAGATGAGTCGGAGGACTATATTAACGATCAGAAAGAAGCGCATGATTCGGGTAGTCTGAGCCAGATGGCCTTCTGGTACATGATCATTCTGATCGGAATGCTGCTGACTTGGCTGTTCATGTTCTTCTGCCTAAGGATCATTGCTATGAGTAAATTCCTTACTTTAATAACGTTGTATTAAATTGTCTTTCTTTTGTTTGTATAAAAGTGCGTATATCGATAGATAAGATTATGTCTTGCTGATAGTTTTGTCATTCTAATCTCACTTTGTCTTGTTTCATTATAGTGATAGATTGAATCATTTATTTCAAACGGGCAAACTTTATATATGTATAGGAAAATTTTCGTTTCAGGCTAATTTTAAACTGGTTCTTTGTCTTTTCTAAAATCAATTAGCTTGAGGCGATAATAATAATCTATTACTTAATTAATGTACACTTACTGCCGCTAGTGGCTTTGTCCGCGTGAGAGCGGTAAGCTATCTTAAATAAACAAACTCAGCGGATAAAAAGTATCCAACATCCTTATCCAGGACTTGGTCTAGCTGTGTGCCAAGTTTCTCATTTATAATACATACTAGTATAAATAAGTTTCACGGCAAAAATCTGTAGCTTCAACTATTTCACCGGTAATAAGTACTATCTTCAGGAATTTCTATGCAAGATTTTATTCAAGTGCTCCTAACTAACGTATGCAAATGGCACCAAGTATTAATGATACATTTACACACTTGAAATTCTGTCACTAAGGATAATACACGTCAATTGTTAATCAATCACTTACGTCATATACATCAATTATTATTATTATTAGTCATGTACGAACGATATCAATAAGGG
Source organism: Orthosia gracilis (assembly GCA_947562075.1). Lineage (NCBI taxonomy): Eukaryota > Metazoa > Arthropoda > Insecta > Lepidoptera > Noctuidae > Orthosia > Orthosia gracilis. The sequence continues at coordinate 19,074,837 of OX387275.1, read as the reverse complement.
CTTAATAGACTGTAAATTTTAAATATCTAAGTATCAACGTCAATTTGATTATTTGGCTTAAAATAAAAAGATATTTATTATGAAGATGATACGTCAACGTTTGTACTTATATTTTTTCACTGAATAGTGGAGTGGTTTAAAAATTCTTTAGATTTTCTTTCAGTTGGTGAATGATGATTGATCTTGCTGCAATTTTTTTTTATGCTGGCTTCAAACAACTTTTATGTCATTGTTATCAATAGAACATTTTCAGTGGCAAGTGTACCGGTTACTCAGACGTTATTTCGACAGTTAATTGATGATACATTTTCTCCTTATCTATCTAGTGCAGTATTTTATCTGCCAAGTGTTGATAATTTATCGTCTTCTTAATCAACTCTTTATTCGTTTATATTTTCCTTGCTTAGGTCGTTTCTGAGTTCTTTATATGACTAGGTATATTTTGGTCGGTTTATAGCAAAATTTATCAATAATGGATTATGTTGTTTTCCTAGTTTGTTCTGTTTTTCACCTGTTGTCGCATGATGACAAGGATATTTTCGAACGTATTAGTACGTTCTATTAAAGGTTCATTAGCATTATCATTGATGGTGATAGCTAACGATCATTGGTTTGGTTGTATTGGTTATTTTGATTACAGAACTGGGTGAAGGCATTATTAGGCATTCATTTCGTTGCTTTTTACTTACACAGATGTCTTCATCATTAACCTTATTTAGATCATCAATCAGACCTTCAGTTTTATTTTAAACAATAACTATCAAGTAGTAATCCGGTAAACACCTACTTTACTGACTGCAATTGCGTTGATAAAACTGAAATAAACCCTTACCATGTACTTCGCTGTTTTACCTTCCTGCCTATTTATCACGTCAACAAAGATAGAATGCGGCACTACCTATATATCGCGTAAATTGCATCGGCAATTAAAATCGAATCAGTAATCAATAAGATAACATCAGTTTCACGTTAGTTACTCCGTGACAGTCTCAGAAATAGCACCTAATACTTAAGCCTGTGTAGTAAACATAGGGGGTATATAACCATAAATAATACACAGTTAATCCTTGATAAAATCGAATCTGATAAAATTTTACATCATATTATCGATTATGTTAATTTTGGTGTCATTCCAATTTATGTGGCGGTCGCGAGTGATAATTTTGGAGTTTGAATATAATACTGTTGTTATTTTTTAAGTATTATTTGTATAAAGTGGTACTCAGTAAACAGAATATATAGTACAGAATATAAAGTTGTGAATGAACGAGCAAACCTTATTCAATTGTATCAATAAAATAAAATAAAAATTAAAGAATTTCAAAATATCTTACAACTGTCACTGTGAGATGGCGTTAGTGTAGTACGTCACTAGTATTCAGTGAACTGTGATTTGGAACTGTTATTTTTAATACTCAATCATGGAATCTCTTCATTTTACTACCGAATCTATCGGGGAAGAGCAAGTTGAAGAGTTAATTCAAAATGAAGCTATTGCAGATATTGTGTGGTCAGCTCTCAGTACTTCCACCATATTCTTGATCATTATCTTTATGATCACCTGTATAAGGGTCATTATTGGTACGCATATTGTTTGTTGTAATTTCCTAATTGATTTCACGTGAGATCATGGTTATGTCATCATAATTTATTATTATTCCTTTCAAGGTGATTTTTATACCTATATCATTGTTTTTCTATATCGTGTTTTGCATTTTTCTTACGGATTTTTACTCTTTCAAAACGTTATTTTTGTATAGGTACTAAGCTATATCTGTTTAAAAAATAGGTAAAGTTATAAAAAGCCAAAAAGAAATATTATTTGATATTGATTCAAAATTATGATGGACTTATACAGTTTGCACTTGAATAAGTTTACAAATGAGATCGAATCTAATGCCCCCATATTATTATGTGTACAATAAGATATAAATTGCCTTAATTTAGATTATGTTATGATCAAGAAAATCGTAACCAGTTTCAATCATGGTTTATATTAATTGACTAGCTGTTGCCCGAACATCGTCCGCGTCAAACCCGTTAAACTAAAAAACAATTAACGGTTTTTATTTTTACGTGGAACCGTAATTCTTTTTCCAAAATAAAAATAGCTTACGTTCCTTATATATCAGCTATATACAAGTGAAAATCTCGTCATAATCGATTCAGCCATTTCGGAGATTACCTAGAACAAACAGACAGACGACAAAAGTCTTAAAATTGCGTATTTGTTATTAGTACCGTATATTCTTTCACATGCATTCAATAAAATGTTGTTATTTTAATAAAACTTACACTCACTTTCACTGCCTCATTAATCAAATAAGGAATTAAATTCAAACCTTGCTGATATAACATTGTATTCCCAGAACAAATACTTATCATACAAAATACATTTTAGAACAAATAAAAGTACTTTAAGTTGCAATCGTTGTGTTTGTAGGTGTTGCACTAATCAGTGGGTAATCTCTTCACTCGCTATCATATCATATCTCGAATTTTTGGTTGAAATGAAAAACATGCCTATTTACTCTTTCAAATGTGCGGACAGTGACATCAACTGGTAATTGCGTGTTATAAAATTATTATTTTGTCTAGGGCGCAAGATATTTTAATGCACAACGGTGCACATTTGATTACGCTTTATGTGCCTAATAGTGTAACGAATACGAAACAATTTATTCAAGATAAAAATAATACTTTAAGGTAAAAGCCTACGTATTGAACTAATTATGTATTAAAAAAATACATTATATTAAATATTTCTCATATGTAAATATAAGAGTTATATAATATAACATAATTATATTATTCTAATATTTCCCATTATCTATCACAAACATGTTTAAAAAACATACACCCTAATCCACGGACTTAATCTTACTGTCATAAAGAAACATCACGCCTGTATTTTCCAAAGGGTTAGGCACTTGGACTTGTAATAACATCATCATCATCATCAGCCTTTTATCGTTCCCACTGCTAGGACACAAGCCTCCACTCTCTGAGAGAGGGAATGGCCTATAATCTACCACGCGAGTCCAATGCGTGTTGATGGTTGTAATTACATACCATAATTATTTTCTTTGACTCTATTCAACCAACAGGCTGCTAAGCAGAGTCCAATATATTACCGTTGTATTAAAAATACCATTAAAACATTGACCTCTTTCTTTGGTATTCGAGTAAAAAGGAATCCAGCTCGTAGCGACATCACACTACTTCACCCATGACTTATTTGTTTCTTTCATCTATTCCAGGGCAAAAAACGCGGAGTCCGCAGCAGAGGCGAATGTATGTGGGGTCTCGAGCTCGCCCGTCACTGGCGCAGCAGGAGCCGTCTATATTCGTCAGCCCTTCCAATTTGCCACCCCCACCCAAATATGGTGAGTACACATATCTTTATTAACTTGTTTACACTCGAGGAACAAACTGGGTATGCAAATTTAAACACATCGAATAGGGAAGCAGAGTGAATTAATGAAATAAAAATAGTCTATTGGTATCAGAAATCAAAAAATACCAGCCGTATAATTGATCCTCAGCAAGGCAAAGGCCTCTTCAAGTACAGAGAAGGACTAAATAAAGAGAAAAAAACAAATTACAACTATAATATTTTTTTTTAATATTAAGTTTTCGGACTACACTCTAAGAATGAATAGAACCAGCAATTTAGCAATTTTTTTAAAACCTATGTTTATGCCTTTTTGAATTACAACTATCAAAATATTAACAGCTTGTTAAAATTAACCCATAAAATAAAACATGCTTCACATCAGCGAAAGGTTATTTACAGTGCCTAATCTTTTTTTATTTTAAAAACGTCAAATTGGGCATTATTTAGTATTCGAACATCAAAACAGGAAGATATTCAAATATGCTTATGTTAAATCACAATTCGTGGACAAGTTGTCAGACTAGGTATGGGAAATTTTATTCTACAAAAATACCCCAATAACCAGTGATAATGTAACTAGTATTTTAAGTTTAGAATTGGAACAACTGATATTCCTTACAGCACATTTAGGTTTCTATATTAGTTTGTCATTTTTAAACGAGATTTAAACCGTATTCATATTTCTTCCCCTGAAGCCAAGTTGACAATCTACAATCGATAACGCTAGTAGAAAACGAATCAATGTGTCGGAATGACATATCTGAACGTTAAGTTACGTGGTCAGGCCATACAAATAGGAGCCGTTAACGATTGTAGAAAGAGATTAGATACGAAACGTTCGTAACTTGGCAAGGTGTGTTTATGTAGATACTTGGTTGGTCTAAAATTAACTAAATATGTTTTGACCGTCAAAAGATGACATTAGAGCAAATGATTAGGAGTGATAAGTAAAACTATCAAAGGGTCGTAAATAGAAATAAAAACCAGATCAACTCCTAGTTGCTCTCCTTTTACTAATAGTGCTAGCAATAAACCAGTTGAAAGAAATCTATGTATATATGTTTGGAACATTTTAATAGCGAAGACTACAATAACATTTATAGTCAGCTTATCTGTGTTTTACGATCAATTTCTCGCCCTAGTTTGGAGATTAAATCAATGACATCCTAATACTAGTAACTGCAAGACAAATATTTTAATACTTCACTCTTAGCGGTTTTCATGATGGTTTAACGCGATTCGATTTATATCACTGATATACGATTTTTGCTAAGTGGAATTGCAAGTATTACGTTCACATGAACTCAATGTGATGCAATTGGACCACTTTGCACTTGTTTCGTAAAAAAATACTTGCGCGATATCGCCTATCGACGCAATTTAAAATTTCGCCGCCCCATCAGTGAGGTTCCATAAATTAATGTTCTTAGACCTAGCTAAATAATTAGTTATAATTATTCTCTTAACAAGGCAATGAGGTAAAATAACGCAATAATGTTTATTGTGCTAGATCATCACTATTTTAAACAGGAAATAAATAATATTCATACTTAGCACAATGTAGATAAGTAGTAATATCACGTGAAGAGGCAACGTAGGTTGAATTACTCAATTACTCGAGTAATTTACAATAATCATAGCATAGGAACTTCAAATATTAATTTAATTTTAAATCATCCATTAAATGTCACCTCTCAAAGACACATTTTTTGAATTAATCAATGCAACAGAAGACTCGAGCAAAGATTACGGGACGTCATTGAACCTTAGTGACGGCATTGGTCACTAGGACAAAATACAGAGCATTAAAAAGGATAAAGGAAGGTTTTTACCCGACATTGAGACAAAACAGACTGACAATAAATAATAATAAAGGAAACCATCTAACAAAAAAAAAACATTCGAACACAGAAACTCCTCCTTTTAGAGAAGGCGGTTGGTAACAAATTTACTAATGTCCGATCACTAACGCTATCTCTTCTCTCTATTTCAGAATGCATGGCTCCTCCCAGCTACGAAGAGGTAGTGGGCGTCCACTATCCCAACTATCAAGTCCAGCCAATCACAACGCCGATAACCACAGCGCTAGCGCAGACTTCCACCAACAGTACCGCCGAGACCAGAAGTAATGATACCGGGACCGTGACCAGGACAGCTGACGAAACTATTGTCAACGTTCCGAGAGTGGTTGCTGCCACCTCGTGATTATACATCATATCGTTATTTCAATGTATCAAGTCTTCCAGTTCCACTGGCAGGTCAAGGCTATGCATTTACAGTTTACCTAGTCTGAAAGTTTTCGTGATGTGATGAAAGGAATGTTGTGAAATGTTTTATAGAAGAAGGATTTTTATGCGTCTTGAAATAGAGACGCTTTTGTAACGAAGTAACTTTTGTCAAACGAGCTATTAAAAAAAATACTAAAATTAAAATAACGGTTATTTAATGTCACTGTTATTTTAAATAATGTATCCTAGCTTTAATTTTGGAGCTAGAAATAAAGCAGTGTTACGTGTTAAGTTTTATTTCTAATTCAAGACAAACGCCTAGGACCAAGTAATGTTACTTTATCAATGATGTAAGTTATTGTATTTAATATAAATTTTTACCAAAAATATTCCGTCTTCATAGAGGACGCAAGACTGAGTGTGATTGGTAAAAAGATCACGAAAATTGATGTTTAAGATTGTTTCAAAACAATGGAGAGATTGAAACAATATTTGATCAAATCATTGACTGTTGGATCAAACATTTGTCATTTTGTGATTGGACAAAGGGGTTTGATCAACAGTCAAGTTAATTTAATATGTATATATTTTTGATGTACCTATGAAAGTTTAATATAAATTTAATTTAGAGTAAGGAATGTTTGCCTTTTATTTATACCTTTTACAGAACCTACAATCTCAAAATCTGAAAAAAAAATTGTGAAACACGAGTCGAGTTAGGTTTGGGTAGAATTCTGCAGCTTATTTAAGTGTTAATTTTGTGCGGGGCCATCTAGTTTTTGGCAGGACATCATTTAATAATTTAATTTTATAATATTTTCGCAAAGTAACGGCCTTTTCTATAATTTATTTCGTTACTGCTTGACAAAAAGCCATTATTTATAAAAATACTATATATTAGCTGTATGATAGCAGAGCTACCTTTCATCGCTCAGGACACGAAGTGATGGTAGCAATAAGGTACTATCTAGCTTAAAATAGACTCCCACGCGCGCATGCGCCGTATGGACTCGTACTGTCAACGAATCCCCCGACTACAATGCGTTATTTGAGCTTAAACATAAATTTAAATCATTGTTATTAAGGATGTTATGATTTTATTTTTGTATATTTTTATATGGTTCATAAGCATATATTAACTATCTGTTTTACACAACTAACAACTTGTAATTTTTCAATGGTATTTGTACAAAATTTTTATTGTTCCAAGTACATTTTATAAGTCTACTTAACTTGAACAAAAATTTGCCATTTAAAGCTTTATTTTACGCAAACGAATCTCTGAATCGAAAAATGGTTTTAACAGACCCGTAAAAATTTTGAATGGCCTATCCAACGATACCCTACGCCATGAGATAGACGAGAAAAAAAAACATCTCCACTTTACATCTATAGGAAAATATTTTTCATGATTTTATTTTACCACTTTGTCGGTATTATTAATATATCTATGCCAAATTATAGCTTTCTAGTACTAAGAGTCTCTGAGCTAAGCTGCGGACGGACAGACGGACATAGCGAAACTAAAAGGGTTCCTTGTTGACTTCGGAACCCTAAAAACATATGTGTAGAGTCAAGCAAGTTGATTCATGGCCCATCCTAAGAGTATTTTTAACCGACTTACCAAAAAGGAGGAGGTTCTATGTTCGACTTTATCTTTGTTATTTTTTTATTGTTTGTGTTAAATTTTTCACCTTGTAGTGCTTTTATTTGGAAGTCGGTAGTATTTTTTTGTATTAAAGGTTAGATTTTGCTTAAATATTTATACATATTTCCCTAGCAACAACTATGTTATCGATTTAATATGTGACAATACCCGTCTTAGTGACATGCCCCAATCTACTTGACGTTTGATTATTTGACATTTTTCTTTTAATTTAAAAATAAGCTTCTGTAACCGAAAGAGTTCGTATATCTATTTGAAATGAAATATTGTTATATACTTTCTATAAGCAAACAATGCCGGACGTTAGTTTAAAACATAATTTCTGCTTTATCAATATTTTTTTTTTTTTTTTTAATTCTTCAAAATTCTTGCAATGAGCATACCTAATGCTCAAAATTGCACGACCCTAAGCGATACGTCTAAAGTGTACCATGAGTGATATAACAAGAAAACTTTAAAGTTAAAACGATGTGTGTGTGTTAATACGGATGCATGCCTTCTTCCCTTAATCTCATAGTCTAATGGGAAGGCAATTCGTTGCGCCTGCCACGAATCCATTAGCTATGAGTCAAGTCTCCGTGAGCAATCTAATTTGCTATTTAAGTACTTTTTTCAACAGCTGAATTAGTAATTAATACATATTATTATATCATTCGCATAAGGGAGAGTGGTAACGGCCGCTATTTACAAGTTATAGGTCATGTGTTCGAACCCAGGCAGGCGCTTTACTTTGTGTAAATTATTTTCATCACCACTGCTCTCACAAACGGTGCAGGAAAACATCGTAAGGAAACCGGCATGAATGAGTCAGTCAAAACATGAAATCAGCCGGTGCCAATGTTAAGAACCTGAATGGAAAGTCTGCCCAGATCCAAAGAAATATAGACAGGACCGTAAGTGCCTGCCTGCGCCGAATATGTGAGGAGATTGAAACTCAGCTGCATTCAGTTGGAATGGAAGGCGACCCCAACACAGTTGGGAAAATTAAAATAATTTCAAAATCAGACAATTTTAGAGTCCATTATTTTTATTAATACAAAACACGTTATAACTAATGATAGTAATCAGTACATGAAAAGAAAACCCGCCGTGTTCTCTCTCCCCTTTTTATATATGTTAATATATTTTCATTTAAAATGATTATAGGGATCCAACCATAAAATAAAGCAGAAAAAAGAAAATCTATTAAATTAAATGACAAAACATAAAGTTTAAATGTATTAAAAAATCAATAAAATAATAATACATTTAAATGTCGGTAAATTGATAATTAAAATGTAAAAACCATCAAAATTCAAAAAAATATAAATTGACAAAAATTTAATTTAAATACAGACATGTATTAGCATAGGCAGATATCTGTGATTATAATATGTATTAGAAATCACCCATGCGAGGTGTGTTGCTTAACCTTGAAGACATACTCATACTTTTGTAGCTCTTATTATGTAGCCACAAGTTTACTTATAAGTCACAGCAACTCCCTCCTTGCGTCGATACTCCAATGCTGTAGATCGCAACCACATCATGGTTTCAAAGCTTTTTCCTTAATTATGTTTCTCTACCTACTCCTACTTTCAGCAACGTGCACGGCTATTGAAGCTTTAATTTTTAAAGAAGATCGGATTTGGTCTCACCAGCGGCCAGTCCTCGGCTTTACGAGTGACAAAGACCTTCAGTAAGGCGTCACCAAGTTTGCGGGCGATATCACCATAGAAATCAAAATATTTGCGGAGAGTCAAAGCAACTACAGATATTAATACCATAAGTTTCTGTTCATAATAAACTTCCATAAAAACCTCTTTGCAATGCGCCTGGCACTTAAGCAATGCGAACCAATCCTCTAATGATGTCTTAACCTTTTACGGAGGCAGTGATTGGAGCCGAGATAAAAGGAAGCATATGAAAAAGGAAACAGATATAAATATGTACTTGTTTGACCTACATGAGAAAGAATATATGCTGCTTCGGTGTTATGATAGTATTGCTATTCTGCAAAACTAAATCTCTAAGCATTATGTGGAATGACTGCTCGCTTCAAACTAAATTCACCTAAGTTTTCATGGTTTTGACGCTGAACTGAAACGGAAAGATGTCAATAAGCACCTCGCTTGGCTATGCAGAGATAAGTACACCAATTATTTTGCCAGTTATGTTTTAGTCCCATTATGTTAAAAGCGGTAAACTTATCGCCATTAACTGGGTATTAATCCAGCCTAGGTTACTTCTGAGAAATTGTTATTAGAAAAACCATTAAAATAATATCATCTTTCGAAATCTGCAATAAATAATCCAGGTTTTAGGAACGCAGTTTATGCATTTAGGAGATATAGCAGTAACATTCTACTGCAGATCGTTAGGTTAGGTTAAAAAAACCCGGGTATCTCTCGAAGTCTTTTGTGCATGGGGAGTTCATTGTTACAAGCGATTGTTGCACCTTGTAACGTAGAATCGGTTCGGGAATAATAAAGCACCAAATACCATTATATAAGTAGTTTATTCTGCTGATCTCCTCGAAACACGTTACAATAAAAAAGATTTGAAATTAAAATGGGTTAAGGTTATAGGTATATAAATATAGGGTCGTTGGTTGCGGTTGGCTGGTCAAATTTATAGATGGAATTATTATTAAATATTTCTTAATTGAGGGTGGAAGCACAAATTAAAAAATGAATAAAAAACTTAAAGCCTATCACTCGGTAGAGACGCAGGGCAGCCAGCCAACTCCACACCTTGAAGCCTTGCCTCGGGTGGAAGGCCTCAGCCTTAGCCAAACAGTCGGTCCCGACTATACAGTCGGCACCAACTTAACAGTCAGCCCTAGCTTAACACCTCCTGAAGTTACAGAACAAAAAAACATCTTAGAAAGGAAACTTTAATCGAAGACATGAACTTTATGGTTATATAGAACATACAATCGTTAAATCTATGTTAAATATAATCTTATACACATGGTTTTACATAGGCAAACATTATTAAAGGGTCATCCGCAACTCCTCATAGAGATTGACACAACCTTCAAGAATATTAAACTAAGGAGAACACTATGCCCATACTGCTCATTCATCACAACACGACACAACGCAGCCCTAACCATTATCAATATATATGGAACCATGTTTAAGGCAAAGCCTGTCCACAGACACACACAAATGCTAGACCAGCTTTAAATAAAAATATATGGACTTCCGCCTAAGAAACAAAATACCAACCGACAGAACTTTTAGAAAGTCGGACACGTACCTGTCGGAGACAGAAAATCTCGTCGGGTAGATGAGTTGGCCCAATGTCAACCCTACGCCACGTTGTTTTGAAAGAAACCGGCAAATCAGCGCACAGAATTCACAACGAAAGGTTATGGGGGTCATTTTAAGGAAATGCAAGGCGACTTACAGTCGAGGAAAACGAGCCCGGCGTGAGAAGCACACGGAAAACTGGGCCAATACCTAACCAAATCCCCGCTGTCACAAGAAGAAGTCCACGCCCAAATCACACAGTAACACACACAGCAGCCAGGTCGCCGACTCATGGAAGACGTGGACTAAGCGACACTGATCATTACAATCACCAGCACACGAGTAGTCGCCGGGACGCACTCACGCGTCCCACAGCAAAACCGGCCACTCTCAACAGCAACAATCAGCAAGACCTCATTCAAATATTAGTCAGGGCTGCGCCCTACAAAGCACGTGGCTAACCAGGAACGGTCGTGTACCCGTCCCTAGCCGCGCCAAGAAGAAGAAAATACCACATCCTTTCACGAAAGACAAAACGTCAAGAAGCATTCGCACACCTCGCCCAAAAATTTAAACAATATAATTTAAAATAACCATTTCGAGAATTTCAATTCTTGAAGAAATCACACGGAACAATTAATTACCCTTCAGGGGAATAAACCCTCCTAGGCCTCCAAATGCCATTCGTAAAATCATTTAATTTCAATTTATAATGGAACGAAACGCAAAACGCCGCTCCAATTCTCCTCAAAGATCCGACCATTCCAGAACATTCTAGGCCAAACTCTTAAATGAAATAAATGCAATTCCCTAATTGACACACAAATTAAATCGGGACAATAATCTCCTGTTATCCTTCAACAAAACTTGAATTGCACCCGATCGTTGACTAATAAAAAATATTTTTAAATATACAATTCATCCAACAAAAAATTCCAGCTGAATCTGCGCGTATCGGAACGCACGCTAGCAACGTCAGCTGTCAACCTGTCAAACAAATCTAAGTAAACAAACATATGTGTAGTGATTTTAAGTTACTTCACTGAAATGAATGTGTTTAGGGTGAAATTATTACCCCAAAGTGCAGTTCCTAAGTGGTTCCACGATCTAGCGACGAGGTGAGGACAATGAAGCGTCAAAAATGGATTGAAAGACAGTGTATCCCAGCTATGAACTAGGTAATTCATTATCCCTTAAGTAGGGTTCGTATCTAACAAAAAAAAGTCAGTCTTCGGCTTTCTATCAGTTACCTTTTGCATTTGATGCAGGCCAGACGCTCTCAATCAACTCGGAAGTATGTAGAGTTGTTAATACTCTTTTACCTTAATGTAATTTATTGTATTAAAATTAGTCTTTCAATTTTTTTTTTTAAAGCAAGTTTCCGCCATCTTGGGCCGTTCGCCATATTGGATTTAGAATAACGTCACTTAGCTAACCTTGCATTGTCATCCCAACTAAACTTATATGCAAAATTTCATCTTAAGACGACGACTAACGCCAACGACCTTGAGGGAACAAAACGCGCACTCGTTTCACACCCGCGCGACACAAAATTGAGTAGTTTTCTGTACTTTCCTCTTTATTCCATAACATTAAAAAAAAAGCCTCAGATCAAAATGTAGATAATTAAATTGTCTTTAAGATGGTGTCAATTTCATTAAAATACGCCCAGCGGTTTTGCTGCGATTGTGGTGTTTTTGTCCGTTTTAGACATAACTTTGCAAATTAATTACACTATGTACTAGGAATAAAACTCAAAATTTTCTTAGATCAAATTATTAAGAAAATAGTCTTATTTAACATATATTTTTTCCAAAAAAATATGACTAGCATTTTAGACGTGATTCTCATTTTAAAATTAGCTACTCAGGGGTAACTGCGCCTTAATATGTATGTATATGCCACACGATGAATTAAATACGATTATAACAACGGCATTACCTGCTTCCTGCCTCACACGTCAAAAACTTAATCTTACAATCTATTGACATCATTATAATCAACATAACTTGACCAATTTAAGTAGTCGTTTGATGACAGCACTTGAGTTATTAAGATTGTACTTTCTCACTTTGTAGTGTTACTTAGGAGGGTTGGATAGCAAAGAGTAGTGAATGAATGGAGTGATTAATCGACATTTATGGTTTACCATTAATGCAGGTTGTTAAGCAACATCAAGTAATGGGTTAGTTTCTGCATTAAGTATTTGGAGTAGAGAACGTCTCAAAATCTGGTAGAGTTTGACAAGTACTTTATTTTTTTTATTCAAAATCAGAGTAAGTCTGCCTATCCACTTGGCGTGGAGTGGGGTAAGAGGAGCGTAGCTAACCAATCGAATCGCATAAAAACTGCGCTACGCATTAGTGCACAGGGATTTGAAAACTAGCTTCAAAATACATAATATATTTACGCGGAGCGGGGCCGCGGCGCTGAGAAACAGAGCAGTGAGGTGGAGCGGGGAAGCTGAGCGGGGAAGCGGACTGGTGTAACGGATTTGTTCTGTAATATATATACTGCCACAGATATTTCGTGTAGAACTGAACCAATCGCCCGCCACCGGCAACTCCGCTCAGCTATTCCTCTCCGCATTGGTTTCTTGCTCCGCTCCGCTACCTAGGTCCACGTCTATGGACAAATACAGTCCGCAACTCCGCTCCACTGCCTCGCTCCACACTAGTGAACATGCAGCCTTAGTCTGTATAATTGTTAGAAGTCTGTTGCTAGGCAACCTGAAGGTCATACCCGCAATCTAAAATCGTTCGCATATTTTTCTTTTGTCAATACTCCATTGTTTCCTTACTCTGTGTAATGACAATAATAGTTTCTGTCACGTGAGTGTTGATGAAGGCGACAACTGTCAGTACGGATTAACTCTATGAAGGTGGGTGACATTATTATCCTATCCTACTTCCTACTAATATATAATGAAACCTGGTTAAGTGAGCCCTGATATGTATGAAATCACATACGAATTTCTTTGCCCTCTTCATTTTAATTCTGACTATTTCGGAAACAGGGTAAAAGAACATCCTCTACAAGTGTTTTTTTTTTTATAATCTATATGGTCGCGTTTGACCACTATCTCACCTGATGGTAAGCGATGATGTGGTCGACGGTGGAGCACGGTTGCCTAGAAGTAATCTATTCACTCTTGACTTAAAGACCCCTAGATTGTAACTATCGGGAAACAGACGCCGGCAGGTAATTCCGCTCCTTAGCTGTACGCAAAATAAAAGTATTCTCAAAACGTTTAGTGCGTATGGGTGGGATGTCCACCATGTAAAGGTCGCATGTGATAAAGGTTATAATAAATTTGTTGTTACAGTGTTGAGAAACCTCACTAAACGGTGTGCCTATTATAAATGTTTGACTATATTTGAAGGATCAGGTCAATGGTTGTCAAAATAAGCGGGTAATTATTCACGGATTGAAATCGGGCGATCTATAGTATGGGAATTAGGGAATAGTACACCTTACTTGATGATTGAAGCTAGCCCACGTGTCGCGAAGACTGGCGAGCTGGTGATTTTTCAAACTCCAAAATAGCGGTTTTCTGCTTATTCACGTTCCATACACTTTCCACAGTTTTATATCCGCGAAGCGGGTAATAGGCGACGTTGATAAAGTTCTCTGCAATGCATCAGTCTTCAGCCATGTGGCATAAAAAGTTGGCGGTGAGAATATGATGTCCTATCACGTCCAAGGTTTGGTTCGCTCTGACCCGTGGTAAAGGCGTACGGACATAATATGGTAATTAAAACAATTATCTTTCTATTGTGTCTGCTAATTAGAGCTCAAGGGTATAATATGGCGGAAAAGGAATCAAGGAAAGAAGCGGGCTAGTTTGGGTTTCGATCGCCCGCGTAATCTCAAATGCGTTTGTTTCATTCGTTTATTGATTTATGATATATTACAAGAGTTGACGCTATCAATTAAAAATGTGTTATATGATAATCTGGATGTTTGTGTAATTCGATTGCGCCTTAACAGTTGAACGGATTAGGATAAAACTTGGCATGCGATTTGGCATTCTTGGATTAGGAAATGGATGTAATTCTTTTATCTTGGGAGTACTTTTGCTGCCTTGAGATAATTTCGGAGTTTCACACGGACGAAGCTGCTGTGAAATTTATGATATAAACAAGTTTTCTAGTAGTTTCAAGATTCTTCTACGATTTTATATTAAGTTGTTTGTTTCAGCTTTATGTAAATGTTTACAAGTAGGTAATAAAAAGTACTGGTTGCCATCTGTACCGTGTAATGTGACAACCTTCAAGCTAAGCGCAGATGAAGCATGACGTGATGAAAAACTAATTGATCATCCGCGAATGAACAGCAGAAAAACTATATTGGGTAGGATGACAATTTTTCTTGAAATGTAGGGACACGTTTGAACATGAAACATCAATCAATTGACTTTCCTTTTTCTTACTTTGCTGGGATTGACTTTCAGTCTATTACGGTTGCAGCTATGTATCAGCATTTTACAAGAAGCGATTTAACCTCCTGGATACCCATTGGCAAAACTATTGTCTGGTTTTATAGCTTCTGACTACCGTAACGACTGTCAAAAATCTACAAATGGCAGCCGGGATCAATGGTTTAATGTTCTTTCAGAGCCACAGAGGGCTCGCGATATGTGTCTAATCTATTATCTTTAAACGAGCAATTCTTGTATATATATATATATATATTTTTTTATAACTTTGTCCCACACTAGGAATTTCTTCCTCTATCGGGGTGCGTTTACAAACATTTTAACTATATGTAGGCCATACAAATATTTGTTCCGTGCGGAAATCAAACCCGCGACACGTAGCGCAGCAGCCGATCGCTCAACCACTACGCCATCCGTGTCGTCGAAAATGTGTACATATAATTTGAATCTCGGAAACGGCTCCAACGATTTTCATGAAATTTAGAATGTAGGGGTATTCGGGGGTGATACATAGATCTAGTTAGGTTTCATTTTTAGAAAACGTCGTTTTCTCTATTTTGACCCGAGCTGAGCTCGGCTGCCCAGGTACTATAATCTGAATCTCGGAAACGGCTCCAACGATTTTCATGAAATTTAGTATGCAGGGGGTTTCGGGGGCGATAAATTGATCTAGCTAGGTTTCATTTTTAGAAAACGTCGTTTTCTCTATTTTCACCCGAGCACAGCTCGGTCGCCCAGGTACTGTATTTAATGCACGGTCATCTAC
Source organism: Orthosia gracilis (assembly GCA_947562075.1). NCBI lineage: Eukaryota > Metazoa > Arthropoda > Insecta > Lepidoptera > Noctuidae > Orthosia > Orthosia gracilis. The sequence continues at coordinate 19,059,106 of OX387275.1, read as the reverse complement.
GAACCGACCTGGACAAGCGTTCCTTAACCTTGGAGACCAACCCATGCGGCTCTTATATGGGCTGCTGGAAATGTGGAAAAAAAAACCTTGCTGAATATTTTTATTTAAAGAGCTTTATGGTAATCACCATACCAACCATAGGTATTTTGTTTTGAACACAAAACGAGTGATCGATTGGCATTGAAAATGATGAATTACTTCCACTCTGATAATTTATCTCTCTATTCACATCCAATATCACGCTTATTCACGCTTCAGGAATGGGCAGAATTCCAAAGTTAGCAATCAATCTACATTGCTCGTTTCGTATTTCTTGAAAAGCAGCGTGGTGGAATTGCAGGCAGGAGGTAGGTTATGTTCTTTTCGAGCAAATAATTATAGTTATATTTTACCCGACTTTTACAAACGCGTTGGCCGATTTTGAAGATGCTTACGTCAATCGATTCGTCTCAACCTTGTGAGTCGCTAAAGACATGACAGTTATCAAAGTTCACCACAGCGACAACTGGACGCCATATTGGCAAAATTAGTGAACTATGTATAGTTGAATAAGTATTTAAAAATCATTATGCGGTTCCTTATATATTTTTTATTTATTTAAATAACAGTTTATAACGATTTAGGGCATATTTCATCAATAAAACTAATCGCGATTAGTTCAACTAAACTCAGTTTATGCAAATACTGCGTTGCGATTGGTAGTTTCTCAGCAGTCTCAACAAATTAGAACGTTGTATTTGCATAAACTGAGTTTAGTTGAACTAATTGTGTTTAGTTTCATTGGTGAAATCGGCCCTTAAAGTTAGTTAACAAGCATCCTCGCTAATTATCTCATATCTTTCAACACGCTAGACGGATTTATATAATTAAGACATCGTTAGATATATCTTGACCGCCGAAGAGTTCTTAGATAAGTGATATAAGAAAACAAACATGGCGAATTTTGGGCCTATATAGTTTTGGTCAGCCAGCTCGCGAATATTATAGTCATTATTTTTAACCCCCGACGGAAAAAGACGGGTGTAATAAATTTGTCGTGTGTGCCTGTGTTTATGTATTTGTGTATCTGGGGCATCATAGCTCCTAAACGGATAAACCGATTTTGATTTCGTTTGTTTTTGTTTGAAAGCTTTTTTTTACGCTACGTTTAATCAAAATCAGTTCAGCCATTCTAAAGTTATGGGCATTTGACTGTTTAGATAATGTGTCATAATTACGTGTTCAATAGATTGATTGTCGATCGAAGCGCGTCTACTACTAGATACAATATAGCATGAAATAAAAATGTGTCGCGGGTTTAAAAAAAATTAAATTTTACTAATCTTCTAGTTTATGTTTTTTTAGTTTTTCTTTTATGATAGGTTTTTGGATAGGCTACGTTAACAGCAGCGTCGCATTACTGACGTTCAGGTCCGCAAAGGAGCAAGGAGTTTTGAATTCAAATTTATCTCTTAAAATGTAATAGGAAAGGCTTGGTTGTGCAGGCATCTTTAGGCGGTTCAACAAAATAAGCTGATTCTCGCATAAAATATCAACATTTCAACTCTTGATAATACCGTGACTGCTCCCAATTTTACCAAGGTCAAAAGGATTACTGAGCGGAGTATCAAAGAATAATAAAATCACATCGAAATTACAATAATTACGCCGGATAAAAAGTACTTAACTTTAATCGAACCCTGTCCATAACTGTAATTATGTAAGAGAAACTGTCACGAACTTCAAATTGATCTTTTAATAATAATGTTATTCTTTTACTATACCGGATTGTATTGTTGCCCTTTTGGCTGACATCCGATACTTGATCCGCTGTGTTATTGTAAAAGTTCAAAGTTAATTTCCTGAATTCTTAATTCAAACAAACTTAAAATTTAAGATCCATTGCTGGCCAAGCGCTAATTTTAAATACATACCTACATTATACCTTTTTACGAATGCCGAAGGAGGGTAATATGCTTATCAGTCTATGTGTGTATGTATGTATGTTTGTTTATGTGGCGTTCTAGAGACCAAACGCGTTGACCGATTTTGATCACTCTTACGTCAATCGATTCGTCTTAACCTTGCGAGTGTCACTGGCTACTTTAAAAACGGAAATTTTACTTTTCTGCCAGACGACGGGTCTGGCAGAAAAAAAATATGAAGGAGTATAAAACAGGGTTTTAAGAGGTTATTTCAAAAATATATGACACTTATATGCTTAAATGTACTTTATTAAAAAAAATTAACTAAAGTTATAAATAAAAAAGTCACTACAAAAATTTAAAAAAAAAAAGACTGCTTAAGAAGCGAACGAAAAAGACAAAGGATACATCTGGTTTTGGTCAGCCAGCTCGTGCATATGTATCCTCCGACTGCACAGCATAATTTTCTTCTTGTTTACGTCTTTTTAGTTTGCTTTTTAAGCAGTCGGGTTTTTTGTTATTTTTAATTTAATTACCGCTGCTCTCACAGCGGTGAATCAAATCACAATCAAAGCAAATCAAAATGTGTAATGTGTGGGTGTGAAAGAAACCGTATCAAAGTTAAATTTTAATTTCTATAGGGCCTTGCGGCACTTTTGAAAGTCAAAAATTTAAAAGCAATTATAATTGATTCTACCGACCAATCGAAAAAGTAGCTTGTTACGGAGAAGACCGAACAAGAAACAACACACTCTTGAAAAAAATAGGGAGGAAGATGCATCCGGACTAACACTTCTAGTATACCTATCAGTGTTAGTCCGGATGCATGTTTCTACTATATACAGGTACTCGTATAAAGTATTACAAGCATTAACAGGTAAATTATAGTACATTGTGTATTAAGGGCGGTAAGTAAGGCATTACGATCGAGGCTCTAGTAGAAGCCCGAAGTCGAAGACTGAGGGCTTTCTGAGTCGAAGTTCGTAATTCCCGTACCGCCCGTGAAACATACAATGTTTTTCATCACATTTGCGATTAAATAAATAAAATTACAGTGCAGAAAAAAGATTTTTATTAATTGTTTTTGCTGCATGGATAATATCTGGCGGTGTTGCATTTAAATCACACTCATCGGACGACGACGATATTTTTTATAACTTTTTTACTTGTCTTCAAATATAAAATGTAAATAATTATAAATTATAGCTTTAATACACAAGTCAGCACAACTATTATTACGAAATACGTGAACTTTTTTTTAAGCGGATTCAGAAACGTTAAGGGCAAATACTTACGTAAGTATACAGCCATGACGGAGTGTAAAAAGAATAAAATAACTTCGACGTTTTGATACAAAAATCTATTTAAATCGATTATTAAGAATATTTGTTGAGTATTTAAGTAACATGTAGCAAAATTGCAATGAAATTCCTGTTGAGATAACATTTTAAGACAATTTGTCAGTTGCGTGTAAACTCCTTGCTTGAACTTGCATGACTTGTGTGCTGTGCCATAAATTAAAAAAAAAATACTTTCCGACCTTGGGTTTCATGAAAAAAGAAAGCTCGAGGGTTTTATATGGGGCATTACGGCCAAGTTAACCTGTATGTTTAGATACTGTTTACGTGCAAGTGTGATGAAAATTAATTTATACATAACAGTTCTAGATCTAAAACATTCGAAAACGTTAGTGATATGATAACTAAAGTCGTCACAATCTGAGAAGTCCGTTGACGTTTCTCATTTTACATGCCGCGATAACTTTCTACGTAAGAAATTGAAAAATCCAATTCGTAATCCTAATTAATTTCTATGTTACCCATACACTATAACAACGAGTATCATTCGCAAGCATCAAGTTTAATTATTTTTAAGTGTTTTTATAGCTGTCAAAACGGATTTTTTATTTTTTGACAACTTTATCAATCCTTTCTAGGCTCGCGATGTCCTTTCTAGGAACTTGATGTAAATAAATGTGCTAATTTAAAATACATATTGCAAATATTTTTAGTTATTTTGCGTTATTTAAATAAAATTAGTCTTGATTTCTACTACAATGTTTTGGTTGTTACGGAAGTTTGTATTAAAACAAATATTAATCATTGTTAAATCTATACCATAAAACATGTTGATATTTATGTAGATTTTCTGAATATGATAACTTTTTTAGTTTGTTATAATTCTTGATATTTCTCATTGTCAGTAGCTCAATGCTGACTTCCGGACAAAAGATCGTGTTTATTTTCCATTGACTGATACTGGCCTTTTTCCTCGGTTTCAACGAAGAAAGGACAGCCAATCACAATCTATCACCATCGAGCAATGAAGGATTGTGGATCAGAAAACTTGGAGATGTTCTGTAAAGCTGATAACAAAGTAATACAATTATATGTCTTTGAAAGCTTATACCTGAAATTTTTAACAATACATAGGCCGATAATGCTTAAGCTTAAACATATACGGAAACTGTAGTCCGTAAATTCAGGTCATCTGATATGGTACTACGAGTAAAACTAGATTTGGAATAGGGAAAAAGAACACGGATGTTATCGAAACTTTTCCATCGAAAAATATGGCCTTTACCTTATTTACATGTAGATAGTTTGATACCAGCTAAATCACTGCCGATTTTTTTTACCTAATTTTTATTTTTTACTTTTTATTTTTATTGTTATTTATGGGTTGATATACCGAAACAACAGAACCAACAGAAAGTATGCCTAACATTATTAGAGTTTGATTTGTCAAACTCAAATAATTTATTTCAAATAAGTCATTTACGCAGTTTTGAATTGTCAAAGAATCGGCCAATCAGAATGATAAAGATTTTTCTAATGCGTTTATCTTAATCTCGTGAGGAGTACCCCCATCTATAGGAGGCATTTTGAACCCCCGACGGATAAAGAGAGGTGTTATAAGTTTGACGTGTGTATCTGTGGAACTAACTTTAGGAGTTATGATGCCACAGACAAATACACAGGTTCACACGTCAAACTTATAACCCCCTCTTTTTCCATCGGGGTAAAAAATCATAGGTCGGGAGATACTCCTTTTAATCAACGTCATTATATCACAAAGAAAAATTTAATCAGTCATACTTTACAAACAATATAATATTCATACTAATTCATACTAATATTATAAATGTGAATGTAAGTTTGTTTGTTACGCTTTCACGCAAAAGCTGAACTAGCTATTAGAAGTACATAGGATACTTTTTATTAAAGAAATGTAAATTATTAATGGCTTCACTGCGAGCGAAGCCGCGGGTAAAAACTAGTATAATATAAGGAAATAATAACATATCATCACGCCAGTATTCCCCGAAAAGTTAGACAGATAATTATAGTACACCCAAATTTCGCCAATTATATTTTAGTCCCATATAACAGGAGGTGAGCCTATTGCGATCGAACGTGTAATATTCCAGCTTGGGTGGAGTACCACCTAGTCCTCGTGGAGGCAATCGGCGGTGGCGAACCCCCGCGCCCGGCCCTGGTCCAGGCTATGGTACGGAGCTCCTGACACCTCCTTCTGCGAAGCAGTAATGCTCGCGAATGAGGAGGCGGAACACGAGAGGGACGCTTATGGCGTCGGGAGTCGCAAGCCGATTCCCGGCCATCGCAGGCGCGGGCTTGCGGACGGCGAGTAATGACCTGGACCTGGCCCGAGTCGACGGCATGTAATGTTCCACGCGCACCTCAAAGAGATGTCAGCAGTTACTGACGGGGTCCGCTAAGTCAGATGCATGCCTGGGTCGCGAAGAAACTGAAGGAACAGGGGTGAGATTTAGTTAGTAAAAGTCTGAAAGAGCGGGAGAAGCTATTTGATGATTTACAAGCCTAAATAAAAAAAAGCCCTCATGCTCAGCAATAGCGCTGGTAACCGCTAGACCCACGAGGCAAGCACAATTTATAGTATTTTTATTAACCGACTTAGGTACCAAAAAGGAGGAGGTTCTATTTTCGACTTCTTGTATGTTTTCTTTTTTTTTTGTATGTTCACCGATATCTCCGTCAATTGTGGACCGATTTTGAAAATTCTTTTTTGTTTATTAGAGTATATTTCGAAATTGGTCCCATTTTAATTTGGTGAAGATCTGATGAAGAACTTCGGAGATATACAGCAGAACTCTTCAATAAATGACGGCAATGCTGCAACCGCATGTCTGTTTATTGTTTATACCATTTCATAACATAACATCACGCCAGTACGCTCTACAGGGGTACGCAGGTGTGTACAGTTCACCTTGATACACTCTCATTTCACCGGTTATGATCCAGTTTCTTGGCATTCGGATAATCTATTCTGGCATTATAAGTACCTCACTAAAGGCAAGTTGCTTAATAACTACAACTAAAAAGTGAAAAATAAAAAATCTTTTTTACAAAAAAAAATACTACCGACTTCCAACTAAAAACACTACAAAGTGAAAAATAACTTTCTTTTTCGAAGTCGATGTCCATAACGAAAAAAATTGGTACTTACCAAAGACACCGACTTCGAAAAAGAAAGTTATTTTTCACTTTGTAGTGTTTTTAGTTGGAAGTCGGTAGTATTTTTTTTGTAAAAAAGATTTTTTATTTTATACGACACAACTAATAATTTTTCATGCAAAATCGTCTACTGTTGAAAACGACACACAGGTAGACCTGTAATAGACCGCTACAGTCATAGGTCGGGAGAAAATCCTTTGACCCAACGTCATTCCTATCACTAAGGATAACTGTTTTCATTATACTTTACCTACTACAAATACCTTAATAGGAAGATTAACACAATATTACTTGTATTATATTGTTGAGGAAATGATGACTCAATGACTAATTCCCACGAAACATTTCCTCTCACTCCCAGTCATTGTAAAGAATTGAAACCAAACGCACGCGAAAATTGCTACCAAATTACGTGGTACGAAAACAAAATAGATATACGAGATTTTTATACGTGAAATTAAATTTGAGTATTTCAAAATCGGTACATAAATGTCAGTGTTATAAAATAACAAGTATTTTATTGAGTATTTTTTCGGGAACGGTGATTTTTGAGTGTAGACCGGGAGCTGGAAGATTTATTTTTCCAATCATCAAATGTTTTTGTGACTGTGAAAAATGTGTCTAATATAAGTGGTGATTCATTATTTTGATGTTATTCTCAGTGATTAGTAGTTAAAACGTGATATAAAAATTGGAAGGTAGTACACCTGTTAATTGAGGTAAATATTTACTTTATGTACGGTTACATCTGTGTTTATTATTTCTATTAAAATTGGAAGTTTAAACATGTGGCGTTAATTTATATTGGCTCATTAATTTTTCCTGTTTTAATTTTATTTTTATTCGTTTAAAAATCAATGAACGGTTTGTGGGACAAAATTAAAACATAAAGAAGGAATTAGTTTGTACGTTAAAGGGATAGCTAGCTTGCTTTTTCCTGTGGCTTTACTACCGTGGATTAGAGTAAGCGGAAACCGTGATTTTTCTTTAGATTAAAAATGTCAGTAATCTGTTTGGAACCGCATAATTTCTACAGATTTCTTACATTCGTTCCAACAAAAATTTTACCTCTGGATCATAGTAGTTTAGACAACACGGAGGGCCGTCAAACCGGTCCAATGTACCTAAATCAACTTTTTGTATATTTGCAAAAATGTTGCATAGGCAGGTACCGAATTATTTAAGAAAAACAAAAACTGACGTATTCCACACTGGGCACCCGTTTTTATGCCACCTGAGGTATTCCATATACGGCACCTATCAATATTTTTCGCAGGTAACATTAGTGGAATAATTTATTATGTTATTTTTCACCACATTTGGCACCTACGGATCAGTAGTAACTAGTGTTGGAACGTTTATTGAGACTGCGAAAAATATCGACAGGTGCCGTATGTGGCATACCTCAGATGCGATTAACACAGGTACCGTTAAAGCGGGTGCGCAATGTGGTATACGTCCAAAAAACTCATTTCAAGACCTTATTAGGTGTTAGCTAGATAAGACTTAAAATTACTTGAATGATGATCTTAGAATTAGATAAGTACCTTTCTATTTAATCTAATCACAGATATTCTCACTTTATGATATCACACTTTTTTGAAGACGGGGTGTTAAAAGGACTTGTAAGCTCATAACAATTAGAATAATACAGATCATGATAATATCAACAAAGCCACACTAAAAATACTTGCCCGTTTTTAAAACCAAACAAGTATCGGGTTCTTCAGGAACTGAAAGATCGCTTTTGTCCAAAAACGTTGAATCGAACGTTGTAAGTCCTTACAACGTTCGATTCAACAAAGACTCTCATTAGCACCTTCTTTCTATGATGGTACACAGAATCTACAGAATGCTATCCACCTGCAAAGATCTTTACATACCTACTAATTTTGTTAGACGGCCCAACAGTGCAATAACAGGGCAAATGCAACAATTTAGTTGACAATAGGCTTCCCCCCATTTCAAAAAGACTAACATTCCTAATGAAATGTACAAACTATAGATGGGTGTACTATACATGCATCAGTCTCTGCCCAACCGCTCGGGGAAGATAGGCGTGATGCTATGTTATGTTCTGTTGACATTCTAATAAGAAAAAGCGTGCGGTGAGTATAGGCAGTTGATAGTAGGTAGCAGGTAGCTACTACAAAAAGTGAACAAGGTGAATGCGGAACATTAGTCAAATGGCTTGCTTTCACCAGCTCGTTTATTTCTCGTACATATGGCCGTGCTGGCTTCGAGTGTTTGCGACGTTTCCGTTCCAATGGTTTGATTTTATCTACAACAATAGTGTCAATAATAATTCAAAAGTCTGCCCTAAATGCAGAAGCACTCACCTTAGTAGATATAGGAATTGTTGACTCAATGCACGTGTTTGGTCAAACTGTAAGTACGGAGAATAATTGTGTTAAATAAATAAATAGGAAAAGTGCGCGATATGGAATATAATAATGCAGGCAAGAACTACCTAAAAAGGCAAAACTCTGTACTTTACTTACAACAAAACGGGCGAATTGAACGACGTGGTAACAAGCAGAGGCCCAGTAATTTTATCAAAACGATGTTTAGCTAAGTCTGGAAATCTTATTGTAAACATTTGAATTTGAATTCATACAATTTTGGTTTGCCTATACTTACCATTGCGTCATATTAGTACATAGAAGGGACAGCTAAGGGAAAGGAGTTCCCACGATTGTGATTAGCGACGTTATTATTGTATTTAATAAGTTTTACGATGTCAATTTATTGTGCAAACAGTCACTAACGTCACGATTATGATTAATTACATGACTGTGTACATCAATTTGCAGCTACAGAGGTAGAAGAAGACCAAATAAACGACGGATGGATGGTCGAAGATGATATGGTTAAGAATTTAATATATAAAATACTGACTGATAATAGTTTTTACTGACTGTATGAAAAATACGAGCTAAAACAAACAATTCAAAGTAATCACATAAGTAAAGAATATCATCAGAAGACTTTATATTGTGGCCGTGATACAAAAACAGAGGAAAAGCCGACTGTTGAAAGTAATTTTGACAAACGATATCATCATCATCATCTTCAGCCCGACTTCGTTCACTGCTGGGCACAGGCCTCTCTCTTCTTGTGACAATCAATACGTGTATACAATCGATATATTAATATAGAATCAGTAGAATGTGAAAAAGAAAATACATTATTATTAATTAATGTAGAACGCTATAATAAACAGGCAAGAAGAGTGGATTGTATGATGGACAATAGATCATGGAAACACGTGAATACTGAGATGACGTCTGATAGAGATGTATTAATTGTTTACTTTAATAAAAATGGCTATCCCCATTACAGAAGTTAAAGCAAATTTAGACAACATTCATACACTTATCTCACAAAGCTCCAGACAGACAGAATGCGTGTTAAAGACAGCGAGCACAGACAGAATAAGAAGGACAGCTTAGGTGACTGCATTTGCGCAAATTAGAATATGAACACGACAATGATAATGATGAAAAAGCTTTAAAGCTGTTTTTTTTGTGTATATTCTTTAATTGGATTATTCCAGTAAGGTTATTTAGAGAATTACCAGCATAGTTTTAAACAGATTATTCGTTTCACACCACTGCTAGACCTTGTCAAGCGTAATACTTAAGGCTTTATGTTCCAAAGAACGATCATGGTTTGTGGTCGTAAGTAACTGAGAGGTTTTTCATCAACCAATTCTACTAATACTTACCTACTATAAATGTGAAAGACTCTCTTTGGATGTTTATTAAACGACCAAACGCATTTGGATGAAACACTGCGCATGAGCAGATTATGACCTGTATAATATTTTTATCCCTTGAGATACATTTACAACTTCTACACAGGCGAAGTCACTAGCATAAGCTAGTAGATTCATTATTCAAATGGTTTTTAAGTGACCTTTAACTAGTTACCACCTTATCCGTAGTTACCGCTATAATCGTATTAAAATGTGTCAAAGCCGTTAAAATGTCTATAAACCAGTGATTATTGTTGCTCAAGTATCACTGGAGCCTTGATAGCTGGCGAACGGAAACGGTGTCAAATAAGCACCTAATCATGCTCTTTCAAATTAATTTGCTGTTTCCTTCCTACTGCGCGATGGAAGTCGCATCATAAAAAACGAAAAGAAGGCTCAATCTAGTATTAAGCTTGATTGTACGAAATAAAAGTTTAAACTAAATAATGAAAAATCTATTTGCAAAAAAAACAACCAGCTACACAAAAACTAGATACAGCAAAGTAAGAAATAACTTTAGTATTGGAAATCGGTGTCTCTTTTTCTTTTATTTATTTGTTGGAATACCCCACATAAATAAATTAATATAGGATCACTACTTATCTCTACTACATATGTGAAACTGTACTGTTCTAGTAGTTTCACCCAAAACGTGCAAAGAGTTAATGATTGCAGTATTAGACGCAAGGAACATCACTATTATTTAGTATTGAAGATATCTTAAAATTTGCTCCAATAAAGTTAAAATTTATTAACATGGGATCACATGGGTTAACATGGGTTCTTTCACCAAATCAAGAATCGGGTAAATTGACCCTGCAGTAAAATTTATAAAAAGTGGTCCTACTGTAATTTTTTTCTCTGTGATTTAAGTACAAATAGGTACAAAGCAATAGTTTTTCCTGTTACCATTACAAATGTACAATTATTTATGTGTTTTGTAAATGTTACTGGTGTTGCAGTAATTTACGTAACGTCGGTATCCTGGACTAATTTGAGGAAAGTGTTTATTTATTAAAACAAAATGATGAAATGTAATAATATAAATAAAAAAAACAATCGATTTTGTAGAATATGGATAAGTTTATAGATGATTCATAAATGTTTAGGTTACACGGATCTGGATAAAATTTGGCACAGAGATAGATTATAGTAAGGAATAGCACATAGGATACCTACTTTTTATCTCGGCAATATGTTCCCTCGACATAATTTTCGTTACTCAAAGAATTATAATTCTATTTATTGCATATATATTTACTCACGCAGGCGAAGCCGCTGGCAGAAACTAGTAATATTAAAAATGCGAAAGTAACTCTGTCTGTCTGTTACCTTTTCACGCTTAAACCGCTGAACCGATTTGTATTAAATTTGGTGTGGAGAAGGACATACGATTGTTTTGATCCCGGCAGTTAGTTCTCTTGGGATTACTAAACACTTTTTACGTGGGCGAAGCCGCAGGCAGGAGCTAGTGATTTATATAAAGATAAAAAAAAACTTTCACAAAAAAATACTACCGACTTCCAAATATAAAAACTACAAAATATTCGGTGTCTTTCATATGTACCAATTTTTGGGTTAATTTTGTTTTCAATTTTTTGGTTTTTTATTTGTTTTTTTTTTTGTAAATGTTTGTTTTTTATTTTTCACTTTATAGTTGTACCTGCCTAATAGGCAAGTTGTTAAGTAAGGCACCTATAACGTCAGAATAGATTACCCGAATATCATGAAACATGAACGTAACTGGTGAAATGAGAGATCTGCGTACCCCTTAAGAGCTTACTGGCGTGATGTTAAGTTATGAAATGGTATAAACAATAAACAAACATGCGATTACAGCAATCCCGAGAGATTTGCCGTTATTTATTGAAGAGTTCTGTTTTATATCTTCGAAGTTATTCATAAGATCTTCACCAAATTGAAATGGGACCAATTTCAGAACATACTCTATCAAACAAAAAAGAATTTTCTAAATCAGTCCACAATTGACGGAGATATCGGTGACCATACATAAAAAAAGAAACATACATAATGTCGAATATAGAACCTCCTCCTTTTTGGGAAGTCGGTTTTAAGTAGATGCATCTCAATTTCAAAACAATAGAACTCACAAACAGAGTAACATATAAGTGCAAACTAAATGAATTCAGCTGAGAAACAATTTGAAGCAACGGGAACGTGCCATGAATAATAATGCGAACTTATTACATTGACAGACGATTCGCATACAAATAAGTTTCGTTACATTACCTGCTGATTAGAAGATAATTTCACTATATTGCAGAAGAAAAAGGCATGCTGTTTGGTCTAGATAACTGCTTAGGTGAGGTAATCATGTGCCATAGGTACGTGGTTTACATTATACCAATAAGCATTAAACGTTTTGGGAATACTTGCAATATGCTTACAGCTAAAGAGTGGAATTCCCTGTTGTAATCTATGCTTCATAATAGCTTTAACATGGGGATCTTGACTAAATCAAGTGATTTTTAAAAAAAAATAAAAAAACCGGCCAATTGCGTCTCGGGCCACGCGCAGTAATAGGGTTCCAAAGTTGCATAATAATACGGACTACGAAGTGTGTTTTTTGTTGTTACATGAACATTAAAATGTTTTCAGTGGCTAACAACGTCTATAAACGGGCCCACATAGGACGATGGTAACTGAAGAAGGAGTAAAGTTATAAAATCCAGCTTCACAAGTGAAGTTACAAAAAATATTATCTATTTGAGTACCACCGCGGGTAGAGGCAAGCGTTTGTAATAAAGATTTATAACCAGCGTCACTAAATAATTTGAATACTGCAGTATTGTCGTTACGGAGATAGTCTTTGTTAAAATCTCCAAATATTTACATATCGAAAACAAATATTTTAGTATGAGTATTTTCAAATAACCTACTTAACTACTAAAAAGTAAAATCAAATTATTCAATGATAGGAACAAACAAACAACGTAAATAACCTGCAATAAATAATTTATATGAAGCACGTCAACTGCGATACGAGCGCGCGTTATAACCACGGGATGTGGTTGGTTCGTTCCTGGATCCTCGCACGCACGCTGCTGATTATTTCTCTTTCGGAATTTGAAAAAAATTGATTGTATTCATTATTTTGTTTATAAGTAGTTATTTCATAGTTAGGGTTTCTAATTGAGTCACTCGACGAATACAGACGTGCTCAGTAAAGCAACGTAACAATTGCATAAATTAACAGTTTTTAATTGTGACCTAGTTTTAGAGACATAGACGTTTTTGTTGTGTTATACAGTTTTTATTGCGAATATGGTCAAAAGTAAGTGATTATTTACAAATATGGATAGCAGCCCCCTCAATCGTGGCGGCCAGCCGCATCGCTCTCCACCACCAGCAACAACACCTAGAAGTCAAGCACAGGATGAAACGGTTGAGGTTTTTTCTACTCCTGAAATTCAATCGTGGATGTCCAGCATTGAGCAGTGCCTAAGTGAGGTGTCGACCATAGCTTCGGAAGGAAAAATGAATTCCGAACAAAAGCTTAGAATTAGTAGCCTATGTCGTAAAGTCGGACACGGAGTCTCCCAAATGGCTGTGCAATATCAGTCACTGAAACATAAAGCCCTCCAAAACTACGCCACCCTGCAAAGTTTAAAGGAAAATGAAGACCTCGCCATTAGTTTGACTGATATCAAGCATAAATTAGAAGAAACTCTGACCAAGCAAAAACAGGAAAGCACTTCTTTTGCAGACATGGTGAAGGGGTCAAAAAGCCTTATTCGGCCTCAAGCAACTAGCTCAGTCGCTATTTATCCTAGCGACAATACCAAGACCAGTGAAGAGACCAAAAATCTTGTACAAAAAATTGTATGCCCTGAAGAAATGAAGCTGAAGGTTCGAGGACTTCGGAAAATAAGAAACGGAGGTGTAATCATTAGCACGGAGACCAAGGACGACATCCAAAAGTTGAAGCAGACTGTCGAGCGTTCCACATCAGGACTTACTGTAGATGAGCCTCAAAAGCGGAAGCCCCGTATTTTAATAATTGGGGTCCCCACTGATATGGCAGAGAAAGAGGTATTTAAATGTATTTATGAGCAAAATATCGTCGATAAACTACCAACACTGACCAAAGATACATTTTTGACCTCAATCAAATTAAGCCATAAGTCGGGAAAACGAGATGCCGACAGCTGCAACTACATTGTTGAAGTTCCAGCCAGCGTCCGGAAAGCCCTAGTGAACCAGAACAGGCTTTATATAAACTGGACGTCGTGCCCGGTACGAGATTTCACCCTTGTGACTCGGTGCTTCAAATGTCAGCAATACGGTCATGCATCCAAGACTTGCAAATCCGCCATCTCAACTTGCGGCCACTGCGGAGTAGAAGGCCACGCGACTCAAGAGTGTTCTTCGAAGGATGAACTACCGAAATGTGCAACCTGCAAGCGCTACAAAAAACCCCACAACCACAAGACAGGAGATTCTGATTGCCCAGCTAGAAAAGCCGCTGAATACAGGTATATCAACTCTGTAGATTATGAAGGCGCCTAAGAGCGCCAAACTCTAGATTATATTTAGATCTAACGTATTTTTACAGAGTACATACTTTTACATTTTTTACTTATGGATAGTTTGATTACTGATATAGATAACGCTTTTTTGTCAGAATCAAAAACTTGTGAGGTGGAAGACTGCAAACAATATCTTTCCGAATACCAAAATCCTTTTACAGTACTAACACAAAATATTCGTAGCATCTGCAGGAACTTTGACAGTTTTAACATTTTTCTTCTTAGACTAAACATAGCTTGCGATATCATAATACTAACCGAATGCTGGTTATCAAAACGCCAAGAAAACATCCCTACTATGACGGGATACAACATGTTCCATAGCACTACTAACCAGAATCAAAATGATGGTGTCGTGATTTACGCTAAACAATCGCTTATAGCCACAGTTGAAGAACAGAATCAACAAGACTGTAACTGCCTTATAATTAAAATAGGTACAACTATAGCAATACTAGCTATCTACAGATCCCCATCGTTTAGAAATCTGGACTCATTTCAATATTTCTTAAACCAGGCCTGTCGTAATCTTTCCGCTTTTAAGCACATCATACTAACAGGTGACATTAACATAAACATCACTGCTGAAAACTGCGATGCTGGAATTCAAAATTACCTCAATTTATGTTCATACCATGGGCTTCTCATCGGTCATACGCTACCAACACATCAGAGTGGCTCGTGTCTCGATCACATGATGATAAAAACCAGCCTACCATATATTACCCTAGTTACTAATTCAACAATTACTGATCATAATGCTGTCCTACTAACAATGAACTTAACGCTACCTAAGCAAAATCGTCCACTGACAAAGTCCAAACTAAACATGCACAAACTAGAACATGACCTGCATAACATTGATTTTAGCCCTGTTTACGATTCACCTGACGCTAATTTGTCTTTATCGTATTTAATTAAAAACGTCCAGCAAGCAATATTACATAATACGACCGTAATAACATTAAATCGGAAGCATTATAATATTAAACCGTGGATTACTCCGGGCCTTGTTCGATGTATAAGGCACAGAGACAAATTACATCAGAAAACCAAACGCTACCCTGATAATATAATGCTTCTTGTAATATACAAGAGGTACAGGAACTTTTGTAATAATCTCTTGAAAAAACTTAAAATTGAATACGATAAAAACGAATTGCAGAAATCAGGCAAAAATAGTAAACAGATATGGAAACATATTAAAAACTTGACTTACAGATCTAAACAACGGGAACCCGTTTCAAGTTTACTGCTCACTAACTCTTCACCCCTATCATCAGCTAATAATGTAAATAACTATTTCGTGAATGTAGGGAAATCCCTCGCGGAACCACTCCTGAAGCAATCGTCTTATCGGTCTGCCGCGCACTTTCAGACTTCTCTCAAGAGCTGTGCTAAATCTTTTGCACTTTTGGATACGGACGAAAGTGAAGTAGAACTAATCATCTCAGCTCTGAAAGATGACTGTGCAGTCGGCTGGGATAATATTGATAATAAAATACTTAAGCGTTTTAAACACATTTTACTCCGACCGTTAACATGTATATTTCAGGCGTGCCTCCGAGAAGGAATTTTCCCTAAAAGTCTAAAAAAAGCGGTGGTCATCCCTATCTTTAAATCTGGATATAGAGATGTTGTGAATAATTATAGACCAATATCTATACTGCCTTCTTTATCCAAAATTTTAGAAAAAATCATTAACAAAAGACTCGTCAATTACTTGGAAACGAACAACTTATTATCTTCTTCACAATTCGGGTTTAGAAGCAGATTGTCCACAGCAGATGCGGTTCAAAAGCTGACAGACCTCGTTGCACAAGAACTCGGCGATGGAAACCAGGTCCTGACTATCTTCCTAGACTTAGCAAAAGCTTTTGACACCGTATCTGTTCCTTTGCTTTTAAATAAACTGGAAACGTTAGGTATAAGAGGTACACAGCTGAAACTATTCGAAGATTATTTAAACGATAGATCGCAATGTGTTCGAATAGAGAATATAACTAGTAACGATGAAAAATCACTAGGATTTGGAGTTCCACAAGGCAGTATCCTTGGTCCATCATTGTTCCTCATTTACATTAATGATCTTTGTAATTTAAATGTAGGAAATTGCAAAATAATATCGTACGCTGATGACACTGCGCTTATTTTCACCGCAAAAACTAACTCCGAGCTGTATAATGTTGCACAGGCAGGTTTTAACATCGTTCTAAACTGGCTTCGTTGTAATTTACTAACACTAAATGCAGATAAAACAAAATATATTCAGTTCAACATGCGCAATCTTAATAACAAAACTAATCCCCATTTATATGCACACCAATGTAACAATCAGTCAGCCACTTCTTGTACCTGCCCTATGATCCTGGAAACAAAGTGCCTCAAGTATCTTGGAGTTTTTGTTGATAACACGCTCTCGTTTAAGCAACATATTGACAGTTTGGTTACTAGAGTACGTAAACTGATGTTTGCTTTCAAACAACTGCGCTCCATTGCCGACACTAACTTAGTCAAACAAGTTTATTTTGCTCTATGTCAATCAATACTTCAATATTGTATAACCTCATGGGGCGGAGCATCAAAAACTATCATTCTCTCTCTTGAAAGAGCACAAAGAGCTGTTCTAAAAGTAGCAAATTCTCTACCTTTCCTTTTCCCTACCCACCAGTTATTTAAATCCTGCAAAGTCTTGACTGTTCGGCAAATTTATTTACTGCACATAACACTAAAACAGCATGCAATGCTTAAATATAACCTAGATATAACTAACAAAAGGCGAAACGATATAGTATGCAGCTCAACCTCTACCTCTAAATTTGCATTTACATATAGATTCTTTACATTTTTAGGGCCCTTTTTATATAATAGATTAAATAGAATACTAAGTTTATATAATTTAAATTATTTTAGCTGTAAAAGCATTGTTTTAAACTATTTGCAAGGCTTGTCATATGACCAGACTGAAGAGCTGATTCTAGTATTAAAATAAAATTAGATTAAAACTATGTAAGCATGTTTAAAAATAACACTACTATGTATATTTCCGCAGTGTCCTAGTTTTACTTAAAATTGTTAATTTATTGCAATACCTACATTATTAAATATAAATAAGCACTTTTACGCCTGAAGCACAGGTTCTACCTAGTTCAGGCAAATTATACATCAGCACTTTTTAGAACATAAGCTAATTATTGTAAATTTTGTACTTTAAGAAATAAATAAACGATTTTATTATTTTTATTTATTATTTCAGTAATTTTTCTATGGCTATATACAAAATTTTTATTGTTCCAAGTACATTTTTTAAGTTTATCGACTATTACTCGTAAGCTTGTAAAGCCTACTTAGCTGTGATAGTTTTCCTTTAAATGTCATTAAATATAGGTACTACTGCCGTGAATTTTTTACCCAAAAGCAAGAATTTCACTGGCAGGAGGGGAGGACACCTGACTCTAACAAAAATTTGCAATTTAAAGCTTACGGATTTCTGAATTGAAGAATGATTTAAAAAAAAACCCGTAATATATTTGAATGGCCTGTCCAGTGTTACCCCACACCATGGGATATACGAGAAAAAAAACACCCCCACTTTACGTATATATATAAACAGGACACCGAAAAAAAAAAAACATATTTTTATTTTACCATGTTTTCGAAATTATTAAAATGTATCCATGCTAAATTAAAGCTTCCTAGTTCTAAGAGACTCTGAGCTAAGCTGCGGACGGAAGACGGACATAGCGAAACTATAAGAGTTTCTTGTTGACTTTGGAACCCTAAAAAAGAAGAGGATCACAAAAACTTTCCAGGTGGTTCCGTGGTCATCAGGTCCGGACCTGGTGATGAAATCCTGGAAAAATCAGTATCTGGTATATATTTCAACTAGCTAGATCCACCCGTTCCTGAGAAAATCGGTGGTGACACACGGACAGACGGACAGACGGACAGACAAACAGACGTATATCTTTTGAGGTACGGAACCCTAAAAAGTAAATTTAAAAATCAAAAACCCGACTGTTTAAGAAGCAAACTAAAAAGACGTAAACAAGAAGAAAACCATGCTGTGCAGTCCGAGGATACATCTGGTTTTGGTCAGTCAGCTTGCGACCTATCCTCCAACTGCACAGCATGATTTTCTTCTAGTTTACGTCTTTTTAGTTCGCTTCTAAAGCAGTCGGGTTTTTTGATTAACTTTTTATTCATAACTTTTTTTCAGATTAGGTATATTCAAACATATAAGTGTTGTATATTTTTTGAAATCATCTCTTATAACCCTTTATTTTAATACCGATGGGTTTGGGTGAAAAAGAAATTGGGCCTCCACAATATGGCGCCCAAAATCCCCCATTTTTTGATCGACTTACCAAAAACGAGGAGGTTGTATCTTCGTCTTTATGTTTGTTTTTTTTATTTTTTTTATTGTTCTTAAAACATGCCTTGAAATTGAGTTTACATGAAGCATTCGCTTCATATAAACTCAATTTCGAGGAACCGAAACCAAACCAAACTATTATTATAGCTGTCATTGATATAACGGCAAAATGACTTCTGGACCAATTAATCGTGGCCAACTAAAGCTATTGTGGTATTCAACAAACTATTTGGGCCAATATTGGCAAGCATCTTTTCAAAGATGGCCTATTGAGAGCAGCTGCATAGAATTCATTAATTTGGCACACATTACATAAAAACTTATTGAATTGGATGTTGGTTCCGGTTGCCAAGCGATTGTCTGTCACAAAAAAAAACAGACTGATAGGAAAACTGTAAACCTTCTAAATAGCGACATGTAGGTTCTCTATATTTTGCATTTTATTTTGGTTTCATTTACTGAAATAACAATCTAAAAATTCTTGTTTACGTCTTTTAAGTTCACTCCTTAAGCATCAGTCTCTGCCCAACCGTTCGGAGAAGACAGGCGTGATGCTATGTTATGTTCTGTTGACATTCTAATAAGAAAAAGCGTGCGGTGAGTATAGGCAGTTGATAGTAGGTAGCAGGTAGCTACTACAAAAAGTGAACAAGGTGAATGCGGAACATTAGTCAAATGGCTTGCTTTCACCAGCTCGTTTATTTCTAGTACATATGGCCGTGCTGGCTTCGAGTGTTTGCGACGTTCCCGTTCCAATGGCTTTATTTTATCTACAACAATAGTGTCAATAATCATTCAAAAGTCTGGCCTAAATGCAAAAGCACTTACCTTAGTAGATATAGAAATTGTTGACTCACTGCACGTGTTTGGTCAAACTGTAAGTACGGAGAATAATTGTGTTAAATAAATAAATAGGAAAAGTGCGCGATATGGAATATAATAAAGCAGGCAAGAACTACTTAAAAAGGCAAAACTCTGTACTTTACTTACAACAAAACGGGAGAATTGAACAACGTGATAACAAGCAGAGGCCCAGTAATTTTATCATAACGATGTTTAGCTAAGTCTGGAAATCTTATAATAAACATTTGAATACCTTCATACAATTTTGGTTTGCCTATACTTACCATTGCGTAATATTAGTACATATAAGGGACAGCTAAGGGAAAGGAGTTCCCACGACTGTGATTACCGACGTTATTATTGTATTTAATCAGTTTTACGATGACAATTTATTGTGCAAACAGTCACTAACGTCACGATTATGATTAATTACATGATTGTGTACATCAATTTGCAGCTACAGAGGTAGAAGAAGACCAAATAAACGACGGATGGATGGTCGAAGATGATATGGTTAAGAATTAATATGGTTGATATAATTACAAAACATAGATGAGATTTAAGGAAGATAAGGCACTAATTCCAATTAAGTATATTCGCGTTGGGGCAAGACGATGATGATGACTGAGTTAAATATATACAATACGGACTGACAATATGAAAAATATGAGCTAAAACAAACAATTCAAAGTTATCACATAAGTAAAAAATATCATCAGAAGACTATATTGTGGCCGTGATACAAAAACAGAGGAAAAGCCGACTGTTGGAAGTAATTTTGACTAACGATATCATCATCATCATCTCTAGCCCGACTTCGTTCACTGCTGGGCACAGGCCTCTCTCTTCTTGAGACAATCTATACGTGTATACAATCGATATATTAATATAGAATTAGTAGAATGTGACAAAGAAAGTACATAATTATTAATTAATGTAGAACGCTATAATAAAACAGGCAAAACAATGAAGAGTGGATTGTATGAAGGACAATAGATCATGGCAACACGTGAATACTGAGATGACGTCTGATAGAGATATATTAATTGTTTACTTTAATAAAAATGGCTATCCCCATTACAGAAGTTAAAGCAAATTTATACAACATTCATACACTTATCTCACAAAGCTCCAGACAGACAGAATGCGTGTTAAAGACAGCGAGAACAGACAGAATATGAAGGACAGCTTAGGTGACTGCATTTGCGCAAATTAGAATATGAACACATTGTCGTGTGTGATGATGATGAAAAAGCTATAATCCAGTAAGGTTATTATGAGAATTGTCAGCATAGTTTTAAACAGATTATTCGTTTCACACCACTGCTAGACCTTGTCAAGCGTAATACTTAAGGCTTTATGTTTCAAAGAACGATCATGGTTTGTGGTCGTAAGTAACTGAGAGGTTTTTCATCAACCAATTCTACTAATACCTACCTACTGTAAATGTGAAAGACTCTCTTTGGATGTTAATTATGACCTGTATTAGAAGTTAGGCTATTTTTATCCCTTGGGATACATTTACAACTTCTACACGGGCGAAGTCACTAGCATAAGCTAGTAGATTCATTATTCAAATGGTTTTTAAGTGACCTTTAACTAGTTACCACCTTATCCGTAGTTACCGCTATTATCGTATTAAAATGTGTCAAAGCCGTTAAAATGTCTATAAACCAGTGATTATTGTTGCTCAAGTATCACTGGAGCCTTGATAGCTGGCGAACGGAAACGGTGTCAAATAAGCACCTAATCATGCTCTTTCAAATTAATTTGCTGTTTCCTTCCTACTGCGCGATGGAAGTCGCATCATAAAAAACGAAAAGAAGGCTCAATCTAGTATTATAAGCTTGATTGTACGAAATTAAAGTTTAAACTAAATGATGAAAAATCTATTTGCAAAAAAAACAACCAGCTACACAAAAACTAGACACAGCAAAGTAAGAAATAACTTTAGTATTGGAAATCGGTGTCTCTTTTTCTTTTATATTTTTGATTTATTTGTTGGAATACCCCACATAAATAAATTAATATAGGTCCACTACTTATCTCTACTACATATGTGAAACTGTACTGTTCTAGTAGTTTCACCCAAAACGTGCAAAGAGTTAATGATTGCAGTATTAGACGCAAGGAACATCACTATTATTTAGTATTGAAGATATCTTAAAATTTGCTCCAATAAAGTTAAAATTTATTAACATGGGATCACATGGGATAACATGGGATCACATGGGTTAACATGGGTTCTTTCACCAAATCAAAAATCGGGTAAATTGACCCTGCAGTAAAATTTATAAAAAGTGGTCCTACTGTAATTTTTTTCTCTGTGATTTAAGTACAAATAGGTACAAAGCAATAGTTTTTCCTGTTACCATTACAAATGTACAATTATTTATGTGTTTTGCAAATGTTACTGGCGTTGCAGTAATTTACGTAACGTCGGTATCCTGGACTAATTTGATGAAAGTGTTTATTTATTAAAACAAAATGATGAAATGTAATAATATAAATAAAAAAACAATCGATTTTGTAGAATATGGATAAGTTTATAGATGATTCATAAATGTTTAGGTTACACGGATCTGGATAAAATTTGGCACAGCGATAGATTATAGTTAGGAATAGCACATAGGATACTTTTTATCTCGGCAATATGTTCCCTCGACATAATTTTCGTTACTCAAAGAATTCTAATTCTATTTATAGCATATATATTTACTCACGCGGGCGAAGCCGCTGGTAGAAACTAGTAATATTATAAATGCGAAAGTAACTCTGTCTATCTGTTACCTTTTGACGCTTAAACCGCTGAACCGATTTGTATGAAATTTAGTGTGGAGTAGGATATACGATTGTTTTGATCCCGGCAGTTAGTTCTCTTGGGATTATTAAACACCTTTTACGTGGGCAAAGCCGCGGACAGGAGCTACTGATTTATATCAAGATAAAAAAAAAACTTTTTACAAAAAAATACTACCGACTTCCAAATAAAAAAACTACAAAGTGAAATATAACTTTATTTTTTGGAAGCCGGTGTCTTTCATAGGTACCAATTTTTGAGTTAATTTTGTTTTAAATTTTTTGTTTTTTTTTATTTGGAAGTCGATAGTATTTTTTTGTAAAAGTTTATTTTTCATTTTTTAGTTGTACCTGCCTAATAGGCAAGTTGTTAAGTAAGGCACCTATAACGTCAGAATAGATTACCCGAATATCATGAAACATGAACGTAACCGGTGAAATGAGAGATCTGCGTAGCCCTTAAGAGCTTACTGGCGTGATGTTAAGTTATGAAATGGTATAAACAATAAACAGACATGCGATTACAGCAATCCCGAGAGATTTGCCGTTATTTATTGAAGAGTTCTGTTTTATATCTTCGAAGTTATTCATCAGATCTTCACCAAATTGAAATGGGACCAATTTCAGAACATACTCTATCAAACAAAAAAGAATTTTCAAAATCGGTCCACAATTGACGGAGATATCGGTGACCATACATAAAAAAAGAAACATACATAATGTCGAATATAGAACCTCCTCCTTTTTGGGAAGTCGGTTTTAAGTAGATGCATCTCAATTTCAAAACAATAGAACTCACAAACAGAGTAACATATAAGTTCAAACTAAATGAATTCAGCTGAGAAACAATTTGAAGCAACGGGAACGTGCCATGAATAATAATGCGAACTTATTACATTGACAGACGATTCGCATACAAATAAGTTTCGTTACATTACCTGCTGATTAGAAGATAATTTCACTATATTGCAGAAGAAAAAGGCATGCTGTTTGGTCTAGATAACTGCTTAGGTGAGGTAATCATGTGCCATAGGTACGTGGTTTACATTATACCAATAAGCATTAAACGTTTTGGAAATACTTGCAATATGCTTACAGCTAAAGAGTGGAATTCCCTGTTGTAATCTATGCTTCATAATAGCTTTAACATGGGGATCTTGACTAAATCAAGTGATTTTTTAAACGAATTAAAAAAAACGGCCAATTGCGTGTCGGGCTACGCCAAGTAATAGGGTTCCAAAGTTGCATAATAATACGGAATAAGAAGTGTGTTTTTTGTTTTTACATGAACATTAAAATGTTTTCAGTGGCTAACAACGTCTAAAAACGGGCCCACATAGGACGATGGTAACTGAAGAAGGAGTAAAGTTATAAAATCCAGCTTCACAAGTGAAGTTACAAAAAATATTATCTATTTGAGTACCACCGCGGGTAGAGGCAAGCGTTTGTAATAAAGATTTATAACCAGCGTCACTAAATAATTTGAATACTGCAGTATTGTCGTTACGGAGATAGTCTTTGTTAAAATCTCCAAATATTTACATATCGAAAACAAATATTTTAGTATGAGTATTTTCAAATAACCTACTTAACTACTAAAAAGTAAAATCAAATTATTCAATGATAGGAACAAACAAACAACGTAAATAACCTGCAATAAATAATTTATATGAAGCACGTCAACTGCGATACGAGCGCGCGTTATAACCACGGGATGTGGTTGGTTCGTTCCTGGATCCTCGCACGCACGCTGCTGATTATTTCTCTTTCGGAATTTGAAAAAAATTGATAGTATTCATTATTTTGTTCATAAGTAGTTATTTCAGTAATTTTTCTATATACAACATTTTTATTGTTCCAAGTACATTTTTTAAGTTTATCGACTATTACTCGTAAGCTTGTAAAGCCTACTTAGCTGTGATAGTTTTCCTTTTAATGTCATTAAATATAGGTACTACTGCCGTGAATTTTTTACCCAAAAGCAAGAATTTCACTGGCAGGAGGGGAGGACACCTGACTCTAACAAAAATTTGCAATTTAAAGCTTAATTTTACGTAAACGGATTTCTGAATTGAAGAATGATTTTAAAAAACCCGTAATATATTTGAATGGCCTGTCTAGTGTTACCCCACACCATGGGATATACGAGAAAAAAAACACCCCCACTTTACGTATATATACAAACAGGACACCGAAAAAAAAAAATTCATATTTTTATTTTACCATGTTTTCGAAATTATTAAAATGTATCCATGCTAAATTAAAGCTTCCTAGTACTAAGAGACTCTGAGCTAAGCTGCGGACGGAAGACGGACATAGCGAAACTATAAGAGTTTCTTGTTGACTTCGGAACCCTAAAAAGGAAGAGGATCATAATTCGCCCGATTTTTTTAAATGTATGGTCCCCGATTACTCAAAGACGCCTTGCCCGATTTGGGCAATTATTCATTTGTTTGCAAGGGTAAACTTTCCAGGTGGTTCCGTGGTCATCAGGTCCGGACCTGATGATGAAATCCTGGAAAAATCAGTATCTGGTATATATTTCAACTAGCTAGATCCACCCGTTCCTGAGAAAATCGGTGGTGACACACGGACAGACGGACAGACAAACAGACGTATATCTTTTGAAGTACGGAACCCTAAAAAGTAAATTTAAAAATCAAAAACCCGACTGTTTAAGGAGCAAACTAAAAAGACGTAAACAAGAAGAAAACCATGCTGTGCAGTCCGAGGATACATCTGGTTTTGGTCAGTCAGCTTGCGACCTATCCTCCAACTGCACAGCATGATTTTCTTCTAGTTTACGTCTCTTTAGTTCGCTTCTAAAGCAGTCGAGTTTTTTAATTAACTTTTTATTCATAACTTTTTTTCAGATTAGGTATATTCAAACATATAAGTGTTGTACATTTTTGAAATCATCTCTTAAAACCCTTTATTTTAATACCGATGGGTTTGGGTGAAAAAGAAATTGGGCCTCCACAATATGGCGCCCAAAATCCCCCATTTTTTGATCGACTTACCAAAAACGAGGAGGTTGTATCTTCGTCTTTATGTTTGTTTTTTTATTTATTTTTTATGGTTCTTAAAACATGCCTTGAAATTGAGTTTACAAGAAGCATTCGCTTCATATAAACTCAATTTCTTATCGTTCAGTCAACATCTTAGCTATAGAAAATTCCAACATTTGGCTAAACCGAAACCAAACCAAACTATTATTATAGCTGTCATTGATATAACGGCAAAATGACTTCTGGACCGATTAATCGTGGCCAACTAAAGCTATTGTGGTATTCAAAAAACTATTTGGGCCAATATTGGCAAGCAACTGAACTCTTTTCAAAGATGGCCTATTGAGAGCAGCTGCATAGAATTCATTAATTTGGCACACATTACATAAAAACTTATTGAATTGGATGTTGGTTCCGGTTGCCAAGCGATTGTCTGTCACAAAAAAATCAGACTGATAGGAAAACTGTAAACCTTCTAAATAGCGACATGTAGGTTCTCTATATTTTGCATTTTATTTTGGTTTCATTTACTGAAATAACAATCTAAAAATTCTTGTTTACGTCTTTTAAGTTCACTTCTTAAGCAGTCGGGTTTTAAGAATTTTTAAATAACGTTTTTTATTTTTAACATTTTAGTTATAATTTTCTTTTCGGATTACTTTTAAACATATACGTGTTATATATTTTTGAAATCACTCATTAAAATCCTTTATTTTGAAACCCCACAAGATGGGTTAAGATGAAAAAAAAGACACCAGAATCATCAAAATCGGCTTACGCGTTTGGTCTCTAGAACGCTACATAAGAACAAACATACATACTTAGGCTGATAAACATATTACCCTCCTATGCGTCGCGCAATCGTGTAAAAAGTAACACATTCAGCGATAGAACTGTATAATAATAAAATCACTTTCGCAATAAAATTAGTACTTCCAGAGGATTTCTTCTAGAATCAAACGATATGACATTTTTACTTCTTTACAGCATTACTTCCGTCCTCCCTTACATCGCGTGTTCCTCATTACTGAGGGTCGTGACTCCCCAGTCGTCGTAGATACAACTTTTCCTTCACCAATTTGCACACATTATTACTATAGCAGTTATGTATTTCTTAGATTCTATCTAAGTAAGTATCTTATTCACAGTTTCCTTCATAAAACAGCAATAATATAAGCTTACGATATAAATACATCTTGTTTTCCCATTAACTCTTGAAACACACTTTTATTAACTTGTCTCGACGGTTTAATTTAAATACGACCGTTATTATAGGCTTGTGTTTAAACACCGCCCAAAAAAGTACCTATTTTACTACCAAAAAAATTCTAAACGGTTACCAAAATGGATAAATGGTCACCAAATAACGTTTCCTAAAATATTATGAAATAAATCCATTTTTTCGTATTATTGACTGCCAAAAAAATATATGGACGCCTTTAAAATACACTTTAGACCAAATATTATATATTGTCACTACTTAGATGTTACCAATTATGTAATACCATGACTTCTAATTTGGTCATTTTTGTTAGGCTAAAAAAGCTAACGATCGCTAGAATATTTCCCAAATATCAATTAATATACTGGGGTTCCCAGACGTACGTCGCTTATTTATCGTTATATGGAATTCGCTAAATATATTGAGGTTCAAGGTTCAAGTACGATTAGTACTCTGGCAACATAGTCGACGGAGCCCCGCTGCGCGGGGCTCCTATTTCCGTCCGCAGGGTCTAAAGTAACCTAACACGAACGAGATGACGGGAGCCGAGTTCGCTCGCTTTGCTCGCTCACTTCAGCTCCCGTCATCTCGTTCGAACCTAACCTGTCCGTGTCGGGGTGCCCTAAGCTCCCGAGCTCGCTTCGCTCGCTCTTGGACTAATTCGTTAAAAACACGAATACACCCGGACGCCGCGCATTTCTAGTCGCACGACTAGAATTTTAAAATCGGGAATGGAATAATCACAATCCACTTTTTGTAAGCTCGTTCTGGATTTTATTATTAATCAATATTCGTCGTTACTTTAGTTAATTCTTCGCTTACTCTAATTCATACCACTCAAGTTATTAAAACAGTATCTCATCATCAGTCGCAAAGTTTTTTTTTATTCGATCGTTTTATAATTCCCCATTTAAAATAAGAAAAATCATAATCACTGGATCAACAAAGCTTTTTTGGTTTTAGCTGGCCGCCCTCTTTTTCTCTTCTCGCCAATGGATGACGACTTACTATTTTGGAGTAAGATTTTTGGTAGTAATATTAATCTTTGAGTTGGATAGAATTTGGTGACCGTTGATCCATTTTAGGAACCAAAAATAATATTTGTGCGAGGTTTGCGATTTTTCTGATGTTATTTTATTTATTTTGGATCATAATATTATATACTTTAGGGCCCTTTTAATAAAGTCAATTGATTTTTTTTGGAGTTGTTTATTTTTTTTGGTGCCTAAGCTTAGAGTCTTAAAAATATTTTTGGTGACCGTCTAAATTATACCCGTTATTATATCTCACTTGTACGGAAAGCTATGTACTTTACCATTTAATTATATACTAGCTTCTGCCAGTAGCTTCGCCCGCGCGAAAGTAGAAATTATCCCAAAGGTACGGACTCCCGGTATAAAAAGTATCGTTTGTCAGTATCCATGATTTTATTTATCCCTATACCAGAATTTATTTAAATTGGTGCTATTTTTCGGTGTTCTCTTCTTTGTTATACCTGAGTGTTCGGTTCGGTGTTCTTGTATAGAGACCACGAATCACTATTAGGTGAGATGCCCCCAGGCTAATTGAAGCGAAGATCTTCGCAGGGTGGCTGATAGCAGCTGGATGAGAGTTGCCGAAAATTAGACAATAATATTCAAGATAAGAATACTTGGAAACATGCTGGTCCTGCTCTATAGGGCAATCTTTAGTGTAGACAAAATCAAACTGGTTAATTTGTATATTCACACTGTTCTGTTTGTGTTGAATTAAGTAGTTTACCTATATTTGTAAGTATGTGAGAACCATGTTCCTATTTATCAAATTAATAAATTTACCTGGTCGAGCTTATACCTATATGTGCTAGCTTAGTACGTAGTGTTAGTCTGGATGCATCGTCCTCACGTACATGAATTAATGATTTTATGTAAATATTGTAAAATACTTTTATTTTAAAGATTAAATGTGGAGTTTCTTGTCCATTATTCTCCATAAAAAGTTACTTTTTCCGAACGGACGGTAAAATCAATTATTATTACTTTTAAATTTAATTTTTTGACGTTAAAAAGGCCTAATTGAAATAAAGAATTTGACTTTAAATCGGGAAAAAAGTGCGTGGGATTGGAGTGGCTTATGTCCAACTGTGGACTGCTATAAGCTTAACATGATGATGATGATGATGATGGTGTAACAGTTTAGACGTGAAAGCGTAACAAACAGACAACAGACATATTAGCATTTAGTTAGCATGGATTTATTATATTCGCCTTACATGTAATCTAAACCAATTATGTGTATCGGACGGCGGGATATTAACTTTATAACCACCTTATAAATACTGTAAAGCCAAAAGATAATCAATCTTATTGCATAAAGATAAAGATGAAATTGAATGCAATTCTTAGTTCGTAGTCTTTAATTAGTACCACGTTAATCCTACACTAGATCAAGCAATTTTGGACTTTACGTTTTATCTCTCTATATGAACTGACCGATGGAAAGTTCAAAAACTACATCAAACGTGTCCTTATTAAAAAAGCATATTATAAAATCAAGGACTACGTTGAAGATAAAAAAGTTTGGCTATAGCTCCTTCTGCGCATGTGGCTTCCCTGGTAACTCATAAACGGCACAAATATGTGGATGTCTCTAACTATTCTCAATCTCATTTTTTCTTCTTTTGATTAGACTCTTTACAATGGTTTTCAATCATATTTATACGCCCTTCTCAAAGAATAGTTACAGCACTGATATCAACATTTGTGCCTCATGTTAAATTTAGTTTTGATATACGGTTTTCTTTTTACTACCTTTGTATAGATTCTTTTACCGATTGTTTTGTGAATGTGTGAACATTGTAGGCCTTCTAGATTTCTAGATATGCTTGTTAACATTTGTTAACTTTTCATCTTGTTTTACAATCTTTTATTTACTTTGTTTAGTTTTTACGACTTATTGTCGGGCCTACGTTGTCCCCCCATATCTAAGTACTAATGCTGTAACATGGAAATATTGTAAAACCAAACCATTTTAAAAGAGTAACCATGGAGTTTCTTGCCGGTTCTTCTCCATAGGAAACGACCAACCCGAACCGTGCACCTTTTGCCGACGTTTTATAAGTGCCCATGTAGGCCTATGTGAAAATAAAAAAATTTTGAATTTGAATTTGAATATCATATAAAGTTAATTAAGTCTGCAGGAGTTAAATATGTAGATCTTAACATGATCCAATAAGATCATGCTTAGAGAGGCATAAGGCGAGAAGATAAATATGTATTAATTATCGAAGCAGGCTTTAATATAATGGTTCTAGGTTGTCACAATTGGGACAGGGTCTCAGCAAGTAAGGATAAATCCATGTCTGACATGATGTTTGTGTGTGTCGTGTGAACTCGAAAAATGTTGAAACGATTTTGATAAACGTTAATTTAAAATTCTTTTTGATTTGCTAACTGTCTACGGTCCATGGCCTCTCACAGCTTCGGGCTTGCTGGTTAAAAAAAAATATAAGAAAATAAAACCGAATTGCAAATAGAAACAGTGAAGCCGCTTGTTTTTTTTCTCTAAATTTTAATTTTCTAAGTTTTAATTTTTCCCTTTTTAGTTGTTGAACATAATGGGCAAGTTCTATAGTAAGGTACCTATAATGCCCAAAGTTATGCCAGAATAGACTACTCGAATGGAACATAATCAGTGAAATGAGATTATAAGAGGATTAACTGTACACGTACATCGTAGCCCTTTAGGGTGATGTTATGATATGAAATGATGTAATCATTAAACAGAAATGCTATTGCAGCAATTTCTAAAAAAAAAGATTTCTATTTTATATCTCAAAAGTTCTTCGCCAAATGTGAATGTGTCCAATTTGGGAACTCTACCCTACACGGTACTCTATTCCGTACTATCACAATTAACGGAGAAATCGGTGAAAATACTCAAAAAAACAAGCACACAGTCGAACATAGAACCTCCTCTTTTTTGGAAGGTCGGTAAAAAAAAACTAAAGTATAACAATCTCCTAAAAGCCTAGACTCTCTTGGAAAATGGTTGACAGATTCTAGACATATACTCAGACAAACAAAACGGCTCCTTTCTGTAAGTGACGTAAACCGAGTCTCTAGAACGAAGGTTTTTCTATCGCAAAAAAAATGGTATACACAATAAACAGACATGCGATTGCAGCAATCTTAAGAGATTTGCCGTTATTTATTGAAGAGTTCTGTTGTAGATCTTCGAAGTTCTTCATCAGACCTTCACCAAAAATATATATATATATAAAATGGGACCAATTTTGGAACATACTCTTTCAAACATACAAAAGAATTTTCAAAATCGGTCCACAATTGACGGAGATATCGGTGAACATACACAAAAAAAAAAGTAATATTAGATAATAGGTTAGAACCTAAAAAATGGCAGACAAACAATGTGCACTATATTAAACACAATTAAGTGGCATGTGCTGTTTATCCACTCTTGGTACATAAATCAGTAACGAACTGATACGAGTAGTTCTTGTGTGAAACAAGTCAGGCAAAGATTTATTTATTAGTTATTATTGGGTAACATGTACGCAACTATAAAAGGTAATCATTTATTTATTAAAACTTTATGCATAAGTACAAAGGCGGACTTAATGCCTTAGGCATTTTCTACCAGTCGACCTTAGGGTGGTGCAGAGATAAAACAAGGCAGGTGCAACTAAATGATAGGATGAATAGAGAAAAGATACGAAAAAAAAAGAAAAAGAAAAAATAAATATATACTTAGGTACATACATACCTATAAACAATGTTATATAGAATCCGAAACGAACAAATCAATTTTGTGATGATTCTGCAAACTTCTTGCGAATGTGCTCACGTGCCTTCAATTTGAAAGAAAGCCGACTGGTTGCCATCCTGATGTCCTGAGGGAGCGCATTCCAAAGGGAGTTTGCCTGGACAAAGAAGGACGAGTGAATAAACCCAGAGCGGTGAGAGGGACATTGTAGAAGACGATTATTGGTGGAGCAAAGATTCTTACTGTGGACAGAGCAAAGGAATTGAACGTGAGAAGACAGATAAGAAGGAGCAGTGGGTTTATCAATAAAAGAAAACAGGGTAGACAAGACCCTCAGCGCTCTACGCTGACGAATGGGTAACCATTTTAAAAGGGATCGATGTGAGGATACATGATCGTACTTCCGGAGGTTGAAGACAAATCGAATGCAGTTATTCAGAAGGCGGTCAGTAATCATCAGTGAACCACTTAAGTCTCTGCGGGAATTCTAGAGATCCGTGGATTTATTTTACAAAATTATACGTCTGTTGTGTCTATCCTTTTATGTTTTTTGTTTACCAACATCATCCCGAGAAACACTCCTCCGATTTTCGTAATATTTTTTTGCTAACTGGGGTGCTGCAAAGATAAGTCTACAAGATCATAATTAACTGCATTAGTAGTTTAATTGCCGACGCTAGTACCAGTATTCAGATCTAACCGGGATCATGGGTTACGTTTGAGCTAATTTATAGCAGTTTGCTGTAATTTAGCATCATATAAGTTCGCCCATAGTGATCATGTGTGCTATATAAGTGTTTTTATAAGATTGCGTGTAACAAGCTGATTAACTCTATTAAAGTTCAACTAAGTGCAGCAAGACGCATTATATCATTGTTAATTGAAGTCACAGAATAACTGATTGCATTACAGTAGCTCACATGTTCTTTCTTAAAATGCAAGCGTTCTAAATCTTGCAAGAATATTGTATGTGTTACCCATGTTTGAGCAAATAAAAATATCTTATCTTATCTTATCTTACGCGAAATATGTCTACTGCTGGATATACGCATCCCCCAAGCGTCGCCACACTGATCGGTCCTGTGCGTTTCGCATCCACCGGACTCCCGCAGCCTTCGCCAGGTCGTCCCTACACCTAGAGTGCCTTCCAACGCTGCGTCTTCCGGTTTGCGATCGCCACTCCAGAACTTTTTCGCCCCAACGGCTATCCGTTCTGCGAGCACTTTTTTTGCCCACTGCCACTTAAGTTTAGCAATTCTTCGGGCTTTGTCGGTAGTCTTGGTTCTCTTGCTATTTTATTCTTATTTTTCTAAGGGCCAACGTTTTTCATTTAATGGATGGACCACATAGCCAAGTCGCTCCATGTAATACTCAACTGCATAAGTTTTCACTGGAATTCTACCCCAAAATAGACGGGCAAAGACAAGGCAGATTGATTTGAAGACTTAATCCGTCAAAAATATTGTCAACAGGAGGTCTGATTTTGGATTTTGTGCCATATTGATGACAGTAGGGTTGCCGCCTTATGCATCAGACATAATTGACAAAATGTGACATCCTTTTCAGTATCGCCGTTGCTAGCGTCAACCCGTGGCTTTGCTCGCTTATACATTTTCACCCCTTAAACCAAAACCAAATAAAATATTTTCCTAGCAAAGGTTGCGGTGTTGAAGAGCCAGTGTGGCAGTGTCAGGAAATAACCTTTTCACGTAAATTAACATGTATTTCTTTATCTTTCAACCCCATAAACAAAAATAAATAATAACCCAGTTATCGACACTGAACTTTTGGATGTTACAAACAAGGCCACACGCTACATTACCTCCTCACTCACTGGTAATCACTGACCTTGATCACAGCCTTGATCTTGCTAAAATACAATGCTCATACAATGTACTGCAAAAAAATATTCTTTTGTTTGGATCGTCAATTGTTTTTTTTATGGTCCTGTCATCTGTGAATTTAAATTGCTTAGTTTGGAGCATTTGTTGATTTTTATTTAATACGTTGTAAAAGATCAGCAAGTACAAGTAAAAATTAGAAACTTCCAGTACACTCGACAGGTTTTTTTATTTCATACTTTTAAACTACAAAATGTATCTAGTAGTAGACACGCTTCGATCAACAATATATCGGACACGTAACTATGACACAATATCTTGCGAAAATACCCCGATACAAACAGTAAAATGCCCATATCTTTTGAACGGTTAAACCGATTTTAATCAAACATAGCTAAGAACACGCGCGCTAATGTCATCTTTAAAAAAATTATTCATCCGTTTAGGAGCTACGATGACACAGACGGATACACAAATATAAAAACACACAGGAACACACGTCAAACTTATAACACCCCTCTTTTCCCTTTTTTTTTTAAATGGTTTTACAAGCAAGAAGTCCTGGCAATTTTCTGACAAAATAAGTGGTAAAATAATAATTTCACTAACATCATTTTAGCCGACAACAGGTTTATTTCACTTACCAGAAAAAAAGTGTTGCTGGATAGTTAAAACTCTAGGAAGTGGTGATGGCCAGGTCATTCGAGAGATTACGTAATTATTGAAGTTTAAAAAAGTACTGATTTTCAGCTTTTTCTGTATAAATCACTTTTGATTTTGACGACAAGACGCGGTTCTACCCATAATTGCCACTCCAGCGAAATTAAAAAGTTTTTCGTCCAAGAGAAGGAAAAGTCTTTCGTCTTTTGAAAAAATTTACATCCGACTTCCAAATAAAAACACTTCAAACACTTCACGTACTGGCGTGATGTTATGTTATGAAATGGTATAAACAATAAACAGACTTGCTATTGCAGCATTCCCGAGAGATTTACTGTCATTTATTGAATATTTTTGTTGTAAATCTACAAAGTTCTTCATCAGACCTTCTCCAAATTTAAGATCTCTTCCAAAGAATTTTCAACATCGGTCCACAATTGACGGAGAAATCGGCGAATAGTAAGTTTTTTTAACTGAAACAAACAAAGTCTATCATACAACCTCCCACTTTTTGGAAAGTCGGTTAAAAATATTAGTCAATCTTTATTTTTACCCAACTTCGGCAAACCCAAAAGGAGGGCTCAGTTTTTCCAACAACAGTGAAATTCGTCCAAGGACGTCCAACTATCGAGTCTTGGTAAGCAAGAATCTGCTTACCAACAAAAAAAAAACTTACACAAACCATAACCAAACGTCAGCTATTCCCAGTAGTAGATAACATTTCAAAACGATCACCAATTAGGTGTATCAAAGGCCGTCACGTTACGATTACCGATAGATATTTGCGAAACGCTCTAGAGGACGAAGTCTACGGTCTGTTGATTCTTCGCCCTATTGTTCGACGATGTTAGGTTTATTCACTTAATTTTGGTGACCATGATGGTATTGCCCTATACATCTAAACTAATATTACTAAGATATATATTTTTTTGTTTTTAATTGACTTTTCAAAAAGGAGGAGGTTCTATTTTCGACATTATGCTTGTAAGTAATTTTTTTTATGTATGTTCACCGATATCTTCGTCAATTGTGGACCGATTTTGAAAAATTTTTTTTTTTGTTTTAAAGACTGTTTTTTTGTTCCAAAATTGACCCCATTTTAATTTGGTGAAGATCTGGTGAAGAGCTTCGAAGATATACAACAGAACTCTTCAATAAATAACGGAAAATCTCTCGAGATTGCTGCAATCGCATGTCTGTTCATACTATTTCATAACATAACATCACGCCAGAACGCTCTAAAGGGGTACGCAGATGTGTACCGTTCACCTTGGTACACTCTTATTTCACCGGTTATTATATTCGGGTAATCTATTCTGGCATTATAGGTACTTTAATAAACTACTTTCCTATTAGATAGGTACAACCAAAAACTGAAAAATAAAAATAAAACTATTTAAAAGAAAAAAATACTATCGACTTCCAAATAAGAATACTACAAAGTAAACAATAACTGTATTTTTGGAAGTCGGTGTCCATTTTTTCCAAAGTTGATCTCTCAGAGTACTTTTCCGATTACGCATTTATTTACAATTTACGGTTCCATTAAAAAGACTACGGGAGGGAAACTGCTCAAAAATTACTCTTTAAGAAATGTCGAAGATTTTCTTAGAATGGTCCAAGCCAAAAAAAAATTGCAGGTTAGTTGCCATCAGAAATGAACAATGAACATTTCCATGTTCTTACTTATGATTGTTAAATCAATCTGCCATTAAAGGGCAATTTGGAACTGATGTCATGTGTAACTTAACACTGATTTTGCCGGCAATTGATGTCTAGTTGTAATTTATGTAAGCCCAATTCATCACTGATATAATCACCGACAAAATTAAGCATGTTTAGTTATGTGATCAATTATTATAATTTGCGACCCAGCATCGAATCCATATACAGCCTTATTCCACGCAATATAATTAACTTCGACTAAAATTAAACTTAATTCTACAATTACTGCGACTTTTTTGCGGCAATTTGTGTCAATACGCGACCGAGTCGTCCGTCCATATCGAGCCTTACGCATGTCAATACAATTATCATAAGCAATCAGTCATATGGACTCAATTTGATCGAAAGATGTTAAGGGATTGAGAAAAAACACTGATTTTAATTTGAACTTTATTTCAATAGAGTGAAGGTTCATAATTATCTCATGAAAAATTATTCTTTGTTTTCTTCTTCAGTCACTAGACTTTATACCTTATGTATATATGATAAAGTTCTAATTTCCTTGTAGTCTGTTGATATTAATTTGAGATGAATCTGAATAGCATAGTTATCAGAGCGGCACGTGAACACTAGAATGTAAAGAAAACACAATTTTTACGAATTCTTTACGTTTGTTAATGTTACACGTAATTAGAGAATAGTTACTCTCTTTATCAGTAGTATTAATAACGACTGACCTGATTTTAATGACCCGCCACTGAGTTCGATTCACCGCCAAACAGGATAGCTGAAAACAGCAATGTGATATATATACAGGGTTACAGGAAAAGTCGACCTAGATCCGTTAAGGGCGTGTAGTACACATCATTTCTGAATGATTTCACTATGGAACCCCCCATCCTAAACTTAACCGTTTTCGAGATTTTCGAGTTTTAATTTTTTTATGAAAATGCCCAATTTTTCGGCTATTGAATTGAATATTTTGAAAAAAACCAAAAAACCAAAAAAGAACCAAAAAAATTTTTCATGTAAAAAACCAAAAAAATAATCATAAGAGTCAAAAAAATTCAAAATATTCAATTCAATAGCCGAAAAATTGGGCATTTTCATTTTCAGACATTGTCTTGGACACGGCATGTGAGGACATGCAGATAAGTGTCTGAAGAGATTTTTTGAGGAAAGCACAACGCAGATTTCAGACGATCTCTCCTGTCAATACCAAAATTACTATGTGTTTTTTCATTTGCTATTTGAAATATTAACTATAGTAAACAAATATGAAAGATTGTTTTAAAATTGTACCAACACTTAATGCAAATAAACTGATTTGATTTGATCTCGATCAGAGACGAAGTTATAAAGCGTCAATGTTGAGAATTAGAATGATTCCCAACTCCGAAACGAAGGCATGACGCGGCGCCTCCCACGCGGTACACTCGTCTAGCATACACTACGCCATAAAGGTGTGTACTAAGCCTAAAGTCCGACGTGCCACATGACGTCAGACGGCACGATGCCCATACATCTGTCATAAAAAGCGGCGTTTTCATAGAGAGGAACAGATATATTTATTTAAATTCTTATATCTCTTTCATTTTTCGATTAATTTTGAATTTGTTTTCACTATTAGTATTCTATTTTCTTAACTCGTCAAATAACAAATATTTTCTCCATGCATATTCCCAATTACTTTGTGCTTTAGGTACGAAAAATAAATTGTATCTACTAATATTATCTGTTTATCTTTCTATCTGTTTATTTATCTTCATTTCCATCAAACTAGTCTCTTCAGTTAAAAGCGTGATGAAATCATTCGTAAAATCTTTGATCCTAAACAAATTCAGCCGAATTACCATATCAGGTTTTATACCAATGATTTATGCGAAACGACAGTCATACATATTGTTATCTGTGTTGTTCAATTTCAGGGAAAACCAGTATTGTATGATTTCACCAAACAGATGATTCGATCTTCTATCTATAACGCTGTATTTACAGGCATGCTTTTGGTTATCATCATTTATTCATTTTATATACATATTTCTACATTTTTAAATATTATTCTATAAAAAATAAAATAAAAAAACATTTAAAAATACAAAAATAGTAGCCCACCGGTATCGGGAACAGGGTCCAAGCTACCGGTGGTCAGGGCTCCTGAGAGAGGAACCTCCTAACGATACGTGCCGTGTCCAGGAGTACCGCTTTCTGAATCAAGCCCTTGATCCAGCTGCCCAACGAGAGCCTCCTCAGATGTTCGTCGAGGCTCTTGGCTATTATGCCATTGGCCGTCACGACTATCGGCACAATGACTGCTGTATTCACATCCCACATGTCGACAACCTCGCGAGCCAGATCAAGATACTTGCTTTTCTTATCTCTCTCAGCCTTCACGAGGTTCTCGTCATGGGGGACCGCTATATCAACAATCACTGCGCGACGCTCTAGTCGGTCTATCACCACTATGTCAGGCTTATTGGCAACAATAGTCCTGTCAGTGATGATAGACCGATCCCAATACAACGAGACATTGCCATTTTCGAGAACTGGGTCGGGCACATACCTATAGTAAGGCACTTCCGATTCCACAAGATTGTATTTTAGAGCAAGTTGCTGATGGATAATCCTGGCTACAAGGTTGTGTCTATGCAAATAGTCTCCGTTAGCCAGACTAGAACAACCGGAGATAATGTGACGGATTGATTCCCCCGGTCGGTGACATGCCCGACAGATGTCAACCGTGCCGTCCTTCACAATGTATTTCCGGTAGTTGTTCGTAATCATAACTTCGTCCATAATCGCAAAGACAAAACCTTCGGTTTCCCCGAAAAGGTCACCAAATCGCAGCCAGGCCACGGACGCTAAAAGATCTACATCGGGCCCATGTAGGACCCGGTAGAAGCGTCCGTGAAGCTCCTTGCTCTGCCATACCTCCCTGCGGTCATTAGTATCTAATACTATAGGTTTGCGCCAGTTCTCGTTAGCCAAGGAGAGCAGGGTAAGGCCCTTGTCCACCGCTACCACATCTCGATGCATACCCACGTCGGCGGCCTGGAAGTATTCCCTAAGACTGCATACCTCGCGGTTGTGCAGGGTCCTAGCATTTAAAAAGCCACGACCGCCGCACTTCCGCGGGATATACAGTCTCATAACCGATGATCGTGGGTGATGCATACGATTTGCGGTAAGCAGCGCGCAGACCCTCCTATCCAGGGCGTCAAGTTCTGTCTGAGTCCATTTGAGTATGCCGAAAGAGTACATCAACACCGGCATGACCCAACCGTTGAAGGCACGCACCTTGTTTCCGCCTGATAAAAGACTATTTAGTACTTTTTTCAGGCGGCCAAAGAAGCGTTCCCTCAACGACTGTTTCACGTCACTAGCATTGATGCCTAATGCTTCCGACATACCCAAATACTTGTAAGTTTCGGTTGAGGAAAGGGATCGAAGGTGTATGGAATCCGAGAGTTGTATTCCCTCGGATTCCATAATCTCCCCTCGCTTTACATGCATGACTGCACATTTGTCCACACCAAATTCCATCCTGATGGCGTCACTGAAGGTTTCTGTCACCTTCAGTAACTTCATCAGTTGCAAGTTGTTGGGGGCAAAGTGCTTCAGATCATCCATGTAAAGGAGGTGAGATATGACCTGACCTCCTCTTCTCAACCGATAGCCCAGGCCCGAACCCTCCAGCAGTGTACTAAGAGGGTTCAGGGCTAAACAAAACCACAGTGGACTCAGACTATCGCCCTGAAATATTCCACGCTCGATCCTTATAGGTTCGCTGTCATTTTGAATCTGTCGACATCCTGGATAGCGAAGGACCATCCTCCACTGCCCCATACACGACATCAGGAAGGTGCGCAGAGTTGCATCAATTTTATACAACTCTAGCACCCTCATGAGCCATGTATGTGGCACTGAGTCATAGGCCTTCTTGTAGTCTATCCAACATGTCGCCAGATCCCTTCGGGAACGGCGAACCTGCTGGCTTATGGCAATGTCTATAAGGAACAGCTCCTTAGTACCACGGGACCCGTTCTTACATCCATTCTGAGAAGCAGACATGATTGAATTCGTATCAATATGATGATTAATTTTAGCTCTCAGAATGGATGTAAAAACTTTATAGATCGTCGGTAAACATGTTATCGGTCTATAATTTTTAGGTTCCGTAGTACTACCTGATTTGTGGAGCAGGTGGGTTATTCCTGTCGTTAGGAACTGGGGCAGCGATCCTGACTCTAAGGAAGACTGGAACTGAATAGCCAAACGAGCGTGCGACCTTTGGAACCATTTAATCCAAAAGTTGTGCAGTCCGTCCGGCCCTGGAGATTTCCAGTTAGGCAACGGACGGACTGCACGAGCTACATCTTGGGGGCTGATGGTAATTGCCCCCATTTGTGGTATCGGATCGCACGCTTGTTCGACCTCCCGAGTCCAGTCACCCTCGGTGTGACTGACAGGCACCGACCAGATATCGCGCCAGAACGAACACATGGCGTCATTATCCGGTAGGCGCGTATCAGTCACACCTTGGTCGGGTCGCTCCCAAGCCCTATAAACCCACCTTTCGTTGCTCTGGAATATGCGATTCTGAGTGTATCGCTCCACTCGCCGCTTGTACCGACGAATACGGTTTGCCCATGCATAGATCTTCTGCTTCAGGAAGTCGATACGCTCTGCGACGCGGGACATATAATCTCGGGAACTGATATCAGTCCCCAAGAACGCCCGCTTCACAAAGCGCATCACTCTAGGGCGAGTGTTGCCCTCCCTGAAGCAGATAAGCTTGCCGATGAGTGCTCTAGCCTTACCGATACGACGCTCAATCCTGCACTGCCAAGCTGGTATAGCTGGTCGTGTAGCTCTGTCAGTTTTGGGAAACTTGACGTTAGCTACACGACATGCCGCTGCAGCCGCACAGTACAAGATCGAATGGGTATCGGTAAGGTCTTTGCTGCTATCAAAAACATTTGATAGCTGCGAATCTAGAGCACACACCAGCGCCCTATTTTTTCTATGCATAGGCAGACGAGGTAATCGAGGTCTAAGCTCAGGCGGTGTGGACCGATACTCTCGGAATGCACACTCCAAAGCGCTCCTCAGTCGTGCATTGCATTGGGTACTCACGGATATAGCCCCGTCGTCGTCATCCTCTCCAACACGGTCGGGTCGCGGTGAAACACTGGGTTGCACCGTGGCCGGTGGCAAGGCAGGCGAGACACGGCTACTCCGTGATTCCTCACGCAGTCTATCAAGTACGGCGTCATCCAACATACGGTTACGTTGGATGACCCGCACCTGATCCGATAGACGTTGGGCCGAAACGTTGACAGCTGGCTCAAGCACCTGAAACAGAGAGAGCATTCGACCACGGTACGCAGTCAGGTTACTTCCCCCCTCAGTAGCCCCAAAGTATGCACGCATGACGTTTTCGTTAATCGATTGCGTCCATCGCATGCGTTGCACACTTCCACTGGGAGCAGGGACCCTGTCAGAGGCCGATGGGCCTCGAGGTCCCAGGCTGTCCGGCGGCCGGCGTCCTCCCCGTCGACGCGCAGGTGGTGGTGTCGTCGGCGGAGAGAAGTATTCGTCGCTCGAGCTCGACGCAACTGCAGCATCATTATTATTTCAGCGAAAACACGTCTACTGCTGGTTATCATCTTCCTCAGGAGTCACCACATCGACTTTCTATTCCATTTTATGCCATTCTATTCCATTCCATTCTATTCCATTCCATTCTATTCCATTCCATTCTATTCCATTCCATTCCATTCTATTCCATTCCATTCTATTCCATTTTATTCCGTTATATTCCATTTTATTCCATTATATTCCATTACATTCAATTATATTCCATTATATTCCATTCTATTCTATTCTATTCTATTCCATTCTACTCCATTCTATTCTATTCTATAACATAATATCCCGCCTGTAAGTCCCCGAAGAGTTCGGTTCATATTTCGCCAGTTATGTTCAAGTTCTATTTAAGAAGATTTTTGCCATCAACTGGTCACAAGTTCAATCTTCTGCTAGTGAAATCCAGTAGCTTTGCTATCTGTTTTTTTAACCGACGTCGCAAAAAGGAGGAGGTTATCAATTAGAATGTTTTTTTTTTTTTTTTTGTTACCTCAGAAATTTTTATTGGGTTAATCTATTCTGACTTCACTTTGGGCACTATAAGCGTAGGTACCTAGCCTAAAGAAATGGTCCATTATGTATCAAGGTGAACTGTACACACCTGCGTACCCCTTTAGAGCGTACTGGCGTGATGTTATGTTATGAAATGGTATAAACAATAAACAGACATGCGGTTGCAGCAATCCCGAGAGATTTGCCGTCAAATCTTCACCAAATTAAAATGGGACCAATTTCGAAACATTCTCTAACAAACAAAAAAAGAATTTTCAAAATCGATCCACAATTGACGGAGGTATCGGTGAAAAAAAACAAACAAAAAAAAATAGACATACAAGAAGTCGAACATAGAACCTCCTCCTTTTTGGTACGTCGGTTAAAAATTACAACCGACTTCAAAACAAAAACATTACGAAGTGCAAAATAACTTTAATTTCGGAAGTCGGTGTCAAAAACCGAAGAAACGAAAACAGGAACACCGACTTGCAATGTCTGTTTATTGTTTACACCATTTCAAAACAGGAACACCGACTTCCGAAATTGAAGTTATTTTGCACTTTGTAGTGATTTTGTTTGGAAGTCGGTTGTAATTTTTGTAAAAAAGATTTTTACTGTGTAAAAACTTGTTTTATCCATGTTACATATACCATTAGGTGGCTGATACCATTTTCCATGCCTTAGGACAAATGTCACCTAATGGCAGACCGCGGTCCGGATCCGGACCGCCGTCAACTAATTTAGGTATCTTTTCGTTTCATTTCTTGATCGATATTTCATCAACATCATCATTTCAGCCGAAAGACGTCCACTGCTGGACATAGGCCTCCCCCAGGCGTCGCCACATTTACCGATCCCGTGCGTCTCGCATCCAGCGCCTTCCCGCAACCTTAACCAGGTCATCGGTCCACCTAGTGGGAGGCCTTCCAACGTATCGTCTTCCGGTTCGCGGTCGCCATTCCAGAACTTTTCGGCCCCATCGGCCATCCGTTCTGCGAGCAATGTGCCCTGCCCACT
This sequence comes from Orthosia gracilis, assembly GCA_947562075.1. Taxonomy (NCBI): domain Eukaryota; kingdom Metazoa; phylum Arthropoda; class Insecta; order Lepidoptera; family Noctuidae; genus Orthosia; species Orthosia gracilis. Next base: position 19,016,061 of record OX387275.1, on the reverse strand, counting down.
GCCACTTAAGTTTAGCAATTCTCCGGGCTATGTCGGTAACTTTAGTTCGTCTGCGGATATCATCATTTCTGACGTGATCACGCAAGGAAATGCCGAGCATAGCCCTCTCCATTGCCCTTGGGGTGACTTTAAGCTTTCTGATAAGGCCCATTGTGAGCGACCATGTCTCGGTCCCATAGGTGATCACTGGCAACACACACTGGTCAAAGACTTTTGTCTTGAGACACTGCGGTAAATTGGACGAGAAGATACCACGCAACCTCCCGAACGCCGCCCAGCCGAGTCGGATTCGACGGTTGACCTCTTTCTCGAAGTTGGACCTACCCAACTGGATCGTTTGTCCCAGGTAGACATAATCGTCTACAACTTCGAGTGTAGAGTCTCCGATCTTGATAGGAGTGGGTGCTACATGGGCGTTCACCATGATCTTGGTTTTGTCCATGTTCATTTTAAGACCCACTCTTTCGGAAGCTTTACTGAGGTCATCCAGCATTTTACTGAGGCTTTCCATGGTCTCAGCCATGACCACTATGTCGTCGGCAAACCGAAGGTGAGTGATGTACTCGCCATTAACGTTGATGCCTAGGCCCCTCCAGTCCAGAACCTTGAATACATCCTCCAGCGCAGCAGTGAACAGTTTCGGAGAAATGACGTCTCCCTGTCTCACGCCACGCTGGAGAAGGATTGGTTTCGAGGTCTGATCCTGAAGACGGACTGACATGGTGGCGTTTTTGTACAAACACTTCAACACCTCAATGTACCGGTAGTCGATCTGGCACCGTTGGAGAGACTGCAGTACAGCCCAAGTCTCGATCGAATCGAAGGCTTTCTCGTAGTCCACAAACGCTAAACAGAGAGGCAGGTTATACTCTTCGGTCTTCTGTATAACCTGCCGCAGCGTATGTATGTGGTCTACGGTGCTAAAGCCTTTTCGGAATCCGGCTTGTTCGGGAGGCTGGAAATCATCAAACCTGCGCGCGAGACGATTCGTGATGACTCTTGAAAACAACTTGTAGACATGGCTAAGAAGTGAGATGGGCCTATAGTTCTTCAGCCGGGCATTGTCGCCCTTCTTGAAGAAAAGTACCACCACACCCCTGCACCATGCCTGTGGCGTTTTGCCCTCGAGTATGACGGAATCAAACAGCTTCTGAAGGGCCTTAAGGACCGGTTTTCCACCCGCCTTCAGGAGTTCAGCCGTGATTCCGTCATCACCCGGCGCCTTGTTGTTTTTAAGCTGTTTCAGAGCCATCCTAATCTCGTACAGGCTGACATCCGGGATATCTTCGGTATTTAATAAGTTTATTATTTAAATTTTATCGAAGTAGTAGAAGACACGTAAAGATGTAAAGTGAGGGGCTTTAAACCTTATGGACCACGACAGTCACATTATTTATAAGAAACGGATTACCTTTGAAAGTAATTGGTAACCCCTGCCTTAGGTCATCAACCTGTACGTCATAAATCTTATGACGAAAATCTTTTTATATACGTGACGTTATTTGGAAGAGGTTTCGCGCAAAGAAACCGGTTTAACTTAAAATCTTTACGTCAGATTTGACCATTATTTTACCGTTTATGGGGAAAGCCTTCGTGACGGCGGACGGCTATCCTAGGGCCTGTGTTGAGACGTCATTAGAAACCGGTGTCCAATGCCGGCCGTTACGTCACAGTTCGTAAAATTGCGTTGGGAATGCAATGCATAAGCTAAAGCGGATGAGGCGCAAACATGACTGAATATTTTTAGCATTGTTATTATAGTTTAAAAAAATTAGCTGTTGAAATAATTTTATTGGAGTTATAACATAATAGGTTGAAATAACAACTGTAATAAATATTACAACCAGGTATATGTAAAACCAAGAATTTAATAAATAAAAAAATTAATATTCGTAACAAGTTTGCTAACAATATGCAAAAAAAAAAATGAAGCCAGAAGGTTTTCTAATAAAATCAAGACAATGTTAACATAACTCCATTAATGTTACAAAACAGTGCTAAATGAATCATCATCTAGAAACGGTAAACAAAATTGCTAACCATTTCAAACATATTATATAGGCCAAAATAACCATCTCAAAAAGTCGTTCGCTCCTGAAATATCATATTCATAAAACAGTTCGACATTCGCAATACCAATGGCATTGTTAGAAACACACGTTAATGGACAATTAGCGAAATACATTAACATGTAGATGTGAAAGACATTTACATGGTCGAAATCAATTTGTTGCTTGTGACAAATTACTTGGTTCAATGTCACATGGTAACGTTGACATTGAATTTAACGTCTTGTATTTTTTTATATTTGGTGTATATAAGAAAAGTCAAATATCAATAATTATTATTTAGTGATTTAGCACATTCAGAAATCTTAATCATCTATTATTCAGCCCGCAATCACTTACTCCTGGTTATAAGCCTCCGTTTTCATCAGCCTTAATATCAAGGCCCGCGGATCCTGCGTAAAAGTGTTTCCCATGACTTTGGCAATATCGTCAACCAAACGCTTTTTGACTGCTAAGGGGTCGACCATAAACTCTTAGAGTAAGTTAATTTTGAGTGTGTTTAAGGGAGAGAGAGATGTATATGACTTTTATACATATGTTCCTTACGCACACTCAAAATAACCTTACTCTAAGAGTTTTTGATCACATTTATGATTTTAACTCAACTGTAATAAAGTACGTACGAAACTTTAGGGACAATACGGTACTTACTGTGAGCATATTTACTTGATATGTTCATGATTAGAAAAGACTATCTTTTTCCTAAGCCAAAAAACATTCTATCAATTAATCCCACATATAACAAAATTTATTTGTTATGCATAGAATTCACAATGTTCACATAAGAACAATTATTTACGGCAAATTTTTCTAACTCAATCGCATGACTTATAAATAATGGACACTTGCAGCATCTTAGCTGATACGAATTGAATTATAACTGTCCCTGAGGTCAAAATTGTCACGCGCGGACGCCATTATGTCAATAAATAAATGGATACAGAAGACCTGATCCATACAATGAGACAACGAGTGAAATCGCACGCACACATAGACACGCTTCACGTATAGCGAGTCACCTTACGTACGCATCTATGTGTGCATTAGCGTGTTGGTTGTTCGTTGGTTGGCGTGTTTGTTGTGAGGATTAATCTTCTTTACATATTTTGTGGTTATAAGCAGTTTAATATTTATAATTATACTTAAATGAGCATCGCATTTTTGACGAAGATTGATATTCGTTATATTGATATTCATCCTGTACTATTATAATACTGCATACGGTCCCGGGTAAAGATGACGTTGAATAAAGGAAATGTATAAAATCTTTATGTATATAAATCAGCTTAAAGTTTGCTGTCGGCGAAAAAATACATTTCTGGACAGCAGTTTTGTCAAAAAATAAAGCCATCACTTATTTGGGTAAAAATCTAGTATCGGTTGGCAGGGGGAGGAGGGGGAGGTGGGGTGCAGGGGGGAGGTTACACTCTAGCGGTAGAAACCAAAAGTACGTGAAGTCGCGGTGCCCTGATTCGGTTTTGGAACAGCTTCGAACTATTTTAACCACGAAGTGGGGGTACACTTACATTATGAGCAGGATTTTTAGGTTTTATAAAAACAAAATAGTATCGGTTGGCAGGGGGAGGAGGGGGAGGTGGGGTGCAGGGGGGAGGTTACACTCTAGCGGTAGAAACCAAAAGTACGTGAAGTCGCGGTGCCCTGATTCGGTTTTGGAACAGCTTCGAACTATTTTAACCACGAAGTGGGGGTACACTTACATTATGAGCAGGATTTTTAGGTTTTATAAAAACAAAAAAATAACAAAAACACCAAGAAACACAAATAGCACATTCACACAACTTCGGAAACGGAATGAACAAAAACAATTGACACTGACGTAAAAGCAAATGGCGTCGTTTTTTTTTTCATTTTACCTTCCGTTACAACAATTTTGCTCGAAATATTACACTACAGACAATATACCGGTACTGGTTTTCAATAACCCATTTTAAATTTTCGTTTTCATTTTTTATCTGATTCAGGTTAGAAATAATTTTTGATATTTTCTCGAAAAATATGCATAACCTTGTAATAAGAGTGGTAGCGTTTTAATCAGGGATCCAACCGCTACCAGCTGTAAACACTTTTACCCCCCTCTTCTATTACTACTGATACTAGATCCAAACCCTAATTTGGTTTATATATTATTTTTATTTACTTTGTCCCTTTGAGTGCTAATTAGCAAAAACAATAGAAAAACAATTGTCTTTGGAACCAAAATTCCCAAAAGGCACTCAGGAGTTATGTTACTTTTCAAAATTACTAATTAAGTTATTTATACTATTAATTTACTACTTCAAAATTCTATGTACTTATGTATTATACATGTATTATTATTTTATTGAGCATTATACAATCCGTGGTGTCATACTCACGCATAAAAGACAAATCTCATCTTACGTACACAACTTGTTCAAGTAACACTAACCGCTACAGCTCTTACCCTGCACCATCCGCTACTCGTGAATGAATCACGCCTCAACAGTAGTACGCTCACCGAGGCAGTTTCACTACCGCATCGGGCTAACGTACCCGCTTGTGACCAAAACAGAATCCACACCGCGAATAAATCAAACAGTTCGATTGTACCCACGTACGTTTCTTTTTATTATTGTTCATAGGCTCGCGTTTTTTTAACACTATTTCACCTGACGTAAAGCGATGATGTCGTCGACGGTGAGACAATCTTGCCTAGAAGTAATATATTCACTCATAACTTAAAAAACCCCAGGTTGTATGAATTTGTGACTGAAACCGGACCGAAATCGAACGAAGTTTATTGTGATCAAAGTGAGAGAAGTAGTGTTGTGACTTGTGTTAAGAGTGGAAAGGAAGGGAGGAAGAATTTGTGTTTGTTGTGTGTGAAAGACAGTTTACGGAAATCAAGTTTGAAGGTATGTTTTTGTTGCATTTATTTTGTTAGTTACGTGTCTTTGTTTTCTTTTTTATAAGAATTTTAAAACGAGTTTTTGTTATTGTCTTTGGAAATACCGAGTTCGGCGTCTAAAAAATCATGTTTATTTTTTGTTGGTTGTTTTATAACTTTGCCTAAAAAGTAAACATGTTTTTTCTTCGCAATTTGATATATTATATACAATGTAAGCAAGTCTGTCAATTAGCGGCTTGAATAAAAACTTTTTAACAAACAAATTAAACCGACTTCTAAAGCAAAACGCTACAAAGCGAAAAAAAACGGTGTCTGAAAACGAAATACAGTAGCTACCAAAGACACCGACTTCGGAAAAAAGGTTATTTTTTCGCTTTGTAGCGTTTTGCTTTAGAAGTCGGTTTATTTTTTTTGTTAAAAAGTTTTTTGTTTTAACTTTTTAGTAGTGGTACATAATAGACCATTTCTTTAGGCTAGGTACCTACGTGTATATTGCCCAAAGTGAAGCCAGAATAGATTAATCCAATAACATGAAACTTAAACAAAACCAGTGCAATGAGAGTATACCAGGGTGAACTGTTCACACCTGTATACCCCTTTAGAGCGTACCAGTGTGATGTTATATTATGAAATGGTGTAAACAATAAACAGACATGCGAATGCATCGATTCCGAATGATTTGCTTTCATTTATTGAAGAGTTCTGATTTATTTCTCCGAAGTTCTTCATCAGATCATGATGAAAATTAAATGGGACCACATGACAAGCACCAGCTTTCAAATAAAAAAGGAAACTCGAAATCGATTCTCCCAATTAAAAGTTCTGAGGTAACAAACATAAAAAAAGAAAAATACAGTTGAATTGATAACCTCCGCCTTTTTGCGAAGTCGGTTAAAAATGTCGCGGGTCTTAAATATGTAGGTTTCTGAATTGAGTATTCGGACTTATGAACTAATCAAATACTACTAAATGCCAAATTTTGACAGGTTTCAGACTAAAATAGGGATTGACAAACACTCACCTACGAATTCTTATATCAGGAATCGGGAGTTAACATGACCCCAACTCGAATCGAGACTGTATTGTAAAAAAAAGGCAAGCTATAACTGTCAATTTGATGTTTCAAGTTTGAGTTGAGTTTCAGTGATGTTCTGAAATACGGGCCTTAGTTTGATCTCTAAAACTTCTCAGCACAAAAAACAGTCATATAATTTTTTCCCTTCCAGAGAGCCTAGTACCTAAATAACTAAACGAATTACTTAGTACAATATATATTATTGATTATTTATTCAACAGTTTATAAACAATTGTGTAGTTTTCATGACCTATTAGTTAGTAGAATGTTATGTTAATAATATAAAAATGATCGATATGAGAATGATCAGATCACACTAACATTTTAATAATAATAATTATGATTTTTCTCATAGTTATAATTATCATCTGCCTGGCCTTTTCCCAACTACTTATACACCCTACTTCGGCAAGCTGGGTCCGTGCCCACTCGACCCGCTTAGACTCGACACGAAGAATAAAACCTGAATATTTTTGTTTTCATACGCGTAAAAACGTCGATTTATAGTCAGACAACTTAGTGTCGATTTAACGCTTGCACCAAAGAGTGTAAAATTTAAATAATGTTTGTTCTTATTCCTTTATAATATAGTACAGTACGCTTTGTATTTGATGTAAAAATCACAGATTCCTGTTAATTATCATTACAATCAAATAACTAGTGGCACGGTGGTATTTAATAGATTAGTCTTTAAACGTGATTACAATTATTAGGTTAACAAGTAGGTTTGAACTTTTAAATTATAAAAACAAAAAACATGATTGACTAAATCATCTTTAAAACATAAATATTTGGTATCATAAAGAATACATAACTAGGTAGGAGCAACACAAATCAATGATTAAAGTTTTTCTCAGCATTACAAATCTCACAAAAAATCATTTGATAAATCTAAGGAACAAGTTCTGGAACGACTAAGCCGCCTCGTCTATTGTTTCCAAAAAAATCGGTTTGGGGGAGGTAGATGCTATCTTTATAAAGCTAAATTTTTTAAACGGAATCACTGACTACCAGGATAAATTATGTATCATAACAAAATATTGACTATGACAATTAAGTTATTTAGATTAAAATTTCACTTTGCCTGACTGCACAGATGGCACTGAATTGGAAGTTAAACATCTGGTATTATTCTTCGGGTCGAGTCTAAGCGGGTTGAGTGAGCACGGCCCCGGCAAGCTTTGCTTTTTCTTAAAGTAGCTAGTAGATAATCTTCGCATACGAAATACCTATTCAGTAATTGCCCTAAATAATGAATGAATAAGTTATTTGATTGTAATGATAATTAAGAGTAATCTGTGATTTTTACATCAAATACAAAGCGTACTATACTATATTATAAAGGAATAAGAACAAACATTATTTAAATTTTACACTCTTTGGTGCAAGCGTTAAATCGACACTAAGCTGTCTGACTATAAATCGACGTTTTTACGCGTATGAAAACAGAAATATCAGGTTTTATTCTTCGTGTCGAGTCTAAGCGGGTTGAGTGAGCACGGACCCGGCAAGCTTTGCTTTTTCTTGAAGTAGCTAATAGATAATCATCGCATACGAAATATCTATTCAGTAATTGCCCTAGAATGAGTGCATATTTCTTATGCTGACATAATTACCACGCGTGGCCAACGAGTAATTCATTATCAAGAGATACGCATCTATGTCAAAAGTCAAAATTTTAATTAACAGGATCTCACACTGCTGTTTAAAATATTTACAAACACAAGTTTTTTTTTCTAAACAAATATTTATTTTGCAAGTAAGGTAATGTTAACAAATTTTCATAAATCCTTGAGATAGTCTGTGGCACTGCACATTTTCCATCAGTGCAGGAGCATTCAAAATATCTAGCAATGCTTAACAGAATCTAACAGTTGCTAAAGTTTTGTCAATGAATGTAGTACTATTAAATAATGTTTGTAAACATTTTTAACAGCAGTGTGGGAGCACCTGGTTAACATTTTGACATAGAAATGGTTTCTGATTTGAGTATTTGACGTTAAGAACGTGTCAAGCCACACTTTAATGGCAATCAGGGTAGTTGACAAAAAATATCGATTTAGTCTGTCAGTTAGATCTATAACCTAAAAATATTGGACACGTATTTTTTCTTTTGCCACGTAAACAAAAAATTACGGCGTTGAAATATCGTGTCATCGGGTGACATCACGGTGTGCTAGACTTTATACTGGCAAAGTGGCGTCACAAGCTCCCACTTCTAATATTTGAAGTGCTTTATCTTTGTCAATTTTTATTTCTTTGATAAACCTAAAAATAAGAGTACAATATTATTTGATTCCATTATTCTCTTTGACACTGCACCATATTCTAAGCATTTACGTCAACATTACACCTGAAATTGAGTGCATATTTATTTATGTCCCTGCCTCTGTCACACTTTTTCTCAGAAAATGCTGAACCGCAATAAATGTGACTAAAGCAGTTATGATTGCTCCGCTATTGTTGAAGTTCTGAAGAATAGCGTGACATTGAGATTTTTTAGTCTTATTAGAAATATTAATGCTTGAAGTGTTATAAATTGTGATTTTATTTGGTTAGTTTGTAAACAATGAGGTAAAACTATAGGTACCTACCTATTTACAAGCTTTTATTTAACTTGCAATGTGTGTATGTATGTATGTAAAAGTGTTCGTGTCAAATCTTGCAACTGAATTTTAAAGCAATATTATCCTCAGATGATTAACATTAAATTTTGCATACACGTTTAGTTTGGATGACAATGCATGGTTAGCTAAGTGACGTCATTCTAAATCCAATATGACGGACGGCCCAAGATGGTGGTCTAGTAAATTTTTGTGCACTGCCATGATATGGGTATCAAATGAAAGGGTTTGATGAGAAAAATACGAAAAAAGCTTGTTTAAAAAAAAGATTTTTAATAAATATTGTTAATTATACAAAACATAACATTACGCCTTTGTTCTCTGAAGGGGAAAGGTGGCACTTTTCGTCAGTTATGAGCAAGTGCCCTGTAATTAGAAGGCGATCCTATTGCCATCAACCGGCCACAAATCCAGACTCTGGTCTGCTATTGAAAAATTCCAGATGCAAAAACCGAATAACACTTTGCCTGACCTGGGGATCAAACCCAGGACCTTACACCAGCAGTAGCGCTTAGAGAGATCAACGTGGTAGATTTTATAAAAAAAAAAAACTAAATTTTGATATCGCATATTATCACCTAATCGAGTTTATTTTAGGATTTTCCTCAAAAATAAAGTAAAAAAATGTTGTTTGATAAAATTAACATTACTGACTAATGTAAGGTTAAGCCAACAAAAAAATCGGCCAAGTGCGTGACTTCACAAATTTAGAGTTCCGGATTAAAGAAAAATCTGATTTATCAATATATTGGTCTAATCATAATCATGTTTGAACAGATAAAATGACACATTATTTGAGGCTCTCATCAAACTGGTACATTTACATATTCCGTGTTGATGAGTAGTTACTAGTCAATGATCAGACCGGTAAAATAATAAAATAAAATGTATGTGTATTTTTTAAGTGCGTTATTCTTTTAGCAGATTTTGGGACCATGAAATTGCCTGGGAACATATTTTGGTTTATTTTCCTCTATAGTTTTTATTAAGCCACCCAATAATTGGGATATTTATTGCTCTAACCAATAAATAACCGGCCAAGTGAAAGTCGGACTCACGCACGAAGGGTTTCGTATCATTATCGCAAAAAATGGCAAAAAAATCACGTTTGTTGTATGGGAGCCCCACTTAAATGTTTATTTTATTCTGTTTTTAGTATTTGTTGTTATAGCGGCAACAGAAATACATCATCTATGAAAATTTCAACTATTTAGCTGTCACGGTTCAAGAGATACAGCCTGGTGACAGACAGATAGACAGACGGATCACGGATTCTTAGTAATCCTCCTCCTCGCATCATGTTCCTCATTACTGAGGGTCGTGATTCCCTGTTCTTCGTGGAAACAACTTCTCTTTCACCAATTTGCACCATCTGCTTCTGTCTTTGGCGTCGTAGAGAGCATCGTGCAGCTTGGTATTTAACGATGTGCGGACTTGGTCTGACCATCTGATTGGACCTCTCGGACGATTCCCTTCGATCTTGCCAGTAACCATCAGCTGTTCGAGGTTTTGTCCATCCTTCCTGGTAATGTGACCAAAAAACTCCAGAATCCTACGACACACGTGGACAGTCTGATATTTATGTTTAGTTTCCGGAGGATAGAATCATTGGTGCGATAGGCAGTCTAGGGGATTTGCAACATCTTCCTCAAGCACCACATCTCAAAAGCAACGATTCGGTCACGGTCGGCCTTCTTCAGAATCCACGTCTCGGACCTGTAACTGAAGATTGAGAACACCAGGGAGCTGACAAGTTTCAGATTCTTGTTTCTTGAAATGTTACGGTCTCTCCACACTCTTTGCAGCTGGGTCATTGCTTTTTTGGCCATTCCTATACGCTTCCTTATATCTTTCTCACATGACCCTGAACTGCTGATGCTGCTGCACCCAGGTAGATGAAATCACTTACGGTTTCCAGGCACTTGTATGTTGGAGATGGTTTGCGCGATCCACTATCATTACTTTAGTTTTAGCATGATTAATTTTGAGCGCCAAGTCTTAGTAATAGGGTCCCGTTTTTAACCTTTGAGTACGAAACCCTAAAAATATCAAGTTTTATTTCGGACTAGCAACCTGCCTCAGATTTGCGCTGGCAAAATACCAGTGGGTTTTTCAAAATCAGCCATACCTTGTTCTTACAAACAAGAATACAACAAAAAATATAAGCCTAATCGGTCGAGCCGTTCTCAATTAATTTTTATTTATATATTTTTTGTGTGGATTTAAGAATCTATCTTTTGATTCGGACGATTATTTACAAAAAAGATAACAAAGAAAACCAAATACCAAAGGAACACGTTATTTCCATTTATAATGTATATGATTAAGATAAGATTTGTATTTTTATTGATAAGGTTAGAAGTCAAATGCCAGTGATCAATCATTAAATAGTTTGAAATCTAATCCATAAATATAATCGTTGATGATCGTTATGAAATAATCTTATCCGTTAATGTCTTAAAAGTTTAAAAACGTTCTAAATTATTTACTTATGATAAATCGAATAAAAATAGACTTTTAGGTAAATGTTTGTTTGTCATTTAGACACGCCACAGGGGCTCAACCGATTTGTATACTTAGGTATAATTTGCCAAAACGATTAAATTTATCCATGACAATCCATCAAGAAAAATTGGCGTGGGTAACAGATGACCATACGTCTTTTTCTGGGAATGTAGAAAATTATCCTCATCAGACACTTATCTACATTTAAACCTGGCTATTTATTAAATTTTTCGCATATTTGGATTCAATATCACATCTATGTATCTAAGTTATAGAATATCAGCTATCTCTCTATAGGTGATTATCAAAATCGGTTCAGTAATTTAAACCGTGACCATGAAAACGTACCAAAACAGATATTAAGTCAATTTCGCATTCCATAGTAGGTACACCTGATAGGCGTGGTAAATTTTGATAGCGTAATAGTCGGTGATTAGCGTAATGTCAAAATTGCCATGACATTCACGAGACCATAGAACACATGATACGTATTCATGGTCGATGGCAATGCTACGGAAATATTGTCGGATTATAACAATACATAACAGTGTACAACCTGGGTAATCAATATTTATCATCTCAAGCACAGATAATAATACTCTCAAAGTAGTGTCGCACATGCACGTCATAAGACGCCTAGGTCTACCCTCCAATTAAAAATTATGAGTCAGTGTCCGCAAGTGAAAAAACAAACTGAGTTAATTTCATATATTGAAGAATGAATATGTAACGCAAAGTTTAAAGACTGCGCCCAAATGCATCGCCTATTAGGTAACAAAGCTGTAAAACTGACACTGATTTTAACCGATTTCAAAAAGGAGGAGGTTCTCAATTCGACTGTTTTTTTGTATGCTTTTTCCGGGATAACTCCGCCAATTGTGGTCCGATTTTGAAAATTATTTTTGTGTTTGAAAGGGATTCTCCTCAAAGGGACATTCCTAAGGTTTTCCTACTGTCACCAAGTCAGAATCTGATGATGGGATCCCATGGAAATGGAGGAAATTTAATATACTCTATTATAGGCATACATATAGCGATTTTGGTATTTTCATCAACAATGCCCTCAGAATGTATCATTTTATGAAATGGAACTGATGAAGAAGACCACAGATGGCTACTGGAACTCCTTAATGATAAGTATGTCACGGGTATAAGATATCTGGAATAGTTAACCGACTGTGATGAAGCAAATACTTATAAATAAATGGTACTGATAAAAATGGTCCGAAATGTAACAATGTATTCCTAGTCGTGTTTGGGCTTATTGGTATTGTCATAAGATGTACTTTGGTTATTGATGATTTTTATGGTAATTTGAGGTAACAAAACTAAAAAGAGAAAAATAAAAACCTTTTTAAATATAATTTATATGTATTGAAATATAAAAAGATTTTATTGTGCAATAAATATAGTTATCCCCTCCACTATCATCAATCAAAAAAGGAATGACTAAAAATGTTCACTGACTCGACAAGTCCCCCAACCAACCCAACCCTTTGTGAGTTATCCACGTTGTTGTAATTAATTACATTCTTAATATCATAGAATATTTAATTGTTAAGGTTTATTGTGATTCTAACAAAAAATGGCCTCTTGTTGTTTTTAACCCCGGACGAAAAGAGGGATGTTAAAAGTTTGACGTGTGTGTACTGTGTCTTTGTGTATTTGTATCTGTCTGTGGCATCATAGCTGCTAAACAGATGAACCGAATTCTGTTTAGTTTGTTTTTGTTTGAAAGGTGACTTTATTGAGTGTGTTCTTAGCTATGTTTGATGCGAATCGGTTAAGCTCTTCAAAAGTTATGGGCGTTTAATGTTTAAATCGGGGTGCTTTTGTAAGATACCATGTCTAAATTACATGTTCAATAGATTGTCGATCGATGCTTGTCTACTACTAGGTAAATTATGTAGCATGAAATAAAAATGTGTAGGGATTTTATAAAATTTTACTTGTTAGTTTAATAGTAAAGTATACTAGCTGCATAAGAATCATTGGTCACGTGGCCAAAATGAGAACTATTGCACAGATAAAGTCACAAATGTTTACCAACAGCACCCACCTGAGGCCAATCCACTACTTACCGCGAGTCCTTCTTGCCTCGGAAAGCGCGTTAAGCCGTTGGTCCTGCAGCCTAATAGCGCAAATGAGTTCGGCAAGGCAAAGGGTTTATCCGCCATCAATCGACCAATCACATGCGAGGTGAAAGACGCGATGTGGATTTCCATCTATGTGATTCGTCGATCGATGGCGGCCTTGCCGAATACACTTGCTCAATGAGGCTGCCGGCTGTCATTTGTACATCTTTGGCTATCGTAACGGATAGCCCGAAGCCTGAAAATCTAACAGCAGTCATGCCAAGGCGTACCCTGCTACCCAGTTGCAGTGGGTTGTGGAGGTCAGAAAGGCAGACGCTCCATGTAAAATACTGGTACTCAGCTGCATACGGTGAGACTGGAAGCCGACTCCAATATAGTTTGAAAAAAGCAGGCAGACTGATTGATTTCTATAAAGGCTATTAAGATAACAATGAGTCACACTGAATTTGTTTGTTTCATTTAGTTGACACAGTTGGTATTTTTCTTATATCATCGCCTTGGGTCTGGTAATGAAGCTTATCAATCAAAATATATATTTTATGACGACTTAATGTAATACGCTTATAAATAACTGCTAGCTAGACAGTTGAAATTTTCACAGATGATAAAACCTGATGATTGGTACCTTCTTTCATAGGTACCAATTTATTGCGTTCCGACTTTCAAAAATAGTTATTTTTCAATTTGTAGGTTTTTTTATTTGGAAAACGGTAGTGTTTTCTTATGTAAAAAGTTTTTTTTTATTTTTCACTTTTTAGTTGTACCTGCCTAATAGGCAAGTTGTTTAGTAAGGTACCTATAACGCCAGAATAGAATACTCGAATATCATGAAACATGAACATAACCGATGAAATAAGAGATCTGCGTAGGTAGTTAGGTACCCTTTAAGAGCGTACTGGCGTGATGTTGTGTTATGAAGTTGTATAAACAATAAACAGACATGTGATTGCAGCAATCCCGAGAGATTTGCCGTTATTTATTGAAGAGTTCTGTTGTATATCTCCGAAGTTCTTCATCAGATCTTCACCAAATTAAAATGGGATCAATTTCGAAACATACTCTTTCAAACAAAAAGAAAAAAGAATTTTCAAAATCGGTCCACAGTTGACGGAGATATCGGTGAAAACACATTAAAAAAAAACATTGTCGAACATAGGAACTCCTCCTTTTTGCGAAGTCGGTTAATAAATATTAAAGTGAGGTTCCACACAACAAACGACATTTTTTGCCGTTTGTTTGCGATAATGGTACGGGACCCTTCGTGCGCGAGTCCGACTCGCACTTGACCGGTTTTTTTTTGTTGACTTTGGGAAACCTTCAAAAGTCGCCTGGGATTTTGAGAAAGAGACCAGGGAGTGTAGGATTTTACCTCACTAAAACCACGATGGTCACTATCAGCCCCGTGACTTCTCATAAGACCTCTCCAGAACCTCCTCTGTGCTACGCCTGTTAGGGCACATCCCTGGGGAGACTGGAAAAGTGTGTCCCCTAAACCTCGCTGTGTCCGGCAGCACGTGGTCACTGTACCACCGTCTTTCCTGTAGCACAATTCTGTAGACATTTTACCGTGATTAACTATTTCACCTAAACCTCGAAGTGAGCTATTAATCTCTTGCATATCAGTAGGAGTTGCTCACTTCATCTAAGTTATCACGGTGAGATGGCTAACGAACCGCGATAAATTAGATGATCGGTCCGCGTTCCCGAAGTTCCTCCTGTATATGATGCAGGCGTTGTTTCGGCGTTTTAGGCATAGAGGTGGTTGCCTCTCCCACACCTTCTTCTGCGAGAAGAATCGACCCTCTCACGATCCTCTCTTGGACCATCACGGTCTTACAGAAGAAGGCCATTTCCGTTCATTTCGTCAGTGTTAGCTGATCCCAAAATATTTGGAAAAAGGCTAAGCAAATTGATATCTATCTATCTACCTACCTTTAAACAAGCAAATCTTGTATATATGTCTATGTATAATCTGAATCTCGGAAACGGCTCCAACGTTTTTTTGTGAATTTTAGTATGCAGGTTGTTTCGGGGGCGATAAATCGATCTAGCTAGGTTTAATTTTTAGAAAACATCGTATTCTCTATTTTCACCCGAGCGGAGCTCGGTCACCCAGGTACTATTTTAAAAGTCCAAATACATACTCATATTAGGTTGGTTCGTAAGAAAACTCGCGCAGCATAAAAACTGGTCGCCGAAACAGCTTATTACGGGCCAAGTTTTTGTTCCAGCATTCCAGCCGGTCTGATGAGTATGTGATGCATGTATTTTTTCTGAAACGAGCCGACTCCACTTAATATAAACTTATATCATAACGAGGTGAAATGGTTGTTTTGTAAAATATAATCTTTGAAAGGATTGCCCCGATTACGGGTTATAGCGGCAAACTCATGTTTTCTAGGCATAGCGAAGACGTGTGGAAAAAGTGAGTATCGGCCAGTGTTACTATATTTAACCGACTTACCGAAAAGGAGGAGGTCCTATGTTCGACTTCTTGTATGTTTTTATTTTTATTTTTTTTTGTGTATTTTCACCGATATCTCCGTCAATTGTGGACCGATTTTGAAAATTCTTTTTTTGTTTATTAGATTATGTTTCGAAATTGGTCCCATTTTAGTTTGGTGAAGATCTGATGAAGAACTTCGGAGATATACAGCAGAACTCTTCAATAAATGACGGCAAATCTCTCGGGATTGCTGCAACCGCATGTCTGTTTATTGTTTATACCATTTCATAACATAACATCAAACCAGTACGCTCTAAAGGGGTACGCAGATGTGTACAGTTCACCTTGATACACTCTCATTTCACCGTTTATGATCAAGTTTCATGGCATTCGGATAACCTATTCTGGCATTATAAGAGTACCTCACTAAAGGCAAGTTGCTTAATATGTACAACTAAAAAGTGAAAAATAAAAAAACCATTTTTACAAAAAAAAATACTACCGACTTCCAACTAAAAACAAAGTGAATAATAACTTTCTTTTTCGAAGTCGGTGTCCATAACGAAAAAAAATTGGTACCTACCAAAGACACCGACTTCGAAAAAGAAAGTTATTTTTCACTTTGTAGTGTTTTTAGTTGGAAGTCGGTAGTATTTTTTTTTTTGTAAAAAAAGATTTTTTATTAAACAGTATTTTTCAAGAAGCCTGAGACTCAAAGGGCAGACTGTCACTTGTATGGACCCTCTTGATTCTGTATTTGTGCCCGGTAACTAGTAATAGGCTCG
This sequence comes from Orthosia gracilis, assembly GCA_947562075.1. NCBI lineage: Eukaryota > Metazoa > Arthropoda > Insecta > Lepidoptera > Noctuidae > Orthosia > Orthosia gracilis. The sequence goes on along the minus strand of OX387275.1, from coordinate 18,999,574 downwards.
GCCTCTATTACATGTAACTCCCTCATATATCTGAAGATATGTGGGTGTTATGGCTCCTTTGTGTAACTCTTTCGGGAATACGGAAATGCTATGTACCTTTAATGTATAGTACCTTGACGACCGAGTTCTGTTCGGGTAAAAATTGATAAAAATTTTTTTTTTAGAGACTAGCCTAGCTTTCCCTAGCCTAGCTAGATCGATTTGTCGCCCCTGAAAACCCTTACATTGCAAATTTTATCGAAATCTTTAGAGCCGTTTTCGATTTATACTCAAATATTGCTCGTTTAATAGTATAGGATTATTATTTACTGAGTCACCAAAAATACCAATTAAGTGTATAAAGATAAGTACTTATTTTATCAGAATGATACATTATAAGTACGTGGTTTTTTCCTACCGGCGCCGTCGGGGAACAATCCACATTTTGGCATCTCAAAGAATTATGAGACGTGATCGAATTACTGATTGTTGTCTTTGAATGATATTCCTTGTTTGGTGGTTAACTATCGTTCTATGCTATTCCAATTACTAACGGTTTTGCTCAAATGACTAATAGGTCCCCACTATATTTTGACCGTGAAAGGCAAAAATAGGGGAAGGAAAACGCACTCAGGATTCACCAAAACTTACACATGGTGAATTTTTTATTTGAGATATTATAGGGAAATTCGAATTCGTAAGAGAGACGACAACTGCCTTAGAAATCAAAAGTTCTTTTTAGGGTTCCGTACCCAAAGGGTGAAAACGGGACCCTGTTACTAAGACTCCACGATCTGTCTGTCTGTCTGTCTGACCGTCTGTCACCAGGCTAATACGAGTTGTCTGTAATGGACAATTTAATGGGCAACTTGCACATTTTCTCGTAATACTTTAATCTTAAAATCACCCTATATAATAATATAGCGTGGGAACTTAAAGCTAGTTACTTATCTGTCGAAGAGTGGATGCTCATAAAACTTGATAGCTAGACAGTTATGTAACAACAAATACTAAAAACAGAATAAAATAAATATAGTGGGGCTCCCATCCAACAAACGTGATCTTTTTTGCCGTTTTTTGTGGTAATGGTACGGAACCCTTCGTGCGCGAGTCTGACTCGCACTTGGCCAGTTTTTTCATGATAATTTTTTTTCATAATTATATTTTTAGTCAAGTGCGAGTTGTTTGTAATGGACAATTTTATGGGCAACTAGCACATCTAATAAATAATAATAATATCTTAATGCAAAAATCACCCTATATGATAATATGGCGTGGGAACTTAAAGCTGGTTGCTTATCCGTTGAAGAGTGGATTCCCAACGCATAATTATAACATCAATATCAATGTAATATCGTAAACCAGATACCACAATATTGCACCCACTATCTCTCTGATCTGAACCGTACAGTCGATATTACCTTCACATTGAGTCAGGATATCCTTTGAGCTCCTACAATGTAAATGACATCAACCTACAGTCAACCGCATGACAGACTACCATTTTTTTGAAGTAAGGAAGGTGTACCACTAAGAAATAATGGCATTTTCAGGGTGAAATTGGGAGTTTGTACATGTGGTTGTGTGTATAAAGTTATGTTTGAATAAGGAACCGGTGTTCAAGGCCGGTCGGTGACATTTGGCCGAGAGTCGAGAGGAAGTGGTGTGTTACGCTGATTGTAAGCTTTTAATAAAGGTCCGTAAGATGTGTTGTGTAGTGTCAAGTGTCAGGAACTGTCATGTGGTGTGTCTAGTATAAGGGTAAAGGCTTTTCCAGACTGACCGACCTCTTTTGACCTCTGAGTTTATTTCGGCATTTCTTCTCAGTTGTCAGTCACCTATCTTTTGCTAACTCAACCATTACTCTAACAGAGAAATCCCCATTTTTATTGTTTTAAAATTGGCTAAAGTTCAGTAAAAAAGGCTTCATATTTTAACACTATTTCAGAAAATATGCTTGGCGTTTTGATGTGAGCCTTAAACATATAAAAGAAAAGAATGTGGTTTCAAATTTTTCATATTTTTTGTAAATCTTCCAAACCAGTTTTTTTTTTACTTTTACAATTCCTACGCATACAATTTGTCGCATCGTCATAAATAAAACTCAAAATTGTCACATATGGAATCGAAATACAAAAGTGCAGTATTTTACGACAGTCGTACAAATGTTAATGATACTCCTCGTTCTTTAGTAGAGTGATTATTACGCGAATTACTTCGAAGAAGGTAAAACTTAAGTGGCAGAAATGTATGTCATTTTAATTTGATTACGGTAGATTGATGAAATGGACCAATTTGGGGCGAATTATTGCTGGTATATTGACAAGAGTTTTTTTGTTCGTTAATGATATTAAAATTGAAGTTATAGTGAATAATTAATTATTTATGCTTGGATTCTGTATTTTACTGACCAACTGGTACGTCGTGCAATTTAAACTTGTGTAGGTATCTTCCCTATATCAAAAGTAATATTTTTACATACCTAACTCAATATACGAAACCTTAACTTTTTCTTATCCTCAAGCTTCATAAAGGTTTACTTCCTTATGAAATGAAACTTATGTAAACTTTTATAAGGTTTGAAATTTTATATATTTGATTATATTAAATCACGCCCTTGAAAACGGTTTCGTAAATATTTCGTGCATGCAAAATCGAATCATTTGTGGTTGAGAATCGCTATGAAAATGAATTCCGGACACTGTGAAAAAAAGTGGAAATCTAACAATGACAACGATTGTTGAAGTTAAAATATATAAGGGATTGAAATGCGCCACCGATACGTCACATACCTAATAATCAATTACGTATAATTTTGGTCTTTTGGCTATCGTTATCGTAGATCGAATTTCACTTTGTAAAAACCCAAGATTATTCATTCTCAACTTAGAATAGACTGGCGCCTTCTTATGTTCTAACATATTTCTATTTATATCCCGTGTCTCGGGAAAGTAGCGGCTAAGCTGAGCCGTATATATAGCTAACTGGTACATTTATTCTGTTCGACGCCGCTTTCCCCGCTTATCTGACGAGGCTATTATTGGAGCTGTGTACTTCTTCAAGCAAGCTTAGATAGATTGATTGTAATTGGAATGAAGGTACTAATAGGAACACTTTTCCAAGTCAAGACTAAATGAGTGTGTGTATATTTCTTCTTTCTAAGTTAAGACCGGAACACTGGTGAGTTGGGGCAGAATGATGATGATGAAGATGAAGACCCGAAATCTTTTAGTTATATAATGAGTAGAAAGGTCAGAGACAATATGGATGGTTTGCATGAGGAATGAATGTCATGAAAGAAAAAGGAGTGAATGATAGCGTGACGATTGACAAGAGGCGCAATTGGAAAAAGGTAAAAAAATTAAGGGAATGACAAGCGAAATGTTATGTAACTAATCCCTTATATTTTGCTATTTCGACGATCGCCTTCACTAATAGGGTTCACTAAGGTCTCTCTTTCATATTTCATTGAAAGAGTTTTTATTACTCTGAGAATGAATTACATGAATTTAGAAAATAATATGGAAAGAAAATCGTCTACCAGTTCTATTTGTCTTCTTCTCATTTGATTTGCATATATGGATAAAATATAAGCTAGTTTGGTAAGATAAACAAATATCATCAGTAATCCTTGATTTTTCATTTTTTTGTTCTGCCGCAATACTTATTCATGTCCCAACCATGTCTTCAAGCAATTAATAACCACTGCTAAAAGAATTCGCATTCTTGGCAGCACCGCAAAGGACTCGGGATTTCTTACTCACGTTCTTTAAAATAACACTGAGTCATGACTGTTTTATGCGACTGGTCCTTTGCACTGAGACATTTCTGTGATTTGTCAATATTATTGTAGTATTGATGATTGTGATATATCTGTGATAGCTCATGGCTTAATAATAACAGCTGCACGAGTCGATTTTCAAGATTAAGCAACGCTTGACGAAGGCGGTCCTTGGATTGTTGACTATCGTAACATACCAAAATTCTTTCATTCCTTTGAGATAGTTAATCTATTTGTTCCGGCTGTCTTTTTTAGATCTTTGGCAGCCGTTACGAGTAGTAAAAAGCGAAGAAATGATGCATAGCTGCATCCGAGTCAAGGATAAATTTGTATGAGTGGTACCGCGGCCCTCGCGCAAGCAACTAAAGAAACACGGACGATTTTTAGTCAGTAAAAGTCTGACTCGACCATCCGCTCCACCCAGAGTGGGAGAAATCATTGAATAATATCACCACCACAAAAAAATTTGCATCCAGTTAAACTGTAAGGTGACTCCAACATATCTGGAAAAAAAGTAGGCAGATGAATGGTTCATAAATCCATTATGATTCCTAAGCACACAAGAAGAAAGGTTCTGAATCCCAGCCAAATCTTGTAAATATACGCGATATCTTGATATCTTGATAATCGCACTAATCCGCATCCCTAATGGCATTTTCGGATTACTGAATTGTAAAAATCAAGATAAAATAATAAAGTTACCATAATGTGCCAAACTAATAAGGCCGGACTACTGGATGATGCCGAATTGTTTAGACTGTACTTTATTTCGTACTAGCTGTCCTACGCGGCTTCGCTCCCGTCAACTGGCTACCTACATGAATGTGGCGTAGCTTTAATCGCTTACGCAGCGCACGCAACGGAAGCTCTCAAAAAGGAATATTTTTCCCCGTTTCTGCAACATTTTTCCTTTATGCCCCGCTCCTATTGGTCATAGCGTGATGTTATATAGCCTATAACCTTCCACGATAAATGGACTATCCAACACAAAAGGAATTTTTCAATTCCAACCAGTAGTTCCTGAGATTAGCGCGTTCAAACAAACAAACAAACAAACAAACTCTGCAGCTTTATAATATTAGTATAGATTATGAATTTAAGGTTTCATATCGTAATTTGAATCCAAATATATAAAAAATTTTGATAATTGTATTTATGATTCACCCAAAAATTATGCGAAAGGTTACTGGCCATATATTGCTATTTTTTTAATCCTGCCTTTTGTGTTATATTTTTGGGAAGAACGACAACCAGGAAATCTTTTTTTTATCAGGTCTTCCATTTTGCCTCAATATGGGAGACTTGAGTTATAATCTTCTATCTTGTCCACTTTTAATAGTTGTTTACTCCTTGCTAACTTCTTCAATAATTTGGCTTTCATCAATAATTTTAGTATCAACATTTTGAATGTATTTGCCAATTTACTTCTAATATCATAAAAGGGATCCTTGCCTACTGTATGCATTGTCACATCTTATCTACTATCTCTATCAAGGCAAGTAGATTATCTATGAAAGATATATTGTGCGACAACTATAAAACTTTTTGCACCTTATCTTCAATGATAAGGTATAAACAATTAAAACTTAAGTGCATCGCTGTCATTGAAGTGATTTAGGTGTGTTAAATCATAAATGGGTTACTTACTGATTTTGTTGCAGTGTATAAAAACATAATATTGTCAATCCAATAGTGTTATAACAGCAAATAGTAATATAACCTACAGTTCCATATTCGAAGGACAGATAAGAATATGTTAATTATATGTAACGAAAAAGGAAAGGAAAGAAAATTTGTTTTATTTGTCACAGAATTAAACTCGTGTGAGGCTATTAACCACTATTTCATTTATTTGAATTCTAATAAATTCATGGCTGCTAATGTCCCAACATCAAAAAAACTGCGAAATTTAGAATGTCCCTCTTTGGATGATGGATTGGAAGCCACCTACCACTTCCTCAAATGTCATCCTGAAGCCTATTCTTGTAAGATTAGCGCTATTCTTGGCTCTCATCCATTTGCTTAGCATTCGAAGTATATTTCATTAAAAAACTAAAACCAACATGAGTACTGCATAGCCTTTCCCAAAAATCCATTCCAACCCGATGTAGCTGAGTACTAGTATTTTACATGGAGCAATTGCATATGACTTCCACAACCCAGTAACTAGCTAACATGATCATTGTTGGCACGGCTAGAGTCAGATTTCATAAATTTCCTTTCGTAGTTGTTTAAATATCGTCAAGAACAAACTACTTTATCTCGTCTTAGATAACTATTTTGTTATAATCCTTTCCTTCTTTACACACATGGTCGCTAATGTCAACGATAAGACCGTCGTCTATACACATATTATTTATTTGCTTCCTTTTTATATGTGCAATAATCTATCTTCTAGCCCAGTCCAATCTATCATTGCTATCTAGTACTAATCTTTTTCGCTTGATAGCGTCATATTTTTAGCTCGCTATCTCTTTGTCAATAACATCACTCTTAAGTGTCAGGTTCATAATATCAAGCTGTTTATTTAAGGCTGAATATCTTAGCGCTATGTCAATATGGGCGTCAGCATCCGTTGTAGGTTACTGTCAGTTCTAAATCTTGTGGTCTAGCTGAGATGTGGGTTTGGCTTTTGAGTTGACAGATGTCGAAGTGTTTCCATAAATGTTAGATTTTAAATTTATTATAGACAAAGAATAAATAATGTTGCTTATAAATGTTAAAAACTGGTGTTGTGTTTATATTTTCTTTTATTGTTTGGTTTATGCTGGCATACTCCTGTCCTTACGTTGGTTGGTTTATGTTACTCGGTGTCGACGCAACAAGTTTTCTTACTTCATTTTTGACTGACAGCTGACACGCTATCATTAAGTCACTATATACCTGTCGTTCCTCACTTAATCCATCTAATGGTTCTCCATTGCATAAAGTTGTCAATTTTCAAGGGTACTTTCCTTACCAAATAAGTTAATTATTATTTTAATAACCTTATACTTCTTTCCTTTAACGTCGAGGAACATTCGTTTCAAGTTTATTTTTTGTTAGTATATATATATATATAAATATCTTTATTGTAAAACGAGCAAAATACATTTCACACATCATAATATCATCACAAGTACATTAAGTTAAAAGATCATGATGAACCCTAACGTCTAAATTTGGCCGAGCCTGTATCTTAGACATTAGTAGCTTCCAATGTTGTAACAATCAGAGATGAGTAGGTACTTATAGTATGATTATACATTACAAGGCAAACATTTATATTAATAAGAAATTCATATGCTCAGTGTACAATGTGGGTAGATTTGTTACTATCAAGTGTTATAAAAAGCAAAGTATGAGTGGTACCCTACATCCGACCAACCATAACAGAAACAACAAAATGTACGAACTTAGGCAATTTTTTGAAAACATGATATTGATAATTTTATTTAATAACTTTTCTGTTTTCTTGTTTTGTAATATGTTTACGTACGTTTTTTTTTTATTTATTATAGGCTCGCGCTTGACGACTATCTCACCTGATGGAAAGCGATGATGTGGTCGATGATGATGATGTTTTACGTGTAATTAATTATATTTATAGATTTATAATAATAATATGAATTCACTAAAATAGGTTTCAAATTTATAATTAAATTATTGATTTTCTGCACTTTTTATAACAATTTTTTTATAATTATTTTAAAATTACAAATAAGTTTTCTACGCTGTCATAACTTTGAGATTTCAGCTAGGATATTAAGACCTTCTTGTATGAGTGTTGATTTAATGGATATATTTTTATAATATTATTTAAATTAGTTTCCTTTTAACTTTTTGTTATTCCTTAACTATTATTTTCTTTTCATCGGGTAATACCGCTCTTGTTTAATTTGCCTAAAATAAATTTATTTACATTTTTCTTTTTTTCTTTCTTTACAGGATGACAATTCTTACGTTTATTCTTAAATTGCTTTAGTAAGGCAGATTTGTGTGTTGTGGTTCGTCATTCGTGGTCAGTGATCATCATCATCATCCTCCAATTCATCTGGGATCGATCGTACATCTCAATTCGCTGTCATCTCGATAGACACTTCCTCTCCATCCATATCATCTTCAGTGGTGGCAGTATTGTTTTCTGTTACAATTTAACATAGTGTAAAACGTCGCAATCCTGGGAAAATTCCTATGTATCTAACTAGAACAAAGTATTGATACCTTGTTGTTTTCACCAGATCACAGCTTACCGTGTGTTAGCTGATTATCTTGCAAATGTGTGTCACGGATTGCGGTTAGCACACAATATAATATTGTAATGAGATATACGCCAAGTTATTACGGTGATAAATGTGGAACTGAATAAATGTGCATTATGATCTGTTCTAGAGTGTATGGAAGGTGCGATAATGCAGATATTATAGTGTTCTTGAGAAAATGTGTGCTGTTTTGAGATTATAGTGGGTTTGTAAGGGGAAGTGATTATCAATAAGTATTTTATCACGATTTATTTGTTGTTGCGAATATGATATGGGACTTTATGGCAGTATTTGATCGCCAAATTTCTATTTTATATATTACTAGCTGACCCGGCAAACGTTGTTTTGCCATAAAAACATCAAGCATTCATTTTTTGAAACATTGTAATTTTATCCTACCTATCTACCCTACCTACCCTACCTACCTACCCATATCTTTTTTGTTTTTAAATCTGCCCTGTATTCTGGCGAACAAAAAAAAAAAAAAAAATTAAAATCGGTGCTGCCGTTTTTGAGTTTTAGCGAGACTAACGAACAGCAATTGATTTTTATATATATAGATGGTGTTTTCTGGAACGGAATTTTGAAGTAAAGAGACAAAGATTTCGTAGATATTATATCACGTCACTTATGTGAATGGTTCATTTGTTTGAACCGTTATTACTGTAAGGAAAATACAAAGTTCAGAAAAGAACAAATTTAAACTTTAAAAAAATACACTCAAATTCTCAATACAGAAACCGGAAATTTCTGAAATTAAAATCATAAGATCAACTATTATTATCTGAATTGGGCAACGTCCCAAAATGGCTATGAATATGTAGCTCAATCCTATTTAGGGAGTTCAATAGACCTGATGATTAAAACATGAACATCTTTAGGATATGGTCCATCCCGTTACCCAATCACATAATGACCTCTAAAATGGACATGATGTTACATCTGCATGTAATTATACTTGTATATAGCCCATTATAATATTGAATGTATAAGCGGAAGCCAGTACTTAAGTACATTGTGATTTGATTCAACGAATGTATCATATGTGTGTGTGAGTTTGTATATGATGTGATTAGAAAGATTATATTTGCGAGTATAACGTGTAAGAATACGACACTTCTGATGCGAGCCCGTACGTATTTATAGACGTTATTATAGACGCAGCAGCTTTAAGAGATGGTATTGAGACTTTCCATGCAAACCAAGCTTGTCAGTGAGTATAAAACTGAAGTCTGAGGCCGTAGTACAAGTTTTTTAACGTTCTTGATCGCGTAAATGTAAACGAACTCTTATGTCAATTTGAAAACAAAATAAGAAGTTTCACTTTACTGTCACCAGACGGCGCTTATCCAGTTTCAATCTAAGTTTTCAATACAAATTGACATTTACTGATAACTGTCATGGCTACCACAAATTTGCGCTAGCACAAGTATATAATAATCAATGGCGTCTAGTCATTTCGTGATCTGCGCCAAAATTTTACTTATGTTCGATAATATCTATTATATCTGCCTCGTTAGTCTAGAAGTCGCAAACGCTCCTGCTGACCATGCGGTCTTAGATTCGATTCCCTGGTTGAGTAGCAGCCCGGAATCTGGACTTGTGACCGTGTGACCCAATCACATGGGTCCTTAAACATAACTAGCGAAATTTTGGTGTACTGTGGATCTCTGCCTAACGCTTTGGGTTATTCGTGATGTTATGATGAACGCCCCCTGACATTTAAACCCACTGTTACAACTAGTCCCTTAGGTGCTCAACCTTGTTCATCACAGAAGTGTGTCAGTAAGGTCTCATTAGAATACAATGGTGTCGTTATGGAGGTATTCAGTGCAATCTGGTCGACGCCTCGTTAGTGTTAGATGTCAGTGGAACTGATATATAATGTCAATGTAATGTGTGGTATGGAGATCAGATACATGAGGTGCTGTGGGTGGTAAGACACTTATTTGTGACTGGTTTATGAATGCTAGTGCGCCATAAAATATTATATGAGTACCTTCTTTGCAATCTTTGTATAGTCATTGTGTTTTAATCATGTTTTGAGTTGTGCTTCCCTTTTTCTTCAGAGCACGGCGTCAACTCACACGCTGTTGGCATAGCAATAGGGATGTTTCCTGGGTATAAAAATGATAATTCTATTAAGATTATCAAATAATATTAGACACTTACTTTTTGCTTTATAAAATAATAAAAAATACAAAGATAAATCGCGTCAAAGTTCAGGAGTGGGGGCTTGTGACGTCACTTTGTCAGTAAAAGTGCAGCACGGCGTGACGTAACACGATATTTCAACAGACTGAAAAAAAGAAATAATACGTGTCCAATATTTTTAGGTTATCTAACTGATGGACTAAATTGTTTTTTTTTTGTCATCTATGTTATTCTGTGCTTACACAGAGCATCCTTCTTCATAATTCTGGGCTCATTCCATCGATCGTTGAATGTCAGATTTTTTTAATGCTAGCAAGCATATTCTGTCCATAACGTTGCTACTAAAGTTGTCAAAAAATAAAAGGCCCGTTTTGACAGCTACGAAAATACTTAGTAATAATTAAACTTAATGCTTGCGAATGATACTCGTTGTTATAGTGTATGGGTAACATAGTAATTAATTAGGATTATGAATTTGATTTTTCAATTTCTTACGTAGAAAGTTATCGCGGCATGTAAAATGAGAAACATCGACGGACTTCTTAGATTATGACGACTTTAGTGGGGCACAGGCCTCCTGCTAGAGGGAAATATTAATTTCAATGCAAATTTTACATACGTACGTAGATATACCTCTTGTATATCACAAGAGGTATACGTAGACTAAGGATAATAAATGCCTGTTACTTTCCTAATCTTAATTTTCGACTGTCATCAAAAAGGTTTTAAAAACCTTTTATCCTTAACATCTTACAGACATAGAAACTCACTCCCTCAATTCACATGGCGAGGGTAGGATACTGAGGTGTATAAAATCATAATATGATATCATTAAATTCAATTTATTCTAAGTCACGAAAACTGGTGAGACAAGAATTTGCACTTAGCAAATATTTAGGGCGATGACTTACTAGATCTTTTGCTTAAGGTTGCCCTAGTCAGTCATTCTTCCATACGTAGACATCATTCTTCGTAGTATGGTGATTACTCCACTGTGTGACGGTGTTAGCTCAAAATAAAAAAAAAATATATCAATTTGTCTCATCATCATATAGCCCTGTATGGAAACAAAAAAGTAAAAAAAAACGTTTATTTGAAAGTTATTAGCGTCGAAAGTGCAATATTTCAACACTGATTTCAACTTTCGAAACAGTCACCACACAGGAATAGACTAGCAGTTAAAAAAATGCAAATAATTTTATTTTAAACAAATACACTCAGTATTTTTTTTATGATTCTCATACTCCCAAAGGTCCCATTATCCATTTATTATTTTTATACCATGAGTGTGTATTCGTAACTTCTTACTGCTCATCACAGCGTCTATCCCATTCGTAGGTATTGTCGGATGAGATAGCATGCATTTTAACCGCGGCCACAAAAAGTTCGTGCCGCCGACTAGGGCAATCTTAAAGATATTATGCGTTTGATCCTCAGGTTTTACAATAACATGTTTTTGCGTTTCACCTCATATATATCTTGTGACCGGTTGATGGCAATAGTCTCGCCCTGTATTAGATGGGACTGTAATAAAACTAGCTACATAAAACTGAGAGATCTGCCAATTTTTACCCGACTGCCGAAGGAGGGTAATGTATTTATCAGACTATGTATGTGTGTATATTCGTTCCTGTGTGGCGTTCTAGAGACCAAACGCATTGGCCGATTTAGATGATTATTACGTCAATCGATTCGTCTTAACCCTGCGGGTGTCACTGGCTACATCAAAATTGGAAAATAGAAAAAGGGCAGATTTTGGGCGCCATATTGTGGGAGAACATTTTTTTTTTCCTGTCCCATCTTGTTGCGTATCAAAATAAAGAGTTTTAAGAGGTGATTACAAAAATATAAGACTTATATATTTAAATGTACCTAATTCTAAAAAAAAAAGGCTAGAAAGATTTTTTTTTAATTGTCATTGAAATTGACATTGATTGTCATTCTTTTCGTGTATTAAAATGCCTTGTAACTTATCGTATTTACGTAATTTTTACTGTATTACATTTTCTTCTAAACAGACTACACCAGTCACCTACTGAACATGTATATTATGTTCAATAGGTGACTGGTGTAGTCTGTCTTCTGCAATCTCACAACTTGCTCTAAAAACTAACCACAGCTCTCTTTTGTTACTAGGAACGCAGTGTCTACAGGAGTGACATCATAGCCTTCGCCCTCATGAACGACGTCGTCGCGATCATCTTCAGCTGCGGACACTATGTGAACAATTCAAGATGCTGCTCAAACTGTGCAAGTCATGCCAGTAGTAAGTATCTATATCTAAGTTAACGTTACCTTTTTATCATTACAAGCTTAATATTATTTAGCTTTTGTATGTTTCCGACAACTAGTTCGAGATTTTTCAAGCACGTCATGGCACACGATTTAGCTGAAACTTTGCCTACTTATATTAATTTAGAAACATTGAAATAATTTATGGTTCTAGGGAATACCAAACCGCACTGGGCCTGGGTGAATTACGGCCCATTCCCTCTTCACAAAGAGGAGGTCTGTGTCCCACCAGTGGGAGCGTTAAAAAAAGGCTGGTGATGATGATGATGTGATGATGGAGCTGGTCTCGTGATGGAGCCGGAATGTAGCTTAGCAACTCCTCAACCAGACAAGATAGCACCAAGTTACAATATGTTAGGAACTAACTCTTTGTTTTCTTCGTGCAAGTAGGCCTAAAAGTTTTGAAAAGATTTTTACTTTTAATTATTATTTTAATACTACCCTGGATTTCTCTCACTGCAGGGGAATGGCCTCTCTACTGTCCTTCTGCGGGTTATTTGGGAGCAGTAATTTTCAAAGGAGTCTAATTCTCCCCGCCATCTCCACCTGTGACCAAATGGGGTGTGAGCTTGGTCCGTTGAAAACTAGCTTGAATATCATAAAAATGCGACTAATAGACAGAAACATCGACTTTATACTGACATCTAGGCAAGCGACGCCGCTAAACAAGCCTAAACTAGGCCGTAATAACTGCAATTATGTAGTCAAGTATAATTTACCCATCATCTGTTATTAGGCAATTCATTCCTCCATATGTGGGTGAAAACAATCGCAGATGTTTTCTCAAGGCTTTTTCTGAAGCACGCAAAACTACACAATGCGGTTTTCACGAACCTTTAGAAAGAATTACTTCGGAGTGACTAATTGTGTTTAATGTATTAAATATTTTTTTAACCATCTTGCCAAAAAGAGGAGGTTCTATGTTCGACTTTTGTGTATTTTCACTGATTTTTCCGTCAATTGTAGACCGATTTTGAAAATTCTTTTTGTTTGAAAGAGTTTGTTCCCAAATTGGTCCCATTTAAATTTGGTGAAGTTCTGATGAAGAACTTAACAGAAGTCTTCAATAAATAACAGAAAATTGCCCGGGATTGCTGCAATAGTATATCTGTTTATTGTTTATGCTTTTCATAACATAACATTACGCCGGTACGGTCTAAAGGGATACGCAGATGTGTGCAGTTCACCTTGGTGCACTCTCATTTCACCGGTTATGTTCAAGTTACAGGATATTCGGGTAATCTAGTCTGGCATTATAGGTACCGTACTATAGAACTTGCCTAGTAAGTGCAACAATAAAAAAAAAAAAAAAAAATCTTTTTTACAAAAAAATACAATTGACTTTCAAATGAAAACACTACGAATTGAGAAATATCTTTTTTTTCGGCAGTAGGTGTCAAATAATAAAAAAAAAACTAGCCAAGTACGTGTCAGTTTTGCATATTTAGGGTTCCGTACCAAACCGCAAAATCAAGTTGTTTGTAATGGGCAAAATGAGGGAATTTCAAAGAAAAATCTGATTTATCAATATATTGGTATGTTTGGTAAAATATACGTAATTATAAACATTATCAACAAATTTCAAGTTCATAGGTCAATGAAAAGTTAAAAAATTCTTCGGAACAAAATTTTGTAAAAAAAGCTGACTTGGTGGCTTCTCATTCCTTTTGCCTTACCTAAAATATTTTTGAAACAAAAAATACAGTACTTATCTACTGAATGAGTTATAAACAACGATATCCCACTCGATTGGGTAAGTCAAACTTTTTTTACGCTCCCCTTTGTCTGTATGGCTTTGGGTCAACAAGCGAAAATTTGAAGACTGTAGCTCCAACCGTATGGCTGTAAAACCTATTTGACATACGACGGACAGACACGTGAGTGACAGCAACAGGGCTCCGTTTGGACCCTCCGGGTATGGAATCCTAAAACGAAAACAGGAACAATGGCTGTCAAAAAAGAAAATATTTTTCACTTTGCAGTGTTTTTATTTGGAAGTCGTTTTTTCAAAGTTTTTTTAATAAATAATACTCACTTTTTCCCGTAGCTTCACTCTCGTGTCATAGTCCAGGGGAACCGTGTATTTGCTGGGAAAAGAAGTAACCTCTATTTTCTATATATAAAAGCGAAAAGTCACTAACTCACTCACCACGAAACATCGAAAACCGCTTGAAATATAAAGATGAAATTTGGTAGGGAGGTTCATCAAGTGACGTGAGTGCGCACTAAGAAAGGATTTTCGGAATTTTGGTAAAAGGGTGTTGAAAGTTTGTATGAAATTTCTACAGTTTGTAAATTGGACACGTGAAATTTAACATTTACGCTCTTGATTGATAAAAAGAATTCATTTATTTATTGGTATTTGGCAATTCAACCCGTAAGAAGGTAAAAAGACGGTTGAAAGAATAAAAGACGAAAAAGACAAAGAGAAAAAAAAGACAAAGAGGTAAAAAAGGGTTGAAAGTTTTTCGAAATTCAACCTTTAAGGGGGTGAACCTTAAAATTCATCTGTAGGATAAAAGACGGATACGCGAACGAAGTCTCGGGCAGAGTGCTAGTCCTATATAAAGTACTTCCAGTCTAACCGGATTCAGCTGAGTACCAGTGTTTTACTAAAACAGACTGCCTATCTGACCTACAAAAACCAGTAATAGGGTAACACGATACCCCTTGGCGAGACTGGTTTCAGATTTTATAGCTTTTAACTACCGTAATGACTGTCAATGATCTTGAAATGACGGCCGGATACAATGGCTTAGGGCTGTTACGCACTACAACCGATCCGTGTCCGTGAAATTTCGGTTACGTAGTAGCTGCACTTTTTGCAGGGAAGCTTAAGCACCACATCTGAACTCTATCTGTCAAAATTCAAAACTTTTTAAACTCGGAACTCAAATCCCGGTCACGGATCGGATGTAGTGCGTAAAGTCCTTCTCCCGAGTCCGCCTCGGCAAACGTTGCTTAATCCCGAAGATCGACCCATGCGGCTTTTATAACTTAGCCAGGAGACCCTAATGAAATGTACTATCATAATAGGTTAGTTGACAAAAAAAACTCTATTAAGTCCGTCAGTTGGATAACCTAAAAATATTGAACACGTATTTTTCTTTTGCCACGTAAACAAAAAAACGGCCAAGTGCGAGTCAGACTCGCGCACGAAGGGTTCCAGTATCGCAAAAAACGGCAAAAAATCACGTTTGTTGTATGGGATCCTCCACTTAAATATTAATTTTATTCTGTTTTTAGTATTTGTTGTTATTATGTTAGCGGCAACAGAAATATATTATCCGTGAAAATTTCAACTGTGTAGTTATCACGGTTTATGAGATACAGCCTGGGGACAGACAGGCAGACGGACAGTGGAGTCTTAGTAATAGGGTCCCGTTTTTATCCTTTGGGTACGGAACCCTAAAAATAACGATGCTACAATGCGTTGAAATATCGTGTGACGTCACGGTGTGCTATACTTTATACGGACAAAGTGACGTCACAAGCCTTGAAGCCTCACATCTGAACTTTGATGTGTTTCATTTTTGTCAAATTTTATTTATTTGATAAAGCAAAAAAAGCGGGTCCAATATTATTTGATAATCTCACTGACGGACTAAATAGAATTATTCCGTAATATATTTTTTTCTACCCAGGAAGCATCTCTATTAATTTTAACCTCTAGTTAGCTACACTTCCACATCTCTCTACCACACAGATGATCACGCAACAATAAGTGTCTCACTCTGATACCGTCACTCACTGTCAAGATAAGTCCACATCCGACGCATATCTCCTTAGTACACACTACATCACACCAGGGAATTGTACTGTGGAATGTACTTGGTTTTTAAAAGTGCTTAATAGTGGTTCTGTGTACTTTGGGGGCGCTCCTAGTGAAACCAGGATCTATTTTGGAGTAATTGTGTGTGATACAAAAATTTTTGTTGAAAAATTACTTAAAAATATAAGATTGTGTGTGATTCTGTGAGTTGAAGTCATATAGGTTGTTCTTCTTGATGGAGAAAAGGAAAGAGGAGAGGGGGTAAATATTGCCTAATAGTTTTTTCCCACAGTTTCGGTCCCAAGGTCTATCCCACCGAAGAGCAGTGGTGGCCCAGTGGTAACAACCGCGACTTACAAGTGTAGGTCGTAAGTTCGAACCCAGGCAGGCGCTTTACTTTGTTTAAGTTATTTCATCACCACTGCTCTCAAAAATGACGAAGGGAAACATCATGAGGAAGCCAGCATGTCCTGTCCATTCGAAGATATTTGACATCCACCAACCCGCACTGGGCACGCGTGGCGGATTACAGCCTATTCCCTCTCACAGAGAGAAGGCCTGATCGCACAACGGACCAAGTAGGTGTCTAAGTGCGAAGTAGGAGGTCCACCTATCCTATCCAACAGGTAGCTGCTCGTCTGTGGAATGCATTGCCCGACCCAATAAAACGCGCCCAGTCATTGCCTGTATTTAAAAGACTCGTAAAAGACCATTACCTGTCACTGTGATTGTCGTTGGTCAACATTTACTTACATTGCCTATATATATTGAATATGTATGTATTTATGTATATATTATACAACATATGTATGTATTTGTGTATCTGTAATAATATTATTGTATAATTATTAAAGTAAATATTCGTAATTTTGTGTGTTACACCAATGGCAACCCCATTTCATGTCCAGGCTATCACTATCCATTCCAGGTTGCCTGGAAGAGATCGCGGTAAGCGATAAGGCCGCCCATTGTATGTATTTTATTTTTAAGTTTCCTTTTCTATGTCTTAACTTGGTGTACCTACAATAAAGAATATATAAATAAATAAATAATAATAAATAAATACTGTGCTTTTTCCAGGATTCAAGGTATTAGTCTCCACTAGTGTTAGACACAATGAACCCGAAGTGAGTCTATGGAACTCAGTGATAGTGTAGCTTTCTTTCAGTAAAAGAATTTTCGTATTCGGATGAGGTCTTTCAGAAAATATAGAAAGAAAGTATTTATTTGCCAAAAAACGACATACAAACATTAGAAGATTTTGCTTAAATTAAACCCTTAACGATAGTATTAGTAGTTCTGAAATTATGTTGGTAAAGAAAAGTTAAAATAAAATAACTAATCTGAGTATAAATAAAAGCAGATGCATGTCGTGGATGTGGCAAGAATGCCGTGGGGGACCCACAACATGGTGCTGATTTTCAGTGGTGGCCTAGGACGTTACGTACGGAAACGAAGTCTGTTGTGTATGTGAAAATAAATAAAGTAAGATAAAATAAAAAAATAAACATACTCCATCATCAAGAAATAAAACCACAAGAAAATAAAATAGTTGTACCGCGTAATTCGTTCTCAAAGTGATTGTGAGTCTGTCATTAAATGTTGTTCAAATTGTATCTTTTGTTATTGTGCTACTAACATAGGTATAAATTTGTATTGTTACTAACCCTATACCATATATATACTAGACAGATATATACACCAGACTGGGGGGGCCTTGTCGCCTTAAATAAATGGATTAATAATAGATCAGAACTGTTATAAAGCTAAAATATCTTTTCGGTCTATGAGCTAAACTTGTTATCAAGTGTGGACAGTCATCTAATGACGTACGGTGTTTATGCAATAGATTATCTTACAGCTAAGGAAATAAAGGTGAGAAAATAGAACTATTGATACAAATAATTTAATCTGTACTGGTGATGGCTTCTACTCTATACTGGTGATGACGTTGTGGTGATGTATAAATCCCACAGTTCCTGGTCTTGTCCCAAAAATCCAGGTAACCTTTAAAGGTTTCCTTAGGAGGTAGACTGAGTTTCTTAAAAGGAAATGATCGCTATACGAAGGTTACAAACAGACAAATGCGGGTTGGCTCCTGTGATTGATTGACCGATTTTTCTACAGCCAATCGCACCATTTGACTTGCGATTGATTTGAAACGCGTCTTCATCTTCTCAAAAAAATCCAAAAACTGCAAAGTTTTGGGATTTTTTTCCCTTTTTTGCTCTAAAATTCATATACTATGCGTCTTTCGACAGTGAACATTCAGTATTTTTTTTAAGTTTTTTAAAGGATAATGGGAAAAAATGTTTGGATCTTGGTCCAAAAGCCTCCATTGACGATACTTGCGGGAAACGGAAGTACATATTTGTCATATGATTCTGACAAAAGATCCGTCCGAGGATTATTTTTAACCGGCTTACCAGGAGGAGGATCGACTTCATGTTTGGTTTTTTTTTTTTTTGTTTGTTCACAGATATCTCCATCAGTTGTGGACCGACTTTGAAAATTCTTTTTTTGTTTGAAAGAATACGTTCCGAAATTGGTTCAATTTTAATTTGGTGAAAGTCTGATGAAGAACTTCGAAGATATACAACAGAACGCTTCAATAAATTACGGCAAATCTCTCGAGATTGCTGCAGTCGCATGTTTGTTTATTGTTTATACCATTTCATAACACAACATCACGCCAGTACGCACTTAAGGGGTACGTAGATCTCTCATTTCACCAGTTAAGTCGGTGTCTTTCATAGGTACCAATTTATTGCGTTGTGGACCCCGAATTCAAAAATAAAGTTATTTTTCACTTTGTAGTTTTTTTTATTTGGAAGTCAGTAGTATTTTTTGTAAAAAGATTTTTCACTTTTTAGTTGTACTTACCTAATAGGCAAGTTGTTTAGTAAGGCGTGACTTGGATTAGAACATAGGACTTAAGTAGTACGTTATAGTGGAATAAGTTTCAAGTTGAAACGCGTGCACGGGGCACGCAGCACTAACAAAGATAATTTGGTTCAAATAAATGTCACTAGATGGCACGATATGCATCGATTTGTTATTGAATTATGTGTAAAATTAAAAAAAAAATTAATCATCTCTCCTAAACACAAATTTATGAAATATTGGGCTCTTAATTCACAGTTCAAAGATCATTTAACCGGATCATTTAAAATTGATTCCGAAAGATGGCACGGTTTTAAATTTCTGAGGCATGCAGCTCGATTTTTTAAATTTGTATTGTAACACATTTTGATATGAAACTGTCAAGACTTGCAAAAAATACTATTAAACAAATCGTCACTGTATTTAGAGAAAAAAAATAGACACGAACCGAGAAAACCCTTTTACTTGCATGTCGCTGATAACCCCATCTACAGCCGTGGAACTGAACCGAATAAAATCGAATTGGTTACAAAAATAATCATCTTAATCAGACGTAAAAAGCTAGTTACATCGGCACGGTTTCTTTGTATGGGATGCGGCATTTGTATGCTAGTATTTTATTATCTGTGACGCGGGCAAACCTGATGGAAAAATTTAGTTTTTGACAATTACAAAATATTCATAAACTTACCTATGCTATTCATCTATATTTGTCTTTGCTCAGTCTTAAAACAAAAGAATTTCTGTGAGAAATACTTTTAAAATAACTCATTCTTTTTCAAAGTCGGCAAAAACTGTCATCTATAGATAATACGCCTATTATGTTTTAATGATTTTTAAATCGTATTAGTGTTGAGACTCAGTGCCTTCGTCACAACAAGACGGAAAAGTCGTGTCACACTTATTACTTATTAGTTTCTGCCATCGATTTCATCCGCATGTAACGTTTTTAGTATCCCGAGAGAACATTATATCGGGATAAAAATTATTTATCTCCATGCCATAAATTTCATCTCGATCCGTTCAGCCGTTCTTGCGTGATTGAGCAACAAACATCCATCCATCGAACATTTCGCATTGATTAAATTGAGTAGGATTATTACGCTTGTTATATATTTGTTCCAATGTGAAAGAATATCAGTTGTGTGTGTCAGTTTGTTTAACCTTAACTCGTAAACAGGTGAGTCAAATTCGATGAAATTTTATTTATGAATCACTGTGAAATTAATGTGTATCAGATGGTTATCAATGCCGTTTTGTACTGAGAAAAGGTTACTGGTATACCTACCTACGTACTGCAGTAATCTATACTAATATTATAAAGCTGAAGAGTTTGTTTGTTTGTTTGAACGTGCTAATCTTAAACTACTGGTTGGAATTGAAAAATTCTTTTTGTGTTGGATAGTCCATTTATCGAGGAAGGCTATAGGCTATATAACGTCACGCTACGACCAATAGGGGTGGAGCATAAATGAAAAATGTTGCGAAAACGGGAAAAAAAATCCTTTTTGAGAGCTTCCGTTGCGTGCGCTGCGTAAGCGATTAAAGTTACGCAACAATCATGTTTGTAGTGTAGGTATGGTAGGATATGTAGGGTAAATGGGTAGGTATGTGCCCTGCCCACTGCCACTTAAGTTTGGCAATTCTTCGGGCTATATCGGTAACCCTGATTCTCTTGCGGATCTCTATATTTCTGATTCGATCACACAAGTAAACTCCGAGCATATCCCTCTTCATCGCCCTTTGGGTGACTTTCTGATGAGGCTTATTGTGAGCGACCACGTATCAGAGCTATAGGTTATCACTGACAACACACACTGGTCTTAGATACTGGTATTTTATTATGTAGAAGTAATAGAAATTTCCTCTTGTCCACAGTTGTCTGGAGACAATGTACTGGAACTGTTGCGAGGAGAGGTTCTGTTTCGACAAGAAGATCGCCACCTACAAGTAAGTGACAAGCATTTACCTACTTTTCCTTCTAGTTTATTCGTGCTCTTCATTGCCAGAGGTCAGAGAAGATCAATGGTCACAGTACATCCTGTTGTCACCTTGACCTGGTCTGACCTGGGAGTAGGTGAATGCAAGAGCGGGTTTTTCGTCCATTTTTCCACATCAAACAGTTTTGCCCGGTTATCGGGCTTTCTTATTCTTATTCTTTATTGTACACAAAACATACAAAGACAATAGGACAGTTTATATAAAAAGACGAACTTTACCCATAGTTGGGTTCTCAAACAGCAAACCTCAGTGGGTCCGTGCCCACTCGACCCACTTAGACTCGACCCGTAGAATAATACCTGGATATTTCTGTTTTGATAGGTGTAAAAAGGTCGATGTTTAATCAGACAGAAAATGACGTTTTAACACTTGCACCAGAGAGAGTGTAAAATTTAAACAATGTTTGGATAAATAAATCAATAATTAAACAACTAAATACTTATCCTTTCTTAATAGTGTATAAGGTTTGTACCTTGTAGTAAAAGTCACAGACTATTGTTAATTAACATTACAATGTTACACCTAGTGGCACGGTGGTATTTATCGAATCAGTCTTTATACGTGATTAGGTTAACAAGTAGTAACTTCTAAAATATAAAATAAAACATGATTGACTTAATATCTCTAAAAAATAAACATAAGGTATTTTAAAGAATACAGAACTAGGTAGGAATAACACAATTAAAAGGTTAAAGTTTACAGCAATCAATACATATAATAAATCTGTAGAAAATTCGTTTTTGTACATCGAAAATATTTCCAAAAAAAATTGCCAGGGTCTTAAAGGAGAACCAACAGAACCCATTTCCAGCATTTTTGGAATTTCTGTCTGTTTTTCTGTTTGTCTGTTTATCTGTTTTTTTGTTTATTTGTGCACGCATCACGTAAAATGAGCGAAACCAATGTAGATAACTTTTGTACAGAAAAATTGTGCGTAACTTGAAGTAAGTGTTCAAGAAGTAAAATATCGCAACATACGCAATTCAGATACACGGCATGTTGAACTCCATATTCGATAGATGGCGTTGTGCATTTCGCGTCATTTTCTGAATGGCGGTGTTAAGATTTGCCGCGGAAGGATGATCATAGAACAAAATTGGTAGGTAGTTTGGGTCCCTAAAACCTCAAAAGTCTGTTTATTATTTATACCATTTCATAACATAACATCACGCCAGTACGCTCTAAAGGGGTACGCAGATGTGTACAGTTCACCTTGGTACACCCTCATTTTACCAGTTACGTTCAAGTTTCATGATATTCGGTTGGTAAATTAGTTAATTTATATCTGAAATAGCCAAGTCAGATGCTTGTTAGGTTCCCAGAGGCGGCTTATTCAACTATGACATCAGAGATGACTACACCCTCATACGAAAAAGAAGAAGATGATATTCGGGTAATCTATTCTACCATTACAGGTACCTACCTAACTAAAGAACTTGCCTATTAGGTACAACTAAAAAGTTAAGGTAAAAGATTTTTTTTGTTTTCGTTTTGGTGTGGTGTTCTGGAGTGTTACTAGATGGCTCGCAGAAAATCTGTCTTTTCTTTTTGTATGAAGTTGATATTCTTCTCCCTAGAGCAAGTAGTATTTTGTGCAGTGAACGCTCCATCTAGGTAGGTAGAAAGGTAAATAAGGTAGGTAGGTCTAGGTAAGTAGAGTAGTTATAGGTAGGTAGGTAAGAAGAGTAGTTAAAGGTAGGTAGGTAAGTGGGGTAGGATAGGCAGTTTACGGGAGCGAAGCCGCGGGCACAACTAGTACAAAATAAACATTAAAAAATAAACTATTTTCTATTATTAATCAAAATACACAACAACACACATGTAAGAACAAAACAATTAAAAGATAACAGTTATTAGTACAAAATATTAAATTTTCATAATCGTAACAAAATATTAAATATTCTATGTATAATAATTTAATACGTTACTTAGAATTAAAATAACACTGCCTGACTGTACAAATGACACTGAATTCGTAGTAAAACATCTGGTATTATTCTTCGGGTCGAGTCTAAGCTGGTTGAGTGGGCGCGGACGCACGTCAGTTGCGTAGAAAAATATGCATATGAGGACAGTATATCCGTAGCATTCAATTGTAGATAAAATATTCAGTTGCCTACCTTATTCTTGGGCTGGCATTTTTATTGGATATTCCTGTCAGCTGGCATGTCCATTGAGTCCTACAAACTAGTTTGGTTAAAAAAGATAACAGGTAAAAATAAAAATTAATCCAAAACCCCACCATTTTTTTTTATTTCATACTTTTAAACTACATACTTAATCTAGTAAGAGACACGCTTCGATCAACAATCTATAGAACATGTAATTATGACAGGATATCTTGCGAAAATGCCCCGATTCAAACAGCCCATAACTTTTGAACGGCTAAACCGATAATTACCAAACATAGTTCACAACACTCGCGATAATGTCCCACCCCAAAATTGGTTCATTCGTTTAGGAGCTATGATGCCACAGACAAATACACAATTATACAAACACGCAGGTACACATGTTAAATTTATAATACCACTTTTTTTCTGTCGGGGGTTAAAAATTATGAAAGAAATGAAAGTTGCGGGCATCCGCTGGATGCGGGACGCACGGGCCCGGTTAATATGGTGACGCCTAGAGGAGGCCTATGTCCAGCAGTGGTCGTCTTTCGTCTGAAATGATGAAGAATAATGATTACCTACCTACCTATATGATCAGGTTTCTTACGTGCCATATCGCTTTAGGTTTTTGTCCAGGTTTTTGTCCAATTCATTTTTATTCAGTATCCAGAATCCACCCAAATGTTCATATGTTCATTGTTTGTTCGGGAGCGAAGCCGTGGGCACAGCTAGTCGGTAATAAATTCATCATATTTCATAATCGGTAGAATTTTTCAAGCACATGACTATTTTTACCTCATCTTTTCCCGACGATCTTCACGGTTCGGTATACCTAATGATAAATAAACGGACAAGTCAACAAAGAGTGACAACTGTGTGACGTCATCTGTCGTGACGCCGAGATTAGGTGAGTGATGGCGATCACTGATAACACGGGTGACTGAATGGGCGTCGATGCTGTTAGTGACCTTGAGATCTTTCAGTTGGTATGCGATGACTGTATTATCGCGGTATAAGTGGATATTCTGATTTAAGACCTTGAAAATGAAACTGATTGAACAAGAATTTAAATATTACAAGTTGTGCAAGAATTAACCATCAGTGTATATAGATGCCAATTTGTAAGGGAAAATACTTGTAAAAAAAAGTTAATTATAACAATAAAAAAACCCGACTGCTTAAAAAGCGAACTAAAAAGACGTAAACAAGAAGAAATTCATGCTGTGCAGTCGGAGGATACATATTCGCGAGCTGGCTGACCGAAACCAGATGTTCGGTCAGATGTGATGTTGTGTTCGGTTTCGGTAGCGCAACTCAAAATTTTTGACTTTTCGACAGTTGCTAACACTGATAAAGCATCACTTTGTTTAGAGATGCTTGTTAGCTTGCTCAACGACGACGTTATGGCTTATGGAATATTAATCTGCGAACTAAAATAGGGACCTTCTAACAATACGAGCCGTGTCCAGAAGTACTGCTTTCTGAGTCAAGCCCTTGCACAGCCGCCTAACGAGAGCCTCCTATTCCTAAGGTGTTGGTCGAGTCTCGTGGCTATTAAGCCATTTGTTACTATTATCATTCATTTATTTATTTTCTGTATAAAATGACTATAATTTTTTTTTATTTATTTAATACTTTAAGTACACAAATGTACAGAGGCGGACTTAATGCCTTCTTTTCTTTTCAAATTGTTAGATTCTTAGATGTAACCTAATTCTGATTAAAGTTTCTTCAGCTTTAATACTGTACTCGCACAATAAAGTAGGCACAATTTTTTTAAATAAAATCTTTCCTTTGATTTATACCAAACGAAAGATTTTATTTAAAAAAATTGTGCCAACTTTAAATGAGGGAATGGTTGAGGTTATCCTCATCCATTACCTCATTTAGAAATTGGAAACAGAATTTTCGTCTTTTAAACAGCAACTTGCTGTTTCCTGCGGCTTCGCTCCCGTAGACCCCACAGAACCGTTCTCAGGATTAAAAAAAGCCTATGTCACTCAGGAATAATGTAGCTTTCTATTAGTGAAAGAATTTTTGAAATCGGTTCATTAGTTTCGGAGCCTGTTCGGTACAAACAAACAAACAAAAAAATATTCCTCTTATTTTTTTTCTTTAGCAGTCATGGTGGTCCAGTAGTATCGGCCACGACTTTCGACTTGTAGGCTGTGAGTTCAAGATTTACATTACTAACCAGGCCTACTTCACTTTGTGTAAATTAATACATCACCGGTTCTCTGAAAACGGTGGGATTTTGATGTCCTTAAACTAAAAATCCTAATATCCCTTACTGGGCCCGCTTGGGAAAATATATAGTCAACACCAGATAACAAAAAAATAAAAGTTGTTAACACCTGTCTACCAGCGTATTCCAATATTTCAAAACGACACGAAAAAAATGTAAAGGCTGTGTTCATAGAAATATAAAATACAGGAGAAGTGGCAAGGGGGCGTGTCGGTGTCCGCGCGACGTGGGCTGACTGAGCATGTCACAGGCAAATGGCCGGTCTCCGCTAAACAGTGCGCTTTCGACCGTCATCGTGAAAAATTACAAGAATGCCGTGTTGTTCAGTGGTTTCTTGTAAAAAGCGAAGCCTAAACCAAAACTTTGTAAATCATAGAATCACTTACAATAAGTGAGTACAAGTATTTCACTATATTTGTCTTTAAAATCATGAAAAACAACAAATCGTAAAATATTTCTTGGTTCTACTATGTTATTTTTGTATTGAAATATCACAGCGACTGTACTATTTTTGCATTAAATACATTGCTTCCTAACCATTACCTAAGTTTGTCGCTAAGTGACTGGACAAGCAATGTAAAAATCACAAAACGATACATCATTGAGCGGATGCATCGCGTAGTACGGCCGCTGCTCCTTGCGACGAGTTAGTGATGTGCTTGTGCAGATCCACTAACGTAGGCTATCGATAACAATGTCGATGACGAATGAAATATTGTTATTATATTTTATTTTCAATCTGTCAACCGTTTTCAACCGGTTGGAAAATCGATGCGAAATAATGTGTATTACTTATTTTGATTATTTTACAGTGTAGTAGAGAAATGCGTAACCAACTTTTTGACAAAAAATGCAACCCCAATAATATCAAAGTGTCAAGTGCTGCACAAATACCTCCACTTTACAGGTCAGTGATTAAACACCATAGCACTAGCAGGGTTCAACAATACCTCCTGTTTCAATTCAATTCAATTTATTTATTTCAAGTTAAACAGACTCATAACATAATAACAATATTAGCAGCACAAAACAATTAAAATTTGCTATATTAAAAATAAATTAAACATTACGCTATGAAAGCCTAAAACAAAGTAACCGGATTTTTGATTGTTTGAATTTTTTGGTTTACTTAATAATTTATATTTTTAGCTGCATATTTGTTTTAACTATAAAAATTTCTGGACAAACCGCTTTTTTATTTATTTTCAAGTAAACAAAAAAAATTGTACAATAATAAATGGGTGAATCGATAAGTTTCCGATTTAGTCAATCACTAGCGTGTATGTAAAATAAATTGCTTTTGCATAGCACAACGATAGCGACCGATGTTTTTGTGTGCGTAATTTGTACGGTGATTGGTATATACACGCTGTGCTTGAAGGGATAAGGTTTATAATTTATTGTGTAGTACGTTCTGATTTAAGAAATGCGTGTGTGTGCGCGACTGCGTATCTATTGCTTTTACTGAACTGCTTGTGTAGTAGTTGCCGTGTGGTAGGGGCAAACTAGAGACACAGGTTTCCGATATATTTTCGTCTATCGGGCATATCTCCTTGTTTATTATATCTATGGCTGTGTTGCTGACACGATCAAAACAAACGTATCGCGGCATTCAGTAATGATTTAATATCTCATAAACGCGTAGACGGATTTATATGCTTTAAACGGATGAATTGGTTCTACGCCTATACCTTTCATTTGAGATCAAAAATATCAAAATATCTCTATAAAAAAAAAAAACTTGTTTTCAAGTTACTTAAGGTACAAGGCGGATCAAAGACTTATTTTTTGTTATCTGTTGGAAACCTTAGTTCACTCCCTCTCGCAGAGCGTAAGCTTATGTCCTAGGTGTGGGAACATTATTAAGAAATGTGGATCTTCGAAAAACCCGCTCACATGATAAAAAACGATGATTCAGTGGGTAACAATAAATCATTTTTTACTCGTCTGATTAAAAACCAAACAGACGGACTTACACAGAAGCTAAAACAAACTGTTTGTATAGCGAGGAATTCACATAGTTTACTTAGTATTTATTTGAAAAAGTCAAGACGTATTTATTTAAACTGATATCTGAGTGTCTACTACTCAAGTCTCTGTAATTTTTCCAACCCAGTGGTAAGTGCTTATCACTCGTAGAAAGCACCTATGCATCGTGAAGAAGTTCTAAAAATTATTTATGACATTATTTAGCAGTGTTAATGATTATGGACAGTACAAAATGGATTGACCTGTGGCCTTACAGCGAGTTTTTATACTTACTCGATCGTGTTGATGTAAATGTTCATTTGTGTTATAACCACAACTGATAAACTTAATTATGCCATACTATTTGATATAAGGAAACATTTACGCTAGGCGATCGAGTAATAAATACATTATTCACTTTTTTTTAAACTAGCATTTTTCGTATTCTTCTCAGCAAACTCTTTCATTTGATACCCATATCATGGCATTTCACAAAAAATAACTAGCCTGCTACCTTAGGCCGTCCGCCATATTGGATTTAGAATGACGTCACTTAACTAACCATGCATTGTCATCCAAACTAAACGTGTATGCAAAATTTCATCGTAATCTGTGGAGGATAATTGCTTTAAAATTCAGTTGCAAGATTTGACCCGAACACACATACATACATACATTGCAAGTTAAATAAAAGCTTGTAATACGTGACATTTCGGTAACACAGCTTATCAATCCCAAGCATTTTAGAATTTAAGCCATCGTTATAGCTGTTAAAATGTCAATTGTCTGGACCCTAAGGATTGCCAATCACGTCATAATGGGAAAAACTAATTAAATAAGTATTTTCTGTAATTTGGTTGTTCGCTAGATATTAATTAAAAACCATAACTCAATAGAAAATAACAATTAAACCTAATTGGCTTAATCATACCTACGTGTAAGGACATCTCTTATTGTTTATTTAATAAGAGAATGACAATACAACGTTTAGTGCTACCTACGTCATCTTTACTTGCTTCAATGAACTCATACGAGTAATAAAATGTAAGTTGTTAATTTATTGCAAACATTACCTCATGCAATGAAATAATTGTTAATAATGATAGATTTTAGAATCAACCACCTCTAATGTGGTTATTGAAGTTTAGTATGCTTAAAAAACTGTTGTAACATGGTTGTAACAAAAAAATAGAATAATAAAAATCTTTGTAAGTAACAAAAAACATAAACCGACTTCTAAACCAAAATACTATAATCGAAAAATAACTTCGTTATGCGATATCGGGGTCGAAAAACGAAATACAATAAGTACCTGTTTACCTGTGGTTTCTGGGGTCTTTGAAAACAAAGTTATTTTTCGGAGAAGTTAGAGAGTTAGAAGTCTTTTTTTTTTTTTTGTTTCTTAAAAAGTATTTTACTTTACCTACTCGTGTTGGTACCTCATACCATGAAAATCATTTATAGCCAGAGTACATACAATTTCAATTCCAATAAGCCCAAAAACAACTAGCAGGTTCACAGTCCCATGAGCCAAATATGGCCTGCTATGTTGTTTTGACTATTGATTTCGCTAATGGGACAGTGAACCTGCTAGGATTCATTGTTATATTTTGGAGTTCCAGTCTACCTGCCGGCTTCATCATCAGATCAGTTCGATGGTACCGTTTTCATCAGTACCTACGATTTATTTGCATGTATTTGATTCGCCATAGTCGCTTAACTGTTCGAGACACATGACGTACTTGTTAAGGAGTTCCAGTGACCATCTGTGGTCTTCTTCATCAGTTTCAATTCACTTGATACTTTCTAAATGCAAAAAGTTGCCATGTTATTAAAAATACCAAAGTCAGTATATTATGTCCGCCTATAATATTTGAGTAATTCTCTCGATTTCCATGGGATTTTTCAAATTCATCAGTATCCATATAATCAGCCTATAACCACCCACTGCTGGGACACAGCCTCCACTCCGTAAGATGGAGTAGTCTGTAATCCACCATAAGGGGCCATTGCGAATTATTGATAGATGGTCACAAAGTCTTTGATTATTTTTTTGGTTCTAAACAAGCTGTTGTCCTCTGGACTTTTTCCTTCACCGTTTTCAGTAATGATGGTAAAGTCAAAATTGTATTGTATTGAAATGCTCTTGGAACTCAAACTCGATGTCTATCTGTTAAAAACTGTTTGTAGAAATACGAAACGCTTTTAAAGCGCTGCCACTTATCTGGGGACAAGTACTTCGTAGTAGTAGGTTAATTTCTACATACATATACATCTTCAATTTTATTAGCTATTTGTAGGTAAGTATGATGTCTATCTGTCTACAAATCATCTAACATACAGTCACGTTGAATTCATTTAAATATAATTGATACAAGCATGACATCTGCCATGCATCATTTACATCAGATGCAGCTTTACCGCATCGTAAAATGACACAAATACATATTCGTATTCATTTAAGAATAAAATAGTACCTTAATTGAATTAAGTAGGTGTGCCGTAACTATCGAAACAATTGTATCTTTCGTGGATCCACGTTACAGGCACTCAAGGAATTAAAACATTTACACATATGGATATCATATAAGGATATCATAAGGTTATATTATTTGAGGAATTTTCTTATAAGTTTAGTGTTCCTAATATGTTAAAGAGATTGTAATATCCGGTGAAGTGAAACTGACATGAGTTTGCATTTATATTTGTGTCTAATGAGTTGGATGAATGTATGGATGCTTTAAAGAACCGTTTGTTGTTTGTTAGTGATTTGGAACCGTTTTGGGAGGCAATACGGACGTGTGTTCCGAAAGTGGAAGAAGACTCGCCTCCGTGGTCTCAAGAAATAATTTGTTTACCGTCGGAAAATATGGCGTCCTCGTCGTACAAAGAACAGGAATTTTATAATAGATTTCCCTTCTAGAAGTCGCTAGGAATTTTTTAGTTATACAGTTAGGTAGATTCCAAAATGTACATGTGATTTAGTGATATACGGTTTTGAAGATTTTTTGCCCCAATGAGCCGTTGACCCGGAACCTTTTATGTTGGTTCTCATCCGTCATTATGACTAATACTTACCGATAAGAGATGGCCAAAATCACTACCCAACCTGTATTCACCGAAGGCTGAGGCACAACTATTTTATCATACGGACGGTTTCCAGTCTAACTACATGCAGCTCAGACCAGTATTTTGCTAGGAGCTACTGGCTATTTGAATTTCAATACCCAATAAGTGGGCGTTTCAAGGTACCAATTGAAAGACTACTGCCAGAGTTTCTGACTTAATGTAACCCGATAAATCTACAAATGACAGCCAGGACTAACGGCTAAAGGTGCTGTCCTGGCACGGAGTAGTTTTGGTATGTAATGGCTGGTCCATCCACGAACTGACCTCCAGCCAACCTTGAACATCGACCAGAGGCTTTTTTTTTATTTAACGATCGGCTCTCGTTTGACCACTATCTCGCCTGATGATAAGTAATGATATGGTTGGCGGTAAAGCACGCTTGCCTAGAAGTAACCTATTCCCTCTTAACTTAATGGCCTCGGTTGGTTGAAGCTATCAGGAAACAAAGACTCCGACAGGGAATTTCACTCCTTAGCAGTGCGTACAGTAAAAGTATTCGTAAAACGCTTTCATCCGCTCTGCTCCTCATTTTCTTTCTTTCTTTCCATTTTATTACACCCATATTTTAACCTAAATGTCTCTCCGGCTTGTATAAGTAAGAACTCACCAATCAGCCTACCCTGACAAAAAACTTCTAAGTCATAATACAATCTGATTGACATGTAAATCAAGCACATTTCATTAGCAAAGTAAAAGATTATGTAAATAACATTGTAAACTGTTGTATTGTGTTATAAACCATTGTATATGACTGTTTTTAGAGGAAAACCACGTATTAACTAACGTCAACAGACATAGCTGGCGGTCACACTCGTGATAAGAGTGAATTTGTACGCGGATATTAAATATTTTTGAGATAATGTTGTGTTGAACAAACTGACGTTCTCAATAGTACAATCTAAATTACAGGTATTATCTGGTTAATATTTCACATACGGTAAGATCCAGTCCACAAGGCGTGTTGCGTTGCGTTTCGTCTACGCATAGTTGCAGCCAGTGTTATTGATAAGTTTACCCTAGTTTTTAATTATTGTCTTCGTATAAGTGAAATGTAAATTTCCGTATGAAAATAAAATATCTTTAACCAGTATACAAAAATACGTAAAAAAATAAATGAGCTTGCGTGTATCTCCTCTCTTTCAACGCACAAACAACTGAGCACTATCGCTCCGGCGCGTCGCCCGCGTCGCCATGAGTAGGTACAAATCTCCTGCTTCGTCTCGGGGACTGCAGTCAGTCGCATTTGCGTTGCATCGAGCATATAAAACGACGGAGCGACAGCGCTACGTCGACGCAACGCTGACACAATGCGACGTGTGGACCGGCTCTAAATAAATTGAGTGAATAACTCCAAAGGCTGAGAGAAAGTGTCATTCAGTGTCAACATGGTGTCAACGAAAGCGATCGAAATGTCAAGGATTGAACACGTGAATGTTCGATAGCGCTTGAAAAACCCATAAACCCTTGTCATTCTTCCAATCGCTAACGCGACGTTTTCATTGGGATATCTCATGTCTCCTTGTCAGAAAAGTTGAAAGACGGTCCACTTCCACCTAGAAGGATCCACTTCCACCCCGTCCACGGAAACGAAATTAATACTATTTTAACTTAAATGGGCATTTCTCACTCCTTTAAATCTTTATAACACGCATCTGTTCAGCAGTTTTCTTTCTAAGTAGGAACACACAAACAAACACATCTACAATATTTCTTTCATCGTTATCTTCCATTTGTCTCCGTAGTCACAAGCCTCGTCAATCCGTGCGCAAACAAACAAACAGACAATGATCTTGATAGTCAGCTGTATGCTAACATTTACTTCAGTTGTATATCATGTATTTATCACAGTTGTGACTTGTTAGTTACTGAAGATGATATGCTATAGATAATAATTGTAGTGTCACGCTTCAAGGTAATTGTTGAAACTGAAAATATTCAGACGGAGACGTGTTTGTTACTTCCTGCTCTGTCCCGCGTAACTAACCACGCACTCACTCTATTTTCTTTAACATAAGTAACTCATCACACAATATATCCATAATTCTGAACTGTGCTTTTTACCCGACTGTGCGAAGCAAAGGAGGTAATGTGATTAATATGTATATAAGTCTATGTATGTATAATTGTGTGTAAGTTTGTTCCTATATGGCGTTCTAGAGACCAAACGCGTTGGCCGATTTTGATAATTCTTACGTCAATCGATTCGTCTTAACCTTGCGTGTGTTGCTGACTGCATAAAAAGTAAAAAAAAAGAAAAATGGCGACTTTTGGGCGCCCTATTGTGGAAGTCCCGATATTTTTTCTTCCAAACTCTTCGTGTGGGGTATCAAAATGAAGGGTTTTAAGAAGTTATTACAAAAACATATAATACTTAAATGTTTAAGAGTAATTCGAAAACAAAAACATAATTAAATAAATTGTCGTTTAAAAATGGTAAATTGAATTAAAAAGTAATTTTTCACTTCTTAGTTCAATCGCTAATCCTGAA
This sequence comes from Orthosia gracilis, assembly GCA_947562075.1. Taxonomy (NCBI): domain Eukaryota; kingdom Metazoa; phylum Arthropoda; class Insecta; order Lepidoptera; family Noctuidae; genus Orthosia; species Orthosia gracilis. Next base: position 18,966,527 of record OX387275.1, on the reverse strand, counting down.
AATCCTGGTAAGGATAATGGGACAAACTAAAAAAATATTGTATTATCATCGGTCCTTGATAAGTGTGCAAAGTTTCAAATTAATCCGACGTTTTGAAGGGGGTGAAAATCACGTTCAAATTTTGAACGTGATTTTCACTCCCTTCAAAACGTCCGTTACATAGATACATAGATTCATAGATACATACATACCAAGCTTATAAAAGCGTGTTAAAAAATCTTAAAACAAAGAATGAAAAGCGAACTAAAAAGTCTAAACAAGAACAAGAAGAAAATCATGCTGTGCAGTCGGAGGATACATAACTTATGGTTTTGGTCAGTCAGCAACTATGAAATAATTTTCGTAATCGACACTGCAAGTCAACAGTACACCTTGTACACACATTTAAACAAATACTAAACAATTATTTTTTTATAGTTTTGATTAGATTCAGACTAAGTCTGTTATTAAACATTTGAGCTGGAAATGCAAGCATAAGTATACCTAAATAATATACCACAAGATTGAAAGTCTGTATGCTCGAGCTTTATTGTCCAGAACGGTTACTTACATGATATTATACTAATATCAATCGTATCCTTGCAGTAAACCCGTAACTCCTGTAACAACTACACAGCAATTCCAAAAATTTTGTAAGCTGAACTTCAGGTTCACCCTTGAAAAATGTGCGTGTGTGTGTTTGCTGTGTAATTGTTAAGCAGAAAGCTCTAGTCAAGAATCAAAATGAATTATCTAATCTTAAAGATCTTTTTTCTCCTTCCAGACTAGAAGAAGATGCAGCCCACACAAACGGCTACGTCAATAACGGAGCCAGCCTCGAGAGCGTGGTTACCGAGCAACCGGTCAATAACAACCATCTACCATCGCGAGCCATTATCGGCAGGGAGGTCAACGAGGTGCCCTTGCATGCTGACAAGCTCTATGAGGTGAGATACTGAGGCACAGTGACCTGATGATTGTGAGATCTTACTTTTCAATAACTGAGATTCACGACACCGACACCTGACACTCTTGACACCAACACTGCTCACACTTTCGACACTGACAGCAGATGACACTTAGCCCTTGCGACACCAATACAATGGCTTTTGACACTCGGAAAACTACGCCTGACTCTCACGAGACACGTCATAGACTTATTTTGTTTTATATTATGAAGTACCTATTATTATAATGTTCTGTCATCTGTGTACAACGTCATGTTCTTTATAATGATTTAATTGATTTGTAGCAAGTTAATTGTTTTTCATTGTTATTAGCGAATCTAATCAACAAAACTAACAACATCATTTCTCATTTCCAGGTGTTCTCTAAATCTTTAATATTTAGAGATGACCACGAGCTCAAAGAAAAAACTGCAAGCACAAACTCTTTGGACGAATTGGAGACAAAATCCGAACCCGACTACCTATCAGACCGACCTAACAGGACCAAAGTATACTTCGAAGATGAAATCAATTCACCGGTCACTGACTTCGAAATTATGTTCAAAGATGAACTGCTTGCTGGCAACATGTTCAAGATTGATGAAGAAGAAGAAAGTGACAGACAAAGCCAGGATACGGAAGAAGGGCTAATAATGAATGTAGCTGTTAAGAAACAAGACGTTATTAAACCTAGCACTATTACAATCAAAGATGAAACGAAGATCACGACACTCAGTCCAATATACAAGTATGATCCAGTAGGTTCTATGGCTTTACCATCAGCTTTCTCTTTGCCAAGAGTGGAAAGTGTGAAAGGAATTCTAAGACTAAGAGCAGACAATGAATCCCCAAGAAGTAATAGCCCTAAGCCCTTAGATAGAGTTGATAGCAGTGGCAAGTTAAAACCAATGATAAGCAGAGTCGATAGCTTGAAGAATATGGATCCTACTAAATTGAACAAAGTATTATCAAGGGTCCCACATAGAAGCGCATCGTTCTTGAATATCCCAGAACATTTGGCTCCAGAGAAGCCTCCTTTGATTAAAAGTAAATCAATGGTTGGAGTAATGTCAGCAACACAAGAATTGAAACTAAGTCATCTACCAGACACTCCAATCATAAAGAGTAACAATCTTCCAAAATTCTTTGCAGACTGTCCTTCTTTACCGGAATATAAAGGAGAGACAAGCTTGCAGAGTATAAAACAACAATCAGAAATGATGTACCAGGAAGACTTCAGTATGCCACGGTACTATGGAACTGTGTCAAAGTCGACTGAACAGTTGCCAGTTCATGAAAGCAAGTCAATGCCAGATTTGAGGACCCCAATGACAAATAATTCTGAAAAAGTCAGCAAACGCCTGGTGAAGCTTCGCAGTAGATTAAAGCCCTTGGTCATAAAGAAGAACTCCAATGAGAAATTATAAATTTAAATTTTAAAACAGTGCCTTATAATAAAAATAATTATGAAATTCTGGTTTTGTGTATGTTGTATTTAGATAAAGACTTTAAGCAGGTTCTTAAAAAGGTTGTGTACTAGAGGCTTCTGTCGACGGTTAAAATTAAAATTTACATTTTGAAGTGTTTAGCTTTAAAAAGTTAATTGACTTCAACTTGAGTTTAAATAAAGTGACTTTTAAATTAAATCTAAGAACAAAATGACGTATGTTTTAGTAGTGTTGCTCAAGGTTATAATCACAATTTATTAAATCTTTAAACTTCTGTTCCATCAATTTTACCCGACTGCGCGTCGCAAAGGAGGATGTGTTTATCATTCTATGTATGTATGTATGTTTGTTCCTATGTGGCGTTCTAGAGACCAAATGCGTAGGCCGGTTTCGATGGTTCTTACGTTAATCGATTCGTCTTATCCTTGCGAGTATCATCGCAATTAAAATTAAAAAAAATAAAAAAATTGCGGAATTTGGGCGCCATTTTTCTGCCCAACCCATAGGGTATCAAAATGAAGGAATTACAAAAATATACAACACTTATATGTTTAAAAGTAATAGAAAAAATAAAAGATACTTAACTAAAAATTATAAATAAAAAAGTTAATTCAAAAATCGTGAGCATGATTTTCTACATATTTACGTCTTTGTAGTTCGTTTCTTAAGCAGTTAGGTGTTTTTTATTTTTAGAATTCACATATCTTTGTTCTTTATTTTGTAACCCCTTTTTTATTTATCTTTGGCTATCTAAGGCTCTGACAAAGCATCATTTTATCAGCGACTGCGATGTCCAAAATGTAAGGGATTGATCACGTGACATATTTTTCTGCATTTTTGACTGTTTTTCAATCATAAGGGGCGACGCTATCGTTGATAGAATGTGTCACATTAGAGCTTCTTATATCTTACATGTACCAGTGACTTGTTACAAACTATATTTTAATAAACTTCATAAGCAAATTACCAAAACTACATAATTTTACATAATTGTTGCTCAGAACAATTTGTGATTTAAGTTAATAATATTGTTAGATTTAAGTTACTATTATAATACTACCTATTGTTGTAAGTACTTAAATATTATTGTCTAGTCATTGTATCACAGTTCATTATAACGGCGAAACACTTAGGGCGTATATATTCGCCAATGTTAACGCGGTACTGGCCGTGCGCCCGCTCGGGGCCAGAATAACAATATTGAACTTTGTTTGCAAAATATTTTTTGATATATATATCCAAAAAAAAGTATAATAATGTAAAATAATAAACTATATATAAAAATGTATGGTTATTTTTTCTGTTAAAATATTTTTAAACATTCAAGTCGTTTTGGAGGGGTACGCAATAGAAGCGAAAAATATCGTGTTGTAAGTTATTTTTTTAAAGCAAAGTATTAGTCATCCAAAAAAATCATGTTTCATAAGTAATGTACATGAATCAACAATAAATGTTATATTTATTTTCAAACCTTTTAACTGATCCGTTTGTATCTGATGTACTACGGCTACTTCGTAACAGAAATTTCAGTAGTAGTGCGTAACATTAATTGGGTGTTTCCATTCTAAATTTAGCAGTAAAGGAGGAAGCAAAGTTTTCAGCGCAATTTGACCATGCAACAGTCCGAAAACATGCCCGGACCAAACACAATACCTGTCTGGTCGGAGGATACTCCCTCTCCTTTTAAATGGAGAAGAGTTTAAGGACTCCACATGCACTACATATTGGCTTAGGGAGATGCGACTACACTTTTGAAATTGGGTCGTAAAAGCGGGCCTTTATTTCGCTGTATGTTTATTTTAATTAGTAAGACAAAGAACAAAATATGTTTTGTATTTAACATGAATTTTACAGTATTCTTTGTGTGAATTAAAAGCACAACATAAAACAAATACTTTTTTTGCAGTCTTTCGCTACTAAAACGTAGATTTTCGAACAAACTAACGACTAAGATCTGCATAATATTCATTGTTGATAATAACTATAAATATAACTGTATAATCAATGTAATTACTGCATAAAAAGGGAACGCACATTCAAATTTTGAAATAACTACAATGGATCGATTTGATTGTTTGATCGCAACTACCCGCCATCTTGTCCCTCCCACTTCCGTTTCCCTTCATTCATTACAAAAATAAGACAGAAATCAACGCGTGTTCCAAAACTCACAAAACAAAATACTAAATAGAGTGGTTATTGTGAATTGCTGTGATCCCCAGTTTCCAGATCCCGTACCTCATCAGAATCGGTAAGTGGTTGTATTTTTTCTAATCAAATTTGGTCCATTCTTCGCTGGATAGTGTAAAACACGACACGCCGACCGGCGGCTATTAGCCTCTACTTGCAACTTCATTGGAATTTCCCTTTCTTTTAATATTTTGCTAAAATGGCTAAAAGTAATCAGATTCTGGTAATAAAATTTGAGTTTTATATTGAAAAGATTGTTAACATATACGATTCGCTTTCAACAAGTAGCTTAAACGATCCATTATTTGTTGAAAAGTTCAAGATTAAATGTGCCGATTTAGATGAAGTCAAACAATGTGTAGAGGATTGTTATCTAAGTTTGTTAAGTCAATTTGCTTCTAATACAGAACAATTAGAGTTATTTAAGGAAAAGTATGTTCATTTCGAAGATCAATTTTTAGAAATAAAATGTAGGTATCTGAATTATGTTCCGAATACTAGTAGCTTTAAAACTGGTTTCCAATCAGATAACAATATTAAATTGCCGAGAATTAACTTACCACATTTCTCGGGTAATTATTGTGATTTTCCTAATTTTATAAACCTATTTGACAGTTTAGTACATAATCAACAATCGCTAAGTCCAGTCCAGAAAAAAACATTATTTACTTAGTTGTCTTTCACACGAGCTGCTTAACTTAGTTAAACATTTGACTAATATTCCGCAGAATTATGAGGAGGCCCGTTCAATATTGATAAATAGGTATGATGACAAGAGAATGATAGCCGACTCACATCTGAGCGCAATGTTATCCTTACCTACTGTATCTGTCAGGAATGTTTCTCAGTTACGTAATTTTATTAGTAATATTCAGGAAAATACACGGGGCTTAACAAGTCTTGGCTTTCCTGTGAGCGAGTGGTCTTTGCTTTTATTACACATTTTTGTACGAAAACTAGATAATGACTTACGATCGAAATTTGAACTTGCATACCAAAATGTGAAAATACCTACTTTCGATAATTTAAACACATACTTAGATAATATATGTAAGACTTTGGAAACGTCAGGTCTTAATGTAGCTCACAGCGGGAACAAATCTGCTCCCCATATTAAGGGTCCCAATAGCTTCCCTAAGGCCTCATTAATATCAGCCAATCACAATAATCATTCAGTTCAATCAAACAAACCGAAACAAAATAATAGCAGCTGTCCATTATGCAATAGTTATCACTATTTATTTAAATCCACGAAGTTTATGAACATGGACACAATCTCGGTTTAATTTTGTTACGTCAAAAAACTTATGTTTTAATTGTTTACGTCCTCATCGGGTAACTGATTGTTTTTCTAAGTCTCGGTGTCAAACTTGCAATAGAAAACATAACTTGTTGCTTCACCTTTCAAATGAACAAACCCCCGTGAATAGTGCTCAGTTAAATAATAATAATGATCCGATAGATAATACTCCATCTTTAGCATTAAATGTCAGTGAAAATTTTGAATCACCGGCGGAATCTCAATATTATACGTCTGAGGGAATCCAACGCGAGGACAAAACACAGAACATTAATTCTTCCCTTTCACACTCATAATATGTTTCACACGGTGTCGGCGCGAACCCCGATAGTGGTCAGCGACACTCATTACTCGCAACAGCCATCATAGATGTTACTTCTATTAAGGACGGTTGCACTCAACGAGTCCGCGCGTTGCTCGATCCCGTTAGCATGACTAACTTTATTTCAATGAATTGTTTACAGAGATTGAACGCTAAGTATGATAAATCGAACATATCTATAACAGGGATAGGTGGTCCGATTAGTTTCAGTGTAAAGGGACACTTAAAATTGTTTTTAAAGGCGTTAAATAAGAAAAATGAGTAATCATTGTGTGTAAATACTTTTGTTATACCGCGTATTACGTGTGAATTACTTACAACCACAATAGATGATAAGTTTTTAGACCGTTTTAAAATGTTGAACCTTGCTGATCCGTTATGTAACATTAAGAAACCTATAGACGTACTCCTGGGTGCAGGAGTGTGCGCTCGAATATTTCAGGGTAATAAATTAGTTCTGGGTGACAACTTACCTACAGCTTTTGAAACATTATTCGGGTGGGTTTTAATGGGCGATTTTAACTCTGACAATGTAAATAAGCCAACAAGTTTGCAAGCATTTTCATGCATTAGCAACATTGACGAGACATTAAAACATTTTTGGGAGATTGAAGAAGTGTCTCAGAATAAAATACCACATCCCGACGACATCTATTGTGAGAACCATTTTAAGCAGACGTATTCACGTACTCAAGATGGTAGATTTATAGTGCGTTTACCTTTCAAACAGGGTGAACATACATTAGGGGAAACTAGGATTTTAGCATTGAATAGATTACATTCACTCGAAAGGAAATTTAGTCGCGATCCTGTTTTAGAATAAAAATACAAAGATTTTATGCGTGAATATCACCTTCTGGGCCACATGCAGCCAGTTGAATACTCAACTGCACAACGTTCTCCAAAATACTACATTCCTCATCACGGAGTGTACAAAAAGGATTCTGATAAAATTCGTTGTGTATTCGACGCGTCTTTGAAGAGTAGTTCGGGGCATTCTTTGAATGACATTTTATTAGCTGGACCCAAGCTTCAACAAGATATAGTAGATATTATTCTTCACTTTCGATTGCACGAAATAGTTTTTTCGGCAGACATCCGCCAAATGTATCGGCAAATATTAGTCCATCTATGGCGGGATGAAATTGGTAATGTACAAGAATTCCAACTTATTACAGTGACATATGGAGTCACTTCGGCTCCATTTTTAGCAATGCGGTGTGTTCATGAGCTTGCTAGTTTAGGGCGAGAAACTCACCCTCGTGCTGCGAAGGTATTACAAAATGATATTTTTGTTGACGATATAGTCACCGGAGCAAGCCACATTTCTGAAGCACAAGAAATTAAAGCCGAGCTCATAGATTTATTAGCACTAGGAGGTTTAGAACTTCGGAAGTGGACAAGTAATCAACCGCAGTTGCTTGCGGATTTGCCATCAGAATTTTGTGAAATTCAGTTTGTAGAAGACAAAGATACGTCACTCAAAATATTAGGTTTCAAGTATAATCCAATTTCAGATCATTTTAGTTATCAAGTTTCTATTAATTCTACCAAATGCACGAAGCGAGAAATTTTGTCAAAAATAAGCGGCATTTACGACCCAAACGGCTGGTTAGCCCTTGTCATAATTAAAGTAAAAATATTAATGCAACATTTGTGGAAATTGGGTGTACAGTGGGATGAGACACCACCCAGTTCCATTATTGCTGAATGGCAAGCCTTTTGTAACAATCTAGATTATCTTACCAACTTGTCCATTCCGCGAAAGGTTTTATCTAAAGACATTGTATATTTTGATTTGCATGGTTTTAGCGATGCGTCAGACGCAGCATACGCGGCTTGCGTTTACATACGATGCATCCATATTGATGGTAGGGTGACCATATATCTTCTTATTTCTAAGACGCGTGTCGCACCCATCAAACAAAAACTGACGATTCCCAAGCTCGAGTTGTCTGGGGCTTTGTTATTAGCTCGACTAATAAAACGCGTTATTGACAGTTTAAGATCAAATACCGATCTGTTGAGATACACTTATGCGTGGAGTGACTCGTCAATCGTGTTGTGCTGGTTACGAACGGAACCACATCAGCTAAAGGTATTCGAGTCTCATCGGGTTAATGAAATACAAAATACAGTGTCAACTGAGTTCTGGCGATACGTGCCATCAGAACTAAATCCAGCTGACTCAGCCTCGCGGGGCGTTTCACCTGAAGAGCTTGTTCACCATGATATGTGGTGGGGTCCAACTTGGTTATTAAGAGACAAGTCCACTTGGCCAGAGCCATGTGAACAACTAAATTATAGCACAGTGCTCGGTTTAAGAAAGCATAAGAAGGTTACTGTTTCAGTAGTTGAAAATAAATCATTTAGTGAAGACTTGATTAACAGATTTAGTTCATTTACTAAACTTACCCGTGTAGTGGCATGGTGCGTACGCTTTATACGCAACTGTAGAAAATGATTAATATTTAATGGTCATCTATCACATATATAGAATTAGATAACAGTTTGTCAGTTTTAGTCAAAATAGTTCAGCATAATCATTTCAAAGATGATATTAAACTTATTAAGAGTAATAAGTTATGTAGCACTGGATTGAAACGGTTACATCCATTCATTGGCGATAATGATTTGTTGCGGGTAGGGGGTAGACTGATACATTCGTCACTTACATATACTGCTAAATATCCATTGGTGTTGCTTCATGATTGCCATTTTACTACTCCTTTGGTGGATTATTATCATTTAAAACACTTACATGCCGGATTTAGTCTTTTGATGTCACTTCTAAGAGAAAAATTCTGGATTTTGTCCGCTAGACGTGTGATACGTAAGAGAGTATTTAAATGTTTGCAATGCTTTCGTCACAAATGTCAGCCTCCTGAAACGCTTATGGGTAACTTACCTTCTAGTCGCGTTACTAAATCTTATAGACCGTTTTTATCTATTGCAATCGATTTTACGAACCATTTTAATTTGAAGAGTAGTTACATTAAGAAAGCCAAGATTATTAAAGCTTATGTGTGTGTATTTGTATGCTTTACAACCAAATCAGTTTATATTGAGCTTGTCAGTAACTTATCGGCGGAAGCATTTCTAGCGGCATTCAAGCGATTTGTAGGTAGACGTGGTTTACCTAAAGAAATTCGAACAGATTCAGGAACAAATTTCAAAGGCGCTAGTAATATTTTAACTCAGTTTGCAAAAGAAATTAAAGAGAACCCTAATTTGAATCAATATTTATCTGAACACTTTATTGAGTGGAGCGTTTCGCCTCACTTGAAGCTGCTGTAAAATCTTGCAAAATGCACCTGAAACTAGTTATAGGTGATCGTAACCTAACCTTTGAAGAGCTAACGACTATATTGGTTCACGTCGAATCATTCTTAACTCAAAGCCACTTTGCCCTATGTCCAACGATCCTAGCGATTTATCTGTATTGACTCCGGGTCTCTTCATAATAGGAACTCCACTAGTAGCTGTGCCCGAGTTGCCCAATAACGAACGTTAAAGTTTAATTTCACGTTGGCACTTATTACAGTCAATCGTTACGGACGTGTGGAAGAGATGGAGCCGTGAATATCTCCACACATTACAGCAGAGGAATAAATGGAACTCTGTTAAATATGACATAAAAGTCAATGATCTTGTACTTCTTAAGGAAGATAATTTACCGCCCTTGCAGTGGTGTATGGGTCGAATTGTAAGGGTTATGCCTGGACAGGATTCAGTTGTTAGAGTGGTGGAAGTTAAAACAGCTAAGGGCTTATTTATAAGATCTTTATCTAAGGTCTGCCCATTACCAGTTAACGATAACATGGATTAGTTTAAGCGCATTCTAACAATAATAGTTTTAATTATATTTTAGTAGTTATTTAAATAGATATATCGTATACTTATATATTTATTCTCAGCTTCATTAGTTAATGCCTATTGACCTAATCTCTTTTGTTTATTATACAGTCCACTTAACTATTTTATATTGTAAATTACCAGCATCTGACTATTGTGTATAAAAAAGGGATATCCCCTTTTTGGCCGGGGGTATGTATAATCAATGTAATTACTGCATAAAAAGGTTGCTGCACATTCAAATTTTAAAATAACTACAATGGATCGATTTGATTGGTTGATCGCAACTACCCGCCATCTTGTCCCTCCCACTTCCGTTTCCCTTCATTCATTACAAAAATAGGACAGAAATCAACGCGTGTTCCAAAACTCACAAAACAAAATACTAAATAGAGTGGTTGTTGTGAATTGCTGTGATCCCCAGTTTCCAGATCCCGTACCTCATCAGAATCGGTAAGTGGTTGAGTTTTTTTCTAATCAATAACCCTGTACATACTTACTGTTAAGTCTTGATGTGCCCAAATAAAATGAATATAAAGATAATAATTTTTGTTTTATTTGATACTAGCTTCTACCCGTGACTTCGTCTACGTGAACAGAATTAGGTCCAGTTAGAAAATTCTTCATGATTTTGGTCTCTTGGAAGTTCGGGAATACTCCCGTTTCCGAGGAGTTACAAAAATAAACTTTAAAAGTCTGCGCTATATGAGATATCTTAAAATAATTGGTGCAACGGTATTTAATAGGGTAGACCGAGGCGAATCGGATCACAGGGCGAATCGGATCAAAATAAGAAATTCGTTAATTTTTCAAATTTCGCATCGACTTGGAACGCACCCAACTGGCGCCGTACACCCCCCTTTCACCCCGCACCATCCGACACAGACAGTACTTCGAACCCGGTTGTCAATCAGTGTCGGCGCCGCCCGCCAACGACTCGGACGTTTGTGTGTGTTGAAATTTAGGCGCTCGTCTAAGGTTAGTACAAACAATTTATTTGTGTTATATGAAAGATTTCTGTCAAAACTTCGAACTTAATGGTTTATATTGTTGAGCAAGGTTTCTATTTTAGGGAACCGATTCACATTGAAACTTCTTACTAGAGGTTAATGTCCTAAAAATTTATTTCAAAAGGTCTCCCTATGGGGCTAATCGGATCATATCATCAGGGGCGAATCGAATCACTATTTGAAACTAATTTATTGCATGTTTGAGGTAACTGATTAATTTTATTTCATTATAGATGGTTCGCACATACAAAAGAAAGACTGATGCGGGAGAGTGGTCGCAAGAAAAGATGATAGAGGCTGCAAATAAAGTCTTGTCTAAACAATTAACTTTACGTCGGGCCGCAGAGATTTACGAATTACCATACACAAGCTTACAACGAAGAGTATCTTTATCGAGGTGGGCAGGCATCTTTAGACGATAATGCGGAAAAGAAGTTGGCTGACCGGCTATTACACTTAGCAAGTCGTGGCTTCGTAATTACACCCAAAGCGGTTCGTAAATACGCGTTTGAATTTGCAGAACGTCAAAAAATTAAACACAAATTCAACAAAAGAGCAGGAATGGCCGGCCAGGACTGGTTTCATCGTTTTATGGAAAGGAATAAAAAATTAACTATTCGGAAGCCGGAAGGTCTGTCCAGAGCAAGGATTGATGGGATGAAAAAGGAAAAAGTGTCAGAATTCATTAAGACTTTTGAAGCTGTAGTGGACAACAACAATTTGAGAGGAAGACCTGAATGTGTGTACAACGTGGACGAAACGGGGATACTCCTGAATAATCGCCCACCCAACATTATAGCCCAGAAAGATGCAAAAGATGTCGTCAGCATGACGAATGTTGAAAGAGGTGAAAATGTAACCGTCCTAGCCTGTATGAATGCAACAGTATAGTAGCAATACCACCATTTGTTCTGTTTAAAGGAGTGCGTAAACGAGACGATTTTCTCATAGGTATGCCATCTGGTACTGAAGTTGTCATGACAGAAAAAGGCTGGGTAACTGAAGAAGCTTTTAAGTCATGGTTGCAACATTTTAATCGCTACCGCACTCAAGGGAAGGTTATTCTGGTTTTGGATGGGCACGCGTCTCACACGAGCTTCTCAGTGGTAGATTTATGCGAGTCTTAGTTTGTGTAGTCTCGAGTTTATCATCAACAAGCTACATCATGGCAACATTCACATCCAAATCAAGGAATCACAAAAGTCGCTTTCGGAGGACTTTTCAAACAGGCTTGGAACCAAGCTACCACTGTTGGGAATACTGTAAAAGGCTTTGAAAAGACTGCAATATTTCCATTAAACGCCAATGCAATACCTGACCATAAGTTTATTGGTGATCAATATTCAGACATTCTAGAGTCCCAAGTCCAATCCGCGAGTACTCAACAGGTGCAACCTCAAGTGCAATCCTCAAACACAGAACAAGTGCAAGTACAAATCCAAGCCACAAATACACAACCACTTGATGATGCAGTGCCTTCCACAAGCTCACAATAGTCTGACAAGGACCAGTCACCCAATGCAGGGATTATAAAAGAAATTCTTCCATCACCTTTGAAGTCACCAACCACGTCTAAGAAAATCAATAGAAATTCAAAACCGGTTTTGCATTTAACATCGCCGCAGAATAAGATTAATCTTCTCGAAAAGAAAAAGAGGAAACATCTGAAAACAAATAAGAACACCCCTGAAAATAAGAGAAAAGCTGAAGGAAAGGAAAATATAAAGAAGAAACTGAAGAATAAAGCAACACCTGGGAAGAAAATTAAGAGTTCTTCAGGAAAACAAAAAGAGTGGCATTGTATTTACTGTTCCGAAATATTCGTTCATCCACCATCAGAGGATTGGATTCAGTGCAATTCCTGCGAAGAATGATGCCATGAAAAATGCGCTGATACGGGAGGGAAAAAAGGACCATACATATGTGATTTATGTGCCAATAACTAAAACTGATCTCGGTTAATTATAACGATATTTTTTTAATGATTCCAAAGCTATTATGATAAGAAATTTAAGTTTTAGTTGACTTGTTATGTTCGATCCGATTCGCCCCACATATCCGGGGTGAATCGGATATTTTCTTTTTTTAGTTTTTCATCAATAATTAAGAGAATTTATAAATATTTTAAGTTTTGAAATTTTGATTGCATAGCTGATTAGTTACTAAATACCTTAACGTCAATAAAAATTACTTATGTTACAGTTTTGTATGATTTTATTATCCTCAAAAAAAAAGTGATCCGATTCGCCTCGGTCTACCCTAGGTATTATAAAACATCTTTGCCTGGATTAAGACTGCGTTTCCACGCGAGATGTGCGAGGATGCGTAGCGAGGGATGTGTACGAGGTATGTGTTGCGAGATATTTGTTTGCCTAACGGGACGGACACGAGCAGTGTTGCGGTTCTAGCTTCTTTGTCGCTGATTTAGCGGATTTCATGAGTGGCTAGCGAATAAAAATAATTCAACGATTCTAGTGACTTTTGAATCATAGGGCAAACCAAGGCAGCTGGTGAAGATATGGCAATAATTATATAGAGTGCAAGTTCTCTGCTCCCTGTGGTGGGAGCGCAGCACGCGCGCCATCAAGCTCATCTGAAATGAGCCCGCTACAAATCCTCGCACCGCCCATCGATACACCGTTTCACAGCGTCGCTTCGCATCCTCGCACCACCCAGCTACCTCGCACATCTCTGGTGGAGACAGACCCGTCTAAAACCGTGTTAACAAACCCGTCTCAGTCCATAATATGACCCACTTGTTAGAGTGCTCCAAGTGTCCCTGCACTTTCGAGGCCTTGATGAACTCCACTGAAGTCGCTATAAACGTGGCCACCAATTAGGCCCGAACTGTCTAGGATTGAGTCACCATCGACTCCAAAAAAAGAGGAAAACCTCTGCCTAATCCATTTTTAACAGACTTCAAATAAGGAGGAGGTTCTCAATTTGTCAGAATCTCTTTTTTTATTGTTCTCCGATTACTAAAAAATGCTTGGACCGATTCGGAAAATCTTTTGTTTGGAAGGGTCCAGGATCCCAGGTAGTCTCATGGTCATTAAGTCAGGATCTAATTATGGAATCCTGAGGAAATCGAGGCATCTTCTCAAATTTTATAGGTATACACATAGCGATTTTGGTATTATCATCGACATAGCAAACATTTGCATTCAGAAAGTATCATTTGGTGACACTTCATAAAAATACTAACAACAACTCAACTCAATAACTTTCTTTACGCGAGTCGATGTCAAAAATGAAAAAAATAGGTACGTACCAAAGACACCGATTTCCAAAATAAAATTATTTTCACTTTGTAGCATTTTGATTTGGAAGTCTGTTTATGAATACAGGCGTTATGCTGTTACGTAAAATAAAACTCTTGTATAAAAAAGCGCACGTTTTATTACAGTATCATTATCTCATACAATTTCCTTTTATAATATATTATTATTAAACTCCAACAATAAAACATTATTAAAATCTTACGACCCTACCTGGTGTAGCGCGTCTAGTAAAACTGAAACTATTCTAATATACACCTAAAGTTCATTATAATAGAGTTTAAAATTACTTTATCAAGGCGAATCTTAGACGACAGGAAAAGGGTATATACTCGTAACTAAATAAGTACTGAAGTGAGTTAGTTACATTACTCTAGAGTTAGATCATGTACAGTAATTGTAAGAAGTTTACTATATTTATTATAACGAAGATCACAAATTTCTACTTAAATCTAAGGGAATACTATTTAGATTGGTATATAAATAGCATTACACAGTAGGATTTTCTAAAAAACGTTCAAATTTCACACTAGTTTGAAGTGAGAAAACTGGTTCCATTGTGTGAGAGAGACGAAGCTATACAGGACGAATAACACTTTATCCCTTTTTCACAGAGAAATAGTGATGGCGTTGACACGTTATGTACGGCCATTCTGATCGGTTCCTTATTTTGGAAAAAAAAAGCCTTGGAGATGAAGTTTGAAATTGGAACGTTTGGCAGCACCTTAAATTGTACTTAAAATTATTTTCACAAGAAGGAGATTTCTTTTTATTCGCATGATTTAAGTTTAGACCAGACTAATTTCATTTCGAATTATTTTGAATGATTTTTTACATGTACTTAGTTAAAAAAAAATCAGTTTAGTTAAGTTTGTTAAAAAAACATGCTTTTAAAAGTTTTATTTTGTAAAATTTTGTCGTGGCACAGTTTTTAATATTTTTCGAAAAGCTTTAAAAATATAAATATGTTATTTATTCAAGATTTAGCTAAGTGAGGCCGCACTACCAAAATCTAAATGGTTCTAATACGAAATGACAAAAAATAGAAGTTCGACATCCATTGCTTGTTTTGTACGCAAGATATATAATTTTAGTGGTTGTTCAACAGTCAACGGTATTGGAAAATTCTATTTAGTCTTCGCGTACTAGAACCGTAATGAAAAATCGACTATTTTAGGCTAACAGTACATTTTTTCTAAATATTATTAAATTGGGAAAAGACTTTATACAATTTACAATGATTTAGAATTATGCTACGCAATCCATTCAATATTTAAATGCATTATTTTAAATTTTAATTTATATAAAAATTCGCAAGGTTTGCTTTTCATAATAGTTGTTTATTAAATTAGCTATCAGCGAAGTGCAAATAGTTTCGAAATTGGTTTTTTCTTTTTATATAATAGTTTTGAACACCGTCACTTATTTTTGATATTTAAATTTGCTTGGTACCTATTTATTATAAATAAAAGTTAAATTTAGTATTATTTTTTTTACATTATTGTTTTCAAAGAATTTTATTTTTCTTTGATAGACTCGGGACGGTGTTCTAAAAACCTTATTTTTTACCCTTACACCAAAATGGAACTAAGTTTTAGGACTTTAATTATACAATCCAAGGAACTAATCCTCATGAGTTACATTTCAATGCAGAGTTGCTTGTATAGAAAATCTATAAAGATAATAATTAATTTATTTTCAGAAACTTCACGTCGGACCAAAGACTAGATGTTTATAGTCGAAAGATGATGGTAGCAGCGCTGTACTAATGGATTCCTAACCCATAAAGGGAGGGTGCTATCGACCTAGCACGCCACAGTATCAAATCTGTCTTATTAATACCTATTGAAAAGACTTCTGAGATAATTAAATTCCCTCTACTTAATTGACAGTACGTCGGCTTATATTCTTTAGAAACTAGCGATGAAAATTGTTTTGCCTTATGTCTGATGTATATTTGCATCCTGTCCACACCGAGAGCGAAAGCAAACAATTATAACAACACTTCAAATTCTTCTTTCACATTAAGAGCTCTCTTTGCTTTTGCTATTCGAGTGACAAGATACATTAAACAAAGTGACAATCTTTCAACGGTATTGACTGTCAAAAAGTTCCAGAAATATATGGAGCTTGGGCTAGCACTATGTAAATATCGCTATATAATATATAGTAACCGTTTTTCAACTCGTTTAAATGTTAATATAATATAAAAAAAATATAAAAAATTCACTTCGTTTCAATGTTAATTCAAATTAACTTCGTCAAGGAGAGCAACACATGGTGGATCTGATCAGCAGTATGCGAAAAAGTTCATTTTGACAATGACATTTGTATCTTAATATCTGCGTTAGACCGTATTATTTCTTAAAACTGTCAAAGTCGTCAAACGTCATGTCAAACACAACTGTCATGGCTGCCCTAAAAAGAAGGTTACCTAATTAAAAAACTTTTCAAATGATTATTTTTGTACGCCTGAACCCATATTGAAATTAATTTGTTAGTATTTTTTTTAAATTCCCCTATGTATCTATGTAGTGTACATAGTAGTAGCTCAAAATCCAACATCTCCATTAAGGGATAGACTAATTCGCTAGAAATAGCATTTCACTTTGTAGGCAAAGTAAAATAAAACAAATAGAGATAGATCCCTACAGCTTAGAAGCTTAACTTTTTTGGTGCTAAGTGCGTCACCTAATAGTGCTGTTCCGGTACTTAACGTACTAAGAAGGACACTAGCTTCTAGCGATGACAGTGGAGAAGCCTATACTAAAAGGCAGTTTAGACGACATCTATCAGATACGACTAGATTTACTGTACTTTTATTATTATTATTTTACTATTAATAATGTCTATCGTTAGGTGTGTTCCGAAATTATTGCGATACGTGGCACTTGTTTGGGTATTTTGGTTTTTATTAAAATATATTGAATGTTATTTAAAAGTGTTGGTGTTTTTTCACTTTTTATGGGTCTATTTTCTATAGGTAACTAAAGATAATGAATCTTTCAGCAAAAAAAATGAAATGACAAAATAGATCTTAATTAAATCGAAAAGCAAACAAAAAAAAATTAAAAAAAAACGCATCCAATCAAAGAAGATAGAGGTTTAACAATTAATAAAAATCCTGCTGTCTACTTTCTTGTACTGATTTAAGATGTACTTAAGACTGCAAATCTAAAATACTGGAGCATTTACTTAGCTACAAACCGAGGGTTTTATCGGCCTTAGCAAATTAATCTAAATCTCAAATCATCTTAGACTAAATCAAACTAAAATCAAAATTTTAAAAGCAAAATAACTTGATCTATTCATGTACTTAACTTTTTTACAAAAAAAAAAAGATTAAAAATGATTTTCATCTACAAAAATAAAATACTGCAAATGCAAAAGAATAAAATCCAATTACAAAATATTATCAACACCTTACTAACACTGAGATGGGCAGGCCCTTAAATAAAAACAATAAATAATATAAGTTAGACCTATATTTTTAATGGCTAAAACCGCTGATATTATGGTATTTTTGTTCGAATAGCAACCGGTATATTATAACAAAATGTATCGAATGAGTGTATTTTATTGTCTAATCACTTCTCAACACCCGATGTCAACTACTGAGTAACTAGATAAGTATTATTTTATTTGGCCTAGATTTAACCTAACCAATAGATTTGCAGACCAAAATCGTATTTACCGTCAAGAATATCTTAAGGCAAAGTATAAGCTATCCAACTGGAAGGACCTGTGGCGACATCTACAGCGCCACGTCGTACGATGTGCCCTCTTCAATGGACTTGACACCCTTCTCCGCAACCCTCTATAGGTATAGACCGATAACCTTTTTTGCCTTTGAGTTATCCTTGATAAAACTTTTTTAGGCATACTTTTGGATGACAGATAGATTTTTAATATCAGTATTTTGGTCTGCAAACTATCGTACCTAAACTAGTTATTCTAGTTTTGGTGTCACAGTTTACTAAAGAAAAGTATTAAACCTACCGTTGGTTTTAAGTAGGTATATAATATTCGAGTGGGTTTTGAGTAATCTCATTGTTCAACAGATAAATTCAACAGAAGTGACGTTATCTAGAAAATCTTTTTCATATATTATGCAAAAACATGTGACACACAATTTTTGACGAAGGCTTTCATCTAAAGTCTAAACACACAATATTATAATAAAAAAAAAATTGCATTTGATTTTGTTCCTTCTCTTTAAACCTTTCGATGTCTCCTTGGCTCGTTCTGGCTCATCCTTGATGTTCAAATCCTTTACGGTTTTCCAACACAATCTTTAAATATTCCCTTATTATTTTTCACACAGATTCATATTTACAGCTTCTGATTTCTTCCTCTTAAATTTCCTAAACTAAATCACTTCATTCCCCTAACTATGACGTTTCAATGCCATCATGATTCTGTGAGAGAAATGGACAGTACTAAAAGCACTATTTTTTTAACAACTAGTTTGTAGCGACATCTATGACGCGACATACGAACTAAATTACAAAATCCTGCATCGTGTAAGCAGAGTTTTCGGCGCAATTTGTGGATTGTCCGACAAAAACCATCCGGCAGTCACTCAACAGCCTCCATTGAAAAGAGAGGCTGTGGGACTTTACATCCTGTTCATACATACTTCCATAGATTCATGATAGCAATCACACATCACAGTCGGGGGCAGCGCTAAAAACGTCAGTAAACCTATATCATCACATTATAGTCCATAGAATTTTGGTCTTTAACCTCTTAACGGTGACACCAAAACTGCTTGTAGGCTAGTTTACCGCACTGTCTTGAACCTCTTCACCTTGATGGTCGCCTTGTTGGCGCACAGCTTGAGGGCGGTCGCGGCGCCCAGCAGGTCGGCGCCCGACACGTCCTTACCGTCCACTGCCACCAGGAAGTCGCCGCGCTGGATGCGACCGTCCATGTCGGCTGGAGTGCCGGGTAGCTGAAATGAGCAGGTTAAGGTTAAAGATGAACTCTGTCTTAGGAATACTAGCTTAATATAAAAAAATAGGAGTACTTAATCAAAAAAATGGATAGCAGCATCCTTTTTGTCTGCTAAACTAGTTTTAAGACGCCGCTCTACGACAGCTCCTGTTTAAGTACACAAATGTCTATGTAGCTTCTCAAAATAAAATAAAATGTAGACAGAATCATCCATTGCTGTACACGGGTGCGGGGCTCACAGACAAATGAACCGCACAGCTAACGTGGCAAACCTCTACATGCATATCCTTCGTAGAAGTGGACGGCCAATCTGACCAACTGACAACTCCCTCTCCCTCCTGGAGACCAACCAACCTTTTCAAACTGTTATTGGCAGATCTACATTCAGCATAGCATTCTAATTGATCCAGAAACAAATGGTTCTTTCGTTATAAGGAAGCTGGGGTGAATGCGGAAGACTTAAACCAGCTGTGGACTGCAATAGACTGAGTAGATGTAACACTCACAAGTTGTCCTATATAGACGGCGGGCGCGGCGACAGGCGCCACACACGTGAGGCCGAGCGGCTTGCACGACAATAGACTGAGTAGATGTAACACTCACAAGTTGTCCTATATAGACGGCGGGCGTGGCGACAGGCGCCACACACGTGAGGCCGAGCGGCTTGCGCGACAATAGACTGAGTAGATGTAACACTCACAAGTTGTCCTATATAGACGGCGGGCGTGGCGACAGGCGCCACACACGTGAGGCCGAGCGGCTTGCGCGACAATAGACTGAGTAGATGTAACACTCACAAGTTGTCCTATATAGACGGCGGGCGTGGCGACAGGCGCCACACACGTGAGGCCGAGCGGCTTGCGCGACAATAGACTGAGTAGATGTAACACTCACAAGTTGTCCTATATAGACGGCGGGCGTGGCGACAGGCGCCACACACGTGAGGCCGAGCGGCTTGCGCGACAATAGACTGAGTAGATGTAACACTCACAAGTTGTCCTATATAGACGGCGGGCGTGGCGACAGGCGCCACACACGTGAGGCCGAGCGGCTTGCACGACAATAGACTGAGTAGATGTAACACTCACAAGTTGTCCTATAAAGACGGCGGGCGCGGTGACAGGTGCCACACACGTGAGGCCGAGCGGCTTGCGCGACAATAGACTGAGTAGATGTAACACTCACAAGTTGTCCTATATAGACGGCGGGCGCGGCAACAGGCGCCACACACGTGAGGCCGAGCGGCTTGCCCGCCTTGCGCGACAGGTCGATCTCTATCTCCTCGTACTTCAGCGGCTCTGGTCGGTGCACTGTCAGTTTTAACTGGAATTGAGGAAATATTTGGTTTATTAACTTGCTAGGCGTATACATATGGTATCAATATTCCCTTGGCCATATCCCAATTTCTTTGGGGTCGACCCCTTGACTTCTTATTCCATCTCAACAACCACATCAACTTCTCTATTATTCTTCGTCTTTTCAGTAATCACCCCTTTCTAATTATATTATCTGTCACATAGTCCATACGTCGTTTCTTTGGTCTTGTTCTAGAGATAAAATCATCCACATTCATACACATTAACATTACTTTCAACCCTACTACACACGTTATATACCTCGACAACACAGGTTTTAGCGGGTTGGTTACAGCAGTCTCAAATAGAGTCCAGTACGGCTCATCCCTGCCGCGGCAAGTTGACCTAACATAGCTGGGAATAGGTTAGACAAGTGATGATGTAGATATACCTTAGCAGTTTTCTGCTTGATGGTGAGACAGAGTCGTTCGTGCGCCATCTCCTTGGTGATGGCGATGCCGTTGCACTCGAGGATCTGATCTCCGGGCTTTAGGCGGCCGTCCTTTGCGATAGCGCCGTTGTTGTAGATGTCTAGGATTATTGCTGCCGCTCCCTAGCGAAGAAGAAAGATTGGCTTTAAGATTTCAAAATGGCAAAATGATTTCAAATTAAATGGTTTGCAGCCGGAATTTAACCTGACTTTGAAAAGATTTTGTCTTGTTGTCAGGTCATATTATGCCCTCTCAAACAGACCTGCGCCCAACATTACTGCCCCTAACAGGCTGATGTACTTGTGAGTAAATGCGTACCGAAAGACGTACGCATTAGAAGGCCTCCCACTAATTTGATCTGATTAAAAATACGAGAATATCCGGCACGCGAGACGCAAAACACCGGTCAATGTAGTGACACGCACGGGAAGTCCTATTTACAGCGGTGGACGTCTTGACGTCACACAAAATCCTGCATCGCGCAAGCGGAGTTTTCGACGCGATTTGAACTCATAATATAACAGTCCGACAAATCCGTCGAGCAGTAGTCCACCAGACAACGCCTGTCGTTCGGTGGATCCTCCTGTTCGTTTCAATGGACGTTCAGGGACTTCGGCTGAAATGATGAGGGTAGACTCACATTGATGAGTGTGTCGCTGCCCCCCAACAGCAGCACCCCCAGCACGCCGTTAGCGGAGTTGATCTCTATGACGGTGTCCACGTTAGGGGCTACTGGAGCCGTCGCGGGGTCTGGAGGAGGTTCCACTGGAAAAACATGAAGAACAGCCATTAAATATTTTTTTCACTAACCGCTGTCATGCGACCGCGATTGCGAACAAAAAATTCCGCTTTAATGTCACAGCAACTGCAGTTGCGGCGCCGACTTGTGCCGAAAAAATCACCTAAAAGAACCGTAACTCTATGCAAGCTTCATAAGAATTATACTCGATGGCTCTGTATTAAATACCGTGTCTGTGAGTTACAGCACTATGTACAAATTTAAGCTTTTAAACTTGTATGGTATGGCATGACATATCGAACCGTAGATGAGTACTTTTTAACCGACTTCCCAAAAAGGAGGAGGTTCTATGTTCGACTTCGAGTTTTTTTTTTTTTTTTGTTTATGTTCACCGATATCTCCGTCAATTGTGGACCGATTTTGAAAATTCTTTTTTGTTTTTAGAGTATGTTTCGAAATTGATCTCATTTTAATTTGGTGAAGATCTGATGAAGAACTTCGGAGATATACAGCAGAACTCTTCAATAAATGACGGCAAATCTCTCGAGATTGCTGCAACCGCATGTCTGTTTATTGTTTATACCATTTCATAACATAACATCACACCAGTACGCTCTAAAGGGGTACGCAGATGTCTACAGTTCACCTTGAAACACTCTCATTTCACAGGTTATGATCAAGTTTCATGGCATTCAGTTAATCTATTCTGGCATTACTACCTCACTAAAAACAAGTTGCTTAATAGGTACAACTAAAAAGTGAAAAATAACTTTCTTTTTCGAAGTCGGTGTCCATAACGAAAAAAAATGGTACCTACAAAAGACACCGACTTCGAAAAAGAAAGTTATTTTTCACTTTGCAGTGTTTTTAGTTGGAAGTCGGTAGGATTTTTTTTGTAAAAAACATTTTTTGTTACGTTACGCTATTGATCCCGACGTCAAAACATGTTACGTATAGCCGAACTTGGGAGATCCCCTCTTGGCATAATCTACACTTAAGGTCATTATATTTACAAAAAAAAAAACTTTTTGACAAAAAAAAATTATCGACGAAATAATGAATCATAAAACAAAAACTTAAAAATATTTTAGGCTAACATTTTGAGATGGCGATATAAAGACTCAATTGGATTAAGTTAAGGTGCGGCGGGCCTTGAGCCGCGAACATGTTTGTTTTATTCCAAAGAACATTATGTGTAAATATCCTGATGCGTTTATAACATTATGCTTTATAAAATTATGCATCATTATTATCATGTCAACACTATTTATCGCAATATAAATTATGGCATATAATATTATGCGTAGTGATTATTTTGCTGAATTTCGTTATGCTAATGTAAATTATCTTATATATAAAATTCTCGTGTCACAATGTTAGTTACCGTACTCCTTCGAAACGGCTTTACTGATTTTTACCAAATTTTATATGCATATTCAGTAGGTCTGAGAATCGGCTACTATCTATTTTTCATACCCGTAGGGTAGGTAGGGTAGGGTAGGTAGGGTAGGGTAGGTAGGGTAGGGTAGGTAGGGTAGGGTAGGTAGGGTAGGGTAGGTAGGGTAGGGTAGGTAGGGTAGGGTAGGTAGGGTAGGGTAGGTAGGTAGGGTAGGGTAGGTAGGGGAGGGTAGGTAGGGTAGGGTAGGTAGGGTAGGGTAGGTAGGGTAGGGTAGGTAGGGTAGGGTAGGTAGGGTAGGGTAGGTAGGGTAGGGTAGGTAGGGTAGGGTAGGTAGGGTAGGGTAGGTAGGGTAGGGTAGGTAGGGTAGGGTAGGTAGGGTAGGGTAGGTAGGGTAGGGTAGGTAGGGTAGGGTAGGTAGGGTAGGGTAGGTAGGGTAGGGTAGGTAGGGTAGGGTAGGTAGGGTAGGGTAGGTAGGGTAGGGTAGGTAGGGTAGAGTAGGTAGGGTAGGGTAGGTAGGGTAGGTAGGGTAGGTAGGGTAGGGTAGGTAGGGTAGGTAGGGTAGGTAAGTACTCAATTGAGGGGAGCGAAGCTCCGGGGGTCAGCTAGTGAAAATATATATTTTATGCTTATCATTAGTAAACCGCCGAACTTAACCCAAAGTCTGTTATAACCAGATCCTAATCCTAAATAAAAAAGTATTTGGCCAGGATTTCTATGTAAGTACTTCTTAATTAATTAAAACGGGGACCATAACAGATTGGCCTTCAGTCCATGTAACACACTGGTATTTATCTGTAAGAAACCGATCCCAACATAGATGGAAATAGGTTAACCAGATGAAGGTAAGTTCAGCGTATTTTAATTTTTAACCGACTTTCCAAAATGGAGGAGGTTTTATGTTCGACTATATGTATGGTCAATTAAGGACTGGTTTTGAAAATATTTTTTTTGTTTAAAAGAGTAGTTTCCCAAATTGGTCCCATTTAAATTTGGTGGTGATCTGATGAAGAACTTTGGAGATTATAGAACAGAACTCTTCAATAAATGACTGCAAATTTCTTGGGATTGTTGTAATCACATATCTGATTATTGTTTACACCATTCCATAACATAACATCACGCCGGTACACTCCAAAGGGGTACGCAGATGTGGACAGTTCACCCTGGAATACTCTCATTCCACTGGTTATGTTCAAGTTTCATGTTATTCAGTTAATCTATTCTGGCGTCACTTGGGGCGTTATAGATACTTTACTATGAACTTGCCCATTATGTACCACAACTAAACGAAATATATTTATTTTACATAAATATACAGACCCACTTCCAAAAACACTACAAAGTGATAAATCAGTTCAATTTCGGAAGTCGGTGTCAATAAATGAAGAAACGAAAACAGGAACACCGATTGCCAGTAATTTTTCACTTTGTAGTCTTTTTGGAAGTCAGTTGTATTTTTTTGTAAAAAAGTTTTGTAAGTCTCATCTCACAGAGAGCCTGCAGTCTGCTGAGAGTAAGGGGAATCAAATGTTGGTCCCGCGTAATGAAACTAAAGTGTACCTTTGACAGGAGACGGTGCAGGTCGTGGTGTCTGCGGTCTGCTGGCTGCGAGCTCGTTGGCATTCCTACTGGCGGGCCGGGACGGACCGCCTGGAAAAAGAATAATTTATTTAATGACAGTACATAGTAATTGAAAAAGACATGACTTGGTTAAGGCTGCGGAAACGCGCTGGATGCAAAACACACAGGACCAACCAATGTAAAGATACGTCGGCTTAATTCGTCGCAAGAAAGCAAACTTGTAGTATCTAGAAAAGTTGAACATTACACCAGACTCAGAACCAAAAAACTATTTCAAAAATTCATAACTCGTAAACTAGCTAGGCCATTTTTGGAACACGTGTCTCTTGATCAGATGCCACTATTGTAAGGATTCTAAAGTAAGTTAAACATGCATTTTATAATAGTTATAGCAATTGGTATTTAATTTTCAAGCAGCAATATTTGGTGTATCTTGGAAGTTGTAACGAGAACCGTCTCTATCTTGACTGCCAAAAAGTATTTATAGCATTTTTGCTGTATCTATAAAACATAGAAAAATTGTTAATTTTATAGTATAAACAGCACTTTGTAGTATGTTTTGTTAAAAAAAAGTTTTAAAAAAGCCAATGTCGTATCATTAAAAATGTCTTAGGAAACCGTTGCTCAGTCCATCCGACGCAGTACTTTTTCCCGATTTCAATTATACAAAAAGTAATTTAGCATTTTTTCGAGATACTACACAATCGCTTTCCAGCGTCGTAAATAATGAAAATGATGAAAAATACATATTGCACCTACTCCAAATAAATTGGGATAATGACAAGTGATATTGATGATGGCATAATCATTGAGTTTGCGTACTACGATCAATACTATCCTCATGTGCGCCGCAAATATTGGTCACTGTGTTGGTAAGCAAAGTATAATGTTGGCATTCTTTATTTATAACAAGCTTTTATTGCATTTGCAATGTATGTATTTATGTATATTATGTAAGTGTGTTTGGGTCAAATCTTGCAACTGAATTTTAAAGCAGTTATCCTCCATCGATTTAGATGGAATTTTGCATACACGTTTAGTTTGGATGACAATGCATGGCTGGCTAAGTGACATCATTTTAAATCCAATATGGTGGACGGCTCAAGATGGCGGGCTAGTTATTTTTTATGCACTGCCATGATATGGGTATCGAATGAAAGGGTTCGCGAATACAAAAAACCTGGTAATTATACTTAAGGTTTCTCACACACTGCCTTCTTGCCTCGGTAAGCACGCAAAGCCGTTGGCCCCGACTGTCATTTGCATATCTTTGAAAGTGGTTATGGGTAGTCAAAACCAGGAAATCATACACCAGTCTTGCCAAGGAGTACTGTTCTGTGGAGGTCAGACAGTAAGTAGCTCCATGTAATATACTGGAACTCAAAGCATATATATAGCCCCAACAAAGTTGGTTAAAGACTAGGTACATTCGTTTCTCTTATACTGTCAATAAGATCAGTGAGATTGACGACACAGTTGATGTAGTGGTTGTGTGATCGGCTGCTGCGCTGCGTGTCGCGGGCGATTCCCGCACGGAACAAATATTTGTATGGCCTACAGATAGTTGTTTCGAATAGATGTGTTGTGTACGTGAGTTTAACTGTTTGTTAATGCACCCACGATACAGGACGAAATTCCTAGTGCAGGGCAAAGTTAAAAAAAATAAAAAAACGACTTCCGGTCTAACCGGATTCAGCACAGTACCAGTATTTTACATGGAACGACTGCCTATCTGAGCTCCACAACCCAGTAACTGGGTAACACGATACCTCTTGGCACAAAAACGGCAGGACCGATTTTCATGATCTTTTTCTTATTAGGTTTGTCTTCGCCCCAAATAGCAGAATAAGTATAAAAATTTCGGAAAAACTTACGAAAAAATATATTATGAAGAAAATTCAGATACCCATACATTTTTTTGGTTCTGAGGCGGTATTAAGTTTGCCAGGTTCACTTTTACAGAACGTTTTAGTATCACACTTTTGAATACTCTTTGAATTAATCACAGGGTGCAGGGGCACTTGACTTGATATTGCTTTCGACAATACACTTGATTTTTATCTTCGTTGTGCACGTTTAGAACACTTTGCAAATACTTTCAATGCGTTATTGGAAGACGCTTTGGTCAGTGGGTTGACTGAGGGGCTTACTACTGCACAAGTACAGAAAATGCGAGAAAAATAACGGCCAAATTTCTATATAGTGACAACAGAATTGCACTCTTTATTTCCAAGCGAGGCAGTTTTGCGTAACATAGTATTTTTAACAAGTTTTTTTAGAGTACCCACTAACCAAATTAATTTTATTTTGATCGCAATAATTATTAATAAGATTACTATCCTCATTAGTTATTCTAAGTCAGAATGTGAATGTATTATATAAGATAAGTTTACTTTAGTATTATATTGTTGTTGTTGTGTGAAATGTAAATTCTTTTTGAGAAATTTGAAAGAAATTTGAAGCCGATGTTGTCGGCACCAACTGTCTACCCAAGTACCCACATGCGGTATGTTGACAGATAGTCCAGGTGTAAAAAAAGGAAGTAAGGGTATAGTCCATACATGGTTCATAGTAATATTATACATTCGAAAGTAACTCTGTCTATCTGTCTGTTAACTTTTCACGCCTAAACTACTGAAAGGAATACAATGAAATTTGTCATAGAGATTGATGGCATCCTGAGGCCTTCCTCGGACATAGGCTAACATAATGTATCAAAAAATATTTTTTTGGTTGGAAGGTAGGGTAGGGAAGGTAGGGGGTAGGGTAGGGAAGGTAGGGGGTAGGAAGGGTAGGTAGGGTAGGTAGGGTGGTGAGTAGGGGTGGGTAGGTAGGTAGAGTATCGTAGATAGGTAGGTTGGAGTAGGTAGGTTGGTAGTAGGGTAGGGTAGGTAGGTAGCCAGTTGACAGGAGCGAAGCCGCGGGGGACAGTAAATAAATAAAATCTACATACAAAACGTAACATCACGACTGTACTCCCCGATGGGTAACACAGAGGTGCATCTTACTTAGATATGTTTAAGTTGCATGAAATAGGGGGCGATCCTATTGCTATCAAACCAGTACAAATCCTGATTCTGGGCTGCTTCTGAGAAATTCCAGATGAAAAACTAAACCAACGAGACACTTTTAAGGCTTTTAATAAATGAATAATAAAGAAATACGGCGATGCGCCATCGATACATGGTAAACATCCCACCCACACGTACCAAACATTTTGGACATCATTTCATAAGGAGTGGAATTCCCTGCCAGAGTCTGTGTTCCTCGATAGCTACAACCTAGGGGCCTTTAAGTCAAGAGTGAATAGGTTACTACTAGGCAAGCGTGCTTCACCGTCGACCACATCATTGCTTACCATCAGGTGAGATAGTGGTCAAGCGCAAGTCTACCCACAATACCCATAAAATAGGGTACCACTGGGTAGACCGATGGCCTGAATCATTGCGGGAATCCTAAAGTAGCGGAACGCATGGGACCGGTCAATATGGCGACACTTGGGGAAGGACTATGTCCAGCAGTGGACATCTTTCGGCTGAAATGATGAGGATACTGACCAGCTCCAGGTGTTCCCGGCGTGGTGGCGGTGGCCGGAGACTCCTCTCCCGGCTCCTTGAGGTTGGGAGTACACACTGTGAGGATCACGACGCCTTCTGTCTGCTTGAGCTTCGCTGCCGCCTGGAATGATGAAGTGGATTGATTAGTTGATGAAGTACCAGACGACATAATTGGTTGCTTTTGGCTTTAATATAGATTGTTTAAGACGAGCTATTAGAAAAACTGACACTATATCAAGATTGTCGAAAAGTTAAAAAAATGTTTGGGATCGTCATGGCCAACCTAAATATTAGGACGTCAATTAAAAAAATATAAACGTTCTATAACCACTATGGCTAATAGTATCTAGTTGTATATTTTTTTATATCTAGAGCCCATAGGACAGATTATGGAGCAAGGAGTTTAAGATGAGAACAGAAGGATCTTTGCTCGTATTTTGGTGTTTTTAACCTGCAGCAAAATTGTATACTTACTGCATCATAACTGCAGTTTAATAAGGAGTCTCTGTTCACTGCTAACAGCATGTCACCAATCTGCAGGCCTCCCTGAAAACGAAAAAGCAACGTTTTAATGATACTTGTACACTGTCTAAATTGGTACAGAAAACATTCAAGTTTATCCATCTTTTTTTTTTTTTTTTTTTACTTTTGATGGGTTTGCTCTTGACTCTAGTCTAAGTCAATGACAGAGACAGAGTCGACGATGGAGCGAGCTTACCCAGAAGAAGCCTGTTCACTCTAACTTTGAAGAGATTCGGGTTAAATGCGTTCGGAAACACAGACGCAGGTAGTGAGTTCCATTCCTTCGCTGTGCGCATTATAAAGGATGTTTGGAAGCGCTTGGTGGGAATTGGTGGAATGGCAACAAGGTAAGGATGGTAACTTGCAGTGCGTCTAGATGTCCGATGGTAGAAGGGGGCTGGTGGGATAAGATCGTGGAGTTCTTGAGCACTCTCACCGAAGTACAGTCTGTAGAAGACCGACAAGCAGGCAACCTTGCGGCGATGAGCCAAGCTGTGAAGCTTGGCATTTACCAGTTTAACGTCGCCGATGAGCCTCTTGGCTCTGCGTTTCACCGAGTCAAGCGCGGCAAGCTGATACTTAGCTGAGCCATCCCAAAGGTGGCTGTAATACTCCATGCAGGATCGGACTTGCGCTTTGTATAGGGTAAAAAGCTGTCCAGGCGTAAAGTATCGCTTCACTCTATTAAGGATGCCCAGTTTTTTGGCCGCAATTTGGGCTTTGTACTCAATGGAGGTGCCGAAGTTGAGACTGGATGTCAACTCCATGCCTAGGAGCTCGAGCCGATCAGTCACAGGAACAGACGCACCCCGAAAAGTAGGCGATTGTTCGAAAATACTCCTTTTAGCGGTAAAAAGACACGCCTGTGTTTTGGTGGCGTTAAAGGAGACCAGATTGTCATCACCCCACTGGGAGACAAGGCTTAAGGTCAAATCTGATTGATGGTAATGAAACCAGTATAAGCTAGCCTTGTTTTGTATTAAAACTCTAGTTTAGCCAGCTCTCTCTCGTTACCCATTGACGTGCACTCGACAATATGACAATTATTTATAGGCCTGTCAGGTATTTTCGCCTGTTCTCCTAACAGACCCATAAAAATATCTGCCACTTTTACGGCATCATCGCAGTGGTTAATAAATCAGCCCCCGTACCATGACGCATCAAAACTATTATGGTTCGACTGTGAAAAAAGTACAGATGTATACAAGTCAGATACATCTGTCACTTACGCACACTCAAAATAACCTTGCTCTAAGAGCCCATGGTCACACCCCAGATTTCGAATCATAAATGGCAGTTAAAATAATGTGTAACAGATATACAGTGAAACCTGGTTAAGTGAGACATCAAGGGACCTGCAATGTCGTTTCACTTATAGAGGTATTCCACTTACCCAGTGTCTCAGATATACAGGTATAAATAAATATCTGTCTCATTTACAGAGGGTTCCATTGTCATGTTATCCATTTATATTATCCATTCCATGTTATCTCAGTTACAGAGGTTTATGCATATAAAATTTACTCGCTGTCTCAGTTATAGAGGTAACTATGATGATAAATCGAAAGAACAAATCCCAGATATAGAGGTTTACCTCGTCCCACTAACAGAGGTAATTCAGTGCCAAAGTGTTGGGACCTCAGCATGAGTTCCAGTTATGGAGGTTTCTCACTTATCCAGGTCCCACTTAACCAAGTTTCACTGTATATTGATTTCCATATTAACATTTCAAAGGTAATAAAGGTAGTCTGAAAACCGGTTCCTCATCAGTTAAAAATAAAATATTTCAACAAAACACTGTATTGTTAAAATCTTTGCCTACTTAGTCACGGTTTATTTTGAATAATTTTCAACCATTTACCTGTAAACATTAATTATTATTATTGGGTTATTTCTCACACATTGTTATATTGCAGTTTAGTAAACGAGTATTTAAATGTAATTAGGTAGGAACTCTTTTAGCACTGTTGATTTTTAACTCCCGACGGAAAAAAGGGATGTTATAAGTTTGATGTGTGTTCCTGTGTTTGTGTATATGTGTATCTGTCTGTGACATCATAGCTACTAAACGGATGGACCGATTTAGATTTCGTTTATTATTTTTTTAAATATGACTTTATCGAGAGTGCTCTTAGCTATTTTTGACGAAAATCGGTTCAGCCGGTTCAATAGATTGTCGATCGAAAAGTGTCTACTACTTGATAAATTATGTAGTATGAAATAAAAATATGTCATGTATGTTTTTAAATTATACTTGTTAAATGTCATCAACCAGTGCCTATCAGTGAATATCAAGTTGGATACATCATCAGAATAACCCCTCAACACACAATGACACTACAATTTCTTCGCGTGTGGTCGTGTGCGCGAGATAATTAAAATGCTTTGTTTCTTGTGTGGTGAAGTAAAGGTAAAGGGTTTGGACGACCGTATATTTACTATTTAAATCTATGGCACAACATTCGCTCTCAGACCGCGAGGCATTTGGTTGGAAAGCTCTGTTGAGTATTTCTCCGAGTCTTCATAATACCTTCGTATATAAAATGTGTTGGTTAATTATAGTGACCCAGTTTATACGCATAAATTAACATTCTTCCTGCATCCTGAAAGCCATACATGGAAGACGGACATATGTGCCGGAAAATTATGTATTAAAAGTCTACAGATAAATCTATATAATAATATGAAACCTGATTGAAACTTATACAGGATCCTATTCTACCAATGAATGTGAATAGTTTTTTTTTTCTGCACACTGTAGCAAAACTATTTTTTTAAAGAGGAATGGCCAGTTCTTCAACATAGGATACATCAATTAGAATCGTGCACTCGCTTCTGAACGCCTATGCAAGATAATCTTCTCTAAATAGTAAAATAAAGAAGTCGCTGCCTGCCTCTGTCTGTTTGTCTGCTTACTTCTTCTTTACCTCGCATCGGATTTTGATATAATTTTCACATAAAGAGCAATAAATGTCAAGGTCAAAATTCTTTATTTCATTAGGCCATAAGGTCAAAAATTTGAATTTAAAAGTAATAGATAGTAATTGATCCTACCATCAATTCGGAAAAATAGCTTTTTATGGAGAATAACGTACAAGAAACTCAGAAATGAGGAAGATTTGTCCATGTTAGTCCCTAGCCCGTTTCATCATCGGACTAACAGACGTACGGCAAAGCGCCATCGATACATGGTGGACAGCCAGCCTAAGTAAAGCCCAGTCTATGTACTGACCTGTTCAGCTGCACTGCCTTCCTGTAGGTCGGACACGAAGATGCCCCGACCTGCCTCCGTGTGGCGACCCTCGATGATCATGATGCCGAGACCAGATGGACCCTGGAACAGTTGACATTGGATGTTTTAGAACAAGTCTATGTAGTGGCCAGTCGGGAGATGATTTTAAGATATAAATGGGGAGGGTTATAAGAGCAGAGAATGAGCAAGAAATCATAAGTAAATTGTATGTTTGTTTGTAAAGGGTACATTGGAAGTATTTACCAATTTCAAATATTATTTAACTAATTGGAAGCCACATTGTCACACATTTTCGTTGAGTGTCAAACAATTTTTCATAAGCGTGTTATAAGTTTCACGTGTCTACCTGTATGTTTGTGTATCTGTTTGTGGCATCAAAGCTCCTAAACGGATGAACCGATTTTGATTTAGATATTTTTCTTTTGAAAGGTTAGTTATCAAGCATTTTCTTAACAATGTTTGATGAAAATCGGTACAGCCATTCAAAAGTAATAAGCGTTTTACTGTTTGAATCGGGGTATTATCGCAAGATATCGTGTTATAAATTACGAGTTCGATAGATCGATCGAAGCATGTCTTCTACTAGATAAATTATGTAGTTTAAAAAGCATGAAATAAAAATGTGTCGGGGGTACTTTTAATTTTACTAATTATCCCGAAAAGTTTATTATGACAGGTCTCTGGGACCGGGAAACTAAGACAATGGTTGACAGAGTTGCAGGTTTCAAAGGTGCGGAAAAAACATGTTACA
Organism: Orthosia gracilis; assembly: GCA_947562075.1. Classification (NCBI taxonomy): domain Eukaryota; kingdom Metazoa; phylum Arthropoda; class Insecta; order Lepidoptera; family Noctuidae; genus Orthosia; species Orthosia gracilis. The sequence continues at coordinate 18,933,654 of OX387275.1, read as the reverse complement.
CCGACTACAAATATTAAGATACTTCAGAGAAAAATAATTGGGATAAGAAAGGACACATGAATGATGATCGCAGTGTTTAAGCTGTTCTCACCTTCTTGATGGTGATGTCCCTGACTCCTTTGTAGCCAGCAAACCGATCCTCCGACGACTGAAACAAGCATTAAGATTAAATCATTAACAAGATTTTATTATGTTCGACCTGTTGGTAGGTAAAGGAAGACGGATTCATCACACTTCATTTGGGCAGTATTATAGGTATGTTTAAGTATGTAGGTATAGCGCTAACGAAGCGTCGTCGATGTTTGAACAATTGTTTAGATATACCTTATATTTTATTTAAAGTCAATAGTAACAAAACATGTGTAGAATCTTTTGGTTTAATATTGGTGTGTTAACTCTTTATCAGTAAGTATCACAGTGGGCAATCTCAACGGAAACTAGGCATCGCATAGGCGCAAGGGATATTATAGCGCACAAGTGTGTGCGCAAACGCAGGTGCACTCTCTGTTCCCTTACTCTCATTCTCCGAAAGGCCGGCAACGACCGAAAAGAGATCGGGCGCGGCACCAATGATTTAAGAGGGTATGCGGTCGCTGACATCGACCGAATATCCTAAGTGGAAAGTCATAATTCAAGGTTTGGCTCTCGCCTTTTTCCTCCTCCAATATTGGACCAATTTAAAAGATATTCCATAAACTGAAAAAGAAAGATATATTCTGTGCCCCATTGTTTTCATTTATGATGATACATTATCTTTAGAAGCACTAGAACTCTCAAAAAATGCTCAACATTGCGCTGTCAACAGAGGCCTAGTATACAAATTTGGCTAAATGAAAAGAAAAATATAGAAGCACAACATGTATCTTTTTTGTTCAATTTATGGAATGTCTTTTAAATTTGTCCTATACTGGAGGAGGAAATAAGTGAGAGCTAAACCTCGAATTATGACTTTTTACAAAGGAAATTCAGTCGGCGATGTCTGCCCGCATTTTTCTTAACGTGCTTTGCGAGGCACGGAGGTAAACTTCCAAACTCTGTGCTGCCGTACCACTGAGGAATCCTTGATGAAAAGCCCATTAAGACTGTTCCCGACCTGGGAATCGAACTCAGGTTCAAGCTCAAGTTCAGCAGTCGCACTTGCGACTGTGAGACCAACGTGGTCGTTATTAAGTAGATCAGTAATTAAGGCGACATATACGCCCCAGTATAAACGCAGTACTGGCCGTGCTCCCGCTCGATACCAAAATATCAATATTGAACCTCTTTTCGAACAGTTTTGTTTGCAAAATATTATTTGATTTACTTATGCTATGTCAGTTATGAAGAAATTCCAGCCATCAATTTTTCTGTGTAAAAATATTTTTAAACATCCAAGTCGTTTTGGAGGAGTATGCAAAAGTTGCGAAAAATATCGTGTTGCTAATTATTATTTTAAAGCAAAACTATTTGTTATACGAAAAAACCGTGTTTAAAAAATAATGTACATGAAATAATAATAAATAAATATTTTTTTCAAACCTTTTAACCTAGACGTTACTAAGGAGTATGCTTTAGAAAGTTACTGTTTTACGGCACTAAAGCGGATGTAGGCCCTTAAATAAGAACAAATTAATTGACCTGTTTACACCTACGGTTTTCTCACTAGGTAAGATATACGCTTGTTTACACCTGTCTTTGTTTACACACTTCGAGTTACTTTTCACTTGACACTTACATGGAATCTGCGCACTGTTAGAAATATCGAATACTTATATTACATACTTATATACACCATTAAAAAAAAAGAAAATTGTTTGGTTTTGAAGTCGGTTTACTTCTTGTGAAAATGTTTTCACTAAAATAATGATCACGATCCGATAAGTATTTTCGGCGAAATTCGTGGACAAACATACATTGTATACAAACAAATGTACACTTATGAATTTTGGCACACATCTTTGGAAGCCCTTAAAGAATAACATATGTAAATATTGTGCAATTCCAACAATATTACATACATACGTGTCGATTTGATAAAATCCTTCTTTTTGAATTCGGTAAAAAAAGAGCTAATTTGTTGAGTAAGTGGAGGGAAATCTCCGCAAACACAGCACCTATTTATTGCGGATGGACAAATTAACAAGGGCTATATAAAACGTATGTAAATATATTGTATAAATCATTATTGAACCCGAGAAAAGCCAGGTCAGGCCATTAGTAACAAATAAAATCACTATTCCTTGAAAGGTTACGCTGAAGTAATACACCCATAAATATTTCATAAATAGTAAGTTCCATAAATCGATCGTCGTCCATATAATTGGTAAATAAATAAATAAAATTAGTACTATTGCCATCAACCGGGTACAAATCCAGACTTCAGGTTTCTGCTAGAAAAATTCCAGACTAAACCGATAAATCTTTCCAACCACAAAAGTTTGTTTAAGTCATACAATGACTATAACCCACCGCTGTTCCTTCAGATGCCAGGTTCCAGGGCTGCAGTACATCTCTTTCAAATTTATCTGCGACCTAGACAGACGGACCCTTTTACAGTTTCTGCGGAAATCTCTTTGAGGCACGCGAACACTACGCGTCGTCGACTCGGGCCTGGTCCTTACCGGACGGCGAGCTAACCATTACTCGCCGTCCGCAACCCCGCGCCTACGTTGGCCGGGAATCGGCTTCCGACTCCCGATGCCCAGGGCTTCACCTGCTTCTAGGGGCGTCTTAGTTGCGTCTCCCTCACGCGTCGCCTCCTCCTTCGCGAGTATTACTAACTCGCAGAAGGAGGTGGCAAACACTGTCCGACTTGAGAATAGAACATAGGACCCCACGGTCAGCAGTTGCACTTGCAACCACTACTTTCGTCTTTTAGAAACTATACATATCTATTCTAGGTTCTGTTAAAATTGGTACTGCAGCATCAATTCTTATAGAGCCATAGGTATACACATATTATTATTAACCAGTTCGTGGTGTTTCCCAGTTCGTTTTCCTGCATAGTATGAAATTAAAAATAAATATTATAAGTACTTACAATTCAATGTGTGTGTAGGTAACGTTGTAAAAACAAACTTGATATTATTCATACTATTGGCATTAGTGTTCAATAAATATAATCAAACTGTTAACGTGAATGTATATCATTGTTGAATATTCGAGTAGGTAGGTAACAAATAAATTTTGTTACAACACTTTACGAAAGAGCTCGTCTGAGGAAATACCACTACCAATGTTCATCATCGTTATCATCCACAGCTTGACTTAGCTCACTGCCGCCTATCGTATCTTGTGCCAATTTCCGCACTTCTCTGCCTCTAATTCTTCTTCTCTGGTTCTTCTGGTACCCGTGATGGCAACAATATCTCCTTTTTTTGTCCTGTGTGGAAAATCCTCAATGGATGTCTTCCGCCCTTGGAGATTCTCGACCTCGGGTCATGGGGGGGATGTGAGGTGATTGACGCCCCCCGCGATGTCTAAGAGGGGCGCGCGTGAAACGCTACGGGCCGTCACCTCGGGTGCAACTGTATACAAGTATATTCCGCTATTTGACCACCACAACCCAGTTACTGGGTTACGATATATCCCTTGGTAAGACTGGGCAGATTTTCTGGATTCTAATTAACCCAAAACTGCAAAGACAACAGACTGCTAAAGATCTGGGAATACTTTTATTACGTCTACAACTAAGGTGTGGAATTCCCTGCCAGGGAGTCTGTGTTTCCCGATAGCTACAATCCAGGGATCTTCAAGTGAAGAGTGAATAGTTTACTTCTAGGCAAGCGTGCTTCACCGTTGACCACATTTTCGCTTACCATCAGGGTAGAAAGTGGTCAATCGCGAAATAAAATTAAAATAAGCTGGATAAGATAGCCGGGAACAACACGGAGGAGGAAATACTATTCACGGTTTGAAAAAAATGAGATGCATGTGAAAATCAAGGCACAACAAACCACATTTTAACTTTGTCTTCATGGTTGACATTGCTCTGTAAAATTTACTGTTGTTATAATTTTCCATTGGCGGCTCATCTGATGGTGTCTAAGAGGTAACCGCAAAATACGGACTTCTGCAATATTAAAGGCATCGAGACTTCGACAGTTTGTAAAACGTTCCTAATCTCTGAAAATGCTGTAGGTACTGTTTCGATTTCTAAAATTGTTTTATTGATAAATATGAAGTTGCACTATTTTCGAATATCATAAGAATTTTTATCCCGGTACATAGTACTTGAAAAACAGCTGTTTCACACCGCTGAAACATATCGCAGACTAATGAACGAATCTCGGCAGTCTCGTATAAATTACGCATAAATAATGTTTTTATTCACACGTTTACATAACACGTCGAGTGAGTCACGCGCCGGCGCAGAGGTCAGAAGAACCACCGATAACGAACAGTTTGTAACACCTCTAGCAACGTGTGAATTGTTTTGAATTTCGAACTGTTTTGTTTTACACAAACAGATTAAGTGTGCGTTTCCACTAAAGATGTGTGAGGAAGCTGAGTTGTGCAAGGAGGCGTAGTGAAGCTATGAAACGGTGTAACTTTTTCCTGCCCTACGAGGGAACTGATTGGTGCGTTGATGAGACTCAGCTGTGCAAGGCTTTATGGCGATTTTGTTCTTTCTAAGCAAGCGAATCGATACATCCCTTAGGCGCTGTCTTAACACAACGCAATCATCGCGCGAACACGCGAACGTCGTTCATATATATCGCAAACACGAACGCATCGTTGCGTCGGCAGAGGGCGATTTTCCATTTCGCCATACAAATGAACGCGACGGTCGACTGTTCGCGCGATGATGGCGTTGTACTATTGCGTGTTTTTCTTGAATCATTTATTTTGGATGTACGACACCTTGCCTCCACTTAGCCCTTTTTCTAACAGAGCTAAGCCACACATCCTTCACTACGCATGCTCGCACGTATTTGTTGGAAATACTCTTGTTGTGGCTTTTGTTGACGATCAGCATCAGAAAAAATCGAGCATCAAATTTGTCACAGATTTCATCGGAGCACTACCTGTATTTATGTTTAAGTTCGGTGGCAATCAAAACTTAGTCTAAATTTGTCAGCAATACCTCTAATTAACCTACATTCTTGACATGTTTCAACTTCTGTCTTCTATTTTTGCAGAGATGAGATTGAAAATGCATTTAAATGTATCTGTGACTCTATATTCTCCCATAATAACTCAGCAAAAATCCAGACTCTGAGTTGATACTGATAATATCTTTATAGGCAAAGACAAATATGTAATTACAGAGTAGAGGACGATCCAAAGAGCAGTCACGGGAACTTATTCACGTTAAATACAATCTATCTAGTCTTGAGCAGCTAATAGACCAAGTGAGACTTCTGCTTTCTTCCACGTTATGGCGGTGCGTTAGTTCCGGGTTGTATTCCCGGCTCGGTTATACTTTGTTTTTGTGTGAAACGGCTGTGTTTGTTACATGTGTTATAATAGGGCGCCATCGAACAGTTATGAATTGTAACATCGCGGAGATTCTCAAGGTTAAATGCTGTTGAGATTGTTTTAATAAAGATATTGGAAAGATACCGAACCTGCAAAGATGAATCATTATTTTTGGCGATACAACTTGATTGTCTGATCGAATGATATATCTTTATTTTATCTTTTACAAACAGTTCCAGTATTTATCAGGTATCTAGTTTATCATTTCGCTTTTTTAGTACTTTTGGGCACCTCTAAGAAGGTTCAGAAGTGCTAAATAGGCAATCTATTGCTAGCTAGCTATTGTTAAATGGTGAGGTCTTGGAAAATTTGTCAATCTGACTTTGATAAGCTAGAATGTAGGTATTAGTAGTAGGTTATATAGGATAACAATAAAGACCGTGTTAATCTTTCAGCCGGTGCAATTACTTTTGAATGTAAATAAATTTTACCAACGGACAACAATCTAATAAACTACTTCTAGGCAAGCGTGCTTCACCGTCGACCACATCATCGCTTACCATCAGGTGAGATAGTGGTCAAGCGCGAGCCTATTTTTAATAAATAAGTACAGGACATACAGTATTAATTTTCTGCGATTTTGGATTTGGGGGCAATCGTCTTGTTTAAATACTCGGATAAAAAGATTTCTCAGTAGTTTGCATTCAGATAATCTTAATAACTCTACGCATTTCTGCACTTTGCACTAATCATAATTTCTCCCACTTAATTATAGATATCTTTATCTCATTGTATAAATAGATGTGAAAAGTTTTCTTTAATGATAACTGATAAAGAAAACATAAACACAAGTTAATTATATATTTACACAGTATACAATCGTGCGTACTTGGCCGTATGATTACCGGGGCGAATTTGCGTGATTTTTGCCATTCGACCTATAAAATTTTTAGTGTGGATGAATGTTAATTTGTTTGGAAGTTTATCATTGTTTTCCTTCAACGATAGTAGCGCTATTCAGAAAAGTTCACTTGGATCTACAAATTGAAAGTGCATTTTAAGTGTTTGTTTTAGCGTTTTACATATTTTGAATATGTAATTCTACATGTCTAGTGGCAAAATACAGATAAACTTTTACTGTTTTCATGATATCACCGTGTACTGTACCTATATCCTATACTATTAAAATAATATTTGAATATATATTTGTAATCACGTTCTCGAAAACGGCTCTAACGATTACTATAAAATTTGCATATTTGGGGTTTCCAGGGGTGAAAAATCGACCTAGCTAGGTATCATATCTGAGAAAATTCATGTTCTCGAAAAAAAATGTTTTATGTATTCTCACCCGAGCGGAGCTCGGTCGTCCATGTACTTTACAAAATAAACAACTTACGTACTTTGCTTTTTAATGCACAGATCTGGGGCTCTAAACATATTCAAATTCTAAAATCTTTGGGACTGCAAACCGCACTTTCTTAATTTTTTGACTAAGTGACATTCTGCGCCTTATCATTGTGAGCTCCATGCCTCCAGTCAATCGAAATCGAATTCCGAAGCATTGAGATTTGACGATGAGTCAAATAGTGAGTACCTTTATACATCATAGGTATCTAACCTATGTATGCACAAGTACCTATCTACAAGAGTAAATAGATAAATACATTTTATCAAAGAGCGGAAAAATCACTATCACAACAGATAATGATATTAGTGTAATCTGGAACATCTGTTACATAATGTAGATACCAACTTTAACAGGATCAGTTTCAGTTTATTACAAGCTTTTTCTTTTTTTTTTAGTGCATTTTTACATTCACCATGGGCTTATTTGATATAGGTAATCGAAAGGCTTATAGTTGATAGGTCATATTTTGACATTCGGTTTTTAGGGTTCCGTACCCAAAGGGTAAAAACGGGATCCTATTACTAAGACTCCACTGTCCCTTTGTCTGTCTGTCACCAGGCTGTATCTCATGAACCGTGATAGCTAGACAGTTGAAAATGTCACAGATGATGTGTCTCTGTTGCCGCTATAACAAAAAATACTAATAAAAAAAGCTAATAAAATAAAATAAAAAACCGACTGCAAAGATGTAAACAAGAAGAACATTATGCTGTGCAGTCGGAGGATACATATTCGCGAGCTGGATAAAAAAAACTATATAAATATCCTCCGACTGCACAGCATGATGATCTTCTTGTTAACCGACATACCAAAAAGGAGGAGATTCTATGACTTCATGTTTGTTTTTGTGTTTGTTCACCGGTATCTAAACTTTTTAGTTAAATACTTTATTTTTTTCGAATGAGTTTTAAACATATAAGTGGTATGGATTTTTGTAATCATCTCTGCAAACTCTTCATTTTGATATCCCACTCGATGGGTTCCGAAGAAAAAAAATTGCAAATCCCACAATATGGTGCCCAAATACCGTCATGTTCCTTTTTTTTAACGGCACTTATCTAAAAACACTTGAGCGGCCAAGACCTATCTAACGATGTATTAATTTTAAAAATTTGTCAAGTGGTTTGAAAGATACGAGTTAATAAAGAATATTACATACATACAAGATACGCGCGAAACACATAAGCCTTTCTTTGCAGTCGGGTAAAAACAGAATAAAATAAATATTTAAGTTGGGCTCCCATACAACAAACGTGACTTTTTGCCGTTTTTTGCGATAATGGTACGGAACCCTTCGTGCGCGAGTCCGATTTGCACTTGGCCGGTTTTTTTTTTCATATGTACATTTCACGCTTTTTTATCCGACAGCGGGAGGTTAATGTTTTTCGAGCGTATGCATAGGGTATGTATGTTGTAATTATACAACCTTACCTTTTCTATAGCACGGTACACACTACAGCCCAAACGGCTTGACGAATTTATGACATTGGATTTGTCTCAATTGTGGGAGTGTCATAGGCTATATATTTATTTTAAATAAGGCACTTCTCCTCTCAAAAAAGGTTTTTTTTTCTGTTATCATAACAATATGGGTATCAAATGAAAGCTACTAAATATACCATTCCAAAAATATATATATCGTTACACTTTGATGTTATTTGGCACAAATTCACGATTGCGTAACTTTTATATAAAAATAAATAATTAAAACAGTTACATTTTTATTTTAAAAATTTTTCCTATGGATATTCAGAAACTACCTACATAATGCCACTTGCTAAGATCCTGACGTACTCCTTTCCTTTTGCTTTACTAAACAACACTTGTCACTAAAATGTGGCAATTGCATACGTCATTAATTGAAAAAAATTGTCGTATTGTCAGTATTAAATAGACCCATATCAAAGGAAGTAATGGAATTGATGATTGTACTATATCACAGACAATATAGTAGTACTATATTAATATTTAGCTTATACATAGATAATTACTTCCAACTCTTTTGCAATTTCCGAAATAGCACAATACCTCGAGGAGCTCGTGGCTGTATAATATCCCCCGCACGGGGCAATTTTTAACCGATTTTATAAAAGGAGGAAGTTCTCAATTCGTTGTTTTTTTTTTTTTAATGAATATTCCCCGATTACTCGAAGAAGCTTGGGTCGATTTGTAAAATTCGATTTGTATACCTCCCAGGTAGTCCAATGGTCATCAGGTCAGGATCTGAAGATAAGATCCTGCGGAAACCGAGGGAACACCTCAAATTTTATAGACATTCACATAGCGATTTTGGTATTTTCATCAACATGGCAATCATTTGCATTCAGAAAGTATAATTTCGTGAAATTAAACCGACTTCCAAAACAAAACACTACAAAGTCAAAAATAACTTTCTTTTCCGAAGTCGGTGTCTGTGTCTTTGGATGCACGTGAAGCCTTTGGTCTTATTGTCATTTTAAAATCTTTGACAGTCTTTACGGTTGTCAGCAGCTATGAAATCTGACACCAATGTTGCCCAGGGGTATTTAGTGACACTTACAGGGTCGTGGAGACCAGATATTCTGGTGAAGACTAAGTTGACTGATTTGGCAGAATACCTGCTTATTAATTGGTATTAGAAACTAAAACGCTGGAATCAAACCGCCGCCGTGCCGTGAGTTCGTTGTATGTATGTTAAGTTTAGATATTTTTATTACCAAAGAGCCAAGCAGAATTAATTAATACCACAAATTATCAAGGCACTGCTAAATGGCAAATATATAAAAACTAGACAGAAAGAAATAATTATTAAAATCCAAAAGCTATATAATTTGCATAATCCCCTCGAAACGAGTTTTATTATAACTTGCAGACGTTTATTAAGACAAATAAAAAAAAAACTTCAACAGTGTTACGAGATATCTGAATATAAAATTGTTTTTAAATAAAAAATTCTAAATGAAATAACTAAATTTAATGAGTAGAGATTTTAAATCTGATGAAAATAATTGCAGTTTCGTGTGCCTGATGAGGTATTAAATTTGCAAAAATTACGGAGGATGAGTTTTCAATAATCCTTCCTAAGTGCCAACCATTGTAATAAATTATAGGCAATCTCTTCGTCTTGAGCATTTTAAGCTTCTAGACCCAGTGATTTACGCTGTGCGTTGCATGCCATTAAATTTCAGAGTTTATTAAGTAGAGAGGTTGAAATTATTTTAAGGACAAGGCTTTATCTTTCCATTGAAACATAGCACAGTAACTATTCTAGAAGACTTCAGCAGAAAATCTAATATAGATGACCTGCATGATGTTAAGAAGAACCGTGATTCCCCAGAAATGTATTAAAAATTATTTACACGTTACTAGAATTTTTATGACAGACTTATATTTTTCATCAATCAAGTTTAGATATCTACTTTTTAGAAGAATTTTAGTATCTATCTCTGCATTTTCTGAAAATGTTCTACTTAAACTATATAAAACTAAACCTATTTATAAGTGTACTTGTTTCACATGGACAATAGGAGACACTGCACGCCTCACACTCGTGTCCCATAGCACCATACAAGTACATAATGTACAAGAGATGAGTACCTACGTAAATACGGGCGGCATGCTTTGCTTAGTGATAGTGTAGGAGGCTGATATCGTGCCTTATTTGTGCATATTAGAGTGGAATGAACAAAAGTAATGGTATAATTACGTATAAAAGAATAATGGCTTTGCAGAAGCAATATCAATGATCTATAAAGTAAAACAGGGCTTATTACTATCCCAGAAAAGTTCAGAATTGATTTATCAATCTCTTTTGTCTATTAAAGCACTATTCCAGAAAATAGACTTCCAAACAAACTGACATTCTATCAGTGATTACGACTGTCGAAAATCATTGACATAATATATTCTGTCGTATACAAGAATACTCATGAAAAAAAAGAGGTTAAAACTAAGTTCGCTGCTAATAAAACTATGCATTGGAATGCCTCCCACTAGGTGGACCGATGACCTGGTTAAGGTGGCGGGAAGGCGCTGGATGCGAGACGCACGGGGTCTCTCAATGTGGCTACGCCTGGGGAAAGGCCTATGACCAGCAGTGGACATCTTTCGGCTGAAATGATGATGATGAATAATCAAAGTATTAAAACATGCAGCGCTGGATGGCTTATAGAGTTTACTTTATTCGCAATCAAAACGTTGTAAGCGCCATGAAATTCATCATTCGGAACCCACAGCTTCCCTGGAGGACACCTCTGGGGGTGCCACGGGAACTTGAATTCGGACCCGTTACACCCCCAGGTCCTCAAATCAATACATCGGTGTAACAGTGGTATCAAGGGTTCTAATTCCTAGTTCCCATTAATCTACCAATCGAAAAAGATGAACGGATTGCAGTACAGTTCAGAAGAACAGAGTGAGTGTTCGGATCGCCAAATCTAGTGCGTGTGTGTATCAATGCCAAAAACTAATTAATCGGATTACATGCGCAAAAGAAATGCCATAATCATAAATATTTGGACAATGGCTATCGCCGCCCGCGCCGGTAGAATTTCACCTTGTCTAGAGCCCCTGGGCATCAGCCCATTTTTTCATAGGGCACATTAGTATAAAGAGTGGTTTTTAAACCTTTATACCTACTTTTTGCTCACGCCTTTCAAGTTAGGTAACTATAACTATTGAACATACTAAATTCTGTTTTTGTATACTTATATACATTAGAATTTTTTGAAAAATTCTGTATCTTTAAAACTACTTATTTTTTCTATAGTGACAACAAAAAAAATTGCTACCTATTACACGTATATATGCAAAAATATGTAATGAATAGATATTTTTAAATATATCCCAAATAGATGGTAAAGTTCTGTAGAAAATCACACATTTCAATTTTAACACCTTTTATAACTTCCAATAGTTTGTTTATTGGCCAAATTTTATTAGTTTTAATCAAAAATCACTTTTGAAACTCACCTTCCTCTTCTTGAATGACAGCGTCCGTCGCCATATTGTTCTGAGAAACGTGGAGGGTATGCAGTATTGTTCCGACAGGGGGCGCCGGGAGCGCACCTCAGTCATCACAGTCATCACTCTGTTACCACATCACTCTGTGGCAGTCAGTGCAGTCGCACTTACTTGTGGCAGTCGGTGAAGTTGCAATTTTTTTGTGGCAGTCGGGCAAATTGCACTTTTTTGTTGCAGATGATTTATAGTCGCACTTTTCTGTGGCTGATGATATAGTTGCACTTTTTTTGTAGCAGTAGGTGGAATTTCATTTAATTGCCTATTGATAAAAATGCATAGTTTTTATCTTACTGACTGGACAAAAAAAAATCTATTTAATTTGATGTTGTTTAAAAGGTAAACTTTACGTTTTGTATTTGTATTGCTATTAAATGAAGAAGGCAATATTGTTATTGTTTGTTGTTATTGTTATTGTGGTAGTTTGTTGTGCACCTGCCATGCTTTATTTGTGGCGACCTTAGTTGACTGGTAGAGAATGCCTCAGGTGTTAAGTCCATCTATGCATTTTTATTTTGCATAAAGTTTTAATAAATAAATAAATAATGCTGTTCTGATTTATACAGCTAAACTAGACTCAATTATTATCCAATATCCTCTAAAAACTAATGAATACCTATCTATTAAAGTACCTAGATAATTATCATTTATTTTGTTATGATGTCCGAGTTAATAAATACATACCTAATATCATAAAAAGGTGTCTTCATATTTCACACTCATATTCAACCTGCACGTGACTTTTTGAACGTCATTCATAACAAACTTTGAACTAACTCTTACAAATTTGTTCGTCATTGTAACTTTGTCTTATTGTAGCTTCACACGTGTCAGGTAAAAATCATCAAACTCTACTCAAACATTGAAATCAAAAGCAAGTATCCAACTAAGTATTAAGACACTCACAGACAGGCGGGTCGTGACAATGCTACAACGCGTTTTCATAATACAAGCAAAAGTATAATCACCTTATGATGTTTCAATTACCAGGCCTCCTCTCTGTGATAGGAAGTCGGCTGTAATCCACGACGCGGGCCCAGTGCGGATTGGTATGTTTTCTTTAACAGTTTGTTTTGAAAACAGCGGTGATAAAATAAATTACTAACACAAAACCTATGAATTACAACTCGTATGTCGGGGCCCAATGTTTTCATAAAAATTGTTGCAATATGTAAAGCAAAACAAATACAAAAGAAATTTGGGTGTTCTGTAAATTCACCACTGCTAACCTTTCGCGGATCAGACGTAATTATGTATCTAGAGCAATTCTATGAAAAACGCACTGTCGCAATGTCCCGTCGTGCCTGTCTGTGTTAACCTTTAAAGCTTTTAAAATGAGCCTAAGACTATGTATATTTCAGTGTGTTCTGCACAAAACGTGAGGCCGACAGATGTTTGTTCCGAGTAACGTTTCTAAAGATTTATGATGAAAGATTTACAGCGTATCGGCCGAACACAACGTGGCATCAGAAAAAAACATTGGCTATTAAGATATCTCGCATTAATCTTTCGTGGGTTGGCTTAGATATTTATTGCAGTAGAATTGCTGAGAGAAAGTTACAAAAAAAAACTCCTATAGAGGCCTATAGATATGAAAATAAGCATCACCCTTGAACCTGTTTTCTGTTCCTTCTTTTTGTTCATTACGTGTGTATACATTAATGGTTAAATAAATATATCATTCATCATCATCATTTCAGCCGAAAGACGTCCACTGCTGGACATAGGCCTCCCCCAGGCGTCGCCACATTGACCGATCCCGTGCGTCTCGCATCCAGCGCCTTCCCGCAACCTTAACCAGGTCATCGGTCCACCTAGTGGGAGGCCTTCCAACGTATCGTCTTCCGGTTCGCGGTCGCCATTCCAGAACTTTTCGGCCCCATCGGCCATCCGTTCTGCGAGCAATGTGCCCTGCCCACTGCCACTTAAGTTTAGCAATTCTCCGGGCTATGTCAGTAACTTTAGTTCTCCTGCGGATATCATCATTTCTGACGTGATCACGCAAGGAAATTCCGAGCATAGCCCTCTCCATTGCCCTTTGGGTGACTTTAACCTTTCTGATAAGGCCCATTGTGAGCGACCATGTCTCGGTCCCATAGGTGATCACTGGCAACACACACTGGTCAAAGACTTTTGTCTTGAGACACTGCGGTAAATTGGACGAGAAGATACCACGCAACTTCCCGAACGCCGCCCAGCCGAGTCGGATTCGACGGTTGACCTCTTTCTCGAAGTTGGACCTATCCAACTGGATCGTTTGTCCCAGGTAGACATAATCGTCTACAACTTCGAGTGTAGAGTCTCCGATCTTGATAGGAGTGGGTGCTACATGGGCGTTCACCATGATCTTGGTTTTGTCCATGTTCATTTTAAGACCCACTCTTTCGGAAGCTTTACTGAGGTCATCGAGCATTTTACTGAGGCTTTCCATGGTCTCAGCCATGACCACTATGTCGTCGGCAAACCGAAGGTGAGTGATGTACTCGCCATTAACGTTGATGCCTAGGCCCCTCCAGTCCAGAACCTTGAATACATCCTCCAGCGCAGCAAACAGAGAGGCAGGTTATACTCTTCGGTCTTCTGTATAACCTGCCGCAGCGTATGTATGTGGTCTACGGTGCTAAAGCCTTTTCGGAATCCGGCTTGTTCGGGAGGCTGGAAATCATCAAACCTGCGCGCGAGACGATTCGTGATGACTCTTGAAAACAACTTGTAGACATGGCTAAGAAGTGAGATGGGTCTATAGTTCTTCAGCCGGGCATTGTCGCCCTTCTTGAAGAAAAGTACCACCACACCCCTGCACCATGCCTGTGGCGTTTTGCCAAATAAATATATAAAATAAAATTATGTCTGCCTAGAATTTTTGTTAAGTATCTTACATAACAATGTTTTTATAATTAGCATAAACAGTCGATTTGACATAAAGAAGATTCGAATGTATTACCAAAATATGTAAACCTACTTAAATATTACTAAAATGAAAGTCAGTATGTATGAATATTTTTAAATCAATCTTACTTTAACGGCTGAACAGATTTGAATATTTGACGATTCCGGTTGGATAGACCGTGACCTGGATTTTTCATCCTACATGTACCTACGTTTCCGTGGAATTATTGTTTGAATTGCACGAGGGCGAAGCAAAAGCTAATATACTATAGGTTCTAGAATGAATGCCTCAATAGCCATAAAAATTATAAGCAAATTATCAATCCAGCCAATTCCTAACTGGTCAGGATTATAAAGCACTAAAAAAAACCGCCTTATCTAAGGCTGGCCACAGAGGATGCGATTACGCCGCCTACTCAGCGTGTGTGGATTCCGATAAGCCTGGTCCATTCCGATAGTAAGAATAAACAGCGAATAAAGCCCACATAATCCAGAGAGATCATTTTTATTCAAGGGTGTTGCTGTGGAATGCATGTTGTTTTATGTTATTTATACTGGCCAATATTTTTTCCACTACTGGGCAAAGGCTTATTCCCATACGGGAACAAAACATAAGACGAAAGGTTGAATAAGTGTTTAAATAAACCTGAGCCTCTAGTAAAGTCCCCAAGAAACAGGTCCTACCTAGATTGAGGACCACCATCCGCACAAACTGATGTAATGGTCTGGCCCATATTACTGGACTCAAACTCAAAATTGCCCACACCTACCAGTCAACTGCCAACTAATCACAACTCTCGAGACT
Organism: Orthosia gracilis; assembly: GCA_947562075.1. NCBI lineage: Eukaryota > Metazoa > Arthropoda > Insecta > Lepidoptera > Noctuidae > Orthosia > Orthosia gracilis. Next base: position 18,918,151 of record OX387275.1, on the reverse strand, counting down.
CCAAGTTAGCAAGTATGCGTACGGCCACAGTACATACTAACACTACTCAATTCCACTTATTTTGTGTTCAATGATGTTGGTATAGTGCTCGACAAATTTCTGGGGCGCCCTGAAGTTGGCTTTCAGATGCGCAAGACACGAAACGGTGCTGTTTATTAATGAGATTTTCTACTGCGCAGCCATTGTAGACCAACTTCAGGGTGGTCATGAAGTTTGTCGAGAACTATAACGTTTGGGGCGTCTGGGATCTTGGACTTGAGCACGTTAATGTCAAAAAAGAAACAAACCAACCATACACAACTGTCCTATTTGAGTTGAGCATGAGTCAATGCAGCTGGAATATCGGCCGAGACTCGAAGTAATAGTGAACATATAAACTTATATTTATTTCTATTAACGAAAGCAACGCTAGCCATTGACTCGAGGAAAAGAAGAACCCAATGTAGGAAGAAAAGACATCTTTAGACCTATTAAAAAAGAAAAGAAAAAAGTTAAAACATATATTTCATCACACTTGTACGTAAACAGTATCTAAACATACAGGTTACCTTGGCCGTAATGCCCCATATAAAACCCTCGAGCTTTCTTTTTTCATGAAACCCAAGGTCGGTAAGTAATTTTTTTTTTAATTTATAGCACAGCACACAGGTCATGCAAGTTCAAGCAAGGAGTTTACACGCAATTTAAAAATTGTTTTAAAATGTTATCTAAACAGATATTTCATTGCAATCTCGCTACATGTTACTTAAATACTCAAATAATGTTCTTAATAATCGATTTTAATAGATTTTTGTATCAAAACGTCGAAATTTTTTTTTTTTTTTACACTCCGTCATGGCTGTATACCTACGTAAGTATTTGCCCTTAACTTTTCTGAACGAAACATTTGTATAATCTGCGGTGTGGGCAAAAAGCCCGCCATCCGCTTAAAAAAAAGTTCACATATTTCGTAATAATAGTTGTGTATTAAAGCTATAATTCATAATTATTTACATTTTGTATTTGACGACAAGTAAAAAGGTTATAATAAATGTCGTCGTCGTCGTCCGATGAGTGTGATTTAAATGCAACACCGCCAGATATTATCCATACAGCAAAAACAATTAATGAAAATCTTTTTCTGCCCTATAATTATATTTATTTACTCGTAAATATGATGAAAAACATTGTATTTTTCACGGGCGGTACGGGAATTACGAACCTCGACTCAGAAAGCCTTCAGTCTTCGACTTCGGGCTTCTAGAAGAGCCTCGATCATAATTCCTTACTTACCGCCCTTAATACACAATGTACTATTACAATGCATGTCCTCGAAAAGAGCATTTTCTAAGCAGCCAAACTGTGCCGAAAGTGTCACTTTTTTCACTAGTGCTTTTTACTTTTCTGTATTTTTTTAATTTTTTACTCCGTCGTCAGCCAGACGAATAGAGTTTTTATTATTTGAGAAAAGTTTTACAAATTATTTAAGTACAGATTATCATTTATATAAAAGATAAAACATAACTAATACTTCATTAAAGGCGATTATAATTACTCTAGACTTAGATTTGATCAATAAATTAATTTTAAATATTCATTAAATATGTTTGGAAGAACGTATATTTTTCTCGTGCCTTTTTGCGTCACGACGTGACAGCCATTTGCACATGCTCTGTAGATATGCCCGAGGAACTATTAGTTAATCTGTAGATATGCTGAGCGCGCTTGAATAAGACCGCCATATTATTAATTTCTTGCTTGGTTCAGATATTTTTTTTATTTCCTCGCTCAATGCATAGTAAAATGTTGTATGATATACGTACGTAAGATGATTCCCGACTCGTGTCGATTTATTCGCTCACTCGCTTCGCTCGCTCGTGAGTAAAAATGCCACACATCGGGAATCACCTGCCTTCCGCACTTGTAGCATAAATAACTATTAAACTGTTGCCAAGCTGAATATTAGAATTCAGCTTTGCAACAACCCAACTTAAATTAGGTACCGTAAAAATAACAGACACATTAGGCATTCAGTTAGCTGTACCTAAAAGTAGGCAATCATTATTAGTCACCAGACTGAAACAGACTGTATGTAGGTATCTAACCAAATTAGTCCTGTAGGAAGCCGCTCCATGTAAAATACTACAATTCTGCATCTAGTCAGACTACTGGCTGAGACAAAACGACGAGGCAAAATGGCCAAAAATGTGAGGCAGATTATGTGTCATATTTATCAGAAAATATGTATCACAGAGCCGATGTCCCGATTGACCGAGTTTCCTCATACTTCTCATGGAAAACCGAACCAAAATTGAATAAACGAGAAATTGAATACCAATCAATCATATGCAATGTCCCCATCTGCGTCCGATGACGTCACATATCACCTTGGTTTAGTTCTTATCGCTTCTATACAGGTTCTACTTTAGAGCTATCATGAGATGGATCTAAAGTCTATCTGCATTGTCAGTTTTTATGAGTCTGCTGCTGTTGGAGTGATCATAGATTACTTCTTTTGTTACTTCTTGATGTTGCCATTGTGATTCTGGGTCAACTAGTTTATTTGTTAGCTAGCTGTGCCTCACGGAACCAACCGTTATGTTAAATCCATACTTAATATTATAAATGTGAAAGTAACTCTGTCTGTCTGTCTGATTCCTTTTCACGAGTAAACGGCTGAATCGATTTAGATGTAATTAGGTATGAAGATAGTTTGAGACCTTGGGAAGGACTTAGGATAGATTTTTAACCTGGTAGTGTATTCCCTTGGGATGATAAAACAGTTAACCGCGGTTGAAGCCAGGGGCCAAAGCTAGTAACCTATGACAAAGATGGCGAGCCACTAGCAGGCACCAAAATAATTCAGCCACGCCAATTATTAATGAATCTATGTACTAACTTGAGCCTAATATAAGATACAGCATTTAACTTGTAGCAGTAAAAAACACAAGGACTGTTATTTTACTACCCGACTGCTTTTCGAGCGTATGTATGTCCATTTCTATAGCACGCTCTACAGCCCAAACGGCTTGACGGATTGTGACATATGAGGTTTGGTTGGATTCGTCTCAATTGTGGGAGTGACATTTATACTCGTACTATTTAATTTTTTTAAATAGCAAACAAGAGGGTGATAAATTTTATTTTTCTTTATCCTAGCGATATGGGTATCAAATGAAAGCTACTAAATAGGCCATTCCAAAAATATATTTATCGTAACACTTTTATGTTCCTATTTTGGCACAAATTCAAGATACGCGTAACTTTTATAGAAAAATTAATAATCTTTTACCACATAACTTTTTTGTAGAACTCGTTCATTACTAAAACCAAAAAGTCTGAAATAAAACAAATTATTATAAAAATAAAAAACCTAACCGGGTTTTATGTTTTTACAATAATTTGTTTTAATTACACTTAGTTTTTTTGTTTATTTTGTATATTTTTGTTTTGTTTATTAAATCTATACAACAACATATCAACTAAATCTGAATCAAGTTTTTCGTACAAGTGGTCCTTTTTGACGGCACGTCAAGGCCATATTCGATATAACAGTACCGGTCATCAATAAAGGTTTGCCATCCCTGAACTGTATAACCTTCCTCAAGAATTGGGCTATTAAAAACAAAAACATTTAATATAATCCGACTCAGAACTGTCAGAGATTAGCGCGATCAAACAAACACACTCTCTAGCTTTACTATATTAGTATAGGTAGATTTGGTCTTTAATCATTGGATGAGCGGGTTTAATATGAAAACTAATAATATGAGAAACTGTCAAAACAATTTCTGAAATGCCACCAGTAATAATAAAATTATCAAGCTTGATTTAAGAAAATTGCCATTGACTGCATCTCTAAATATATCTTATCTCTAAATTGTATATAGCAAAGTATCTGTCTACCACTGTCGCTTCTTCGCTGCCTCCTTTTAAACCGTGAACCGGTTTTTGATACGTTTTTTTAGCAATAAATGGGGAACGTTTTTGTATATAATTTGTTCCATGCAAAGCCGGGGCGGGTTGCTAGTCGCTAGTTTATAAACCAAACATGAAGACGCTTTGTGGAATAGTAGAACGTTATTGAAAAGATTTGCACCATTTGGAATCTTTAGACAATGCCTTGCATATGCTTTGCTCTAAGGACTTGCGTCTCTTAAAACGAAATGCATTTACTTGCCTGTAATTTGAGTTAGATGCATCCATACTAATATTATTAAAAATGCCAAAGTAACTCTGTTTATCTGTGCGTTGCCTTTCACGTCTTAACGACTGGATGAAACTTGGCACACAAGTAGATCATGTCCTGACCATAATTTTAAACCCGGGATGTTAATATGTTCTCTATGAATAATTCTCACGCCGGTGAAGCCACTGACAGAAGAAACTATTGCGATAAAAAAATAACAGGAAAATTAAAAATAATATAAAAAAAACAAAATTTAAAAAATCAAGAAACCGACTGCTTAAGAAGCGAACTAAAAACACGTAAACAAGAAGGATATCATGCTGTGCAGTCGGAACATAAATACATAAACGCGAACTGGCCGACCAAAACCAGATGTTTCCTTTTGCCAATAAAATGATGATGGTCCCTTCAACTTTCGTAGTGTTCTTGGATCATGTGCTACTGGTATTTAATATGCATGTTGTAAATATTTACTGTTTACAAATACAATTACTTATCTCAATATAAATTAATGCTCCCACGGTGTAAAACGATCTATGTAAATCAATACTAAGCTGATATCGTTACTAACTATATGCGCTGACACTGCCTGGGTTCTGGTACAACTTATTTGGAAAGAAAAGGGCCTCGTGAGGAGAAGAGCTCATGGCTTGACTTTGAAATCTGAAACCAGTCTTACCAAGGGCTGTAATGTTACCCAGTTACTGGGTTTAAGAGGTCAGATAGGCAGTCGTTCTAAGTAAAATACTGGTACTCAGCTACATCTGACTGGAAGCCGACCCTAATAAAGTTGAGCAAAGGCAGGTAGAATGGAAAGGAAATGCTCATATTCATACATTTTTAGGCCAATTTCATGTTATTCACATTGATTTATAGAGTTTAACCTGTTATGAATTGGTTTTATTTCAAATAAACATTTTTTGGACATACGTGTTAACTTAACTTATTATATGGCAATGTCAATATACACCAAGTATCATTCGATTTCAACATAACATGCATCGTATATTAAATAAAAAGCCATATTTTGTGTCATATCTGTGTGACCGCTACAAAAAAAAAACATAAATTCGAACATAGAACCTACTACCATACCTCCTCCTTTTTGGCAAATCGGGTAAAATAGATTAAGATGTTGTTTTAATTATCACTACATACTATAAATAAAGAAAAATTAAGTCCTCCGCCGCGTCTGTTCGCCATAAACTCAAAAACTACTAAATGGATTTTCATGCGGTTTTCACCAACACAAAGAGTGAGAAAGGATTTTATATTTAATTTGTCACGGACAAAGCCGGGGCGAGTTGCTAGTCATTTATAATATAATTGATCCCTGAGGTTTATATACAGAATATATTAATATTTACCAGAGGTTTAGTGCGGCATTTTCGATAGACTCGTATCGCCAGTAATCCTGAGTGTACCAAGTTCCACATAGCTGGGTTTATTAATAAGTTTGTCCACTTATATTAGTCTTATGCAGAGCAAAAGAGTTCTTCTTAGCGTAAGGAACTAACACTCACGACTCTTTCTCCAACTAGTCATAAGCAGAGCAAAATATTTTTCTTCTTATAGAGGTAAGGAACTAACACTCACGACTCTTGCTCAGAGCAAACTGGCGATTTACAAAAAATCTAGAATTTTTCTCGCGATAAAATAATAAAGTATCAGTGGTCTGTTCTACCGATAGGTAAAACGCAAAAAAAAACTATAATGTCAAACTTAGCATGAGAATAAAAATGCTAGTTTTAAAAACCTGTTCGCACAATACATTCAGGTGTTGGGATATGTAAATAACCGTTGAAGAATAAAAATGGCAATTGACAAGATATTTGACAATTTGAGATATAGTACAAGTACAGTGTTGTCAACTTTAAACAACTTATTTTTCGTTTGCTTACGAAAGCTATCGAGTGCTATAATCTTCAGAACGCACTCATAAGATCGCTAAATGTATTCATGTCCAAATATATTTTGAATCCATAAATATTTGAAATACTAACTACAAAATACCTCAGCTTCAGGTTGTTGTTCTCGCGCTTGACCACTATCTCACCTAATGGCATGCGATGATGTGGTCGACGGTGTAACACACTTGCCCAGAAGTAACCTATTCACTCTTGACTTAAAGACCCCGAGGTTGTAGGTATTTGAAATACCAATAACAAATTTCATTTTTAGTAATAATTCAATTACAAATACCAAATATGTATTTGTGTTTCAATTTCGAATTTTAATTACAAGTTATTCAAACTGCCCAATCCTGACTACATGTCATCTCGTAAACTTTCACGGTTCTTGTGGAATAGGCCACGGACGCAAAGTCATGTGAATATTGATATCTAAAATAAGTTCATTAAAAAAATCAAAAAGCCCACAGCAAGATTTTCTTCTTGTTTAAATCTTTTTAGTTCGCTTCTTACGCAGTCGGGTTTTTTGAATTTTTAGTTAAGTTTTTTTATTTGTAACTTTTTTTTTTTTAATAATGTACATTTAAACATATCAGTAATATATATTTTTGAAATCAGCTCTTAAAACCATTTATTTTGATAGCCACACGATAGGCATGGAAGAAAAAAAAATGGTGCCCCACAATTTGGCGCCCAAATCTTTTTATTTTCCAATGTAGCCAGGGACACTCGCTGGGTTAAGATGAATCGGTTGACGTAAGAATCATCAAACTCGGCCAACGCGTTTGTTCTCTAGAACGCCACATAGGAACTAACATACATACATATATAGACTGATAAACAAATTATCCGCCTTCGGCAGTCGTGTAACAAATGTTAACTCAATGATACTGAAAGATACAAATTTTTCGAGTTTTGAAAACGGTAAACGTTTTCACTGAAAAAAAACTTACGACTTGCAAACATTTTGCTTACTTGAAGTTTGCTTTTTGAAGTAACATAACTTGTTCGGTTTTAACTGTAAGTTAAAAAAAAAGGGATTTAATTAACCGGGTGAAAAATATACTGAATGGGCGACTATTATACTAAGTAAGCAACTATTTATCCGGTTTGAGGAATACCTTTTAGGAGGTTTTTGTGAGCTGCAGTAATAATATTGTGACATACTATAATTGTATTTGGGGTTCTATTTTTTCTATATTAGCATATTATTCTTCATCGTAAATGAAGGCGACATCGCTGTGCAGCGCGGGAATTCGGGTATAATTGTGTTTTCAACGAATTGGTACAAGAGCAAGAGGAGCGAGTTCGGGAGCTTAGGGCACCCCGACACGGACAGGTTAGGTTCGAACGAGATGACGGGAGCTGAAGTGAGCGAGCAAAGCGAGCGAACTCAGCTCCCGTCATCTCGTTCGTGTTAGGTTACTTTAGACCCTGCGGACGGAAATAGGTCGACTATGTTGCCAAAGTACTAATCAAGTCGCTGTTTTAAACATTTGTATTCGCCCACTGCTTGTCGCCCACTTAGTATTTCAGTAAGCCATATTCAGTATTTTTTACATCTTTAACTTGAATTTATTGTCGCTCGTTTAAATACTACCCAATAAAAATTGTTTCGATACTAGTAAAAAACCGACCAAGTGCGAGTCGGACTCGCGCACGAAGGGTCCCGTACCATTATCGCAAAAAACAGCAAAATGTCACGTTTGCTGAATGGGAGCGCCACTAAATTATTTTTTTCTCTGTTTTTAGTTTTTATTTGTTGTTAAAGCGGCAACATAAATACATCATCTGTGAAAATTTCAACGATCTAGCTATCACGGTTCATGAGATACAGCCTGGTGACAGACGAACAGACAGACGGATTGCGGAGTCTAGTAATAGGGTCCCGTTTTTACCCTTTGGGTACGGAACCCTACAAAAAAGTTATGAAAATCACAATTATGTTTTCAGTGTTAGAGCTAATCTGACAAAACCGTTCACTAGGAGATATAATAACTATGTTAAACGACTCTAAAGTAAACGAACACAGATGTGCACGAGATTGATCATAGTAGCTAATCATGCTATGAGATGAATCATGCCTAAGAATAGTTTAGACCTCATCTCATAATGTAGACGTTGTCCAAAAACTTCAGGTGATTTTGTTTTTTCTTAAAATTAATTCCTGCTTTAGGAGAAACTAGTCACTACATAATATACCAGCTGCATGGGTCGATTTTCAAGATAAACCAACAGTTGCTGAAGACTGGCCGTTAATAACACACCCAGACACTAAGGCCGGTTTTAGAGTCACGCTGACCGAAGCTGACGGTCGCCGCAAGCTCGTCATTGGTCGAGTCTGACGGTCGTCAGAGCTGAGCCGAGCGACTCGATCAACGACGAGCTCGCGGCGACGTCAGTGCCGACGGTCAGCGTCGGTCAGTTTGAATCTAAAACCAGCCATCCCGAGATTCCTCTGTTCCTCGGAAAGCATGTTAAGTCGATGATCTCGGCTTTCATTATTTTGTAGATTGCCCAAGGTCTTTACGGAAAGTTAAAGACAAAAAATCTGTCACCAGTTTGCCCAAGGGGTACCGTGTTACCCAGTTACTGGGTTATCGACGTCAAATAGCCAGGCACTCCATGTAAGATACTATTACTCAGCTGCCTGTGAAGCCGACTCCAATATATTTGGGAAAAAGACAGGCAGATCGATTGCCTGAAGCAGTTTGGAGACATGACAGTTATCATTGTGTGAGGAGTGATATGAAGGAAAACCCGGCCAAGTGGGTGTCGGACTTCGCACATTTGTGGTTCCGTACCAAATTGTTATGCATTTGGCATCAAGTTGGTTGTAATAGGAATTGAAATAAGTTTAGATTTATCAATATATTGGTGTTTTTTTTTGTAAAATAATTATAAATAATATTATCACCAAATTTTAAGTTCATAGGTAAATTTTTAGTTTTTTTTTTTTTTAAATCTTATTTTGGTGGTTTCTTATTCTTTTGTTTTCCAATATGTTTTAAAACAAAAAATACAGTATTTATCTACTCAACGAGCTCTAAACAACGGCACACCAAACTGAAAATTTGAAGGCTGTAATTCCAACCGTTTCACTATAAAACCTGTGTGACTGATGACGGACAGACGGACACGTGAGAGACATCAATAGGGCTCCGTTTGTAACCTTCGGGTACGGAACCCTAAAAGGAATCAGTGATGACTGAAAGGAGTCTTGTGTATGTGTGTTTAAATGTTTTTAAACGCACTCTCACTCTCAAACGTTGATCTCTGACTACTCATTCTCTGTAAGAGACCATTGCCCTGTAATGGGATGACAGCATCTGGTAAGTCTTTCGGCTCTTGGACTCAGTCTATCCAAAAATTAATAGCCCAGAAGTAAAATTGTGTGGTAATCTTACTAATATTATAAATGTGAAAGTTTGGATGGATACATATGTGTGGATATATGTTTGTTACTCTATCACGCCAGAACGGCTGCACGGGTCTGGATGAAATTTGGCATAGAGATAGATTATAGTTTGGTATAGCACATAGGATATTTATCCCGGGAATGTACCTTCGGGATAATTTTCGACTTTCACGCGGGCGAAGCCATTGACAGAAAGGCTAGTTAAACCTAACTGGCTTGTTAAACATATCACTGAATGCTTCTTCGGAACAAACATCTGTATGGCTAAGAAGATTTTTTGTCCTTCTATTTGTATTTTCTACGACAGAAATGATATTGAGAATCCTCAATGATCCTCAAGTATTGTAGATATACCTACTAATAAGTTGGAATCTAAAGACCACTTAACCTTTGCGAGGTTTTTAGTATCTTCAGTCTTATAAGCAATTTAAAATCATCCGATGATATCCAGTTCTTCTTTTTTTAGCTTGAACTGGATTGACTAGTATTTGCTGGCTAAAATCAAAATTATTCTCATAGAAGTGGTTTTATCAAGAATTTTTTATCGAATGTGATATCATTTGTTTACTTTGTAACGAAAACCGGTGTTTGTGCAACTGTATGTTTATATTATTATGCAAAAAGTATAAAAATAATGAGCTGTGGATACCATTAAAAAACTAGATGTCATTAAAAAGATCGACAATAAGCATAATATATAATAATATGAAAATGTACGTATATTTTCAAACTTTGTCTTTCAAAAACGCCGCTTAGCAAACAATACAAATCTTGCAGGATAATATTGAAAACAAGACCTAAATATAAACCTATCTGTGTATATATTTATTTATATTGATTACATACGAACACAAAATCCTCTGGGCCGCTAAAGTTTACCTGTTAAACAACAGTTTTTAAATAAAACTCTTTTGAGTAAGCATCACTTATTATCACTTGATTTACATTGATATGCCACTTCACTGTAATTACTTTATTCACTTCAACAATGGGTACACGTTTACAGGTATTTAGTTTAGTTATTTTTTTTAGTTAACTTACTAAACCGGAACGCGTTACTTCGTCTCCGAAATCGCACAAAATACTAACAGTGTTTTCAATATGACACTGCTAAAATGTCAGATAATACATTTAGTATACTCCCACTTACAAATACCGTAACTGTAATCAACAATTCAGTTGAATTTAAATCATATTTACCATGAAATAAAGTTTACATTCCCTTTGTTTCCGACTTCAACTTGCGTCATTCTCAAATCGGTACAAAAGATAAACACTGAAAAGTGTAACAGGCAATCGATAATAAATTTTATACGCAATATATTAGAGTTTATATTTGTCCGCGGTAGGCACTTAGGAAAACGCTTCGAAAATCTCTGGGGGCATGTAATCCATGAGTGCGAGTAAGATGGAATATATCGACAAGGTCAGCCTCATAACACATAATATATAAACTTTGAGAATTATTTCACATATATTAAAGACTGGTTTTATATAATATGTAAATTATCTTCATAAATAATTGAGATTTTTTTTTGCTACCGAATATTTTTTAAACGAACAAATTCTTTTATATTTTGTCTGATGTATGTATGTATGTATAAGTGTCTCATATGACGTTGAAATTGCATATTTTTACGAAGACACGTTTCTTATACACGTGGGTAAGTTGACAGTGAGAATAACAGGATATTATTGAATCAGCTGTTTATGAACTCTGAATTATTTCTTGCACATAATAGGCTATCTGATATCTTTAGTGGCAGTCGTAAAAGGCTATTATGTAGCAGATAATGATGTAAACAAAGGGGACAGAATGTCTTATGTGCACTTAATAAATATATATACTAATATATTATGCGTAGTACTCATAACCGGCGTGCGTGTATGACTAGATGTATGAATTTAAACAAACCAAAAGGAGTAGATACCGTAAAGCGATGTAAAATTGATTAATTTTGAAATTAAAAATGAAATTGATGATGAAATAATAAAAAATGTAGTGTTGGCGACTTTACTTAAAGTTTTAATTAATATATCACATTTTTCCATAATTTTTGAGAAAATAAAATAAACGAGTCCATTATCCTTAAAATAGAAATGGGGTTACTTTGATACCCTATTGTTTTTTCATTGCAATATAAAGCTACCAATTTACAACAAATTTACTATTTATTTTTACTCTCACTTTACAATCTAAAAAAATCTAAAAAGAAAACTTACAGTCACCCAAAGGGCAATGGAGAGGGGTATGCTCGGAGTTTCCTTGCGTGATCGCAATTAAGAGATCCGCAAGAGAACCAGGGTTACCGACACAGCCCGAAGAATTGCCAAATTTAAGTGGCAGTGGGCAGGGCACATAACTCGCAAAGCGGATGGCCGATGGGGCAGAGAGGTTCTGGAGTGGCGATCGCGAAGCGGAAGACGTTGCATTGTAAGGCCTCCCACCGACGGACCTCGGACCGATGACCTGGTGAAGGTTGCGGGGATCCGCTGGATGCGAGACGCACGGGACCGATCAATGTGGCGACGCTTGGGGGAGGCCTATGTCCAGCAGTGGAAATCTTTCAGCCGATATGATGATGACGAAATGATGAATCTAAAATATTATTTTGCAACATCTAAACGTATTCATGCGCTGACGTTGATGCAAAACATGTCTGACATGTCAGTGTTGCAAATCTTAAAATAGAAATTTTTTAAAGAAACCCACCTTGCGATCCGTTTTCACGGAGTTAGCTTCGAAAAATCTAAAAAATAAGTTATCATCAAAGTTGCTCTTCAATGTAACCCCGTTCTACCGGTATATAAGGATCGTAGTAAATGGACAAAGGCCTCTGCCAAGCGTCGCTACACTGTTGGTCCTGTGCAATTCACATCGACCAGATTCTCGCAGTCTTTACCAGGTTACAGCTCTTAGAGGGATGCCTTTTATCGCTACACCTTCCTGCTATCCATGGCAAAAAAGGCGTGCGTTTATGTATTTATGAATGAAAATTAACTTTGTAAAAAAAACCGACTTCTATAGCAAAACACTAAAAAGTGCTAAATAACTTTTGTTTCGGAAGTTGGTATCTTTGGTACATCGCGTTTTCATCGTTTTGCGACACCGACTTCCAAAATGAATGTTATTTAAAACTTGATATAATGAATGTTAGTGCATTTTTTTTAGTCTGTTTATTTTTTTGTGAAAATGTTTTTATTTCTCTTTTTTTAGTTTTACTCACTATCACAAAAAAATTAGCAAGTTATGTAATAAAACATTGAAATGATTGACAAAATACCAATTTACACATTCTTGCTATTTGTCGCTAAGGAGTTCGGTTCTCTCTCCAATTTTGATGAAACTTGCACTATTCCCTAAGTTGAGAGATACTTAATCCAATAAAAATAATTATCACGGTCCGATTACTAGTTTCGGAGAAATGCGTGGACAAACAAAGATACAAACAAACATACATATACTTATGAAACTTGGCACACATGTTTAGAAGCCCACAACTGTGAATATTGTGCAATTCCAACAATATTACATACATACGTATCAATTGAAAACCTCCTTTTTTTTGAAGTCGGTTTAAAGACAGAAGTACATTTTAAAATGTGCTTATTATTGAAACTGGTTTTTTTGCTAACTTTTTGATGTTTTGACTGCCTCGCTAGTCTAGTGGTCGCAAACGCTATTGAATAAGAGCATGAGGTCCCGGGTTCCGGCCCCGTGTCGGGCAAAATGTTATTGGGTTTTTCTATCTGGAATTTCTCAATAGAAACCTGGGGTCTAGAATTTCTGCCCAGCTGATGGCAATGGGCTCACCTGATATCACATGGGACTTAATTATAACTGGTTCAATGTGAGTGTACTATAAATTGCACCTCTGTAATATCCTTTGGTGAATACAGGCGTTATATTAAGTTATGTATGTTATTTTTGTCTCGGACACAAATCACTTTATCTATCTATATATATATATATATATATATAAAACCGAAAGGTCACTCACTCATTCATCACGAAATATCGAAAACCACTTGACGTATAAAGATGAGATTTGGCAGGGAGGTTCCTCTAGTGACATAAGTGCGCACTAAGAAAAGATTTTTGGAAACTCCACCCCTAATGGGGTAAAAGGTGGGTTGAAAGTTTGTATGAAATTTCTACAGTTTGTAAGTTGAACACGTGAAATCGTAGTTCGAACCCACGACCTCAAGCACGAGAGGCGATGTCTTAGCCACTGGGCTACTAAGACACTGCTGCTGGTGGTTAATGGTCATTGATGTTTGACAGTCGTTATGGGTAGTCAGAAGCCAGAAAATCAGACCCCAGACTTGCCAAGGAGTATGATGATGATGGGGACTCGGCACTTAGACTCTCATTCGGCCCGTTGTACGTGGGGGTTATGGCTATATAGCCAGCCTTACTCTGCGCAAAAGCACAGAAGCTTCCTGGAAGCTTCACAGGCTTCGCGGAGCGACCGCATTGTTTCGAGGATTTTTACACGTTGAGAAGCCACGGCTTCGTATTCCAGGATGATGTGAGCGGCTGATACCTCGACTATATTAAAAAGATGCTTGTTAAGGGTGTTATGTCTCGTACTTGTTCCTATGATTATTCTAAGGTTACTTTTACTCAGACTGAGAAGTTTTTTGGTTAATCGCGGGTTTACATTCGGTAAAGCCAATTTTGTCTGTCTACAGTCTGTTGCCCGTGACCATCTATTATTATGGACTTCTCTCATCTTTGGCGAATCCACGCACGAATTTGTGAGAAACTTAATTTAAAAGACCGTAACCGCGTCCTTTCCAAGTCCTGGCACAAGCAACTGAAGGAACAGGAGTGGGTTTTAGTCAGTAAAAGTCTGACACGCCCTCCCGCTTCATCGAGTGCGAAAAGTCTTTGGATGACTTCCCAAACAAAAACAAGGGGTAACGGTGTTACCCTAATTAGGTCTGATAGGCAGTCGCTCCATACGGGTATTTAGCTCCAGCCGGTTATACTGGAAACCTACTCCTAACGTTGTTTGGAAAAGGCTCGGCAGATTGAAGATCTAGGTTTAGTTGTGGACCAGCTTAGGGAATCATTATATTATAGTTTGTGTTTTCATATTAAGGCTTAATAAAATTGTAAGTCATCTTATCTTGCTATCTCCAGAACATTTTAAGGTTAATAATACCATGTTTTGTCGCCGCCATAGTGTCACCACGCTTCTTAAGGATGTTTATCTCTTTTTGCCATTTTAGAAGTAGAACCATAAAAATTGTATAAAAGGATCTAAAAGTAGCCATACTGTTTTCATCTTTTTAGACCGCCTCTTTGGTTAAGTGGCATTTAACTGTGATTGGTAAGTGAAGTCCTAAGTTCGATCTCAAAGTTACTGGCTTTTTCCAATAAGATTTTATTGTTCCAGTGGTAACGGCCCCGACTAACGTCCAGTGGTAAAGACCCCGACTTACTTGTTCAAACCCAGCTTAACTTTGTGTAAATTATTTCATCACCACTGCTCTAAAAACGGTGAAAGAAACATCGTGAGGAAACCAGCATGTCCTAGAACCAAAAATTCGAAGACATGCGGTATCCACCAACCCGCACTGGGCTCGCGTGGTGGATTAAGGCCCAATCCCGCTCTCACAGAGAGGAGGCCTGTGTCTCACCAGTGGGAACATTCAAAGGCTGATGATGATGTTCCAATTTCATATCTGGATTTTTGCTGTTTTAATTTATAGGTGATGTGCGGGTAAGTCTTGGGTTATATTTCCTGATCGGAAAAAGTGGTATTAAATTTTTCCATTAGGATTTTTTTTTGTAGCAGTCTGGAGTAAAACCATTAAGTATGTAACCTTTGAGTATGTTTATACCTCTTTGAAACTCTTCAAGCGTAACGAGCGTGATGGTATAACTATACTCCATTAATTACCAAGAGCAAACATTATATACAATGAAGATGTCTTATGCAATGCATGTAATTAGTAACACGTTCAGTGCTCAAGTGACAAAGACAGGAAAACTGTATATTTACCAACAATGTAAAATCTATCTGATGTTTACCGGCTACCATTATTTGTAAGTATATAAATAACATGTCATTGTAGAGTGAGGGTAAAGAAATATTGTTACCTGTGGAGAAATAGCGAATGTTAAGATAAATAGGTAAGTATACAAACAGAGTTCAGTTTTAAACTGGATACTACTACCGATGCTATGAAACAATAGGAAGGTGTACCTACACTTTCTACTCATTATCTACATCCACACAATACTAATTGTAGCATGATTGCCAATATGTCCTGGGTTCGATTCCCAGATCGCGTAAATTGTTATTGTGTTTTTACAACGGATTTTATTTCCAATCGCAGTCCAGATTCTGGATTTGTGACCGAAGTGGTCACAAATCCAGAATCTGGAAAAAGACTCGCTCCTGTTACAAAGGAATGTAACATAACTGTCGTAATATGTATGTGTCATACAACAGGTAAACCTCTGCCTAACCCTAAGGAGAAAATGCGTTATGTTATGACAAATCTTAGTGTAATGCAGTTTGGTCCTTATCAAATATTCACACACTCCAAGGTTCATTTGTTGAACATATTGTCTTCCGTTTCGTTTTTGCAAGACCCGCGTGCAAAATACTTCCAATACTTGCGTAGTGGAAACTCGCTTCCTATGCTATAAATAAAGAACTTACCTCTTCTTCTAAGGCGACGGGGAACTGCGCTGGTGTCAGGGGTTTGACTGCTACGTCTTCTAAAGCTGACTTCCGCCTGAAATTACAATAAACGCATATTCAACTTTTGTAAGCTATGGTATTTTTGATGGGCACTCAAGAAACGGATCGAGCGTTTTAGTCTGAAAGACGATGAAATGAGATATGTAATTGCAAATATAATCCAAGATCCCAGAGCCCCCAGATGTTACTGACTTCTTCATTCTCAAAATGTGTGGGATAGAATAGTGTTTAGGGTGTACTTTCAACTACATATTTTTGCAGTGATAAATAAGTAACGTCTGGGGGCTCTGGGATCTTGGGCAGTATTTCCCATTTCACCCCTTTTTGCAAATTACAGGCTAACTAGATACGTTTTTTTGCAAATCGCAATTGTTTTTTAAAACCTCATCAAAAATACCCTTATTTGTAAAAATCTTGACGCTGTTCAGCAACTAACTAGCAGATTCTAAATTCGAAGAAACAAACACACAAAACGTTTTGGGAATACTTTCATTGTGCGTACCTCGAAGGAGTGGGCTTCTCTGCGCGTCTGTGTTTCCTAATAGCTATAAAGTTCTAGTGAATCGGTTACTTCTAGGCAATCGTACTTCATCGTCGACCACATCATCGTTTACCATGAGGTGAGATAGTGGTCAAGCGCAAGCCCATCAACAGTAAAAAAAAGTTTTATTAGTCGCTACATCAATCAGTTATGGTAGATAATGTATAGAAACCTAGCGAAAAGTAACACCGTCATTGTATTTAAATAGATATACATTGCAAAGCGTTTTTTGCTACATAAAGCAAAACCAAATGATCTTCGGTCCAAAGGTCATTGCACTCACTAGGAGTTATTCGCTGTCTCGGCATCGCGAACCTTGCCTACTTACTCAAATAATTGTTTTTATTTTGATAGATATTTTAACTTGTCATTGATTTATTTGTATTACATTGACATCAATGTGGACAAATTATTTGATGCGCAATGAGCCACATTTGTATATAGATACCTTTTATAATAGTCTTATGTTTTAGAATATTGCATTATTTATATATTACTGTAGTCTGTACATACATTATTACTAGTGTATTAGCGGCTTTGCTCATGTGGGATTCCTCCTGGAAAAATTCATTTTCACAAGATAAAAAGTAGATGACACTGAACAATAGTGTATCGTTCTAACAATGAAAGGATTTTCACAATAGAATCAGTACTGCCAGATATTTCCGATAGTTAATCTATTACGAGTTATTCCTAATTTCTAATTTGTTATAAACTGAAGCATCCTTAAACTATTTCCTAAAATTAACAGCTTTTTTTAAAGAGGCATTTTAATATAAGTTCAGACTAGCTTCCTTTTCGTGGCGTTTCTCCCAAGAACTTGAATTTTTCCGGGATTGAAGTAGCTAATGACAGTCAACGATAGTGTACCTTTTACCAGTGGAAGGATTTTTGTACTCGCATCAGAACTACGGGTGATTAACTCGAACAAATCAATGCTTCCTTATAATATTTGTTTAGATTGACTTTTTCACGCGGTTTTGCTTCCTTTACCTATCCTACTACTACTTATTTTTCTTGGTTAACTTATAACTATGTGATATTGTTTTATTTTATTTCATAAATCTTTGGAAAACTTACAGCTAATGCGCAGAAACAACATGCAAAAACCGGCCAATTAAAAGTTTTGACACGTATAAAAATTGCATAAAATACACATCAGCGAGAGATTAAAATAAAAAAGATATGACTCAACGCCCAACCAATAACAATAAATAAAAACAGAATAAGAATTCTACATATCAAAGAAACGGTTACTCAAACTATTCTTTACGTTTTTAATCTTAGTTTGGAACAAATCCAGATCAACATCCCGACACACCATATTAAACGTACGACAAACTCTTATCATGTACAAATTCTGTCTATAAGTAGTTGCAACTTTAGGTACATGAACGAGATCCAAATGCTGAAGAAATACACACACACGCAGTAAAACCTTGCCCACCAGCTCAGGAACGTCAGTGGATCCGTTCATAATTCAAAAAAAAGCAAGATCTGTGATTTTTCTGCGTTCGATTTTTCGTCTTTTGTGTAGAGGCAGAATGTGATTTTTTTTTACAATGAATTAAGTAATTAGGGAGATAGGATAGATTCGATCGATATTGTGTGTACATAAAAATCGTCTTTGTATGCTTTCAATACGATCAACATCCTTAATCATACTATAATATTATAAATGTGAATGTAAGTTTGTTTGTTACGCTTTCACGCGAAAACTACTGAACCGATCATCATGAAACTTTGTACATATATTCTTGGAGGTATTAGAAGTAACATAGGATACTATACATTAAAATTTGAAGAATATGATATTAAAACAATTCCATGGAAGAGTTTTGAATATTAATTCTTTTCTTGGAACCGGTTTTAAGCAAATATTATTTTTTAAGGAAAACAGAGTGTAAAATGTTTCATTAAATTTTTAATGATATCTTAGATTTTATTATAAAAGTCCTAATGTAAAATTTTAAATTAAAAAAAAAAAACTTTTTTACAATAAATACTACCGACTTACAAATAAGAAAACTACAATGTGAAAAATAACTTCGGTTTTGGAAGTCGGTGTTTTTCGTTACCATTTTTTTGCGTTATGGACCGACTTCTAAAATTAAAGTTATTTTTCAATTTGTAGTTTTCTTATTTGGAAGTTGGTAGTGTTTTTTGTAAAAAAGTTTTTTATTTTTCACTTTTTAGTTGAACCTACCTAATAGGCAAGTTGTTTAGTAAGTTACCTTAACGCCAGAATAGATAACCCGAATATCATGAAACTTGAACATTACCGGTGAAATGAGAGATCTGCGTACCCCTTAAGAGCGTACTGGCGTGATGTTATGCTATGAAATGGTATAATCAACAAACAGACATGCGATTGCAGCAATCCTGAGACATTTTCCGTTATTTATTGAAGAGTTCTGTCGTATATCTTCGAAGTTCTTCACCAGATCTTCACCAAATCAAAATGGGACCAATTTCAAAACATACTCTTTCAAACAAAAAAGAATTTTCAAAAGTGGTCCACAATTGACGGAGATATCGGTGAACATACAAAAAAAAACTAACATGAAGTCGAACATAGAACCTCCTCCCTTTTCGTAAGTCGGTTAAAAACTGCTCTTATTGAACTGACATAAAAGTGCTGTCAATGACAAATTATATAACTTTATCTAACTATTTTGAGGTCAGCTTCCAGTATAACTGGATGCAGCTGAGTACCAGTGTTTAACATGGAGCGACTGCCTGACCTCCACAACCCAGAAACTGGGTAATACGATACCCTTACGCAAGACTGGTATCATACTTTCTGAAACAACCCATCTGATTACACCAAAATCAACTTTGATATGACCCCCACACTCCTAAAATCTTACACATCACAATAGATGTATCATCACCTCCACAGTAGATGACTCACACTTCTGCTGTTTCTCCAATACAGAGAACGGATGAAGATAAATAGTGCCATCAAGTGACAACAGTTAAAGGCTCGAGATGGCGGGAATTGGGGCGCCCGGATAATAAATACGAATCGCTTTGTGGACACACATGTGGTTGATCTAGAAGTGGCATGCAGACGTAAGCAAGAAAAGAAAGAAATAATAATATTAAGACTACTGCAAGCGGGTGAGACGCAATAATGGAAAAACAATGCCACAAAGGGTTTTCATTGGAATTGTTTATTATTAATCTACAGACAGAAATATCAATCAATCTGCCTCTGACGTTTCCCAACTATTTTTGGACCGGCTTTCAGTCTGAATACTAATATTTGACATGGAGCAGCTGCCTATTTAATCTCCACATCACTTTTTGGGTAAGGCGAGAAATCTGGACAAGAAAAGTTCAAACTTTCGGTCTATTAACTAACGTAACGACTGCCGAATTTCTAAAAATTACTGCTAGGATCGACGGGTTAATGTGATTTTGAGGCATAGACACGCCTGGGTATATAATAGACGACCATCGATCCACGAACCGACCATTGCAAGTGCTACTTACCTATAAAATCTACTCCATATTAATACCATCGCAACTGTCTGCGGCGGCTTTTAGTGAATCGTACAAATAAAACAGTAGATGAGTAGACATAACGCGTGGGTTGCGATCTTTGCAGACTCGATATTTCCTGAGGGAAATCGTGGGCCGAGCCCGAACAATAATAAATGAGGATATTATTGGTTTGATGCTTAAAAATAAACTGTTTGAGTCTACAAACTGCCATTTTTACTCTAGGAGGAACCATAAGATCAATAAATGGCTAAAGACCGCTTAATAACTCGTAATTTTTAGGGTTCCGTACCCGAAGATTCCAAATGGAGCCCTATTGCTGTCACTCACGTGACTGTTCGTCTGTCTGTCCGTCGGTCGTATGTCACACGTGTGTTTTTGAACTTCCAATGAACCTATGAACTTGGAATATTGTGTTGTTGTTTATTATTACGTATATTTTACTAACAAATACCAATATATTCAAAAATCTGTTTTTTTCTTTGGTGCGGAACGCTAAATGTGTGAAGCCCGACACGCACTTGACCGGTTTTTAAAGAGAGGTCTCTCTTACATGAAATAAAGCTTTGAAATCCATATGGTAAAATGAAAAGTGAACTTCCATACCTAATATGCTAAGTAATTTCCTCCACTCGACTCACAACCTCCCTCGATCAATCAAATTGACAGTTACAGCTTTTTATTTGTTGACATTCGTAGAGGAGCCTTTTGAATGTCCACATAACATTTCTTATAAAAGAACTTAAAATAATATAGGTGTAGGAATCAACTACGAATTCTGACTCTTTCTTGTACGATTTGCTGTCACTTCCAGTAATACTACATCTGTGTGAAGGCGGTTAAGGGCTATCTTTTGTCAGTATATTGTGGCCTTTACTCCCATAGTAACTATATACTATATCTATTATGTTGGACTATCACCATTGTCCTTCTGATTACTCTTCGATCGTTATGGGAAGCCATCGCCAATTATAGGGTTCCGAATATACGAAGCGAATAGTTGTTCTCACTTATTGGATACTAGAGCGGTGATTGGCAGACGATATTAATTAAGACCTTCTTAATATCATTAAAAAAAATAATTAACAAAACTTTTTTTTAAACAAGCTTTTTCGTATTCTTCTCAGCAAACCCATTCATTTGATACCCAAATTATGGCAGTGCACAAAAAATAACTATGCCGCCATCTTGGGCCGTCCGCCTTATTGGATTAAGAATGACGTCACTTACCAAACCATGCATTGTCATCCAAACTAAAGGTGTATACAAAATTTCACCTTAATCGGTGGAGAAAACTGCTTTAAAATTCAGTTTCAAGATTTGACCCGAATACACTTACATACTCGTACATATATTGCAAGTTAAATACAATGTTGTAATTAAAAATAACAAAAAACCCGACTGCTTAAAAAGCGGACTAAAAAGACGTAAGCAAGATGAAAAATCCTGCTGTACAGTCGGAGGATTAAGCGCGAGCTGGCTGGCCAAAACCAGATGTATCCTCCAACTGCCCAGCATGATTTTCATCTTGTTTACGTCTTTTTACTTCGCTTTTCAAGCAGTCGGGTTTTTGTGGTTTTTTTTTTTTTTTTTTTTTCAACTTTTTAGTTATTTTTTTTTAGAATTTGGTACATTTAAACATATAAAAGTGTAATATATTTTTGTAATCACCTCTTCAAACCCTTTATTTTGATACCTCTGACGAAGGGTTTGGAAGAAAAAAAATGCAGCCAGTGACACTCGCAGGGATCAGACGAATCCATTGACGTAAGAATCATCAAAATCGGCCAACGCGTTTGGTCTCTAGAACGCCATATAGGACGCCATGCCATATAGGAATAAAAAAACATACATACATACATAGACTGATAAACACATTACCCTCCTTCAGCAGTCGGGTAAAAACAGCATCTGCACCGGTCGATCTTCGAGGTGACCATCTATATAACATACTGAGCCTAGCCTTCGTGCCTCGGAAGGCACGTTAAGCCGTTGGTGCAAGCTGTAATTTGTAGTAGCTTTTCGGGTTCCTATCATGGCCAGTTTCAGTACTCAGCTGCATCAGGTTGACTGGAAGCCGGCTCCAACATATTTGTGAAAAGGTTCGGCAGATTGACATTACATAAATGACAGACTTGTCTGTTTGGATGTCTGTCAATCAATCACACCTTAACGATTAAACGGGTAAGGATGTTTGACACCTTGATCTGAATCTTCTTATTAGCGTGTCGAAGGCAAATATAGTTTTTAAATATATGTATGTAGGTGTATGTAGCATCCCATTTCATGGAACGAATCGTTACGTAGGAAAACCCGCTGGCAAATACGCTTTTACTCCTCACAAACATCATGGAAAGCTGTCACTTATATGCCTTTAGGTTCTCGTCTTGGGATGGGAAATAAATTAAAAATAAACAATTCTTCACGTTCAATTCTGGCAGCTCTTTTTCAGATTCCACTGTCTGGTTGCTACGTTAAATATTGTTAAAGTATTCATATTGAATCACGGGCTGCCTCCACTCCTCTCAAATGGATAGACAGGCTCGTAAACCAAGATAACTTTCTGATTTCAATATGTAAGATCTCAAATACTTCTCGTTTTTTACACAATTCTGTTCTTGCAGAGCAGTATAAGGTAAATATAAACTAATTTTTAAACAGCTAAAAGTATTTGATTGGTCGCTGAGGGTAGTCTCTGAAAGCACTGATAAGTACCATTGCTATTTTTTCACTGACAAAAAGCTACTCTGACGTTTAAGGTTGCCCTAGTCGAAGGCAAGAACTATTTTGTGCGCGAGGTTAAAACGCATGCTATCTCACCCAACAACACGTGCGAAAGAGATAGATGCTCTGATGAGCACTAAGAAGCTAGTTCGCGTACGAATTAACACTTTTGCAAATTTGTATCGAAATGTATGATGATTTAGGACGAAAACGAGCGCGCGAAATTTTATAAACAGACCTTTGGGAGTCTAGATATCATGAAAAAACGACTAAATGTATATTTCAAAATAACATTTTTTGCATGTTGAATTATTAATCTATCCCTGTATGGAAGCCTTTAAACAATTGCCTTCTTCTTATGGTATTTATTGCCGCCCAAAGATGCGTTAAAATTAGTGTAGAAATATGGTAATTTCGACGCTCATAACTTTCAAATATTTTGTTTTTTTTTTACTTTTTGTTTTCATACAGATAATGATGAGACAAATTGATATATCTTTTTTATTTTGAAAGTACATCGTCAAACAGTAGAGTAATCGCCAGACTACGTTTGTATAGAAGTATGATCGACTAGTGTAACCTTAATATATTTTTATCCCAAAAAAATACATGGTTCCTGAAGTTTAACTACAAGGTTGAAGCCGCGAGAAAATGCTATTTATATACCTAAAGGTAAGTCAAGGAATCGATTCTGAAAACATTGACACGTAGACATGACATATTTTATGCAGCACTACACACACAAATAAGACTATAAATAGCTCCCCTTGAGTCTTTTTTAACGATGTCTATTCTATATCGGCGCCTATTACCAATAATAACTTATATATCTATTGTCATGGTTATGAAAGCAACCTAAAAATAGACGCCATGAATAACACCACCTGACAATCCTACGTAATGCAACATATTACGTAGGTATGTTTGTCATGTGGCAGCCGTACTTTTTGATTTGGTACCGTAGGAAGCCGTCAAAGCGCCAGGACTTTTGGGGAAGAAGACAAGGGAGTGTTGGATTTTTACCTCACTCAAACCACCCCGGTGACTACCATCAGCGCAGTCCTGTTACGTAAAAGACCACCCCGAAATCCCCTAAATGTGTGTCTCAAGCCTGTCACAGTAGGCCATGCTCGCCTGGCAGTTCTCCACATCACTGGGGATAATGAAGAAAAGCACACTTGTCTAGAAGTAACCTTTTTCTCTTGACTGAGATACTACCTGAGTTATGCTTGTAGGTCCCCAGGTCGTTGGTAGCAAGAAACACAGATTCCAGCAGAGAATCCCATTCCTTAGCTGTATGCGCAATGCCCAAAACGTTAAGTGCGTATCATTGTTATGATAAGTTCCTTACCTCAGCAAAATGATCTTGAAGACAGGCCCGACCAGCCCTTTGATGATGGCAGAGGCGTTGAGATGACACCTGCCGTGCAGTACGATGCCGTTGACCTGGAATAAGAATACGATCAGAATGATGGGATGACGTCACAGCTTAGAATTACAGTCATTTCATCCTAGGCTCAACATAAGAACTGAATGTACTGTTGAGAATTCCCTTTTTAAACGCCGACGGAAAAGAGGGGTGTTATAAGTTTGACGTGTGTACCTCTGTATTTGTGTATGTGTGTATTTGTGCATTTGTGACTTTGTGTATCTGTCTCTGGCATCGCAGCTTCTAAAAGGATGAACCGATTTTGTATTTGTTTCAATGTTGACTTTATCAAGAGTGTTCTTTGCTATGTTTGATGAAAATCGGTTCAATGCTAAAAAGTTATGGATGTTTTACTGTAATCAGGGTGTTTTCGCAAGATATCATGTCATAATTAAGTGTTCAATAGATTGTCAATCGAAGCGCGTCTATTATATGTACTCGTATCTATGTAACAATCTTAAAACATGATTTTCACCCCTTCAAAACATCGGATTAATTTGAACTTATCAAGGACTGATTACAATGCTATATTATTAAAAAAAAATATAAAAATGAGTTATTCTTTTGTAACTGAAAAGTAAAAAATAAATAATAGTTTAAAAAAACTAAAAAATACACGCTTTATAGAAAACCAAAATAAAAAGGAGAAAATAATTTTCAATAAATTTAAACTATGAATAAATAATTAAGGAAATATTAACAAAAATAATATTTTTATTGTAAAAAAACGTTGGGTGCTTGATGTTAATTGTAATAATATTTTATTGACAGACATTGGTAAAAGTAGATTCATTTTGAAAATATCTTAAAAAAGCACCTCACGCTTATTATATACATATTTTTTTGTTAATCACGCTTTTCTTAATTTAAATTTATTGAAAATTATTTTCTACTTTTTAGTTTGGTTTTCTATTAAAGCGTATATTTTAGTATTTTTTATTATTATTATTTATGTCTTAGAATAACTACATAATAGAATATAAATTCGGAAGATACTTTTTTTGAAGTGTTAAAAACAATAGCAGAAGTAATAGACGTGTATCAATTATGATGATTTCGGTTTCAAGAGAATTACATTGCAGGCGTCGTTCAAAAAGTAGGTTCCCAACAAGACAATTTCAAAGAATGTCTTTAACTGAGTCTTCTTCATCTCTGTAACTATCTGTGGCTATCTATATTGAGTCGGTTCCTACTTTGTCTATGAGATGATTGTATAACTCTCAGCACACATAAAAGTCAGCGGTATCTCCGATGCGACACAGTAAGGCCCGCTTCTAATTAGCTAACACGGTCAATTATGTATGACACAATTGTTATTTAACTTCGTATAAGCAACTACCTAACTCTGAGTTAAGTTTTTGGCTCAAGCGGAACTTATTAGTCCTTCTGTGCACTGCCTTTATCACATCCCCATGGCAACAGACATTACCCTATTACCTTCACAGTGGCCCACGTGACCACAAATATAATGTATGGCTCTGACGACCCATGAAAAGGTCACGTGACGAATAAGTGTGATCCTCATACATACTCATACATTTTACATGGCAGGAAGTTTACATTGCAAACAACGTTTAGCTATTAAAATCTATTTAAATTAATTCATTACATTGATATTTGTTTTTAATGGAGATATCGTCGATTTTATTCAGATTAGATTTAAAATTGAGCAGTGGTGTCGGTAGGTCGTGAGTTCGAATCCAGGCAGGCGCATTACTTTGTATAATTTATTTTATCACCACTGCACTCAAAACGGTGAAGGAAAACATGATGAATAAACGGGCATGCCATAGAACAATAAATTTGAAAGGCATGTGGCATCTACCAACCCGCACTGGGTCCGCGTGCTAGACTCCCACAGAGAGGATGCCTGTGTCCCAGCAGTGGGAACATTATAGGATTATTATGCTTTTTCTTGATTCAGAATTATTCACAGAGGAATGATTGCTATTAAATATTCGTAAGCATAAACTATTGATAATATAATAATAAAGTTCTTGTGTTTAAACCTATTACCTAACTTTTCTAAATATCGCAAATGTGTCTTTTTCGTATTAAACAAACTATCACTGAGTAGCTAGATTAAATATCGTCTATTTATACGGAAAACAATCGAATCAACATACGTTTTGTTGCCATACTCGAAAGAGTATAGCAACAAAACGTTGAAATGTAACATTTGCTAGCACTAAAAGGTAAGGCGCTTCGTGTTACCGTCGGAATTATCTAATAAATGTTCATCCACCCACTAATCTGTTTATGCTTCACTAGTTTCTGCCTTAGAATTCATTTGTAAATACTATTTCTAATGAAGTTTAAGGCAGTCATTAAATAGATAGTTAAAACGGTCGAATTAATTATAACAACTAAGACCTTTCTTATTTCAAATTCAGTGTTTGCTAGCCAGACAGTATTTACAATATAAAATCCTGACGACTATTTTATAGCGGTGACCCAACGTGTCAGTTTTCCAATAAATGCCCTTCAGTCACAAGTATTCTCCTTCCATTGTTCTCTATTCGCCTGCATCTTTACACCCACGTACGACCTATGAAAAAGACCTGACGACAAACAAAACCTAAATCACACCAATCCTACATCGCGCAATTAAAGTACTTCGCGTGATTTGAACAACAAGCATCAGGTCAACTGCCTGTTGACCCCCAGACACAACACCCGTCTGCTCGGATGATTATCCCTTTTCAAAGGAGTTTGTGAGATTTTACACCCTGTTTCGCAATCTTGTCTCAGTAGATCACCATTCACTCCCTTCTAGAAAATTAATCATCTTTCAACCAGCCAATCTATCTGTATTAGAAATTTCTCTTCTCCTAGCCATTCAAGAAAACTTATAGGTATTCAGATTCAATTTTTAATTTTCTTCCCAGAGATTCCTCAGAATATGTCCGATACCCCTTTACGATTATTATTTGCATTGAACATGTGTTCGCTCTTTTGAACTGTGTGATTGAACAAACGAGTACACACCGGAACTCTTTGGATGTCGTCCTTGTTAAAAAGATTCAGGACCTTTGGTTCTAATCTAACTCTATATCTTATGTAGGTATGTGAAAGAAAGCTTGTGTATAGAGCTATTGTGACAAGGGTCACCATTCTTTTATTTTTTGGTAATTTCGACCAGTATTTTAATGTAATGAGGGAACTGCCATACAACTTTAGATAGTTGACGTCAACGTTGTTGATGTCATATAAGAGGTATACATTTAAAAAAAAGTAAATAAGTACAAAAAAGTTTTGTTTTTGTTCTTCTTTCCTTTAAAAGTTTATAGAGTTTTTAAAGGAAAGGACTTCATGCTAAAGTGGCGCCAATTAGTATTGCGAATTTTCCTGAAAACCTTCATTGAAATGGAGGTTAAAATGTGCACTGAAGCTCCTTTTTTTCTATTTTATTATTAACAGGCACTTTTGTCAATTGGGTAGAAAAATAATAATTCTATTTAGTCTATAATAATATTGCATTCGTATTTTATGCTTTACCAAATCAATTAAGACGAGACAACGAGACGAGTAATAAAGAAGACTAAGATAAAGCGCATCTAAGTTCAGGAGGTGGGTGTGTGACGTCACTATGTCAGTGTAAAGTGTACTAAAGCGTGACGTCACATGATATTTCAACGCATTATATCGACATCACTTGATACGTGTCAAAAGAAAAATATACGTCCAATATTTTTTATTAATCTACCTGACGGACAAAAAGCTGTATATTGTAAAGGCGTCGATCAGTCAGTTAGCTGTTTCCCATTATCAAGCATAGATCTCTATGGAGAAGAACAGGGACGAAACTACATTGGCTAATCGAGTTGAAAACATTCAGTTCTTCTGATTGTCTTTTCTGTCAAACATAATGTCCCATGACGAGACAATCGAAGGGCCACAAAGGCCTATCAAGGAAACTTCCTCTACCCCAATCGATTTAAACGAACGGATAAACCCATGAATAATGTCAATAAACAAAAAGTTGTAACTGTAAAGAGTTTTTCATTGAGCGGGTTTGGTCAAATACTGTCCTGACATGGGAGTGCTTTCAAATATATGTTTCTTGGCATAAAATTAAACATAAAAAAATAAAAGCGGTTCTAAGGTTAAAATGTTAGGGTCTGATCAGGTGTGCACTTAAACGTGACTAATTCTAAAGATTTTTGATGAAACTCTACAAGATGATGATACAAACTAAAACGAAACTTACAAGAATAAGGCAGAATAAAATATATCTATATTACAATAAAATTAATTAAAAATAAAACACACGAGATAAAAAATACAAAAAAAAAAACAGAATTTAACAAAAGGACTTACAGAATTAAAAATGTACAAGGTACATACAATTATTTACTAATCTATCTTTCATCCATCTTTTCACAAAACCTTAAACATTCACGACACACATCTATCCACCTTCCATCAAACAGGTCACACGCCGGGGCTGATGTCAGAAGAGCATTTAGCAACGTGAGCGCCCGAACTAGAGGCGAGTTAGCTCGGGACACCGTACGCTCCGAAGGTACGGCCGAAAGCCGGTGGCTTTACGGTCTAAGCTGTTGTTTGGACACCACAAGAACAAACAGCCTCACCAGCTATGCCACGAGCTCCTGGCGATAGGATTCACCCAGCATAATATGGCAGGTAGAGATAAGCAATGTGTTAACTTCAACATGTTGCCTGTCATTCGCCGACGGTCTATTTATTCTTAAGTGAAAAGAGTATCCGACCTTAACGTTAAAGATATGGACTTTGATCTAATCTGACCTTCCGAACAAACTCCGAAGAAACAAGCAAACATTGGAGTGGCTAGAACAAGCAAAACCGAGTTGGAATCAGTTTCAGTTGCCGCGGTACATCGAGATAATGTTTCAATCGAAACAGGCGTACTCTGAAATAGTTTCCATCTTGTTGCGGTTTGGGGAGCGAACACATTGATGAGCGGAGCGAAGGCAGACGTGATTTTGCGTATTTACCTTGGTGGACAAATTGAAAATGTAATAGTGTTTTTGACGTTTCGAAGAAATCATAAAAAAAATTAAGTATACTTGAAATTCAGGCAGCTAAACCACACCCATTGAAAGACACAACCAACAAAATGGAGGATTGTTCAGGACAATTAAGCTAGTTATTTCTTCTGCTGGCATCTTATGAGTTATGACTGAAGTAACTAAAAGTGCTTCTTCCTGACTTGTAGAAGCAGGAAAAGCACTATTGATTTGAAAGGATTCCTCCATTTTTCA
The DNA here is from genome assembly GCA_947562075.1 of Orthosia gracilis. Classification (NCBI taxonomy): domain Eukaryota; kingdom Metazoa; phylum Arthropoda; class Insecta; order Lepidoptera; family Noctuidae; genus Orthosia; species Orthosia gracilis. Next base: position 18,888,486 of record OX387275.1, on the reverse strand, counting down.
AAAGCGCATCACGATAGTTTTGACAATTCATGGTAAGGCCCTTATTCTCTTCAGATATAAAGATTCATGAAGATCACAGGAAAAAGAGGTTTGGTTTTTTACCAAACTGCCCCCAAAGAAGTTATCGATGTTTTTCAAAGTATCATCATCATTTCAGTCGAAGGACGTCCACTGCTGGACACAGGCCTCTCCCAAGTGCCGCCACCTCGATCGATCCTGTGCGTCTCGCATCCAGCGGTTTCCCAGAGGATTCGGATTTCGAAGTATGCTGTACCTATATGTATTTCTAAGATACTTAAAATCTAAACATTTTATCGTCTTCACAGCCATGGGGATACAATGTTTTGAAAATAAAATCACGGCCTCGCATTTCAGGATTACGTGGGCGGCCGATTCTTCGGCGTTAAAACAGCTCCTGCAAAGTGGGCTGTCCGTGGCGCCTATGTTGAATAGATGTTTGTTGAGGAGGGTGTGGCCTGTTATTGTCCCTATGATTATTTTTAGGTTATTTCTACTTAGGCTGAGAAGTTTTTCACTTTTTAGTTCTGATACATATTTATAATGCTCACAGTTATGCCAGAACAAATTATCCGAATAACATGAAACTTGAGCACAACCGGTGAAATAAGAGTGTACCAAAGTGAACTGTACACATCTGCGTATTCTTTTAGAGCGTACCAGCTTGATGTTATGTTATGAAAACAGACATGCGATTGCAGCAATCCCGAGAGATTTGCTGTTGTTTATTGAAGAGTTATATTGTATATCTCCGAAGTTATTCATCAGATCTTCACCAAATTTTAATGGTACTTGAGAAGAACCACATGAGAAGAACCAACTTTTAAATAAAAAAGAATCATCAAAATCGATTTCCCTAGTAAAAAGTTCAGAGGTAACGAACTTAAAAAACCGTCATATTGCAAACCTCTTCCTTTTTGAAGTAGGTTAAAAATACCCATAATAACTCAATTTACAAATTTGTCGTTAAGGAGTTCGGTTGTATGCTCCATATCTTGAAAACGATTAAACCTAAACGATTTTAATGAAACTTACATTATGATCTAAGTTGAGAGATACTTGATTCATTAAAAAAAGAATAATCACGTTCGGATTACTATTTTCGGAGAAATGCGTGGACAAACTTACATACATACATCAAACATACGTAAAAAACATAGATAGAGAAGTCCATACCGAATTACATATGTGAACATTGTGCAATTCCAATAATATTACAAACATACGTGTCGAATTGATTATCTCCTTTTTTGATGTCGGTAATCACAAGACGGTGAACTACATTAGTACTGTAGTCGTATTTTTTGTCATACTCATGAAGAGTGTAAAATAAAGAGCTTGAGAGGAATAACCTAAAACCTATAGAGATTGTTCCCTTCATCGACATTCAATGTACCTTTGATCTTCAATCTAAAGTTTCTTACAAATTGTGACCCGCCCCGCAATTGTCTCCGCTCCTCTCAGCTCACACCCCTAACTGGCTACCTGCCAGTACCACACGAAACAACACACGCTGCTAATTTATGTAAATACATCAATAGCCGTACTCTCTCTACTCCATCATGATTCTACTTCTAATTGTTGACTTATATTGATTCATTCGGCATTCTATACTGCAGATTGTTTTATTTTGGCAGTGGGAGTGAAAGGTAGCTTTCATTCATGAGTTGTATTCGGTGATTTTATCAACAAACAGATTTTTTTTTGTAATGTTATCCGCACATGTTATAAAACAAAGTCCTATGCCGCGTCTGTCTGTCTGTCTGTTCGCGTTCAACTCAAAAACTCCTGAACGGGTTTTCATGCGGTTTTCACCAATAGACAGAGTGATTCATAAGGAATGTTTAGCTATAAAATATCCTAGGATTTATCGCTAAATAAAAACTAACGCGCGCGAAGATAAAATCGAGCGTGGGTCTCACACCGATGACGGGACTTTAGGGGGCATAATATGCGCTATTACCAACGTGAAGCCGGGGTGGGGCGTATTTTGTAGTTAAAGGTTTAATTAGTTACGTATATTTTTTTTTAATAATTAGTCTATGACCAGTGTGTGTTGCCAGTTATGGCCTATTATATTATCCCTAGCTATTATTAGCGTAGCAATGAGAATGGCGCATATTCAGGCGTTTAGTGCTTCGATATCGATATTAGTATTTTCCTGCACAAAGCTACACGGTTCACGTCATAATATCTATCAGCTGATGATAGCTCGGGATATAACTGTGTCTATTGTGGGTTACAGATCGCATCGTTTATGTACACGGAGAGGAATGCGGGGGAATCGGCTTGTATCTCAAATAATATTATTTAGAGGTAAGATTGCCAAGATTGCGAGTTGCCAGCTTGTCGGTTTTTTATCGGTTACATTTCGGAGAGTGTGCGATGGAATAGCATGGTTTAATGCCGCCCAGCCCGTTCCATCATCGGACAACCAGACGCACGGCGATGCATCATCGGTACATGGTGGACATCCCACCCATACGCACAAAATGTTTTGGGGACACTTTTATTATGCGTACAGCTAAGGAGTGGAATTCCCTGCCGGAGTCTGTGTTTCCCGACAGCTACAAGCAGGGGGTCTTTAATTCAAGAGTGAATAGTTTACTTCTAGGCAAGTGTGCTTCACCGTCGACCACATCATCGCTTACCATCTGGTGAGATCAGGTGAGGCCAGATGTAATAAAAAAAAAGAAAAGATATTTTGTATGTTTGAGGTTGAGGTTTGAGCAGTTGCTAAAAATTCACTGCTATAAAGCCACACTTTCATTGAAGAATGACCATATGCTACTCTATTGCGAAAGATTTCACGGTTCCTGTGAGAAGGGACCCGGAAGCAAAGACAGTGGAAAAGCTAGCATATTATAAAGATATTAAATTCTTTGTTTGAGATAATCTCTGAAAGTACTGACCCAATTAATAAAGATTTTTTTTTATTGATAGATAGGTACGCCATTGTTGAGTGCCATTTGCCAAACTTTTTTATTACATTACTAGCTTTTACCCACGGCTTCGCTCGCAGTGAAGCCATTTTTTTTTTTTTTTTAATAAAAAGTATCCTATGTTACTTCAAATACCCCCAAGAATATATGTACAAAGTTTCAGCCGTTTTTGATGATCGGTTCAGCAGTTTTTGCGTGAAAGCGTAACAAACAAACTTACATTCACATTTATAATACTATAGTACAGATAACATCCATTTGTTGACCGTATGAACACACAAACACAAACTATCGCGGGATTAACAGCAATGCGTCAGACGCAGCAACTCGGTAACTCAACATACTTTTAAATCAACAGCAGGTACATATAGCTCGTCATTTAAAAATACAATTTCTAGATCGCATTGCTCAGTCAGTTCTCACTCTTAAGCAGTTCTTTGCATTTATTGCATTACAGATTTCCAGAGGTAAGTTATTCATATAACACTAACTTCGGCCAGCGGCTTCGCCCGCGTGAAAAGTTTATCATCCCAAGGGAACAATTTACCGGGATAAAAAAGCCTATGTGCTATTCTAGACTATAATCTATTTTTGTGCCAAATTTCATCCAGATCCAAACTGCCGTTTTGGCGTGATTGAGTAACAAACATACATCCATTCAAACTTCCGCATTTATAATATTAGTAAGAAGTAAGATGGTAGCATGCATTCCCGCGTCCGTGCTCCATAAATATTATTACTCGTATATGTATATAGGTACGATTTGTGGGTAAAATCATCTAACGGAGCCAAGTGGAAAGAGGTCGTGAAGCGAGTGACAATAACAACAACGATTGGAGAAAATGCAGCGTGACCACGACTGCACCGTCAAGAACGAAACGAACAAGTTGAGAAGACCTAATTTTTATCCGGGACAAATGCACGGTTCCTATGTGATAGACCATGAAAGCAAAACCACGGATGCTGTTCCGATTAAGAAATAGTAGATTGTTGCATCGAGCGCAAAGTGAGTTATTAATGCATGAGTGTTATGTTGGTGCCCGAGCGCATGCGAGGACACTAAATTAACACGAGTGCATTAATTACTTACGTTAGCGAGGTGCGTAATCTACTTTTCTTTCAACTACCAATCTACCTACCGTGATAAAATTTACCTACTCAAAATAAAAACTGAAGTTAATGCAATATATTATTCTTGCTAAATATGGAGTATCAAAGTTTTACAATGGTACAAAATGCGCGCCATTTGTTATTTTTTTTCATCAAATCGATTTTATTCAGCCGATTTTTATTTTAGCCAGTATCTTTTTGATCTAATGCATACATTTTACATTGAACTTAATAGGAATCACTAAACCTCTGTGGTAAATGAATACCTAAATAAAAAACAGTGCATTAATAAAAAACTGTGCAACAATGAGATTTCATATAACATTTCTGCACTGTTTTGGTTCTTAGCAAAAAATACGTCGTTTGTGATCGGTTTTGTAATGATTAATGATAACATTACTACGTAGTTGAAATAAAATTATTTTACTGATACAAAGATATGCTATCGCTGAATGAAATGGGCTACTTTTATTTATTTATTATAAGTATACTTTATTGTACACCACTTAAATAATTACAGGACAAAAACTTCTAAAGATAAGTGTTCAATGGGCGGTCTTACAGCACATGGCAACATCATAGCAGGGAAGCATCTTACAACTCTTTGGATGGACTAAACGAGAGGAGATAGGCATAGGGCCGTCAGTGTTAAAAAATATATTAAATACATACAATACTTAGATATAATAACTTGGAATACATACATATAATACAAAATGGGGCAGCAGTCAATCTCTCAATCACTGCGCCAACCGTGCGTGGCGCAGTGATTGAGCGATTGACTGCTGCGCTGCGTGTCGCGGGTTCGATTCCCGCACGGAACAAATATTTGGATGACCTACCGATTGTTGTTCCGGCTCTGGGTGTTGTGTATGTGAGTTTATATGTTTGTAAACGCACCCACGATACAGGAAGAAATTCCTAGTGTGGGACAACATTAAAAAAAAATACTAATATCAAATATACAACAGAGAAAGGAGAATAATAGTTACAGTGAATGAAAATGCACCTTCAAATGTTTGTGCACGCCTTAATTCAAGTAATGCATTCCACAAGCGAGCCCGGCAACAGGCACGGTTCCTGTGGCAAATGCCAAGGTAGCGAAGTCGTAGGAAGAAACTAGTTGGTGTATTAATATTACGAGAGAAAATAGCGGTGAGCAATCAGATGGGAGTCGATGAAAGGAAGGAATTCAATGCTGATGAAAAGGTTTAAGAAAACCACTTCAGAGAACTAATTGGATTCGCTTTTGAATCGATAGATACTTTAAGACTATCCGGACATGTTTTACTGCAATTAAAATCTGCAATAAAGATCCAGTTATTGCAGATTTTAATTGCAGTAAAATATGTCCGGAAATAACTTTAAACAAGCAATGCACCTACCTACACCTCATTTAATGTCACGCTCATTTTATTTATTGTTATGTAGTGTACCTGTATTTTTTATTATTTGTAATATACATATCTATTTATATAAGTAAGTACATACACATTTTGTCACTATAAAACTGCTTTACATCCATCACGTCAGTCACAGGTCCAGTTGAAAACGCAGCGTCGGGTACTAGATGCCCGACATTTTTCTGAAATGGTCCTATTTGGCGCAGCCGTGAGACACACAATGTTATATTTATATTGTTATCTCTTTTTTTTATTGTTGTTTAGTTTTAAGTTTTTTTTATGTTTATGCTGTGTACTCTAGTGGCTTGTGTCAAAATAAAGTATTTCTTTTCTTTTTTTTTTTCTTTTTCAGTGCGCTTTAGGATCTCTCTTGAAATACAGGGCCTATCTATCTCACACATCGGGCACAAACCCAGACTCCGGGGTAATCCAACAGAATTAGATGCAAAAACCCAACATAACTAAAAAATGGCAAAGATAAAGCGCCAAAGTTCAGGTGTGGGGGCTGGTGACGTCACACGATATTTCAACGCTCTATATCGTCGTAATTTTGTGTTTACGTGACAAAAGAAAAAATAAAAGTCCAATATTTTTAGGTTATCTAACTGACGGACTAAATAGATATTTTTGTCAACATCCCATTCTTCGGCCTATGTTCTATTGGGTGAACCAATAACCTGGTTAAGGTTGCAAGAATCTACGGCATCGGTCAATGTGGCGGCGCTTGAGGGAGGCTTATGGTCAGCATGGGAGGGGGTCTTTCGACTGAAACCTTGGTCCTCCTTCGAATATATTCATGTCTGATGCGATCAGGCAAGGAAATTTCGAGCATAGCCATTACCATTGCCCTTTGGGTAATAGGATGAAATAGATGGGCCCCCCTTTCCGGACTTAGACTTCCTTTTGGTACGTTGTGCGTGCAGGCCTTCTCTCTGTGAGAGGGAACGGGCTGTAATCCACCACGCACGCCCAGTGCGGGTTGGTGGATGTCACATGTCTTCGAATTTTTGGTTCTAAGACATACCGGTTACATCACGATGTTTTCGTTCACCGTTTTGCTACCAGCTGTGGTGATGAAATAATCTAAAAAAAAGTAAAGCGCCAACCCGGGTTCGAACCTACGACCTACAACTTGTAAGTCGGGCCTTTACCACTGGGCCACCACTGCTCTCTTGGGTGACTATCAGAGTGTTACATTTAAAATTCAGGATTAAAATCTCCTGCCAAATCTTACATGCATGCAATCTGTATGAGCTATCAAGACAATAACCAATTAATCCTTCCTAAATCTACGATTAAATAACACTTCAGAGATCAAAAACCGATCATCAGAAGACTTGACGTCTTTCTCTATATACTACATAATATAATATCGTTAAGATAAATCGTTCTTACGAGTAGTTGGCCGAGCTCCAAGGCGGTATTTAAACACGGCGGGTGACATGACACGCTCATTTGTTTTCTTCAAGTTTTGAAGAGTATGAGTAATTATAACACCTACTCTTGCAGAATGAGTGATTAGGAACTAGCTCATTTTTGGCAACAGTTTCAAGCCTGCGTTTTTGCCCGGTTAGATAGAGGTCTTGGGTTCGAATCCGCTAGATATTATAATATGTAACCTTCTTAAGAATATTACGGAAAAACCATCGCTCAAAAACATGCATAATTAATAACGAAAACCCATCCATCAACCATTTGGATCAGAAGTTTTTGAGAAAATCCCGGCAATACAAACGGGTCGAATAGAGAATCTCTCTTTTTTGAAGTCGGTAAAAAATATGCTTTTGCCGTCATTATCTGCGCGATGTTCACCAGTTTCTTTTGATTACAGGAATATAACTTATTCAAATTACACCAATAAGTTAGCCCTACAGCAGAATTATGACCCCTTTATACCAATCTTAGATATTCCACAGACGTACCGTGAATCTGAGTGTCAAATTATACGATTCCTATTGATCTGGCTCAGCTTAGCAACGTATGATGAATACTTAAAATTAAGATCTATCTATCTGAGATATAGATGTCGTGATGGCGATTGGCTAAGACCTCGCCTCTTGTGCTTTAGGTTGTGGGTTCAAATCCGGGCAAGTACCAATGTGACTTTTTCAAATTCATTCGTTATTTCTAAGTTTATCTTGGACATCGCTGACAATGGAGATGGAAAACATCGTGATGAAACCTAGACTTATAGTTAATATATGTTTGAAATCGCCAATCCGTCTCGAGCGCACGAGGTGATCAATGCTTGTGCCTTCTCTGCATGAGAAGAGAGCTTTGCCTTGCAGTGGGACAGTTACAGCCGACATTATTATTATTATCTACTTAATTATTATTATGGAAGAAAAGAAAGAAAGAAAAAGTGTTTATTCGCCACAAAAACGACATACAACATTTTCGTTTTTTCCTTAAATTAAACCCTTACCGGTAGTATAGTAAGTACTTAAATTATGTTAGTAAAGAAAAGTAAGATTAAAATAAAATACCAAACTTGAGTACAGTTCAAGGGTCATGAGTAAGTTAAATAAACGGGCTGAATGAAAGCTTCATACGGCTTGCCTTCGGCGTTCGACTCCATAGAATCGATTTGTATGATACCTTCACACCTCCTATACACTCCAGAACAAACATAGGACTGACCAAAACCCTCCACTCACCTCCAAAATCTCGTCGCCAACTTTAACAGCCGGCACAGCCTTAGCCGCAGCTCCAGCTGGATGCAGGCCGCAGATGAACACGGCCATGCGGCTGCGGTCCCGGTGACCTGCCAAGCTAAGTCCCAGGCCACCCCGAGGCGAGCGCTCCAGCCGGACCGACACCACCGAGTCGCCCAGGCCCGCGTACTTCTTGCGGATTTTATCTGCAAAAGAAGGAGGCTGTCAGGACTTTTTATTTAATAGAAAAAGAAACGTTACTCCACACTCAGAATTCCTCCGGTATGGTGGGTACATTTACAAACAACCAGACCGGCAGGCTTATGACGTATCTTTTGCAAGAACAAAACGATAGCGATTTTAGCGCAATGATTGCTTTTCCATACAGAAGTTTTAGGGTTGTGGGCGGTTTCTTTTTTAATAAGTGCTTTTGACAAACAGCGAGAGATTAGCAAACGATTGTGTAGGACCTATCACACCTACACTGTAGGTAATTCTGACTTTTATGACATAAAGCGTTTGATCGCTATCGTTTTGCTCTTTCAAAAGATCCGTAATAAGCCTACGGGACAACTTTCTGTATGCCATACAAATATTTTTTCAACCACTGCGCCAACCATAGCGTGAAGCATTAATTCACTTAGAAAGTTGAAGACTATGGACCATCAGTAAAACGATATGGGACTCTTGGGTAAATAAAATAATAGCCGTACGAGTCGCTGTGGATAAGTGAACGTCCTTTATTATAACGATAGGTCTCCGAACCTTGGAAAGCTGATGATCTTGGGTGTTATTCCTAGAACATTAACAGTTGTTGAGGCAGTCAGAAGCTCGAAAAAAATCGTGCTATTCAATAACTGGGTTATCGAAGTTCGACTGGCAGTTGTTCCATCTAAAATACTGATATTTAGATGTTATCCATGCCTTTTCTAGGTGGGTTTGATCATATGCCTAGGCAAATGATGATTATACAATGAATAAAAAACTTTTTAATAAAGAAAATAAACGGACTTCTAAAGCAAAACACTACAAAGCGAAAAATAACTTTGTTTCCGAAGTCGGTGGCTTTGGTACCTATTGTTTTTCATTTTTCGACACGGATTTCGGCAAACAAAGTTATTTTTCGCTTTGTAGTGTGTGTTTAGAAGTTCGTTAATTTTTTTGTTTAACATGATTTTTTTTACTCCATTCAGTGTAGATACCTCATATTACTATGAAAGTCAATTAAAGCCAGAGTACATCTCAATTCAATTCTAATAAGCACAAAACCATTTTTTTATTACGGAGTACCAGTGCCTCTTCCAGCTTCATCATCAGATCAGATATTTATTCGAGATATCTTATCCACATGACATGCCATTTGTGGTCTTCTTTATCAGTTCCACTTCACCAAATTATACTTTCTGAGTGCAAATGCTTGAATATAAAACTAACTAGCATTACTGATGAGATGTTGCTAGTAAGACAAAGTTCGCAATTTCCAACAATTTTATAACTAGCAACCAAATCTAAAATTAATAAAAAGAAAAATATATTTCATAGAACTATAGAATTTAAAGTTTAAATAAATGACTAGGAAATCATAAAAACCAAGAATTCCTACTCAAGATTTTCTATACAACAGTATCAATAGAGTTCAATAGTAACCGAATCACATTGTTTTCCCAGAGCTTCCCCAAGTCATAAATAGCCCGAAGCTATACGCCGTCTAACATGATTTCTATCGATGTTCGCCAGTTGGATCTCGTGTTATCGCAGTTTGTTTGTGAACTCTTGTTGGTCCCTACTTCTCCGTAAAAGTGTTTAGTCTACAGGGACTAGAGTTCTGTTAATAGATTTTTAAGGACAACCATATTTATATCAACAGAATTTAATATAATTGTTTTAATTTATTTCCTACAAGCCTCAATCAATCACATTGATAGAATCGATCGACGAAAACCTTTCAGGAGTGAAAGTACATAATAAAATAATTTTATAATGAGACCAGCCCTGGAATATAAAAATAACAGCTGTTACATACAAAATTCAATATTTACGTACATATACTAAAACTTACGCTTTTCTCCATGATGGTAGGTAAAAACTACAGAACCTTCTACTACGATGTTGTACCCTTTTTGCTTTGTTGACGTTCATACATCTGGTCAAAATGCAATATTTAACTGGAGCCACTGGACAATTAGGTCTTAGAAAATGGTTATTCTCATTATTACCGACTTCAAAAAGGAGGTAATCAATTCGACACGTATGTATGTAATATTGTTAGAATTGCACAATATTCACATATGTTACTCTGAATGGGCTTCTAAACATGTGTGCCAAATTTCATAAGTGTATGTATGGTTTTTTGTATGTATGTTTGTCCACGCATTTCTACGAAACTACTTATCGGATCGAAATCATTTTGCAATAAGTATCTCACAACTTATGGAACAGTGCAAATTTTATCAAAATCGGTTCAGCAGATTTCAAGATATGGATCATACAACCTAACTCTTTAGCGACAAAGAGCACGAATGTATAAATTAAGTTATTATGGGTATTTTTCAATCCTTTAGGTACCTTATTATAGAATTATATAGAAATAGGGTAATAAAACTAAAACGAGAGAAATCAAACTTTTTCATAAAAATAAACCGACTTCTAAAGCACAAAACACAAAAAAGTGCAAAAATAACTTTCTTTTCGAAAATCAGTGTTGAAAAACGATAAAAACAAGAGGGACCAAACACACCGACTTCTACAAGGAAAGTAGTTTTGCACTTTTTATTGTTTTGTGTTTTAGAAGTCGGTTTATTTTTTGTGAAGTTTTGTTTTGATGTATCTGGCCCTTACGCACAATGGAAATAACCTTGTTCTAATGATCATGGTAAGGATCTGTGGCCCCCCAGATCAAAAAATATGAAACATCTTATTTTTGCCTCTATAATGACACAACTTGAAAAATATTTCGGAAATATGTTTTATTTATTTAATAACCTGCACACGTCCTAACCAAAGAGTAAAGTTTTAATAAAACCATTGCCACAAGTTCTTATTCCAAAAGAAAAATGTGTCCTTTCAATTTCAAATCCCTGTGACGTGTTAAATCGTGGGCACTCTTAACTGTCCTGAACTATTGACATTGTAAGTCGACTCCTCTCAAATCGAGTGTCGCCACAGAACGACTGCCAAATTGGTAGGATAAAGACGTCAGTATCTTTATCCCGTGTGCCTTTAAGCGGAAAAGAGTCTTGGTTTTGTTTTAGTCAAGTAGGGATTTGAACTGAAATCAATTCACTTAATAAGTTTGTTTTGATTAGAGTAATTATACCTCCAAGTTTAACATAAAAAACTGTGAAATACTTTTACTATAGGTGACCCTGAAATCGCAAAAAAATCAACTGTGCAATACATTTTGGCGAGTTTTACAAACATAAATGTTCATAAATGTTTGTTGTTGTGTAATTTTTTCCTAAAAAAAAAAACAAAAAAATAAATAATAATAATAATGTATGCGGCACTTGTTTTTTTAGGGTTCCGTAGTCAACAAGGAAACTTTATAGGTTCACTATGTCTGTCCGTCCATCCGCAGCTTAGCTCAGAGACTCTTAGTACTAGAAAGCTATAATTTGGCATGGATATACGTATTAATCACACCGACAAAGTGGTAAAATAAAATAATGAAAAATATTTTTTTTGTGTACTACCTATACACGTAAAAGGGAATGTTTTTTTTCTCGTCTTTCCTATGGTGTGATCGTTGGGTACTTCATTCAAAAATATAACGGGTCTATCAAAATCAAATTTCGATTCAGGTATCCATTTGCGTGAAATTTAAGTTTGAAAGGCAAATTTTTTTTAGAGTCAAGTTTTCCCCCAATATGCCAGCTAAATGGTTGCTTTTGGATATGTGAAAAAAATTGCGGCAAAAGTATATATACGGCAATTAAAAGGCAAGACAAGGAAATTAAAAATTATCACAGCTATGTAGGCTTTACAAGCTTACGAGTAATAGTCGACCCACTTATAAAATGTACTGGGAACAGTAAACATTTTGTATATTGATGTATGGGGACAACAGTTTTCTAACGGCGAAGTTAATTTTCTTCCTTCCTTAGACTTTCATTGTTTATGCTCTTTAGTAATGTTACCCATTTATTTTGGTGAATGTAGCTTTTTATACGTTACCCTCTATGCGCGAATTAGACTCGCACTTGGCCGGTTTTTTTAGGTACGTCCTGTTTAACGCCTTTATTATAATGCAAAATATTTGATTTTCAAATTGGTGTATCTATAACACAATATTATTTTGTTATAGTTTTTGAATCTAATATAAAACACGGACGCTTTTAAAAGTATTCCTTCCTTTCCAGATTGCTAAGATCAAGAACAGATAAGTACATATAAAACAATCAATTAAGAAATACTGATCATCTTGACAATAAAACCCTATTCTTTATAAAGCAGGCCATGAAAACAAAAGAGGAACACTGAAAGCCACAGGGTCATCACATCAGCACAATCGGTGTGCATGTTAGATGCGAGTAGAAGCAAAATAATTTGCACAGGCCTCGCGGTGACGCGGTGACAGGCAGTAAAACCGACACTTCATAGTTACATCGTTGCCAAAGACAAAGAATAAGAAGATTCAGAAGGCTAAGTTAGGTACGGGAATTAAGCAAAACAAAAAGATTATTGATTTTTAGAGACCGTTTTTGCAGTCATGGTTTTTTCCTCAAATTCATAGGAACTGTTGTTAAATTGCGAACAGCCTCAGGAATTAAAATGGCTGCACGAGCAGGCAGTATCTATTAAAAACATTTTAGAGGTCTACAGGAGGACAATCTTCAGTCTACCACTCACAAAATGGCAAAACAAATTTGTTACATATTATTTCATATAGCTGGGAGAAAACTATGCAATGATGTTATATTCCCAAAATTACTACCATTCAAATACATATTTATTTATTAAAACTTTATATACAAGTTAAAACAGTGGCAAATTCGGATTTAATGCTTTAAGTATCTTCAACTAGTTGAACTCAAATACAGAACATTTTTTATGCTGTATTCATTCGTTATTTTAAAAAAGAAGGTTAACCATACCACTCCATAGCTACCAAACGCTAGCTTCACAAATGCTGCAGTGGACGGACTTGACTTCTGTAAGTCAAGTGAAGCTTCTGTATTTCTACATACTCTGTGGCATTTTCTCATAGTCTCCCCTCAAGCGATATATCGAAGATATCGGGCCGTTATCGACGCATAAACTCAATTTGTGAGGGGTGGCGCGGGCTCCGGTAATGGATGGAAAGACTTGCTTGTAGCTTTCTTTTAAAGGTTAAAGGGTGAAGGAAAATGTTAGCGAATATTATGTTGTAGAAATATGGAGAAGAGTTATTAATCACTGTTCCATAGGTAACCCTGCTACTTTTACTAACCGACTTTACAAATAGGAGGAGGTTCTATGCTCGACTTTTTTGTGTTCACCTATTACTTCGTCCACTGGGAACCATTTTGAAAGTTCTTTTTTTGTTTGAATGGTTATACGCTCGAAGTCGTCCCATTGTCATCAAGTCAAGATTTGATGAGGATATCACATGAAAATCGAGGGAACTCCACAAAGTTTAAAGGCATACATATAGCGATTTTAGTAGTTTCATCAAAATGGCAAGAATTTGCACTCAGAAAATATCATTTAGTGAAGTGCAACTGATGGAGAAGACCATAGATGGCCACTGGAACTTCTCAAAGTTAAGTATGTTTTGGGTATAAGATATCCCGAATAAATTTCTGTGATAAAGCAATTTTAAATAAATGGTTCTAATTAAAGTGGTAGGTACTATCGAACTGCTTTGGCGATGAAGCCGAAGGTAGGCACCGGAACTCCATAATAAAACAATATATCCCAGTCGCGTTTAGGCTTGTTGGAATTGTCAAAAGTCGGAGTTAAAACAAGACAAAATCGGTACCAAAGATACCGAATTCCGAAAAGAAAACCGATTGCTTTGATTCCTGTTTTCCAAAGTGGTAGGAAGGATTATATATGAATTAAAAATAAACACATTATTACAGCAATATATGATTTTTTACACGAAGTAATGATAAATGTAGATACCTATCTGTACCATTTTTACAGGCATGACTAAAGCTTTTGACTGTGTCAATCACGATATTTTATTGAACAAGCTTAGTAGCTACGGTCTAAGAGGAAACGTGCTGAATCTATTAAAATCCTTCCTAAGTAACCGCATACAGTATACGCAGATATCCAGAATTTGTCTTAGACCAAAATGTGAACAAAAATATCAATCTGATGATAAAATTGTTAAATTTGGTGTACCGCAAGGTAATGTGTTGGGTTCTCCGCTATTTATGCTGTATATAAATGATCTGCCCCGTCAGATACCAAATCCAATGGTTCTATTTGCCGATGACAGCAAAGCACTGATAAAATGTACAAATGAACAGGATATCAACATAAACCTTGGCAATATTATTGAATGGGTTGATAAAAACAACCTGGTAATAAACTTACTAAAGGCTTACATGATGAATTTTCACCAACGTACAATTTCGCCGAACGTTAATGTACAGTATAATGGACAAATGATCAATCAAACAAAGGTCGGGAAATTTTTAGGCATACATATAGACGATCAATTGACTTGGAAATCGCAGGCAGAAGAGGTGTGCAAAAGGTTAAGCACTGCAGCTTATGTTATTTTTAGCAAAACAAGTTGACATAAATACTGTTTTGGTAGCGTACCATGGTTTGGTCGCAACGGTCTTAAAGTTTGGAATCATTTTTGGGGTAACTGCAATCGAAGAGATAACATATTTAGAGATAACATTTAAGAATAAACTCAAGACTTTTTTGATACAGAAATGTTATTATTCGATAGACGATTTTTAAATAACCCCATGTGTGACATATCAACATTTTAATATTATTGATATTATTTGATACACTTCTGGACTTGTTAAAATAATTTATTGGTATCTTAATTAACACTATTTCATAATTTTACCCATAAGCTTATTGATGATGACATTATTGTTGAATTTTGCGTGCCTAAACTCGGGCAGAATATACCTGGCTCGCTATATTTTATAACGTCCTATTTTATAATGTCCTATTTGCAGATTAAAAACCACTAATTGGCGGTAAGACCGATATTAAAATGCAACGTCCATTATATCTAGAGAGAAAGAAAGAAGATCTGTCATTAAAAAATAACTTAATACCCTGTAAGTATCATACAATAATAGCTTCTGCATGCGGCTCCGCCCGCGAAAAAAGTGTTTTGTCATCTCTCCTGTCCTCCCTGTCTCCATACCAAATTTCATCAACATGAGTTCAGCCATTTAGTCGTCAAAAGGTAACAAATAAACAGGTAGGTTTGGGGATGGATGACCATTTTCACATAACGAGTTTCCTCCGTGCCTCGGCAAGCACGTTAAGCCGTTGGTCCCGGCTGTCGTTTAAGATCTTTGACAGTCGTTACGGGTAGTCAGAAGACTGAATTCTGACACCAGTCTGGCCAAGGGGTATTTTGTTATCTAGTTACTGGGTTGTGGAGGTCAGATGGGTAGACGCACAATGTAAAATACTGGTATTCAGCTGAATCCGGTTAAGCTGGAAGCCGACCCCAAGATAGTTAGGAAAAGCCAAAGCCAGGAATGCCATCATGATAAAATTAACTGTCATACAGGCCTGTACCCCAGCAGTGGGAACGTTAAAAAAGGCTGATGATACGGCACATGATACAGAGTGTTCTTGAGTAAGCGAAGTGAAGGGCTGTTATCAGTGCAAACGATATTAAATTGGGGCCGCCAAGATATGGGGCGGGGTGACAACGAAAGGGGAGAGAAATTTAAAATACGAATATTCGGTTCATTTGTAAATTATTTGAATTCACAAATAAATAGAATTATGTATCATTAAAAAGAAAATAGTAATATTGGTTATAGAATATAGATTTAGATACATAAAAGTTATTCAAAATGTAACAGTTCATTTTAATTCACAAAACGTAGCCATTTTAACGTCTGGGTATGTTTATAAAACAATACAAAATAATGAGCAAAAGTAAAATATTAATGCGTTAAATTGATAAGAATACGAATAAATCGTAATTTATGTCAGTTGTTGTAAGAAATCGAATCGGTAACGCATAAGGACATCACTAAATGTGAGTTTTTCTGTTTTCAAATGTTAAATTAAAGGCTGGACGGAATATAATAAAAATATTTACTTCTGGAATATTCCCACATAATAAAGTACAATTTTTAGGGCAGGCGCACACTTGACCCGGACACCTTCAGCTAACAAAGCAGTGACACACTGAATACATTCACAGTGGGAACTAACCTTATTAATTTTAGTACCTGGGCGACCGAGCTCAGCTTGGGTGAAAATAGAGAAAACGACGTTTCTAAAAATAAAACCTAGCTACATCGATTTATTGCCCCCGAACCCCCTGCATACTAAATTTCATGAAAATCGTTAGAGCCGTTTTCGAGATTCAGATTATATATTTAAATATATATAAGAATTGCTTGTTTAAAGGTATTAGATTAGATATCACAGTACAAACAAACATACTGAGAACAGAAAGCAATATTTCAATCTGCCTAGTCTTTTCCCAATTCTGTCTGGGTCAGATTCTATAGTCTAACCAGTTGCTCTTGAATACGAGTACCAGTAAGTATTTTACATGAACACTTTGTGTAAATTAATTCATCACCACTGCTCTCAGAACGGTGAAGGCAAACATCGTGAAGAAACTGTTACCTCCTAGAACAAAAAATTCGAAGACATGTGACATCCACCAAACCGCAATGGGCCCGTGTGGTGGATTACGGCCCATTCCTTCACAGAGAGGAGGCCTGTGTCCCAGAAATATGAAGCCAGTATAATTGCTACGCTGATGCCCATCGGCCTACGGCGTAGCATGACTGCTACGAGCCCTCAGAGCGTCTACGAGCTTTTCTAATTAATGTGCCAAAATTCCGAGTAGGTACATTAATAGCCTTTTATTTTGATAAATGTGCTTGTTTTAATTAATGAAATTTATAAGAACAACCTTATACTTTCAAATTGAATAAATCTCTTAGGAAATATGCACGTGGTTTTAAAACAATATTTTATCATTGTCTGACTTTTCATAAGAATTTTTGCTCAATATTTTTTTTAGATAAGGGCTTTGACAAATTATTTTGAAGCCGGCGTGTTATCGTATCATGAAATCAAAACTTTGATGAGTAACACGGTAATAATATTTGAAGGAAAATAAAAAATATCGTAGGTACCAAATTTTCCTCACCCTAAACAACATTCAAAATCTCTAAACACATTTCTTTCCATACAAAACGACGCATTCACTTCTACATAGCTTGTAGGTCAAGAGCTGACTTGAATGGTGCAGCCGAAGATCGCGATACAACATGCACTGGCAGACGAATATACCACCGTAAGGGTTAGTACACACCGAGACGAGACGCAATGCGATGACGCGACGCTTGTAGAGACCTGTATAACGAGCTGCGAAGCGTATTGCGACGCCGCGAGACGCATTGAGACGTATTGATAAGGCGCAGAAAGTGATTTATTTACTAGTACAATGTTGTACAAGCATTCCAATTCCAATAAGATAGACTATTATAGATAGCGGGCCGACTATTTTCATATCAAATCGAAGTGTTTGTTGAGGGGAATATGAAAAAGTTTGTTTTCGAAGTGAAAACTTCTATAGCTGCGTTGGGGGATTTTTTGTAGGGGCAAATCTTATAAGATTAATAATTTTTAAATACTTTTTCTTTATTTTCTTCTTATGGATTCATGTCACCGACATGCTAATGCGACCGCGTCACCGACATGCCAATGTGACGCGTTGCGCCAGAGAAAAAAATAGACTTTGGAATTATTGGCTGCTATTCTGGTGGCAGTCATGACTGTATATTTTGCAAGCTTTTTATTAACTTGTAATGTATGTATATATGTTCGAATAAAATCTTGCAACTGAATTTTAAAGCAATTATCCTCAACCGATTAAGATGAAATTTTACTTACAAGTTTGGTTTGGAGGATAATGCACGGTAACTTAAAAAGCTCGTTTAAAAAGAAGTTTTTTTTTAATTGGAAAACTTTCTTTTTTAAGTTTTTTTTTTACTAATAATTTATTCGTAGTAAAAAATATTATTAATAGTAAAAAAAGTTCCATATTGTATCGCAATCTCAAAAATCGCTCACGGCGTCGCGTCGCTACACATCTCGGTGTGCACTTACCCTGACTATACTATACTACAGCCCTCTACTCGGTAGAGAGGCTATTTCCCTCTCTCATGTTAAATGTCACTAAGCTTGAAGATTTTCGAAGAATAGTGAAGGAAATAAGTGGGCTGGCTGACGTTGGAATAACTGCGATGGATTCCTATTTAGAAGTTTACTAGGGTTTTATTCTCAACGTGGATTTCTCCTTGAATAGAATATTTATATTGCATTTTAATTTAATGATCGATGTCATGCATTGAGAGAAAGGCATTCCTTCTCACAGAAAGGACGCATGTGTCCCAGCAGTGGGAACATTAAACGGCTGATGATAATCATGCATTGCATCATAAGGGGTAGGTAGCAGTGATATTGTCAGTTTTATTTCAGTTTTATAATATAGATACATCAAAGGGACACCAGGCTCACACTTTGAAATGCCTGATAGAAAACCCAATAACACTCAATCGAACCAGCAGTCATGTTTATGACCAATTGGCCATCAAGGTAGACAAAAGTCAAGCAGTTTCCTAAACTACGTAAAATCGTAGATGTAATAACTAACCACCGGTTTCGGAATCGAGAAATCAAAGTTGAGAATTTGTCCAACTTTACTTTAGCATCAAAAGTTTGAAAAGATCTTAACATCAAATTCTCGTTTCAAAAAAAACTTAAAAAAAATACAACCGACATCCAAATAAAAACACTACAAAGTGATAAATACCTTCAATTTCGGAAATAGGTGTTCCTGATTTCGTTTCTTCGTTTTTTGACACCGCCTTCCTAATTTGAAGTTATTTTTCAAACTTTGTTTTTTTTTCACTGGTACCTAATGGACAAGCTCTATAGTAAGGTACCTATATTATTATTCATATACCCCCAAACGGCTCACACTACTGACAGCATCGCGACAACCGCTTAGGGGTCTCGTCGATGCGCATGTTTGTGTAAGTGTTCCGTTTTGAGCGTTTATAGGTAGTTTTGATAATGATAAATGATAATGATAAATGATTTATTTCTGTAAGTAGGTTTGTACAAACACTTTTACATGTCGATCATATTTTTAAAACTAGATGAAGTCGGCGTTTCCTATCTGACTACTCTGAGAAGAAAGGCCGAAACAAACTCAGAGGTCACAGTCTCTTTTAAAGTCCAGACAAAATCTTGGTTAGATCATGTGAAGACCATGTAGACTGAAGTCTGAAATGGTCTTTTGAGGAAAGAACCAGCCAGATTGAGTGGACCTGTCCAGTCAGTGCACGCATTTGTCAATAACCGTGCAGCTCAACTCAGAAATTAAGGAGCTCAACGATTCGACGAACAATACCAAAGAAAGGACATTCGGGTAGGCCGCACAAACTACTCAAACTGCCAGACCATGATTAAAACTAACTTAGATAAATTAAAATTAAAAACAAACAAAAAGTATGATCCACATAGTCTTCACATTCACAACAATTAAAAAAAAAGAACTTAAAATAAAATAATATAATACTTTAAAAAGTAAATATTCTTGTCATTGCAAGAAAACAAAAAAAGAAAAAAAAACAAAATTCATGGTGCAAAATATAAAAAAAAAACAAAATTAATTGGAGCAGCTCAATCCCAAGCCTGTTGAGTTTCATAATGTTTGTCCATATCAATACTGTGGTCATAATTGGAGTTGAAGCGTTTTAATATGTAGTTAAGATCTTATCCTTCTATTCATAATCCACTTCACAACTTAACCCAGTCCATTAGTTATTAAATAAATAGTTAAGACCGCAATCATAGCGCCACGACGGGCCGGTGGTGGGGACGGAATTAATTGCTTTTTAATGAAGTTCTTACACTATAAGTAGTTCCGCCATAGACATGTTGATTAAGATTTAAAACAACCTCATTTGTACGTATTGAGGGTAAGATGTAGGACATATTCTTATGTTAGATAAAATAGAGGACATGAGTCGCTATCAGTGAATAAGTTTTCATGAGGGTAGCGTGTAGGAAAAATGATTGAGATAGGAATGCTTATAGGAGTGTTTTGCTGTTAAGAGCAACTAACTGCTTAATTTAATTAATACTATTACTAATTTATCAGGCATAAAATAAATGAGTAAATTCACGATCCTAAAGTTAGTGCAAAGGAGTAGAGAAAGGGCCTTAGGTTATACATGTCTCCAGCTAGGTTTGAGTTTGAAATTCAGACTTTTCGATTTAAAACTGTGGACTCTGAAAAGTTTACTTCTGAATTGACTGTGACTGGGGGACAAGTTTACTTTTAAGAGTAAAAATAATGTGTTACCCATTTTCACTAATAATTATATTTGACAACATTAACCATACTAATATATAAATTCGAAAGTAACTCTGTCTGTATGTCTTCCTATCTGTCTGTCTGATACCTTTTCACGCCTAAACCACTAAACGGATTTTAATGAAATTTGGCAAGAAGATAAAAGGCATCCTGGGGAAGGATAGGCTACTTTATGTTTTTTTTTTGTTGGTTACTTATGTGGGGTGGGTAGGGTAATGTAGGTAAGGTAGGGTAGATAGTGTAGGTAGGTATATAGGGTAGATGGATAGATAGGGTAGGTAGGTAGCCAGAAGACGAGCGCGAGCCGCGGGAGCTGCTAGTATAATAATGTAGCCACTTACAAAACACAACGCTAACCTACCTACTCTCGAACAGTCATTTCAAATAAGAGATATAGCATTTAATAAAATATTCATTCACTTATTTCTTTAAACAAACACTTTTCGTATTCAAAGTTAAATATATTTATTCAACTGGGCCAAAAAGCAAACCCTTTCATTTGTTACCCATATCATGGCAATGCACAAAAAATAACTAGTCTTGGGCCGTCCGACATATTGGATTAAGACTGACGTCGCTTAGCTAACACCATGCATTTTCATCCAAATTAAAAGTTTATGCAAAATTTCATCTTAATCGATTGAGGATAACTGATGAGATGGAAGGATGCCTAAGGCATTAAGCGCGTCTTTGTACTTGTGCATAAAGTTTTAATAAATAAAAACGAAATAACTGGTTCAAAATTCGGTTGCAAGATTTGCCCCGAACATACATACATAAATACATTGCAAGTTAAATAAAAGCTTGTAAAATTGTATTCGCCATCGAAACGCTTAGAAGAAATAAGAGGCCAATTCAACAAACCTTTCAATAGACAGAAACTCCATTAACTTACCGAAAAAACCTTTGGCAGTTTATTCAGTATAAACGTAACGGTTCCTTTTGTAAAAAAACTCGATCTGAATCTCGTTATCTGTTTTATTGGTACATAAAGCGCTTTAAAGTGGAGAAAGCAAGGAGCGATAACTTTTATGGGCAGTAAAATGGACCGGAGATGTCCTCAACATCTATGTTGACGGCAATATTTTTATAGGAGTCAAGAATATTGAATGATATTTGAAGAATTGGCTCAGTCATGTGATGCGAACTCCTTGTGAATCTGGGTGGCAAAAATAGAGCCAATAAATCTCAAGATAACTAGAATATGGAGATAAGTAGACTCGTATGATAAAAAAATAGTAATAATACAATGATATTAGTTTCAAGATGTGTCTTAAATACTATTATCAAGATAATGAATTGTAGAATCTATAGAAGACAATTTTAATCGCCAGAATTTGTCAAAATGTTTGGGATTGACCACGTGATGATTTGGCATATCAATCACAAACATTTTGGACTTTTGACAATTGTTAAAGCTCTACCAGTTTAGTCTAAAGTTTAAGTAAATGCAGTATGTATGTCTGAAGTTAAAATATTTGGTGACCTTTAACTAGCAAAAAAATGTAAAAGTGTTCATAGATTAGGTGTACTATAAAGAATATTCTATTCTATCGATTTATTTAAAATAGTCAAATAAGTGATTAACCTCGGAATGAGTAATAATAAGCTGAAAACTCTTATATGCTTTCGACGTTTTGGTATTCTAAAAATTCCCAACAATTAGTTTTTTTCTCAATTCTCAGAAAATTATAATTGTACTGCAATTTGTGCTGAGTGCAAATTTATTCCTTGTTCAATTGTGCACAAAAAATACCTACACAATATTCACTAATGTTCATTAGTTTTCAAGATATGAGCCAAAAAATTTTTTTCTTTATTTTTTGTACTAAATCTGTGAGTATGGTAATTTTGGGCTAGGTATAATATGATTTTATGCTCAAGAGAGCCCTTAAACATTGCAGTAAAATGATAGCTTGCCGAGAATTACATCAAAAAATGTTTTTTGGGCCCTTTGACCTTGAATAACTTACGACGCAGATATGAGATTTTATGAGACTTTTGAGACAACTTATAAGACACCAAAATGAGGGTGTATACGAGTTTCCAGCTCTTTCCAAGCTTATTCTTAGCGTTAAAGTTTAATCCCTGAATTGTGCTTAAATGACTGGACTAAAACCCATCACCTACAATAGCAAAATTTGTTTAACAACTGACAGTTGATTGACTTCTAATCATTACAAATAACAAACGAACCAACTCAAAACACCACAGATTTCAACCACCAAGTTTACATTCAAATCAATTAGTGACTTCATTCATTCCTATCACTCTGTAAACACGTAGAAACATGTTAAAGAACAACAAAATGATCAAACTGTAGCAGTCTATTGGGGAGAGTAGGTCAATGCCCACGGAGCATAAACATCAAACTACCCACGGGGAAACTAATTGTGGAAGCCAGCTAATCGTTTGTTGGTGCCTCTTATACTGACTGGAGGGAAATACCTGGTTACATAGTATCAAGAGAATAGAGGCTAAATAATAACAGCCGCTTGGGCCGATCTTCAAGTTTAAGCAACGCTAGCCGAGGTCGGTTCGTGGATGGTTGACCATTCATTACATAACGAAATGCCTCCATTTCTTGCACGTGTTCGTTACGATCTTTAACAGTCGTTGCAGCTAAAAGCCAGAAAATTTGATACCAGTCTTGCCAAGGAGTATTGTATTACCCAGTTACTGGGTTGTGGAGGTCAGACAGGCATTCGCCCATGTAAAATGGATATTCAGCTCTATCCAATAAGACCAGTCTAGATGGACACCAGCATGGAGAAGGCTAAGCAGATTGATTTATCAAGTGAAAGATGGATAAGGACGAAGAAAATATTTAAAACATATTTAAAAATAACAAGGATACATATGCGCTAGCTGGCTGACCAAAACCGGATGTATTCTCCGACTGCACAGCATCATTTTCTTCTTGTTTACGTCTTTTTATTCCGCTTTTTAAGCAGTCGGGTTTTTTGTTATTTGAAATAAGTTATATTTCCTCCAAAACTACTAGTCCGATTTTGACACAGTTTTCAGTTATGGGTTCGGGTTCGATTGGTGCACGTTCTTAGATAGGTTTTACGTTGAAAATTCACCAGGGGGTGCTGCAGCAAACATTGTCTGTGCAAATCCATGTTACCATTTTTCTCCAAAACTACTAGTCCGATTTTATATAAATCCGATTTTATATCTATGCTCTCTAAAAAGTTTACAAAAAAAAAAAAAAAAATTTGTAAATAACAGGGTTAAAAAGTTATTGAAAAAGGATAAAATAATTAAAAAATCTAAGAATATCCGTCGGGGGCTGCCTTCACTATTTTAAATTTCATCGTTAATAAAAATAAGTATCATCATCAACTTCTAAAGGTCCCCACTGTAGGGGCACGGCCTACCCGTTAAGGGTGTAAGTATAGCGCTAAAAAATCACCAATTAATCACGTTACTATAAAACTGCAAAACAAGTTCATTTAATGGCAGCCCCCGACTGATATTTTTGGGTTATTAAATTATTTTATCCTTTTTCACCGTCGTGGGTTTTTTCCAAATTTTTGACATTTGCTTTTTTTAGGTTATCTAACTGACGGACTAAATAGGTATTTTTAGTCAATTACCTTATTGCTACAAGGCTTTCCTGAGTGGTGGATAAACGAAAACATAAATTATATATATTACATATTCGCGAGCTGACTGAACAAAACTATAAATATCCTCCGACTGCACAGTATAATTTTCTTCTTGTTTACATCTTTGCAGACGGGTTTTTGATTTTATTAACATTTTTTATTTACCACTTTTTAATTATACTTTATTTTTTCGAATGATTTTTAAACATATAAGTGGTATATATTTTTGTATATTCCCTTTATTTTGATATCCCACCCGATGGGTTTCGAAGAAAAAAAATATTGCAACCCCCACAATATGGCGCCCAATATCCGCCATATTCGCTTTTTTTTAACGGCACTTATCTAAAAACACTTGGGCGTCCAAGACCTATCTAACTATGTATTAATTATAAAAATCAGTGGTTTGAAAGGTAAGAGGTAATAAAGAATACAAGACAACATACAACATACATACTTACATAAATACAAGATACGCGCGAAAAACATAACCCTTTCCTTGCAGCCGGGTGAGAAGAGAGTGTTTTGCTGTAGGTTAATTTTAGTACTGTTTTTTTTTAGCAAGATATTAAATATACAATCTTGCAGCAGTTGTGTAATATGGCTTTACATTTTTTGTTACGATAGGCTTGCGATTGACTACTATCTCACCTGATGGTAAGCGATCATGTGGTCGGTTTTGGTAGTCTTATAACCTTGAAATTCATCCAAATATGAATTCAAAAAAGCTCCATCTAACACAATTGCCTTAGAAACTGCACAATCTTATTAAAGTTCATCCGATTGCAACAGTTTCCAAACAGAGCGTCGTCGCGGTAATATTTCAATCACAGTTGGTAAATATTTATCGACTGGCCATACGGATACCGAGTCGAATGCGGCTGCGAACGAAATGCTAAGGAAAGATTTCCGGCTTCCACACTTTGATGGATCTTAGTTTACTCTGTCTGCAAAGCAGAAAATCAAATTTTTCTCATTCATTGAATTATGGCCGACCAAGTGGGCCAATACGTTGCTTTTTAACAAGTCTCTTGGTTGCATCTAATCGCCTACATAATGTAAGGTCACTTTCTGCCTCAAACAAAAATTACTTATACCCGGGAAACTATTAGGTACACGGGTTACACCCCGGGATACACGTCACATTATACGGCAGTCGAGTGATGCGAATCACAGCAGCTAACGTTCGATAGAAAATTTGTCACAACAACATTCATTTTGCGATTATCGTCGTTCCAAAAACTGGTCTTGAGAGAAGCTTTATTGCATAAAGGTACAAAGTGTTTTCTGTCAATTCGATCTTTTGCTACGAATGGTGATATTTTCAAGGAGCGTTACTTTAGTTCTGTGTTCACAATGCAGACGTGATGACACCCCAGAAGCACTTACACGGTTCTTGTAGGTAACTAGCTGTGCCAGCGGCTTCGCTCCCGTCAACTGACTGCCTAGGCTACCCTACTCTACTCACCTTCCTGCCTACCTTAGATATCTATCAACCAATTTTATTTCTAGGGTCATCATTCTTTCACGGCGAGTCTTAACACCGCCATTTCGAAAATGATTTCAAATGTACAACGCCATCTATCGAATAACGAGTTCAACAGTCCGAGTATCTGAATTGCGTGTGTTGCGATAATTTCACTTCTTGACCTCTTTAAATTCATCTAACTGATGGTAGAGTGAACTGATTGCGATGAAACAAAAACTAAGTAATACTTCAGGTTACGCACAATTTTTATGTATAAAATTTATCTACATTGATTTCGTACATTTTACGTGATGCGTGCACAAATAAACAGACATAAATTTCAAAAATGCTGGAAATGGGTTCTGTTGGTTATCCTTTAACAGCCTGGCTATACTTTTTGGAAATATTTGCGATGTACAAAAACGAGTTTTCTACAGATTGATTATATGTATTGATGATTAATATTTTTCAGAAAGACTAGGTGTGCAGTATTGGTTACCGGCGAGCGTGTATGACTTGATGACTGTATGTATGTAAATGAAGCAAAAGAATTATGTAAGGATTGTAACTGGTGTATCAAATTCGTCACTGGAGCTCAATTCGGGATCTATGCCTACGTTACAGAACCAAAACTAAAACTTTTTAATTACATTTGCGCATAATTTCCATAGTACCAAGTGTGTTCTAGGATCCTGCGTGTATAATGTAATCCGTCCTTTTTACTGAGGGAATCTATGTTTTTGGCGTTTGTCCGTTTTTTGCAGAACTTTGGTCTGGATTTACATAGGTATTTCTGTTAAACCCTTTGAGGTAACTTTGTAAGGTGATAACTTTCTTATTCCTTGATAATATAATTTTATATCAGCCATTTTAAAGTGTATTATATTAATGTTATGAGAATTTAATTTGCTGTGTTTTAGGGTTCTCCATAATTTTATGGCAAACAAATCTACAGCGTATTTCATGATCCTATTGATAGAAACTTCCTCAACAACGAATACAAAAGTCTCATCGAGGATGTCACGCATATCAGTTGCGTTTCTGACTCCTATCATACAGGTCCATCTAGTTCGAGAGCCAGAGGCTTCAAAAAATTGCTGTAAACAATTATGTTAATAAAGATTATTTTTATTATTTGTATTTGTCTAAAACTTAAAAACAAATCCGAAGTTAATAATAATTTATAATAAGTATGTGATTATTCGTCACAATATCCCTATTCTCTGTAGTTAAACTTCGTTTACATCCACCTGTTCCCCCAAATGAACGTACATCATACAAACGATCACACTCAAGTGAACCATTGCTTCGGTGTCGCTAAATCTATGGTTCTCCGGGGCAGCCCCAACTAACGGGGCAGTTTGACCCAGTTTGGGAACTGCGATATTGTCCAAACTGTCCACGGTGTATTGATGGGCTGATAAAATGGTGTTATCTGAATTCAGAGTAACATTAAAAGTTTCTTAACGGTTGAAAATAAATGCAAAAAAAAGGGATTAATACCACAGACATTATACATTTTATCAGTTTCATTTAGAGAACATTATTTAACTAAAAATATTCACACTCCACAGTATCCTGTTTTAGAAAGATATCACATTATGTTAAGCTATGATATTGATGACCATATTTCTTGCAGTGCTGTCTCTATTAAATATTGATGATTAATATTTTTCAGAAAGACTAGGTGTGCAGTATTGGTTACCGGCGAGCGTGTATGACTTGATGACTGTATGTATGTAAATGAAGCATAAGAATTATGTAAGGATTGTAACTGGTGTTTCAAATTCGTCACTGGAGCTCAATTCGGGATCTATGCCTACGTTACAGAACCAAAACTAAAACTTTTTTATTACATTTTCGCATAATTTCCGATTGTCGATTGCATCCTTTGACTTTTTGTATGATTGCGTTGAAAAGGATTTGCAACCTACAGACGGTGCTGTAAGATATTGCATATCACCAAAAGAAAAACTGACTGAACAACTGACTGAACAACATAGAAAATTAACACTAAGCGTGCGTTTAGACACGTCGGGCACCGCGCGGGTTCCGCACTATTGTGGACCCGATATTTGTTTTTATAGAGATAATAATTGGTATCCTTATGGTTTTAGCCTTATAATTTACCTGTTCCTCATGTTACTGTATGATAGAATGGAGAAGCATGTCCAAATAATAAGAGCTGCACGGATCGATCTTCGAGGTTAAACAAACCCCGACATGGTTAGCAAAGAAATTTCTCATGTAACTGTGATTCGTTTTAAAAGTGGTTATAAGTCTTTACACAGGTAATAATGAAACCGAGTAAATAATTAATGAATTATTATTTACTTAATACAAAATACATACAGGACAAACGTTTACAAAAGATAGTGGACAATGCGCGGTCTTATCATATTCAGAAAGTTCTAACAAAATCTCACAATGTTATAAAAATGATTGAAAAACCTCTATATTAACCTCAAGACCTTTCAACGTATATACCAGCTCAAATCCTCATAGATAGAATATATATTGTACAATTGAAAATGCAAGTACAATCGCTGTCAGCGCGCCAAAACGTTGTTTTAAGTGAAAAGTGGTCCTGACGTTTATCGATATCGCATTATGAACATGTAAAACGGTACAGGCGACCGCTAAAGTGATTCGATGGTTCCATCGAGATTTTTATGAAAATGTTTTTGGTGAGGTGATAATGTTGTAGACATTTTTGAGGCTTATCATTTGAGCGTTTTGTGAAAGCTAATTTAGTGATAATGTTTATATAAATAGCAGCGTTCCCTGTCTTGATAAACAAAGGGTGCTAATAAATATCGACTATTTAGTGTCAACAGTTTCAACTAAGTTGGGGTCAGCTTCCAGTCTCACCGGATGCAACTGAGTACCAGTATTTTACATAGAGCGACTGCCTATCTGTCTTCCACAAGTAACAGGGTTACATGATACCCCTTGGCAAGACGTCGACGTAACGTTTGTCAAAGATCTACTAATGACTGCCGCGACCAACACGGCTTCACTTACTTTCTGAAGCACGGAATAAACTCGCTATGTAAAGATGGTCACCCATCCACGGACCAACCTCGGCAAGTATTGCTTAACCTTGAAGATCAACCCGTGTGGCGGTTATTGAGCCACGAGCTCCTCGACAACAATTTGGAACAATATACATTGTATATAAATTTTGTAAAATAAACAAGTTAACATTCTGATCGATAATGAAAGTATATTATATCTATACTAATATTATAAAGAGGAAAGATTTGATTGTTTGTTTGTTTGTTTGCATTGAATAGGCTCCGAAACTACTGAACCGATTTGAAAAATTATTTCACTGTTGGGAAGCTACACTATCCCCGGGTGACATAGGCTATATTTTATTTTCAAAAAAATTAGGGATCTCCGCTAAAACTCCAGTAATGTAACCCAAGGTGTAAAAAAAATACCTAAAATATTCTTAACATCGCGTGTGCTGCGAAAACTATTGATGATAGAATAAAATAATGTACTATAACTTTGCAAAACACATCATTATTTACAAAAAGTGTCGCGACAGCAAATGTGTAACTAATATAGTTATGCCACAATAAGTTTTCTTATATTTTAAAATTTTAATTGAAATGCCGTCTCTAGAAAAGGCACTTTATTTGTATGTTGGCATTAATCCTTATCAAAATAAATTACTTCATATTCAAGACTGCTTCAGTATCTTTATACTTTATGCATCTATTGGTTTTTGGAAATTCTACCTCTAAAGGGGTAAAAAAGGGTTGAAAGTTTGTATGAAATTTTTATAGTTTGTAAATAGGACACATGAAATTCTTGATTTACGCTCTTGGTTGATAAAAATAATTAATGTATTTATTGGGTTTGGAAATTCTACCCCTAAGGGGATAAAATAGGGGTTGAAATTTTATGTGAAATATCTTCGGTTTGGAAGATAAAACATCAGAAATTGTTGTTTTACGATCTTGGTTAATTAAACAACAATGAGTTTTTTTTTTCGTATGTTCTACGCCTAAGGGAGTAAAAGTCGGTTGAAAGTTTGTATGAAACTTCTACGCTTTAAAGTGTGACACGTGAAATCAAAGAATTACGCTTTTGGTTGATAAAAAGAATTCATGTATTTATTGGTTTTTGGCAATTCTACCACAAAGGAGGTGAAAAGGTGGAAATTTGTTGGGCCTATATATTTGAAACTTGGCATAAATACTTACCTCATTTTCCTTACCTTACTCACTAGTTGAAAAACTCATCTACATTTCTGGAGCACATTTTAACCCGCAACAGCCTAGATATCAACAGTGTATTTTTGACTGTATATTTGGAACGCTGGTGGCCACCAAGAAGATAAGAACAACGGGTATTTCACTCTGACTTGCTCACTCTGAAGCAGCCTCGGTAAGCGATTTGCAATTTTCTCGTTAGTTTTCTCGTCGAATGGTCCCCAATGTCTTTCCCATAGGTTACATATAGACGAAGTTGGACTTGCACGCCTCTTTACGCCACTTTTACGCTCAAACGACAAGACGAATCTGGATGAAATTTGGCAAAGAGATAGATTATAGTCAAGAATAACCCATAGGATCTTTTTATTCCGGGATATGTTCCGTCGGGATAATTTTCGATATTCACGCGGGCGAAGCCGCTGGCAGAAGCTAGTATAACAATAGAAATAGAATGTCAAAGATAAAAAGCGTTACTTAACCTCGAAGATCAACCAGTGCGGCTATTATTTTTTAGTCACGAGCTCTTCTTGTACCTAACTTGTGCCAACGATACACGCGAGCGCTAAATTGAAGAAGAAGGATTCGAGGGTTCCATCAAGATTTTTATGAAAATGTTTTGGTGAGTTGACAATGTTATAGACATTTTTAAGGTTTAAGGTAGGACCAACCACTGGCGACGAAGTGATTATTTTCGACGATTTTCTCGCTGAAGAAACTAAAAAAAGATACACGATCCTGCGAGTTACAAGTTGTATGTAGGTTGTAGGTCGTAGGTAGAAGCCATTGGATGATTTGAAAACCAAAAAAAAAAAAGATGGTGTACACAGGCAGACGCTTTATTTTGTGTAAATTATTTCATCACCACTGCTCTCAAAACAGTGAAGGAAAACATCATGAGGAAACCGGCATATCTTAGAACCAAAAATTCGAAGACATGTGAAATCCACCAACATGCACTGCCTCCTCTCATAGAGAGGAGGTCTCAAACCATTTGCGAGTCTAAGTGCGGAAAAAGGGGTTCATCTATCCTATCCTATTCTACAAGACCGTTTCAATAAAAAAACACATATATTAATAGTTGATCGCTTGCTGTTTACATTGCCGGTGAGTACTCTCTCACCACAAGTTTGTCGCAGCGGCAAGATCTATCAAAGTAATATGCGCGATGCTGGCTTACTCGCTGGCGGTCAGAACTCACGCTAAGAGACCAACTAGCGGTCATTTCTAACAACATTGCGGCCGCCCAGAGCAAGTGGAGCGAGTAATCGCCCGTCGCACAAAAATACTCGCTTATAGCCGAGCGACACACTTTTTCTCACTGCTCGCCAACTCGTTTTTAGTTACTAGCTTTAATGGCTGATCGCCAGCGGTGGGACAAGTGCTTTACCCTATTGTATAAAAATCTCGACTCTGTCGAACGAAGGATTTTCAGATGTTTCAAATATTCTATAGAGAATTTCTGAATAGTTGCTGAGTAAAGATTATTTAAATATGTAAGGTTATTTATAAGGCCCAAACTTACTTCTACTATTTATCATTTCCTTCACCTGGTTGAAAGTCAAAACTGATCCCAAGAGAACTTACTACCGGGATAAGAGAAATCCTACGTCCTAATCAAGGTCACGATCGCCCAGTCTGCCAAGTTTCATCCAAATCCATTTAGGGGTTTTGGTGTGATCGATCAACAAACCATCCACACTGTCATATTTTTGATATTTGTAGGAAGTAAGCTTATTCGACAAAATAATTTAGCAATGGGGTCAATACAAAACGTTTTTGAAACCAGACAAATACTTTACGCAAATTAAGTTTCTGTTTTCATAAATAATTTTCTACACTTTTTTGACTCTCTAAACCTTACGTTTGATTTGGGACGCACTTGGCATAATATTTTTTCCAAGGGTTGGTAATAACAGCTAGAGTCACGTTGTAAAGGGCTGAAAGTTTCTACCGACCTTTGTGTATCACGTGTATAGAAAGGGTTGAATGTTGGAATGAGGGGTTGAAGTTAACACAATTGCCCGGTAAGCGATTGTATTTGAAGTTTTTACGCACTTGGATTTATTCCTAGTTAGTATTTTTCCTCTTACCTGCTATATTAATTGGTGAATAATAAAAAACATACTTATATATATATATACATAGACTGATTAACAAATTACCCTCTTCTGCGTCGCGCAGGCAGGTATAAACCGAGATGAGTAAGAAATATTCAAAGTAGGGAGTCATAATAAAATGTAGCACAATTAAAAGAACTATATGAAATCCAGACCCACCGACAAAAATAAAAACAATTTTATTCATATTTCCACTCAACAGAAAACTGTAATAACCGTTTCCACTACAACAACGTGAAAAATAATACAAATTAGTTGTGTTCGAAGAGAACCCCTTAACAAACAAACAATAGTCCAGTCGTCTACACAGCTGGCAACACTAATTCTGTTTAATTTAATAAACGCGACAGCAAAAGATGATATTACACTTGAACATTCACGCTAGTAGGGTTGCCAACGCACAAAACTTTTAGAACAAATAGAATAAGCGCATCTGTGGTGGGGGAATTGGCTTTCTCTACTTGTTATTTCTTTTTTTAGGGTTCCGTACCCGAAGGGTCCAAACGGAGCCATATTGCTATCAATCACGTGTCTCTCTGTCCGTCTGTCTGTCAGTCGTCTGTCAAACAGATTTTACAGCCAAATGGTTGGAACTTTATATTTGATGGTTGGTCTTTGAATTTTCACAGTAAAAGTATCTTGTTGATCCAAAGCCATACATATTGTATTATTTTTTTAAGGCGGGTTTCCATACAACAAAAGGGTGGCGTGAAAAAAAATTACCTACCTCATCGGTTGGGTATCGTTGTTTAGAACTCATTGAGTAAATAAATAATGTATTTTTGTTTTCAAAAATATTGGAACTCAAAGGAATGAGAAGCAATCAAAGTCAGCTTCAACTTCCCATTGACCTATGAACTTCTTGTGATAATGTTTATTATTACGTATATTTTAGTAACAAATATTGATAAATCTGATTTTTTCTTCGAAGTTCCCTCATTTTTTCTATTACAAACAACTTGATTTTGCGGTTTGGTACGGAATCCTAAATGTGCGAAGTCCGACACGCATTTAACCGGTATTTTTTTAAACATCAATTTTTACTTTATCTTGCGAAAGTTTCATGTAACTTAAGACGTACTTATTTCCTATTTATCTGAGAAAAAATTAAGGATTTCTCTACGTCCACAAGTGAAATATACATGTACTAAGTTATTTAGTCTATCTAGATAATTTTACCCGATTGATTCCAAAAGCCTAAAGAGGAATATGATGCCTAAATATTTATACAATTTTATAGCTTTTGCCTGCAATTTTACCCCCATGAAAGTCAAGACTTTTAGCAGATACAAAAACGTACAAATGTTTTAATGCAGGCCATGCCTTATTCTGTTCCAAATTTCACTCAAATCCGATCAGCTTTTGAGGCGGCATTGATAAAAAGATATTCACTTTCAAATTTATAATATTAGTTTGTAATTTTTTAATAAACAACGATAGGAACCCGGATATTGCAGTGAAGTTACCAAGAAACATTCACACAACTTACTTACATAAACAAACCCATACAAAACTAGCATTCCCATCACGTTGCTCCAACGTACCACCCCTGTAAGTATCAGTTACCGCGGCTCGGTGGCTCGAGAATCCTCATTATAAACTTTTAATGGTTTTATCAAACGTTACGAGTAGCCCAGCGTGGCCTAGCCTGGCCTGGCCCACCGTTGAACAATGTTTACATCTGTTTGTGCTACTTTCATTGTGCGTACAGCTAAGGAGTGGAATTCTCTACCGGAATCTATGTTGCCTGAAAGCTACAACGTAGGGGACTTTAAGTCAAGGGTGATTAGGTTATTTCTAGACAAGCGTGCTTCACCTTCAACAGCATCATCGCCTACCATCAGGTGAGATAGTGATCAAACGCGAGCCTATTGTTAGAAGAAGATAAAAATACTAATTTACAGACTTGGCCCACCGTGGCCCAGCGTGGCCCACCGCTGAATAATGTTTTCGTCTGTTTGTACTACATACAGACTCTTTTGGGGGCCTACAAAGAGTTACTTTTAACTTTTTGTTGTTTCTGGAGAAACGTATTTTATATGTGAATTGAGAAAAAGTGGACTTTGATAGAGTCCATTTATGACTGTCTAAGTGGATTTTTTGTAGGCTTACGTTATATTCACTCTTTTAATAGCTGTTCTTTGAATTTAAATTGGTGTCTGGATTGACAGCCAGTTTATGTGAGTCTTTAGTTTGAGATCCTGTCAAACTGCTGCAACAGCTCATTAAAATTGGAAAAGTTTTCTCAACTTCATATTTTCAGATCAGAAACCGGGGTTTAATGTCTTTTTATGAAATACGGTATATAGTTTGATCACAAGCCGATTTACCTCGGCAAGATTATTTAATAATCTGTCCCACTGCAGAGAAGGCCACCTTTCTTCCATAATTTCAAGATGAAATGAAAGAAAGATGCAATTTAAAATTACGTTTCTCGGTCTATTAAATGATTTACTAAGGCTTTCCATCGTTGAACTCTAAGGCAACTAATAAACTGTTTAGTACGACGCAACGCTCTCCATCCATCATGTCATACATTTCTGTCTGACATACACCCTGATCGATTAGTTGGATAATGTGCTCTAAAGCCTTTACTTTGTACGTACTTAGGAACCTATGTAGGAAAGAGTTAGTTTTCTTTGAACTGGTGCCCGAGTCTGAGAAAAACATTTTTAATACCACGCTTGACAACAAATCATGATGGATTTTATAACGGGCTATAACTATAATGTTTGAATGCGTATGTAAAACTTCGTCTATCATCATCATCATCATTATCATATCAGCCGAAATCGAAGAAGCCGACGTCCACTGCAGGACATAGGCCTCCCCCAAGCGTCGCCACATTGACCGGTCCCGTGCGTCTCGCTTCCAGAGGATCCCCGCAATCTTCACCAGGTCATCGGTCCACCTGATGAGAGGCCTTCTAACGCAACTTCTTCCGGTTCGCGGTCGCCACTCCAGAACCTTTCTGCCCCATCGGCCACCCGTTCTGCGAGCAATGTGCCCTTCCCACTGTCATTTAAGTTTGGCAATTCCCGGGTCATGTCGGTAACCCTGATTCTTCTGCAGATCTCTAAATTTCTGATTCGATCACGCAAGGATATTCCGAGCATAGCCCTCTCCATTGCCCTTTAGGTGACTGTAAGCTTTCTGATTAGGTTCATTGTGAGCGACCATGTCTCAGAGCCATAGGTGATCCCTACAACACACAGTGGTCATAGACTTTCGTCTTGAGACATTGTGGTACGTTGGACTAGAAGATACCGCGCAACTTCCCGAACACTACCCAGCCAAGTTGGATTCGACGGTTGACCTCTTTCTCGAAGTTGGACCTAACTGCTAACTGGATCGTTTTCAACTCTCCTAAGCACAAAATTAAGGAATATTGGGCTCCTTATTCACATTTCAAAGATAATTTTAATGGATCATTACAAATTGTTTATATAAAAATATATATTTGAAGAGAGTAGAAAGTTCCATATTTCAACACAAATTTTAACGCATCTTTGGGCGCAAATAAATATCATAAGAAGAAGGAAAATTGCAAAACAGTCACCATACAGGGATATATTAGTAGTTCAATAATGCAAATAATTTTATTTTGAGTTGATACATGTAGTAATTTTTTTATGATATCCATATTCCCAAAGGTTCTGTTTATAAAGTTTCGAACGCTCGTTTTCGACCTAAATCATAATCCATTTCGCTACAAATTCACAAAAGTGTGTATTCTTACGCGAACTAGCTTCTTGCTGCTCATCACAGCATCTATCTCTTTTGCACGTGTTGTCGGACGAGATAGTATGCCGTCGACTCGAAGGTTGCCCTACCTTAAGGGTGGAATTTTCGACTTAATACTACTATACTACTACTTCCTGCAGCCCGCATGGTAACTTTATAAATTATAGCCTATGTGTTATTCTGCTGTATAAACTACATATTACACTTACCTATTACTACAAAGTTTCATCAAAATCCGTTTAATAGTTTTAAGTGAAAGAGTAACAAATATCCATCCATACTAAAAAATGTACACTTTTATAATAGGAAAGATACTGAAATATCTGAATTTTATACTATTTTCGATAAGACGGTTATCTGTATACTGAAATTCAAGAAATCTTGGATTGAAGTACATACTTTAAAATGCAATGCTTGGCAGGCAATGCTATTTCGGGTGGTACGTTTGATTCCCTGAACGAGACAGATATTTGAATAACTTGCAAATGGCTATTACGGAAAATTTTGCTTCAGTCCCAAAAAGGAGAAATACATATCTAACGGTAAAGGACGAAACGTAGGTAGTTACGTGAATTCAACCATAACCAATAACCAAACTCCGGGCAAGCTGAAAAATATTTTTTGCCTGACCTGGTAATCAAACCGAAGAACTCACGCTCGGCAGTCTTGCTTGTAACTACGAGACCAACGGGGCATTTAAATAACCCTATACATTACATACATTTTGCTGAACTGGTCCTATTTGGCGCAGCCGTGGGACACACAATGCTACTTTTATATTATTTTATTTTTTATATTGTTGCCTAGTCTAAGTTTTCTTTTTTTATTATTGTGTTGAGTGCTCTGGCTTGTGTCAATTAAATGTGTCTTTTTTTCTTTACATCTTTAATGACACAATCTTGTTCAGTTCATCTGGAATTAACGTAATGGATCCTGTCAATCAGGTGAGGATGAACACTCAAGTAGTATGATGACAATCATTACATCCTGCGTCAGAAACCGTTATTGTAGGTACTTGAAACTTATCTTTGTCATGTCATCTTGTAAATTACACTTACTTAAGTCTGCTTTACAGACACTACAATTAGCAACTTTTGAGCAATACCTACGACCGTGCCATTGCTTCATTACCCGACTGCCGAAGGAGGGTAATTTGTTTATCAGTCTACGTATGTATGTATGTTCCAATGTGGCGTTCCAGAGACAAAACGTATTGGCCGATTTTGATGATTCATACGTCAATCGATTCGTTTTAATCTTGCGAGTGTCACTAGCTACATTAAAATTCGATCGGATTTTGGGATGCAGTCGAACTGAAAAGATAGATGCTTAGATGTTGAAAGGATGTATGAAAGGCGATCAATGAAAGGTATCTATATACAAAGCAGATGAGTGAGAGCCGGGAAGACGCCGTAGGAGGACATACACAGATCTTATTTCTGCCTATATTTGTGATGATTTGGATAGATAAGGAACTAAGCATTATCTATCAATAGCTCCAGCTCCAGCTCTTTCTGGGCCTTTATAAAGGGTTTTCGAATTCTTCTGTTTCATAACATAGCATCAAACTAGTACGCTCTTAAGGGATACGCACATCTCTCATTTCACCGGTTATATTCAAGTTTCATGATACTGGGGTTATATTTTCTGTCGTTAAGGTAACTTACTAAACATCTTGCCTATTAGGTAGGTACAACTAAAAAGCGAAAAAAAAAAACATGTTTACAAAAAAATACTACCGACTTCCAAATAATAAAACTACAAAGTGAAAAATAACTTTATTTTTGGAAGTATGTGTCCATAACGCAGTAAAATGGTACGTACGAAAGACACCGACTTCCAAAAATAAGGTTCGTTTGATAAGGATGAATAAACTCAGAAATAAATAAAATCATAACACAACACTCACCTTTAAAAACAAAACATGTCAAAGCATTGTCATCAAAAATGTAATTAAAACAAACTACTCGATAACCCTTTTGTCTTCGGATGTACTACTGTGAACTCAACGCATCGCTGGGCTCACATTTCATAGGGAATCACATTCAACACGACTGTACCACGACCACGACCTGTACTGATAGTTATTGTGTTGCATATAGTGTTGCATTTTGTGTTGTATATTGTGTTGCATATAGTGGTGCATATTGTGTTGCATATTGCATTGCATATTGTGTTGATAATGATTTTTGAAATGGCAATTAATTATCATTTCTCTATAATTTTTTTTAAGAAAACTCTTTTTAACACGCTTTTGTTAGATTCATCTGTATGTATGTTTGTTTGTAAAGGCATCTTGGAACGTGATTTTGGTCCACTTCATAATAATTATAAGCATATAGTGGTGCATATTGTGTTGCATATTGCATTGCATATTGTGTTGATAATGATTTTTGAAATGGCAATTAATTATCATTTCTCTATAATTTTTTTTAAGAAAAACTCTTTTTAACACGCTTTTGTTAGATTCATCTGTATGTATGTTTGTATGTAAAGACATCTTGGAACGTGATTTTGGTCCACTTCATAATAATCATAAGCTTTGTTTGACTTATGATGTGAATCTTTCTTTTAATTTTTAGTTTTCTCGGCATATCAAGTTGTTACATTGCATACTTGTTCTATTTAGATGACAATACATTTACTTAGTAGAAATCGTCTTCTCAGGATTTCAACTCCCTAACTGTTACTTTCAATGAACAAATACAAGTTTCCCTCTAATCCTATTTAAACTCCGTATTACAGTAAACCAGCTTAAGGTGTTAATAGTACCATCAATAAAGCAATCGACTTGGTTGTGTTTGATAGGACGAAGAAATTTTAAATTAGGTAAAAAGAATTGGTAATGAAAAAGAAGCATACTATAGTAAATAGTATAATAATAATCTGAATCATTTTAATGAAACCTTAATTCCAAGTGAAGGGCTTTCATGAAAAATTTTCATCAGTCATTCAACTTCCCCATATGAATCCACATCACAATTAATAACTCCACACAATATTAATTAATGAACGAGTGTAATCAGGTGACAGCGAACAGCCCAAGCTCGGTGCCAAGTGGCTGTCAGCGCCACAGTTAGTTAATTGTCACTGTCCACTTACTGAGGTGACTGGGGCTCGACTTAAATGGTGTTGACAGAGATTTAATGTGAATGAAAACTGACTAGGTTAGGCTAACTGTTATATAAGATTAGGTTTATTTTTTATTATTGTTATTTTTGTGTTTTCGCTTATATTTTTGTGTTTTTATTTATGTCACACATAGATATAAATATATGTTTTTTTATTTCTTTCTTAATCGTTTTAGTTTCTATTAATCTTCTGGTAGACTAAATCAACCTGTAATGTTTTAAAATGAAAAATACAGGAAATCTGAAATTCCGATGAGATTCGCATTTACTAAGAAAATATGACGAAGAAGGAGTCTAAGTCTAAGCACTGAGTCGACCAATTCGGGACTGTTAGTTATGAATTTTATTTAAATCAGTCATTAAGGTACAATCAAGAGGTAGCGCTGATCCAGACGCACACATGCCTACACACCAGGCAAGCATGGCACCAAAATAGGGGAAGCTTACAGCAGTGGGTCCAACCGGGCAATCAATGGTGACATCGAATTAATGGTCCTACTGCCTTTTCTTTTACGGAGAAAGCGTCAGATTTCATCCGTATGATTTATTAGATTCAAAACATTTGTGACACAACATTTTTAAATACCCCACCACAACATTTTATTTAAATAGCCAGTCTCATTAAGAACAACTAAAATTACTAATAAATCAGACAAATACAGTACAGACAGTAAAAAACACTCTTCAAACAATCCTCAATGTACCAGAGCCTTATAAATCAAAGGAGCATTCGGTATCGTAAACAAATTGATCGCACGCGATGCCAGCCGATCAATTGCTCGAGTCTATTTCATTGAATAATTTAATCTATGAGACTCGTCAATTACTAGCCCCGCCGTATCATTATTTGTTTTGTATGGAAGTTCGTTGACAATTTTCAGAAATATTTAATGAGCCTTCGATCATGAATAATATCACCAACCAACCAGGCATCAATTCAGACTCTGGGCTGCCCGTTAGGCGTGATTGGCCCAATTCACCGTATTCGCGATTGGTCCAATTCACGGTCGGTCCAATTTGCAGCGGGTCAATTCGCGGTTGGTCCAATTCGTGTTTAGTCCAATTCGCGGTTGGTCCAATTCCAATTAGCTACTGAAACGAAAAAACCCAATCACTGTAACCGAATTATCAAACCCAGGGCTTTACGTTCAGCAGTCGCACTTACTATCACTAGACCAAAAATGCAGTCAATCTAAATCTAAACTTATATAGGGTTTGTTTGTTTATATGTTTGGTTAAGGTAATCTCGTAATCTCAGGCAGTACTCGGTCCGTTAACGAACATTATTTCACTGAAAAAAAAAGGTATAGAAAGTATATTGCTGAAGGTCTCTTTATTCTTGAAAATTTCAGTTCCACGGGAGAAAAGCCATAGGAGCCATCAAAAAATATGTATTTAACCAAGCAAACCTTCTGCCATAAGCATAGTCCATCAAAGTGCAAATAATAATAAAGCATTTCTATTTGACCAATAATTTAGTAGAACATTGGTTATTGTACCCCAAAAGCCCTATGTCTCTCTAGTCGTATTGCCAAGCAAAGTGCCTTATAGCCAAAACTAAGAGGTTGGCGACCTTGTAAGTCATATTGGTGACGTAAACAATAC
The DNA here is from genome assembly GCA_947562075.1 of Orthosia gracilis. Lineage (NCBI taxonomy): Eukaryota > Metazoa > Arthropoda > Insecta > Lepidoptera > Noctuidae > Orthosia > Orthosia gracilis. Next base: position 18,847,895 of record OX387275.1, on the reverse strand, counting down.
TGTGGGGAATGTTGCGAATTTTGTTTATTACCTTCTGTGTTTCATGCGAGCTTGGTACTTGGTTGTGGATGTCTGGTATGTATATAGCGAATTCGAAAGAAATAAAAATACTTTCCTTCAAAAGTATTTTTATTTCTTTCCTATATCATCATCATATTAGCCGAAAGAAGTCCACTGCTGGACATAGGCCTCCCCCAATCATCGCCACATTGACCGGTCCCGTGCTTCTCGCAACCAGCGGATCCCCACATCCTACACCAGGTCATCGGTCCACCTGGTGGGCCGATGACCTGGTGGTCTTCAGGCCAGGCCTTCCAACGCAACGTCTTCCGGTACGCGGTCGCCACTATAGTACCTTACTGCTATCCGTTATCCATCTTGCTATCCATGCTATCCATCGGCCATCCGTTCTGCGAGCAATGTGCCCTGCCCACTGCCACTTAAGTTTGGCAATTCTTCGGGCTATGTCGGAAACCCTAGTTCTCTTACGGATTTCTACATTTCTGATTCGATTACGCAAGGAAACGCCGAGCATAGCCCTCTCCAATCTCCATTGCCCTTTGAGTAACTGTAAGCTTTCTGATGAGGCCCATTGTAAGTGACCACGTCTCAGAGCCATATGTCATCACTGGCAACACACGCTAGTCATAGACTTTCGTCTTGAGACACAGTGGTAAGTTGGACGAAAAGATACCGCGCAACTGCCCGAACGCTGCCCATCCGAGTCGGATTCGACGGTTGACTCTTTTTCTCGAAGGTGTTACATGATCATTTACCATGAATTTGGTTTTGTCCATGTTCATTTTAAGACCCACTCTTTCGTAAGCTCTACTGAGGTCATCGAGCATTGTACTGAGGCTCTCCATGGTCTCAGCCATGAACACTATGTCATTCTTTCGTACATGGATATTTAATTGTCAAAATTATTTTTAATAACCAACATCTGGTTACAAAACATTAGGTTCTGTGTAAAAAAAAGGTCGGTGTCAAAAAACGAAGAAATGAAAACAGGAACACCGACTTCCGAAATTGAAGTTATTTTTCACTGTATAGTGTTTTTGTTTGGAAGTCGGTTGTAATGTTTGTAAAAACGTTTTTATTTTTCACGTCTTAGTTGTGGTACATGAGACCAGTTTTATAGGCTAGATACCTACGCGTATAATGCCCATAGTGATGCCAGAATAGATTAACCCAATAATATGAAACTTAAACAAAACCGGTGCAATGAGGGTGAACTGTTCACACCTGTGTACCCCTTTAGAGCGTACCAGTGTGATGTTATGTTATGAAATGTATTACGATTACATCTATCCGGAGTAATTTTCCGTCATTTATTGAAGAGTACTGATGTATTTCTCCGAAGTTATTCATCAGATCTTGATGAAAATTAAATGGCATACCACAAAACAAGCACAAGCTTTCAAATAAATAAAAATATGAAAATCGGTTCACCCAATAAAAAGTTATGAGGAACATAAAAAAATTAAAATACAGTCGAATTGATAACCTCCTCCTTTTTGCGAAGTCGTTTAAAAATAAGACTCAAGATTGATATTTCAACATATTAGTATAATAAAACTTCCTTTAGGTTTTGCCGTACCCCGTCCTTTTGAATAACCAAGGAAAACGAGAAAAAGGTGATTATTTTCTTATGCACCACGAATCAAATCATGACATATCACATACATGACATATTATAACAACTAACTGACATAAAGAAGCCATCAATTATGATTATCCCGTTCAATTGATTCCCCTAACTTCCTCCTGTCTGACACATCGCTTCCTTTTTCACACAAAAACAACTCTAACAAACAACAAACCGTATTAAAAACAATCGAACAAACAAACAACAAAAAACAACGTGTAACAATGTAATCGTTTTGTTTCCTTTTTGCGTAAATCTGATAGAATTGTTTTGAAGAGTTTTGTTTGTTGAGTTTTTGGAATTGGAAAATGTAAATGGTACTTGATTTATTTGTCGTACGTCATTTTTATTTCAAACTAGCTGACCCCCGCGGCTTCGCTCCCGTCAACTGGCTACCTACCCTACCAATCCTACCCTACCTACCCTACCCTTACTACGAGTACCCTACCCTACCTACCCTAACCTACCTACTCTATCCTACCTGCCTTAAAGACAGACAGACGTCAGATCACATGAAAATGTCAGTTTAGTTAGAAAACGTTTGTATGGGAAAAAGAAAAGGGCTGTTTTAAGGGTTTTCCCGGAAATTATTCGAATTTTTGTCGCCGTAAAACCCATCCTTGGACTTAAACGAACATTTAAATAAAAGAATTGGTAAAATTGGTCCAGACGTTGTTGAGTTATGCGCTTACCAACACATTTTGTGATTCATTTTTATATTATAGATGTTCCTAATTTAAGTATACCTAGCCAGCCTTAACAGGCTATGGATTGAAATCTTCAAGGGAAAAGAAAGCGTGACCGTCCCCGTCAAAGTTGAAAGCGACGAGCACCAGAATTACATAAAGCGGGATGAAGCGTGAAGCTCAAGACCGGTCGCGATGGAGGACTATTATGGACGCCATCAGCCCCAGCAAGTGAACATAGGATCTTTAGTCAAGAAGGTAGCGAGCCTATATTGCTCCCACTGCGGGGACACTGGTCTCCTCTCTGTAAGAGGAAGTGGTTGTAATCCACCACGCAGTCGCACGCAGCAGTGGTTGGTGGATGTCACATGTCTTCAATTTTAAGTTCTAGGGGCATGTCAATTGCCTAACAAATTTAAATTCAAATTCTTTATTGCGAACTAAGTGTACAGAATTTTGAAGATGTTATCATAAGGTAAGTTCTTAGAACTTAGTTGCCTGTTAAGGCATTGCAATTTAAATGGTTTATACTTAATATTAAAGTTACATTTACATTTTGTTAACATTAAATTATATTAATTATAATTATTCATACATTTTATTTTATATCATACAATTCTTATAATAATTTATATCACATTATATTAAGTATCACAGTTATTTTAGGTTATTAAATAATTATTTTTCTTCAAGGAATTCTTTTACAGTGTTATATGCCTTTTTAATCAGGAAGTCTTTTAGCTTCCTTTTAAAAATACAAATTGAATTTAGATTCTTAATATCTATGGGTAACTTATTATAATTTTTTATGCTCATACAAAAAATGCTATTGCTATACACTGTAGTGTGGGACGTTTCATTGCGTAATATATTTTTAAGTCTACTGCTTGTCAATGTGTCATAGCTACTGATGTTTGATTTATCTAGAATTGAGGCCACATAGATATATAGAGCAGGGAGGGTTTGCCTTCTCCGTTTCCTTTCAATTCAAGTATGGTTATAGAATATTTGAGCAGTGGTGGCCTAGTGGTATCGGCCGCGACTTACAAGTTGTAGGTCGTGGGTTCGAGCCCAGGCAGGCGCTTTACTTTGAGTAAATTATTTGATCACCACTGCTCTCAAAACGGTGAAGAAAAACATCGTGAGGAAACCGGCAATGTCCTAGAACTAAAAAATCGAAGATATGTGACATCCACCAACCCGCACTGGGCCCGCGTGGTGGATTACGGCCCATTCCCTCACACAGAGAGGAGGCCTGTGTCCCAGCAGTGGGAACATTAATAGGCTGATGATGATGATGATGATATAGAATATTTTACCATCGCTCCATTCGAATGTGTGAAAGGTGGCTCAGGGACAATATTTGAAGAGTGTAGTCAGCAGTTTTCGTTTTTGGTCATACTATTTTAGAATAGCTACGTTCGTCATTCGTGCCTACGTTTGTCTGGTTATTGTAGTGCTTTTTAAGATGTCTATGGTTAAGAATTCTATTAGTTTTAAACTAAAACTAAATAAAAAATTATAATGATCTCTATCACTCAAAGGTTTGCTGGAAGGAAACTCCATTTTGGAGTTAAGCTCGCCCTTGTACATGAATATTGATTTCACTTTCTGTAAATGTATTGTTTTGGTGTACAATAAAGAATTAAGAAAGAAATCAACTAAACAATTTAACATTTTACTCTTCGTTCTAGAAAATTACAATGTTTTATTCTGCTAGGTGTCCTTTTCAAGCAAATAAATGCTAAATAAAATAAAATTATTATAAAAACAAAGAACCCGATTGCTAAAATAATTAACTTAATAAACTTGGCGTACGTATGTACTCGTAACTTGTGTGTGCGGCAATAAATTGAATTTAATTGAACTAAAAAGAGAAAACATTTACTACAAAAATAGACATAAAATATTAGAGATGCTGCCAGCAGTGACAAACGAAGTTTTGTTAGGTTTCTCTATAATTTTTATTTGTCGCCCCCGCCTGCAGCACCTCATAATATTTAATGTCTATTTAATAGTAATTGTTTTTCTCGTTTCATTTAATTATTTTTAGCAGTCGGGTTTTTGTTTTAATAATAATTTGTTTTATTTCAGAGTTTTCAGTTTTATTAATGAACGATTTCTTCAAATAAAATGTGGTAAATGATAATTTATTTTGCTATAAAAGTTATGCTTATCTTAAATGTGTGCCAAAATAATAGTATAAAAGTGTTACGATATATTATTAGATACATATATGAAATGTCTATTTAGTAGCTTTCATTTGATAGGTACCCATATTGTTAAAATAACGGGAAAAATGTATCACCCTCTTTTTTGAGGAAGGAGCGACGTACTTAAAAATTATATAGCCTGTGTCACTCCGACAAGTGAGACAAAACCAACGACACTTCGTATGTCATAATTTGTCTAACCGTGTGAGCTGAAGAGCGTGTTAAAGAAATGGAAATACATACGCTCGAAAAACATCAACCGCCCGCAGTTGGTTAATTAGCAATTTACTACTAATAACTTTTTAAATTCAAGGACAGATAATGGGCAGCCTACATTGCTGGGTCTAGAAACATGGTATTTTCAGCACAAGAATTCAACTATACACAGTCATTACAATATAATGATACACACAAGGATAAAAACGAGATAATTCATGATCCAAGCAGAAATGCCAGCGTCTACAGTATTCCCTGATTCCTCATGAATCATGAGCTGAATTGATAATTGGTATAACTCAATATATTCTTATACTGTTATCTTCAAATGGAAATTCAGGAATTGAAGAATCAGTGGAAAATGTTCTTACACATGGCTTTTTCTGCAGATGTCGGTAACCTTAGGTTGTATTTTAATTACGAAGCAACACAGAGGTTGAATAAAGTCTGGTTTAATCTGAAGTTATTGTTGTCTTTTGATAGCAAATGAAAATAAAACGAGAAAAATATGGAGGTGTAATATTAAGTCGAATAAAAACTTCACACCTAAGTATAAGTCGTAAACTAATTGGACTACGTACTTTTTTTATTTTCCGACTCACTCAGTAAAAGACAGCAAATATTTTCTTATTTTTACTATTTTTCATAAAGGACGATTCACAGGCGAATTCAGGCTAATCTCATTGTTACTTACATTTCCCAAGAAAATACAATTACTGCCTTGTTGGTCGGACCAACAAGGCAGCTGCAACTGTTATTAAGTTTTTCGATATGTAATCGCCGCTTGTTTAGTTGGACTTAAACGCAGATTTGAAACGTGTGCAACGTATGTTGTATTCTTGTACAATGTAATGACATAAATGATATTGACATCTTAAAACTGTTATACAATAAAAACTTTTTTACAAAAAAATACTACCGACTTCCAAATAAGAAAACTACAAAGTGAAAAATAACTTTATTTTTGGAAGTCGTAGGTACCATTTTACTGCGTTATGGACACCGTCTTCCAAAATGAAGTTTTTTTTCACTTTGTAGTTTTCTTATTTGGAAGTCGGTAGTATTTTTTTGAAAAAAAAGTTTTTATTTTTCACTTTTTAGTTGTACCCACCCAAAAAGGCAAGTTGTTTAGTAAGCTACCTTAACGACAGAATAGATAACCCCAGTATCATGAAACTTCAACATAACCGGTGAAATGAGAGATCTGCGTACCCCTTAAGAGCGTACTAGCGTGATGCTATGTTATGAAATGGTCTAATCAATAAACAGACATGGTTGACAGGTTTGACGTTATTTATTGAAGAGTTCTGTTGTTTGTCTCCTAAGTTTTTCATCAGATCTTTACTAAACTTAAATGGACCATTTCGGAATAAACTTCTTTCGAATAAAAACAGAATTTATCAAATCCTTTTATATATGACGGAGTTATGCCCGAACAAACATAAAATAAATAAATAAAAATATAAAAATCCGAATTTAGAACCTCCGCCTTTTTGGGAAGTTGGTTAAAAACTAAATGTTGTGTTGCCAAAACCCAGCAAAATTTAGTAGTACTTTTGAAACACATCTGCCTAAATTTCGGTGAAATATATGCGTGATAATGTTTTCGTATAAATTGACCCTACTTGTTAGTTAGAACAGTCAAAGCATATGTTTTTTCAAAGAAAATCTATATTTTATTATTGTTAGTCTTGCGTTTACCCTCGATCTCACCTGATGATGGTCGACGATGGAGCACGCTTGACTAGAACTAACATGTTCATTTTGCTCAAAGACACAAATACGATTCTAAGATTTCAGACTTGGCAGACAATAAAGCTAAGTATCACGATAACTCACAAAACAGACATGAGGTCTAAAAACTGTCAGTTGGTAAATAGACCTCGTACAATATGAAATAGGAGGAAAGAATCCGCCATATCTCAGGCAAGGGTAGGGAGACAGAATAAGATTAATTACGCGAGTAATAGGCCTTGTCTTGTAGGCTTCAGTAGAGATGTAACAGAGGCCATAACGGAGGCGGAAAAAATCAAGGACACGTTAATTTTCTCAAAGAAGATAATTGTCACAGCGCCCTAGGTTAAGAATATTTCGTTTTGCCTATGACAATTTCCAAAAGACCATTTATGGGATTGACACGCACTACTGAAATTTTATGGAATCACCACATGGGACGCAGTGATATGGTAACCAAAACTAGAAACTTCGTGTTTTATCTGCGCCGATTTTCTTCATGAGACCTCCGTTACAAGTTAAAAACGTGCGGAGGCGGATTGGGATGCGGAGGTACGATGTGTTGCAGAAGTTTTGCATTTGCGGAGATGAAGGCGAGATTCCATTACAACACTAGACTCCAGTTTGTTGTCAGAGAGTTACGGCGCTCAAAATTGGTCCTTTTCGCCCAAATTACACTACTGTTGGGTATATTTATTTTGATTGTGTAACAAGCTTGGTTTTTTGCAGGGACGGGCAAATAAGCTGCACTGTCAATATTTGCTCGAAACAGAGCTTTGGATTTTCCTAAATTGGTATTTTGGTCCTTAAGCATAAATATATGTGTGCACTAGGGACACACGCGAACACTTCCTTTTGCCAGCAAAATCTATCCCACAGGAACGCACTAACCAAATCGGCCAATCACACAAAACGGAAATCCACATCGCGTCATTCATCTCGCATGTGATTGGTCGATTTGGTCGGTTGGATAGAGTTTGAACTCTTTGCGCACTTATGCAATACGGCTGCTGGTCTACCCGTGTACCAAATTTCATTCACATTTACATCATTCGTTGTTCAATAGGAGTCACTGAACAAACATTATGAGTTTCACATTTATAAGAGTAGCAAAACTAGGAAGTGAGATTAGTAAGATATCAAATTCTCAACTTCTATAATCGACTGCGATAGCTGACAAAAGCAATAAACCGTGAAATAAATCAATCACTACATATAATATAAATTATAATAAAGCTGTAGAAAAGTCATTTTTCGAAAATATTACCAAAAAAATTACCAGTGTGAAATGATTACCAACAGAATCCGTTTTCAGCATTTTTGGCATTTTTGACTGTTAAGTTGTGCATGCATCACGTAAAATGTACGAAACAAATGAAGATTACTTTTATACATAAACATTGTACTTAACTTGAAATATTACTTAGTTTTTTTTTCTTCGCAATCGGTTCCCTCTATCAAAAGATATATGAATTTAAAGTTTTCAAGATGAAAACTAATCACAACACACGTAATTGAGATACTCGGACAATTGAACTCCATATTCGATAGATGGCTTTGTGAATTTGACGTCATTTTCTGAATGGTGATGCTAAGATTTTCCGCGGAAGAAAAACCCTATAAAAAATGCGCGAGAAACAGTTTGTTATCGAGTAAACTGCAAGAGTAAGCGAGATAGGACGATGCGACAAACGTAAGCGAATGATAGAAACAGTTCTGTTATACAATGCTATCTACACCTTCAACATTGACACTAAAACAGCTACTGCACAGGGTCTTGCAGCCAATTCAGAGACAGAGACACAATGATCCGTTGTGAGTATTATACGTGGGGTATGGTATGGGGCATGGTAGGTTGGGAGGTTGGGTAGGTAGTTGACGGGAGCGAAGCCGCGGGCACACCTTCTAAGAAAATGAAACATCCGCCGACAATGAAACAAGAAAATGAAACAACCTAATCCTTCGGGGATTAACCCCGAAGGATTAGGTTGATGTGCACCCGCATTCTTACTACTCAAAAATTCCAGATGGGAAAAACCCAATAGCACTACTCGACCCGGGAATCGAACTCTTGACTGCATACTCAACATCGAGGCTTGCGACCATTAAACCATCGAGTCAGACCAAGAAACAAATGCTTTCTATATAAGTAACGTTAACAACACGTAATTGCAACGCAATGTCTTCTACAACATCTTTTCATCCGAAATTCGCGAGCTATCTGGCGTGGGCTAAAAATAGCACACAATCGGGAACACCTGGCCTGCGCGAATTAAATCAGTAAACAGACTGATCACGCCGTTCCTGCCTCTCGGATTAAAAGAGTTGTAAGATGGAGTTTCCCGAGCGACTGTAGTTGGCAAGTTCGACTATCGGCGATATCGTTTGTCAGAAAAACAAAATGTTTAGGATTGACCACGTACCAACTTGATAGCGCTTGGCATTCCCAATATTATTTTCAAAAGCTAAAGCGATGCTTTCATTGATACTTTTCTATCCTTTTAATGAGAGAGCAGAGGTGGCCCAGTGGTAATGGCCGCGAATTACAAGTCGTAGGACGTGAGTTCGAACCCAGGCAGGCGCTTTACTTCTTGTAAATCATTTCACCACCACTGCTCTCAAAACAGTGAAGGAAAACATCGTGAGAAAACCGGCATGTCTTAGAACTAAAAATTCTAAGACATGTGACATCCGACGTTTTGAATAGGGCTGGATGTTGACTGAAAAGAAGTTTTTGTCCATCAGGTAGATTAATAAAAAAATTTGGACACGTATTTTTTCTTTTGAAACGTAAACATAAAGTGACGATGAATTATATCATCGTCACTTTATATTATGAAATATCGTGTGACGTCACGCCGTTAGTACACTTTATACTGACATACTGATGTCACCAGTTCCCACTCCTGAACTTTGATGCGCTTTATCTTTGTCAATTTTAATTGATTTGGTAAAGCAAAAAATATGTGTCCAATATTACTTGATAATCTCAATGACGGACTAAATAGAATGATCATTTTTATACCCAGGAAACATCAACAGGAAACATGTTATTCGATCGACGATATCATTTGTCAGAGATTACCGATACGTGTACACGCGAGTCACAGTTATAACGTCTTGTGCCTTTAGTTTCACCGTATTCCTTCAAATTGAAGCCGAAGGTAGGCAGACAGCTTTGCTGATCTGTCTACTAAGGGAGATGTGCTTAAAGCATGATCCCAGTCCGAACGTTTATTGTGCTAGACATTGAGAGACATATATCCTAAAATTATGGCTGTATTGCCGAAGATATCACGAGTGTATTCCGCGAAGGTATCAAGTGTATTACGACATCTAGATGTTGGCATCATCATCATCATTATTTCAGCCGAAAGAAATCCACTGCTGGACATAGGCCTCGTCCAAGTGTCGCCACGTTGACCGGTCCTGTGCGTCTCGCATCCAGCGGATCCCCGCAACTTTCACCAGGTCATCGGTCCATCTAGTGGGAGGTCTTCCAACACAGCGTCCTCCGTTTCGTGGTCAACACTCCAGAACTTTTCGGCCCCATCGGCCATCCGTTCTGCGAGCTATGTGCCCTGCCCAATGCCAGTAAAGTTTCGTTATTCTTCAAGCTATGTCGGTAGCCTTGATTCTTTTGCGCATTTGGCGACTATGTTTAAATTTTATGTAGTTGGGAAAGAGCTTTGTCCGTGCATTATTCTTATATATTTTACTAGCTTTTATTTAGTTTAACCTGTTCCGGTGTCTGTAATCATCACTTGCAAGTTAATTTTGACACACTTAAGTTCTCACAATCTAAGAAGCCTGTTGACATTTCTCATTTTACATGCCGCGATAACTTTCTACGTAAGAAATTGAAAAATCAAATTCTTCAATTCAGTTTAATAATTATCAAGTATTTTATAGCTGTCAAAACGGGCCTTTTATTTTTTGACAACTTTACCTGTTGTTCGATTGAGAGGAATTTTTTTTCACACACATGAAAATGCATCACTACATATTATAAAACAAAGTCCCCCGCCACGTCTGTTCGCGATAAACTCAAAAACTACTGAACGGATTTTAATGCGGTTTTCAACAATAGAAAGAGTGAGAAACGAGGAAGGTTTTTGTATATAAATTGACACGGGCCGGGCGGATCACTAGTAATATAATATAAAGGTTTGTTTAAAAAAACTAAATTAGGTACATCCACTAATAGTCATACTCTCGATTTCTGAAATGAGAATTTGAGGTTGTGTGTTTGTCAAATCATACTTTATCCTAAGAACCTGTCAGAATGGCATTAAAGCAAGATTTGGCACATTCCTATTTCCATATACTCAATTCAGAAATCGGCTCAAAGACACGTTATTATTTAAGGTATTTATTTACTGCCTTTTCTGGCAAACTACAGGGCAAAGGCAAGGCCTCCATTTCTCTCTTCCATCCTGCCCAGTTTTGAGTTTGGGACACGGTAGTGATAATTATATCCACCAATTTATTTAGCAGGTAACAGGAAAAATACCAACTAGGAACTTCGCAATAAAAATCCACGTGCGTAAAACTTTAAATACAATCGCGTACCAGGAAATTGTGTTAACTTCAACCTCTCATTCCAACATTAAACCCTTTCTATACACGTGATATACAACGGGTATAAACTTTCAGCCTTCACAACGTGACTCTGGCTGTTATTACCAACCCCTACAAAAATCTGCCAAGTGCGCAAGTTCCAAATAAAACGTAAAGTTTCGCAGAGAGCCAAAACAGGGAGAGCAAATTCTTTATGAAAACAGAAACTTAATTTGCCTTAAGTATTTGTCTGGTTTCGGAAACGTTTTGTATTGACCCCATTGCTAAATTAGTTTGTCGAATAATAATACTTCCTACAAATATTAAAAATGTGAGAGTGTGGATCGTTTGTTGATCAATCACAATAGAACAACTAAACGGATTTGGATGAAACTTGGCAGACTTGTCGATCATGACCTTGATTAGGACGTAGGATTTTCTTATCCCGGTAATGCGTTCTCTCGGGATCGTTTTTGATTTTCCACCAGGCAAAGTCGCTTTCAAAAGAAAATAGAAGTAACTTTGGGCCTTATTTAAATAATCTTTGTTCAGCAACTGTTTTGAAATTCTCCATAGAATATTTGAATTAAACATCTGAAAATCAGTCGCTCAACAGTGTCGAGATTTTTATAAAATAGGGTAATTAAAAAATCACTTCGACGCGTATGTATATAAAATCTCTGTGTAAATCTTCTAAACACGTGTGCTAAATTTTACGTGTATGTATGTATGTATATTTGTCTACGTATTTCTCCGAAACTACTTATCGGATCGTGATCATTCCTTTTTTATTGGATTAAGTATCTCTCAACTTAGGGAACAGGGTGAATTTCACCAAATCGGCATAGCAGTTTCAAGATATAGCGAGAGTAAACAAATAAATACAACCGAACTCCTTAGCGACAAACAGCACGAATGTGTAAATTAAGTTATTATGGGCATTTTGTCAATCCTTTAGGTACCTTACTACAGACTGCACACATTTTAGTGATAGGGTACAAAGAGTAAACAGTGAGAAATATTTTTTTTTTTCACAAAGATAGACCGACCGACAAAATAACTTTCTTTTCGGAAGTCGGTGTCGAAAAATGATAAGAACAAGAGATACCAAAGACACCGACTTTCGAAACGAAAGTTATTTTGCATATTTTTGTGTTTTGCTTTAGAAGTCAGTTTTTTTTTTTTTTTTTTTTTTCCTTTGTACCACTCACACCTGTAAAAATAAGTTAAGTTTACATGAAACACTAAACCAATAGCAGAACTGGTCAAATATTCAAACTATTTGGACTCCATACATAGGTATTGTGAAGGGCAATCGATGGTCTATTTTTAGGAAATTCGGTATCGAGTAAATAATGGCAAACTGGGTGAGGTTGATGTTTACATAGATTAAATGGTACATGGTTTTTTGCCTTTCATTGTACTAATTAGACGATTGTAGAAAGCCAATTAATAAGCCATTCGTTTTATTTGTCAGTAGGTTATTGGTCAATTTAATTTAATCTTGTACTAATTGTTCGAGTGCAAAAAGCCTATCATTTAATTAATGAATTTGCCAATAGGTTGAAAATGGCAATGGTGCCAGCGTTCTGGGCAATATTCCCGTAGGAAATGATATGGACGAATTTTTTTGACGCCCATTGTGCTTGCCCTGTTTTATACGCGTTTGTATATAGTTTTTTATAAAGGTAGGTTATTGTATTAATTTATATTCTTTTGTTGTTGAACATTGAGTTTTAATAAGATGAAGTAAACCTTCCAGCGCAGTATACCTACTCTGGTTATACTTTCAGTAAGCTTAGATGTTTTCAAAGAGAAGAATAATGGAGGTATAGGTAAACTAAGAGTTGATGTTTTTGAAGATAAGATGTAAAGATGCCTGCAGACAAACAACACACAACAACGATGTGACAACCTTATTATAGATAAAAACCATATGTACGAAATGTATTAGGTTGATGTACGAAATGACCGTTTTATTAAACAGATTACCTTGTAAAAAGTAATCCGTTTCATAAAACAGCAATTTCATAGGTGAAGATACGAATATCTAAAATATAGTTTCTTATAAAGATTGTTTTAATAAAGTTATCACACTGTTGCATCTTGTCTGTCAAGATATCCATACCTAAGTTAAAATAATACTAAGCAAAGATTTTCTAGAATTTCAACCGTTTCCCACTTATTTTGGTCTTCAGTTTTACATATTACTTTGTTTTAAAACCTAAGAAAGAGATGGGATTTCAGTTAACTTGACAAGTAAAACTTAAAAAATCCCCGACACATTTTATTGCATGCTACATAATGTATCTAGTAGTAGACACGTTTCGATCGACAAGCTATTGGATTCGTAATTATGACACGATATCATGCGAAAATACCCTGATTCAAAAAAATCTAAAAACCCGACTGCTTGAAAAGTGAACTAAAAAGACGTAAACAAGAAGAAGAGCATGCTGTGCAGTCGGAGGATACATTTTCGCGAGCTGGCTGACCAAAACCAGATGTATCCTGGCTGGTTTTTAGATTTTGTGAATTAACTTTTTTTATTTACAACTTTTTAGTTACTTTTTTTTAAATTAGGTACATTTAAACATGTAAGTGTTATATATTTTTGAAATCACCTCTTAAAACCTTTATGTTGATACCCCACATGATAGGTTTGGTCAAAAAATTAGGTCTCCCAGAATATGGCGCCCAAAATCCGCCATTTTTCTACTATCCAATTTTAATGCAGCCAGTGACACTCGCAGGGTTAAGACGAATCGATTTACGTAAAAATCATCAAACTGTAAAAAATCCAACCAGAGCAAAGCTCGGTCGTCCAGGTATTTGTTTTAAAACATTTATAAGAAGAAAAATATAGTATAGATATTATATACATGTTAATTGCATGTTGGATAAGCCTAATTAAAAGTTTTAAATGGCAAATTACAAGTAACTCTTGTGTCTTTACTTGAATTATTCCATTTTGGCTATGGCTCTAAAAGCATTTTTTAAGCTGGTCATGGAAATAAAAATCTCGATCAGTGATTGATTTGCTGACTGCCTGATTGAAGAACAAATGCGTAACTAAACTTTAGCAGAAAAAAACCGCTAATCGTAGGTGTGCTAAACACAGTCGAGATTTTCATAAAAAAGTTCTGAAGATTATTATTAGAAGACAGTAAAGGATAGTTTGTAGGCTTTTCATAATTCTGATTAATGAACACAAAATTACCAATGGTTTTCGGATAAAAGAACATTCATAAAAAAAAGTTCTAAGGAGCAAACCGAATAAAACAATCCAATCTCAAATTTGTTTAATGCAAGGAGGCTTCATCTTGGCTGTTTTTAATTAGTTTGTTGTAGGATGGGTGACTTAAGTATTCACGGCGTCGGTCCTACAGTCAACTTCGCTGCTTAACCACGTTTGGATAAATCAATAAAATATAGTTAGATATTTGTTTGTTATTTTAGACATAGCATAGCATTGCAAAATTTACCTATAATGTTCCCACTGCTGGGAGACAAGTCCCCAGTAAGAGGGAATGGACCTTAATCTATCACACGGACCCACTGTGGTTTGGTGGATGTCATATATCTTCGAACTTTGGTTCTAAGACATGCCTCACGATGTTTTTCTTCACCGTTTTGAGAGCAGTGCAAGTTGTGATAAAATAATTTACATAATGTTATGCGTCTGCCTGGATTCGAACCCACGACCTACTCTTAAGTCGGGGCCGTAACCACTGGGAAACCATTGCTCTTATTTTGTACACCACAGTCAAACTTCGCCTCCTTTCTAGACGTAATTGATCATCTTTCACATTACATACATCATTTTGGTATTTCCCTAATTTCCACAGGACTTAGTACCAGCAGCATAATAAACACAAAAATTACCAAGTTCCAATTCAGCTTCAGCATCTTCGGAGATGGTCTCCATGACCCGCTCAGCGCATGGCTCAAGTTCACGCGTGAGCGTGCACCGCGCGCGACCGGCGCGCCGCGCGCACTCCCCGCACGTTGTCAGCAACAACGTGGCTATTGTTGTTGTTACGAACGAGAAACCACTGCCGCTGTCGTTGTTGTTATTATTATTGTTATGGGGAGGTCACTGAGTCGAACATCACTGAGTTGTGTTTCACTGCTGGTGAGGCTTTTGGGGTGTTGCACTTGATTAAGTTTTTTTTGCACTGTTGTGAAGTTATATTGTTTGTTGCACTTACAAATGTGTAGCACTTTTTTATTTTTGTTTAATCTTCTAGTTAAAATTTATTAAAAGGATGATTTGTTAGTGTTGAGATTCTCAGTATATTTGGGTTTTCAGTTATATTTTAAGCTACCTGGGGTGTTAAGAGAAAATTAATTTCGTGTTTTCGTTAATGTTTGATATTCGAAGTTTTTAATTAAACTAAAAAACAGTTGTTAGTCAACTTTTTGTTAAATCCAGTAAATTAAATTTCGGTCGAAAATTAGCAAAATTATTCAAGCCACAGAGGAAAATTTATGAGTTCAATAAAGTGATATGTAATAAACTTGAAATTAGTTGGTCAAGCTTTCAATAACAATACCAGCTATTAGCGCGTTCAGCTTTTACAGACATTTCTCAACTTGGTTCTTAGAATTCTAATTATATGTCATTATGTTGGTTCTACAGTAGATATGTGGATTCAAGCCCTATTTCTACATATATGCTACCATAGGTTATTCGCAACCAATAATAATCATTTTTTTAAGGACCAGTCAGTGAATAAAATATCAAAGTGGATTGGCAAGAAAAATATTTGTATTTGGAACTACGCTGTTAAAAATAACTATGTCCCTTTCAATTATGTTTCAGTACATAGTTGGCACTCAATACTTTTTACTTAATCCTTTTGTTTATTAAGATATGTCAAATTGTGCATGCATCTAACCCTAAGCCTTCAGTCTTCCTCCATAATTATATTGTTAAATTCTTAATAATGCCGATGTTAGTGAAGTAATTATTCTTTGCATGTATGTTAAGCATTGTTTAGTTATTTTTTATTTCAATTATCATAGGCCTGACACACTTCTCTTGTACAGCTATTATTTTCTTACCTACGACGTAACCGTGTGAAAACTAACACCCGCTTATTGAGAAATAAGTGATAATTACTTGTACATACCGTTTACTTCGACATATTGAGTAAATGTTAAATAGTAACCGTTATATTAAAAAATCTTGTTTCTTTACGTGGCCATAGAAGGTAAAATATTCGAAGGAAGAAGGAGTAATATTAATGACGTAGACAAAACGATAGAGATTAATGAAAGAAGAAAGGTTGATAAAAAAAAAGTAATCCAAAAGGATCCTTATATTGGTTCAACATAACATACCCTTGAAATTAAAAACAACTATTCAATGATAGGATAGATAAATTTGAAAAAAAAACAGACTAATATACTCAAGGAACTATACAAGATTAATTGGCAAATCGAAAATAATGTTCAAAAGCAGAAAGAGGAAGGAAGGAAGATGCAATGAAAGTTGCATCAAGAAATACCGGTGAAGATAATGTTTAAGGAAGACGAAAAGTCGAAACGAAAAAGGAAAGGAATGAAAGAAAAGGTAGAATATAAAAAAACAATTGAGCCTAAATAAGAAACATAATTAACGATCGCACCAAAGCTAATAACGATGAATCTTTAGATGATTCAAACAAGGCAAAACTAACTAGTAATCAAGGGATAGTACAATCACCTGACAATAATGATAGAATCACATGATAGTCAAATAACATACTGTCATACATCGGCCATGAGAGATGTGACCACTAATTGTATGAGCGACACGTTTAAGTACAAGCACAGAATTTATCGGTAAGTACAGAAGCTACACTCCACACAACGAGAGAAAACGCACGCACAAATAAACACGCTTCATGTTCAGAGCATACAAGTGACTTGCGACTGTCATTTTGTTTGAGATCGGAGATCGCCTTACGTACTCGTCTATGTGTGCGTGCCTTTTCATTCGTTTGATGGAATTAGTCTTCTGTATCTATCTATTTAGTGGTAGGCCCACGTACAATACTCGTGCCATCAAGGAGAATTAGCTACTAGCACGTTCAACCATTATATTATGTTTAGTTAATGAAGATGTGTAGGACTTTCAGAATCCTACCTTTATGAAGGTAAATTAGATAATATTTTGGTTAATCGAGTTTATGTTTGTCCTTGGTGGCTTTAGCTGGTAAATTCTTGCAAAGGATATGTCTGCACAAACTGCCTCGTTGGTCTAGTAAAGCACTATTGCTGAGTCCTTGAGGTCCTGGGTTCTATTCCCGAGTAGGCCAAAGTGTTGTTCCATCTGGAATTCGTGCCCGGTTGGTGGAGATGTAGGGACTTACATCTAACTGGCGAAATGAGGGTATGCTACTGGTGCCTCTACCTAACCCTTCGGTGAATACAGGCGTGATATTATCCTTGGCAAGGTTATGAGAAGGGATTCAAGGAAAGCACTTGGGTTCTACGTTTGATTATTAATTAGTCATTTGTATTCTAATAACATCAGCAATCTATCTGTAGCTGCGTGTTGAATATTTAATGACGTCATGATCAATTATAATATCTTTGGTAAGAGGAAAGAAAATTCTTGTTTCATTACTATCAATGTTCGTGGAATTCGACGGTCGAAATTGCATTCCTTTCTTCGATTCATCTGATTACAGGAGGAGAAAGAAATTTATTAACATTATCTTATTGAGGGCAGATAATAATGCAAGGTGAAAGAGACGGAAAAATATTAGTTTCTTCATTTTTAACGCCAACAATCATAAAAAGTGGAAAATAAAAATGTTTTTACTAAAAATACAACCGACTTCCATAATAAACACTAAAAAGTGAAAAATAATATATAAAAACTCGATTTTTGACGCCGCCTTCCGAAATTGAAGTTATTTTTCACTTTTTAGTGTTTTTTTTGGACGTCGTCGGCTGTATTTTTTTGGACCAAAGTTTTTTTTATTTTTCACTTTTTAGAGCTACATAATGGACAAGTTCTATAGTAAGGTAACTATAATGCCCACAGTGATGCCAGAATAGATTACACGAATAACATGTAACTTGAACATAACCAGTAGAATGAGAGTGTACCAGGGTGAACTGCACACATCTGCGTACACGTTTAGAGCATACTGTCGTGATGATATGTTATGAAATGGTGTAAACAATAAACAGACATGCGATTTCAGCAATCCCGAGAGATTTGCCGTCATTTATTGAAGAGTTTTGTTGTATATCTCCGAAGTTTTGCATCAAATCTTGATAAAATTTAAATAATCCCATTTCGGAATAAACTTCTTTCGAACAAAAAAATAATTTTGCAAATCCGTTTACATACGACGGAGTAAAAAATAAACATCCGAATTGAGAACCTCCTCCTTTTTGGGAAGTCGGTTAAAAATGCTACGTCTGTTCTATACACGTGTCTATATGTATTATTTATTAATTTTAACATAACGCGGTCAAAGGCCAATTACATTTGATAAATAAAAAAATATTTAAAAAATTCAAGCCATCATTATTCCGTTATAAAAGAGAAACGGAGCATAGTACGAATAGCACTACTCCATTTTCAAGAGGGATTCAGTATAGCAATTGCCCGTCATAGCAGGGACTATTTTGTACTTCACGTGAACAATATGATATACTAAAGTAATGACCACTAGAACACAAAGTGTTAAGTAATTAGGGGCATTACAACGACAGCTCATGAACAAAAAATAAAAAGACAGTCAACACATCCATTCATTGACGTACATATAAAACAAACAACACTGTTGCTTTACCGCATCGTAAAGTGACTAACATTAAAATTATTTAGTTAATTGGAAAACATTGCGAAAAATTTTCGTTGGTCTAGTAGTCGCAAGCATTACTGCTGGTCCTGGGGCTGATACCCGGGTCGGCCAAAATGTTATTGGAATTGACCATTAGGAATTTCTCAATTGTAGTCCCGAGTCTGCGACTTGTACCCGGTTGATAGCAATAGGCTTGTCTCCTTTTACATGGGACTTAAACAAAGCAGGCGAAATTTAGGTGTACTATTGGTGCACCTGCTTTAACACCGATACAGAGACAAAGAAAACACAAGATGGGAAGGACCAATTGGTAAAAGAAGCAGAGGACGTCCAAAGAACAGATGGATTAATGAAACAATAATCGCAGCAGGAAGAGAATGGCAAATAAAAGCAAGGCATAGAAAGACCTAGAGTAAACTTGAGGAGACCTTTACCCAGACTGGGGTTGGACAGCACCAGATAACTTAAGAATCATATAATTGTATAAAAAAAAGATTATAAGTAAAATATAATGTTAATTTTTAATGGTTTTGGAAATAAATGGGTTTTATTATTCTTTATTATTATTATTGGTGCATCTCTATCTAATCCTTCGAGGAATACAGGCGTGATGTTATGAGTTGTGAGCTAATATTTTACAGGTCATCCAAATATTTGCGGTTTCTATATATTTTAGTATCGTGAGCTCATGTTTTTCTCGGGATTATTATACACGGTATATTAAAAAGCTGTCGCCTGACTTTATAATGAGTCATCAAAAGTAGACAGTTTTTTAATAGCTGTATGCTATAAAACGTATATATTATAATTATATTTAAGAACATCAAACAAATTTGGACGGAAGTCGCTTACAACAATTTTATTACGAAATTCCTTAGTGCATCATCATCATTCGCCTGTGTTTGTACTACAAACTGTGAATATTTTTAAATTAATCAAACTTGCCATTATACCCATTTACCTAGAGTCCGCGAAATCTGTCTTATTCTTCGATACGTCATGTCTTTATCTTTGACAAAGTCTATGTTCTTGGAACTAATCTTTGTCCTGGCATAGTTTTCAAAACCATTCGACTTAAAAGCCTTTACGAGAGATAGACCAGAGAAGGTGAACAATTGGTAGAGTGGAAGGCTACGTAGGAGAACTTTGCCTAGCAGTGGGAATATAGATTGATATGAAAAAGTCTTCAAAATCCTTCTAATTACACATTATAATCCTTCTTATTACGTTCTGCTATAGTCATATTATAAAGACAATTAATTGATAAATTTTGTTTATTTGGAAGATAGGTTCTAGAATCTCCGAAACCACATAACTTATTTGAAAAATGATTTCTCAATTTTAAGACAAATCATTCCAAATGCTCCAGATGGATATAGTCTTTATATTACTTTAAGCATGTAACCTGTATAAAGGAACCAGGATAGGTTGCTTTATAAGTACACTAATATAAAATTTTAGATGTTTGTTAGTTCATCACGCCGCAACGTCTGGAAGAATTTTGCATAAAATTTAGAACATGGGTAGACTATAAGGCTGGATTAGGCTAGCTACTAGAACATGCTAGTTTTTCATAACCATTTGGGTTGTAAATGCTTAGCAAATCATTGAACGGTCGTGCCGTATAATATATTATTTCATGATGGAAGCTACAATACCATTGAGAAAATAACTTGAATGAATACGTCTTTACGTTAGATTTGAAAATCAATGCGATGACGTCGTCGGCTCGATCAGTATTCAAGATTAACGTCAGAACACGAATGCATGCGGTCAAGAACTTTGTTGAACAATACTGATGTCGTCACAACGTTAAAAACGGAAATTCATATAAATAGCTCCCCGTACATTTACATAGGATGAAACCCACGCGATGTATCAAGAGAATATTGTTCGGTGGTCAGCGCTATTGATCGATTACAACGGTGTCTATGGTTGGTAATTCTTTAGAAATTCACAACAGTATAAAATGTATTTGGTAAAGACAGAATCATTCAATCTACCTGGCCTTTTACCAGCCATGTTAGGGTTGCGTACAAATCTAGTCGGATGCAGTTGAATACTACAATTCGGTAAATATATTGAAGAACGCCTTTTAAAAAAAATCATAAGGTGACAAAGCACAATTTGGTTTGTAAAGGGAAGTTTGGTTTTTTCGTCCCAGATTGAATATACTATCGTAAAAACTATGTTAACTAGATGTCTAATAAGTAACTTTGATAGTGAGAATTATGAAATGATATTAAGCTACGGCTTAATTACATATTTTTTCAGCCAACCCTGTACCAATGCTGCGTAAATTTAGGTAACGCACTTAAAGTTGATGCGATGCAACACGCTAAAATTGGCACGTTTCTCTGCGGCCACGCATTGAATGGTATGAGATTATAACTGACGTTCACATTGTTACGTTCTCTTTGGTATTTTGACGTAAACTCTTTTGAAATAGTTGTATTTGTGTTTTATAAGTCATTGTTCATCAAACGAGTATTTTGTCTGATTTGTTCTCTTCGTTTTATTCTTTTATTGGCTCAATTCTAGGTTCACCATCGTCATTATTCAGATCGTCAGTTTCTAGTCTGTCATGGTATGCGATGCAGAGGAAATAGGGAAACATTGTGAGGTAAGTTCTAAGTATGGAAGGCCATAAGAGAAGAGAAAGACCAAAGAACCAATGAATGGACTGTGTAAAAACAATAATACGCTAGAAAGGGAGTGACTAATTGGGCAATATGTTGCTCCGAAACGAAATAAATTGGGATAATGGTATTAAATAGACTGACGATTACATAAGCAAGATTTCAAATAAAATTGCATATAAGACACTAAACAAGAAGTAGATCTAAGCAACTAATGAACACAAATAAAAAACAAAGCTGTTAAATCAAGTAAGAAAGACATAACAGTACAACACATTAGAGTTGTAATAAAGGCTAGAACTAACGGATCGCTTTCGTACGTGACGCTTTGAAACGATGCCACATTTACTGCAGTATTTAATACTCGCATAAAACTGTTCAACTATCTTGTAACGATAAATTACGAAGCTACATACAACAGATATTATGTTTCTGAGTATATTTGTGTAGGATTTATTCTCAACTAAAAAACTGGTCCTAGGACTGAGATAAGTATCCAAGCCAAGTAAATTAGGTACCTACATACCTACTTGGTAAGGTGTATAAAAATAATTATATTGCCGAGTATGTCTGTCTAGGTTTTTTTCTCAATTACTCAGAAAAGTGTTCTTTCGTTAGTTGCATTTAAATATTTCTATTCTCTGCTTCCTTATTTATAAGTACAGACATTGGACCAGGGCAAGATTCCACTTTACCGAGTAAATTACTAGGTAAGCTGGATACTTATATCTGTCCAGTGATTGTACGTTTATCTGTAAGTGCCTTATAATTTCTATTCATTCAGTAAACGTTTTGTAACTACTCTCATTATGCGTACAGCTAAGGAGTGGAATGCTCTGCCGGACTCCGTGTTTTCTGATAATTATATTCTGGAGGTCTTTAAGGATAGAGTGAATTTCAGGCAAGCGTGGTCCATTTTCGACCACATCATTGCTTACCATCAGATCAGATTGTGGTCAAAGGAGAGTCTATCGAGCCATAAAAAGATTTTTGAATCAGTTATGATTGCGTTAATGTCGATATAATAAGACTACAAGTTCAAAATTAAATAGCCATTTATTCCAGGCCTTGCTCTTTAAAACTCACGATAACTTATCAAATGTTTCTCAAGTTCTGACATAAATTATGTAACAACATGCAAATTCTCACGGATTGGGCGTTTGGTAGCAAATCAGATTGTCAACGGGAGGGATCTTCTGAACCAACATGGTTGGTGGTGGTTTTCATTCAGTTTTAATTTATGGGAGGGAGTTACCATTATTCAATGTTGAATTAAAATAAAAGTGTTCAGTGAGCCAACCAATTTATAGCCAACTAGATTTTGACAGCGGTTTCACCCACGTGAATAACTGAAATTATTTAAAGGGAACATACTACCAGGACGGATTGAGTATCCTAAATCCTAATTCAGGACGTGATCTACCCGTGAGACAAGTTTCATCTAAATAAAGGATTTAGATGAAACTTGTCTTTCTTTCAGACCTTGAACCAACTGGTTGAAAAATATTCAAAATTTAATAAACCACTGTACTTGGTCTTCGTAGATTATACGAAGGCTTTTAATAGTATCAAACATTCCGAAAAATTTAAATCTCTAAAAAACCAAGAATTAGAGCAGCAATCGTCGGTCATCCGTCCTGCGAGCAATGTGCCCTGCCCACTGCCACTTGAGTTTGGCAATTCTTCGGGCTATGTCGATAACTTTGGTTCTCTTGCCGATGTCTTCATTTCTGATTCGATCACGCAAGGAAACTCCAAGCATAGCTCTCTCCATTGCCCTTTGGGTGACTTTAAGCCTTCTGATGAGGCCCATTGTGAGCGACCACGTCTCTGTCCTATAAGTAATCACTGACAAGACACACTGATCCGTGTACATTAAAAAATGAAATCGATCGATTTATCGCCCCCGGAACTCCCTGCATACTAATTTTCATGAAAATTATTGGAACCGTTTCCAAAATTCTGATTATATAAATATACAAGAATTGCTCGTTTAAAGATATTAGATAAATATTATAAATACAGGCTGAGCCTTTCAAGTTGACGTGGATGGCCAAATCAGAAACTATGAGGATAAGCGAAAACACTCAAAGGAGTCACGAGGTCGACTTTGATTAAAACTAAAACAGGAATCGAACCCATTGGTTTTGAAAAAACACATACTGTATTTTTACACCATCCGGAAGTGTCGCTAATAAGGATCAAATTCTGAGAAGTAATGTCATACGGTCATCATCATCATCATATCAGCCGAAAGACGTCCACTGCTGGACATAGGCCTCCCCCAAGCGTCGCCACATTGACCGGTCTCGTGCGTCCCGCATCCAGCGGATCTCCGCAACTCATCAGTTCACCTGGTGGGAGACCTTCCAACGCAACGCCTTCCGGCTCGCGGTCGCCACTCCAGAACTTTTCTGCCCCATCGGCCATCCGTTCTGCGAGCAATGTCCACTGTCACTTTAGTTTGGCAATTCTTCGGGCTATGTCGGTAACCCTGGTTCTCTTGCGGATCTCTACATTTCTGATTCAATCACGCAAGGAAACTCCGAGCATGGCCCTCTCCATTGCCATTTGGGTGACTGTAAGCTTACTGATAAAAAATACATTTAATTAATTATACATACGAAATACCTAATTTCAGATTTTACAAAAATCTAATGTTGCAGTTTTAGATTTAATCAAAATCGGCCTCGTGACTCTTTTGAGTGTTTGTCTTTATTCCTCAGTTTCAGATTTGTCCATTCACGCCCACTTGAACAATTTACACTCTATAGCGTATAATACATGTATGTGCGTGAAAGAATATGTCCTTCTCAACGACCCAATTCTTTTTTTCAAACAATGCTCCAATCAAGAATTTCCATTTTTGTGATTACGTTTCAGAGTTTCAGCTCGGTTCTAAATAGATATCTTTTTCTTCAAATCTGCGCAGCTTCGTGAGAGTGTTTTTATTCTTCTTAGAGAGTTAAGGCTTTACAAACAGATAATTGTAGTCATGAGATTAGATTTCTAAGAATAGTAACAAAACATTACTTTTTGTCTGCAATCTCTATGGGGTTCGACAGAAGCGAGCCTATTGCAATCATCCGACCACAAATTGAAACTTCAGGCTACTTTTGAGAAATTCCAGCTGGAAAACCCGAATAACATTATGGCCGACGAACATAGACCCTCGTGCTCCACTCGAGGAGTGCCCTGCGTAGCCCTCTGAGTGGCAGGTCCTGGTTATCAGGATTGGGTGAGACCTATCTCTGCCAGCAGTAGTGAAGGCTATGCTGGCATACAGAGAAAACTAGAGGGAAATGGCCTCATTCTGTGAGACCGTGATGGTCTAGAAGGACGCCGCTGAGCGGGATCGTGGGAGGGCTGATCCCGCTCGGTGAAGAAGGAGGCAACCGTCTCGACGCCTAAAACACCGTAACCCCGTCTGCATCATAGGCAGGCGGGACTCCGGGGTCACGGATGGCCAGATTAGGATCACTCTGTCCGCCCAGCATGTGACTCCAGGTAAAACGGTGGCACAGTGCACAGCGGGGCTCAGGGGAGACGCCTCGCAGTCTCCCCAGGGCTGTGACCTAACAGGCGTTGCACAAAGGGGACTCCGGGTTGTTTTTTTAAGGGTAACGGGGCCTCCTCCATGTGTTGATGGTGGTCACTGGGATGGTCTTAGTGAGGTAAATTTCCCACACTGGGTTGTGGAGTCCATGTAAATTATTGGTACTGAGCTATATCTAAAGCTATGGATGTTACTTGTCCGAAATAAAGATTATTTTGTTTTTTTTTTATTTTAAATCCGGTTAGACTGAAGATGACCCTTTGAATTACTACTTTGCACGACTAGTTTGAAACAGCTGGGCAGATTGAAGCTGGCTTCCTATTCTTTCTGAACTTCGTACACTTCGTACTACACTATTCAAAATGTTACCTTCGTTGTGCAGTCGACTGTAGGTCTAAATAATCACTATCAAGTTTCTTTATAGTGTATTTATTGTCTTTTAAAACTTTAGGTATTCGGTATTCCTGTCTTTCTCAGAAAACTTCACAAGTTCTATCTAGGACAAGAAAATAAACGCAACGTTGTTTTCCATCCATCCACCGATACCGCTCGATCAGATAAAAACAAATCACACAGTTAAAATCGAAGGAGATCGCATCGTGACTTATTTGTTGAAGAAACTAGTCACCGACCAATCCTTCGGCTTCGGTTTCGGCCATCTTTGGCCAAAAATACCATTTTCGGCTTAACTTTCGTCTTCGGCCAAAATATGAAGAAGTTTTTGGACGAGGCCGAAAGGTGCCTAAATTGAATGAACTGTTATGAATGTGCGAGAGTGCGAAGAAAGGGCAATGGGTATAGGGATCGGGTCATACTCCTTTACGTCGGAAAGTCGCCATCGCCAGAAAATAGCCACTTTTATTGTGCGTACAGGCAAGGAGTGGAATTCCCTGCCGGAGTCTGTTATTTTCTAATAGCTATATTCGTACAACTTTAAGGTAAGGGTGAATAAGTGACTTCTAGGCCAGCATGCTTCACCGTCAGGTGAGCTAGTGATCAAACGTGAACCTATATATAATAATAAAAAAAGTTTCCAATCTTGAACTAAATGTCTTAGGATTGTTCAGCTTAGATCTCGGCCGAAGATTGTGGCGATAGCCTATAAATGGACTCCGATCAAAAATCAACCTTCGGTCGGACACTAGTGAAAACTGGCTTAAGTTACTCCTGTTAACTATACAAACTTGTTTAAAAGGGTCTCTCTTTTTAACCGACTTACCAAAAAGGAGGAGGTTCTATGTTCGACTTCTTGTATGTTTTTTTCATGCATTTTCCAGTGGCTAAGACTTCGCATCTCGTTCTGTAGGTCTTGGGTTCAAAACCAGGAAAGTACCAATGTGACTTTTTCCAATTCATAATATGTACTTTCTAAGTTTATCTTGGACATCGCAGGCAACGGTGAAGGAAAACATCGTGATGAAACCTGGACTTATATAGCTAATGTAAGTCTGAAATAGCCAAGTCAGAGACCTGTGGGGTTCCCAGAGGTGGCTTAACTAACTCTCGACACCAGAGATAGCCAAATCCTCACACGAAAAGAATAAGATGCATTTTTGACAGGTTGAATAACATTGCCTTTCGTAGAGCTACGAAGTAAATTTGCTTTTTGCTTTTGATCTTTATTAATGTCTAAGCTTTTCGCGAGACTGTGCCACAATGGCCTATTTCACAGGAACAGTGAATTTTTCAGGAAGAAAAATTAGAAGTAGATTATAGTTCAGAGTATAAATGTGGATTGCTATAAGAAAGAAATAAAGGATTTAAGGAATGTGTGATAGATGATCATTATGGTTAGAAAAGGAGTGAATTGTATACAAAAAGAAGACTTACAGAGAAGTAAGGTAGAAGATGATTATGTAACGCTGACTTCAAATAAATATAATAAGGGCAAGACAATTATTATTTACTTGCTGTGCCCGCGGCTTCGTTCCCGTTAACTGCGTACCCTATTTACCTACCTACCTACACTATTAGGTAAGTAGGGTAGGTAGGTACGTAATTAGGATGACCCTACCTAGATACAATTTTTTTTTCTAGTGTCATTGTCCGCGGAGAATCTTAACATCGCAATTGAGAAAATGACGTCAAATGCACAACGCCATCTATCGAATATGGAGTTCAAATGAACGAGTACCTAAATTGCATGTATTTACTTATGATATTTTACTTTTTGAACACTTTCAAATTCATCAAACTTATGACAGAGTGAACCGACTGCGATGAAACATAAACTAAGTAATATTTCGAGTTATGGACAATTTTATGTATACATTTGGTTTCGTACATCGTATGTGATGCGTGCACAAATAAACAGACGAAAATATCAAAAATGCTGGAAATGGGTTCTGTTAGTTATTCTTTAACACCCTGGCTATATATACAAAAACGAATTTTCTACAGATTTATCACAATATGTATTGATTATTAGGAAATTGAAGTTAATTTTCACTTTGTAGTGTTTTTATTTGGAAATATTTTGTCAGTGAAGGAATTGTCATAGTTGAGTCAATCTTAATTATTTCAATGACCTCCTATAAACTTACAATATAAACTAAATTACACTTAGACTAAATATCCAAACAGTTGTCAAGAGCGCGCGCTATGGAGGACTACTGTGGATGCTCTCTGCCCCACCAGAGACACAGGATCTTAAGTAAGTTTTCCTACCCATGTCGCCTTAAGATCTTAGCAAGTAAGTTTTCCAGTAAAATTTTATCTTATAACATAAAAAAGCAACAACCAAAAGCATGTCTATGAGCCATACAAAGATGTGATAGATGGCAGTGGATTGATCCTCATAAACGATTAGCGACATTAAATTAATTGGGGTCAATTGACAGAGGCGGCGAATAAGACAGTGCTGTCTTTTAGACGTGGTTCATATATACCCTGTTAGCAGAGTAGCAGGCTAGCTTTATATATTACATGTTAAATCTTGTATATAGTACACGCCTCTATACCTCGAAAGATTAGTTAGTAGTACACCAAATTTTGCCCACTTTAGTCCTTTGTAGTAGGAGATAAGCCTACGTCATCAACCGGGCTCAAAAATCCAGACTCCGCTCTGCTACAGAGAAAAAGATGGTTAAACCCAATAAAACTTGGTCCGACTGGTAATCAAGCCTAGGACCTTATGCTCAGTAACAACACTTGCAACTACTAGATCAACAAGATTGGGTAGTTACTTTGCTTACATTTCCACGACAGTGTTGTAAATATCGGAGCATTCGTTACATGTTGTGACTCTCGATCCATTTATTATCTCTATTCTACTTAAACTCAAGCCTTTTGTCCCATGGGGGTAGGCAGAAACTACAGAACGCCACCTGCTACGATCATTACATACTTCTTTAGCTTCGTTTGCAATCAGAAATTTAGAATGATTTTACATACCTACATGACTCTTTACTATTTTATTCTTTTTTGCATTGATGGTACACTTTTTTTTTTCTGGCCCAATACTACTCTCCACTATAATTTCATTTCAATAGAGATGGATTGCTTTTCAATTTTTATCACAGTAAACATAATTATTCGACTTTTATTGAAAAGAATATCTTTGTTCTCAAAGTCTTCCTTTTATAGCCGCACATCTCTTGGGGTTTAGGGGGATGAACGATTATTTGCCGGGAGCGAAACGTTTTCAAACCTTTCCGGTATTTTATATTTTTATAGTGTTTGGGAAGTTTCGACAGTCAATCAAATTGTTATATCTAAATTTAGTTAGGTTTTCTATAAAAGCGTGTTTTTTAGTTTTTTTAAACTTTTATTTATTTTTAAATTTTTAGTTCAATCGGCTTGGTTAGGAAAATGGGACAAACTATTTTAATTATTGTATTGTCATCGGTCCTTGATAAGTTTACAAAGTTACAAATTAATCCGACGTTTTGAAGGGGGTGAAAATCACGTTTAAAGATTCCGTTATATAGATGCATACATACCAAGCTAATAAAAGCGTGTTAAAATAGATTAATTCTACTCTAGCGTTTTTTGGAGAGCAGTGGTGGCCCAGTCGTAATGGCCCCAACTTACGTGTCGTAAGTCGTGGGTTCGCTACTACTTTGTAACTATTTCATCAGCACTACTCTAAAAACGGTGGAGGAAAACATCGTGAGGAAAACGGCATGTCCTAGAACCAAAAATTTAAAGACAAGTGACATCCACCAACCCGCACTGGGCGTGTTGTTTAAGGCCCATTCCCTCTAACAGAAAGGAGGCCTGTGTCTCAGTGGTGGGAACATGAAAAGGCTTGTGATGAGCTTTCTTTTTGCTATCAATAGGCTCGCGTTTGACTTTTATTATCACCTGATGGTAAACCATGATATGGTCGTCGTTGGAACACGCTTTTCTAGAAGTAACTTTTTCACTCTTGACTTACAAGACTTCCAGGTAAATTACAAGTTATCACAGCTAATTCACTGCACAAAGGCGGACTTATTTATTTTATACTTTATTGTACACTACATAATAATTACAGGACAAGCAACCAAGCCTTACTAGGTAAAGCTGGTGGGCTATGTCGAAAATATCTTTTATGTATTTGTAAAAGATATTATCGCATGACCATGTATAATTTAATCAAAGGACAAAGTTAAATTAAAATCATCATTCTCGTTCGTCTTTTGTCTTTCAAAGTGAACCCTAATCAGCCAAGCACTAAACGACCAGGTAAATGAAAGGTTACCCATAAAACGAAACTCTTTTAATAAATGATTGCCTCCCCCTCCGGGATTCCCACAGCACTTAGTCCAATAGGATCAATATCATATCGAACCCAAGTTATGTATGCTAACAACATCGATTTCTTCATAAAACCTAGGAGTACCTATTTAAGTCAAATTGAATAGGTTATTTCTAAACAAGTGTACTTTACCTTCGACCACATCAACGCTTAAAATCAGGTGAGATTGTGGCCAAGCGCGAGTCTATCATTATTAAAAAAAAATGTCAAGCCAATGTATAATTTTACAGTGACATAGGTGAAGGATTAACTAGTTTTTTTACCGCAGATTTGCTCCCGTAGCTTATCTCGAAGAAACCGTGCATTTTTAGGGTTCCGTACCTTAAAAGGTAAAAAAAGGAACCTTCATAAGATCACTCTCTTGTCCGTCTGTACGCCTGTTCATCTATCTGTCCGTGTGTCACGCCCGATTTTTTCAGGAACGGGTAGAACTATCAAGTTGAAATTCATACATGATACTGAGGTCTATACTTAGTCCCTATTAGGTGTTATAAAAATCAAGATATGGGGAAATTTTGATTTTCGCGAAAACTTGTAAGCACCAAAATTTACCTTAATTTTCAACTATTTTTATTTTTCGGAATTTTCCCTTTGCTTGTGCTGTAAGACCTTGCTTTTAACCAATTCTAGGTCAACCGGAAGTACCCTACAGGTTTAGGGTCGAAAACCTATATGGTAGTTCTCGTTGACCTAGAATCAAGAAATTTGGAAAAAGTAAAGTCTTACAGTACAAATAACGTCCAAAAAATCCAAAATCTAAAAAAATATGAAAATTAAAGGGTGTCCCATTTATAAACATATAGTTGACGCCACTCTGGGTACGGAACCCTTCGTGCACGAGTCAGTCAGACATGTTAAGTGTTTTGTATAAACCAACCTACTGTTAGTTATAAATATGACACTCAGTGAAAGTGTAACTATCTGGTGATTTATCATCATCATTGGTCACCAAATTGATAGTGGCATTTTCGTTATCGGATCAGTACTTCTAGAGATTATCTTTTACAAACCTATAAACATTCAATTTTACCTCTTTATTAAATTAATTAATTAAGACATACGTCTGAAATCGCTAACCCGCTATTATCAAGTCTTTTGATAAAAGCTCGCGCTTTCTCTATATGAGAAGAGACATCTGCCTTGCGCAGCAGGAGCAGTAACAGAATTGTATGGTAGGTAATTCGAAGAAAACTTTATAGTCAAATAAATCAAATATATTGGATTGCTTTCCAAATATTTTAAAGTTACAGAGAATTCTTACTTGAGTGGTATACTTTTTACACCCACACTTGTGATCCGGCTCGGAGGACCAATCCATAATGAATATTAAAAATGCGAAAATAACTCTGGCTGTCTGTTTGTTACTACGTTCTTACACCTAAGCTATTGAAACAATTTAGATATTTTTTTAGATTGTACCTTATAGAAAGTCCTAGGATACTTTTCATCCTGGAACTACGTTCCCTTAAAATTAATTCCGGCCTTCGACGAGTATCAGAAGGACACGTTTACGGCTTATGTTTTGTGAATATGTAAAATGAAGACGTACTGCCACATTGGTCTAATTATTGCTATGTTCACCAAGATGTTCTGGGTTCGATTCTCACACAAGCAAAGTGATAATGAGAGTCTGGACATGTGCGCTATTGATGAAAATAAATTGGCATAGGATTTAAACATAGTGAATAATCTTTACTAAGGCACCAAAACTGAGATTGCGAAAAAAACATAATTTCTTAATTGAGCAACACTCTGTTTATATACCTCTGTTTACAGCTTTGGGTCAAACAGGCGTGAGATTTTATTTGTTTTGACTATACTATACGTTTCGTGACCACTTTTGACTGATCATGTTGTCAGGACAGTGAGCGTAGTACAATTTATTGCATTCTGCGGTCCTTAACGGTCACTACTGAATATGGACCAACAATGGACCGATTACTACTACGATTAACGGGACATATTTCTACATTGTAAGCACGCTTTCACAGCATGACATAACCAAAATAATGAATTAGTTTGAATAAATATTGTTGTACCCTTATAATACGATCAAGTACATCTAATTTACATCTAATATTTAAGTACGAAAGTAATAACTCGTTCTGTCTATCTGAGTGTTTGTTAACCTTTCATGTCTTAGCGGCTGAATTAGAGTTTTAGATAATCTCATAGAATACTTTCCATGCCGATATTATTTTCCTTTGAAAAAACATTTTTTTTTAGAGTAAGTTTGGAGTTTCTTGTGCGTTCTTCTCCACAACAAGCTACTTGTCCGAATGCACGGTAGAATCAATTTTTGTTACTTGTAAATTTTAATCTTTAATTGTTTGACGTTCAAAAGTGCCGCTTATTGGACTAGTTGAATAAATATATTTGACTTTGATTTGGGATGTTAAAAGACTTTTAACGCTGGTGATTTCGCTGACTGAAAATGAAGTCTACACTAATTATTATAATATATTATACATATATTTAATGTTTAGTAAATTATTTATAATAACAATATGAAGTTTGTTGGTAATAGATAAACTACTTAACCGATTAGAAAGTACACCAGTAGAAAGCTACATTATTCCTGAGTGATGTAAACTATTTTTAATCCCAAAATCGGGTCCTATGGGGTGGTCCACGGGAGCAAAGCCACGGGGTAAAGCTAATAGTTTATGAAAAACTTTTTTTAAGATCACTCTCTAGAAATACTAATCAATTAAAGAATTTTATAAACAGCTGACTATCGCTAAACGCCATTTGCAACAATTTACCGAAAAAAAATACAGCTCCTGTGAGATAGACCACATAACCAAAACCGCAGTAAGAAGCTAGTTTCAAGTAAGATTATTTATTTCCTAAATAAAAACACACCACCACCATTTTTTACTTCCCTACCATCCAACCACTATTTATCAACCACCATTTTTTATTTCCCTAGATATTCTGTTTCTAGTCCCACAAAACCGCCTACTCATCTTAAAGAAATCTTAATATCTTATCTATAAAATCTTATCTCGTAAAACAAATCTTAAACAAGTCTTAGTGGCAGTAAACAGATGGAGTAACAAAATGGTGTAGAAGAGGACTTCAAAATTAAGTGTTGTAAATGCGAAAGGCTGAACAGTGATAGTTTACTAGCACAAAAATTGTTATGATACAAATATAATAAGTTTAGATGTTTGTGATTAAATAAAAAATATTAGCTTTTGTCCGTAAATTCGTTTGCAAAGTCCGTAAAAACTATTTTTTGCTGCCTTACTTGAGTAATTATTAGTTCACCATTGAACCATGATAAAAACTATCCAATGTCCTTGCCGGGGTCACAATTTATCTCCATATCAAATTTCCTCCAAATCGGTGCAGCGGTTTAAGCGTGAATTTTAACAAACAGACAGACAGAAAGAGTTACTTTTGCGTTTAAAATAATATTAGTATGGATATGGAAGTATGGATGGAACAAAGGTAACCATCGTCTGGATTATATATATAGGATACTTACTTTTTATCCCGCTAGTAAATTCATTCCGTGAGATTCTTGTAATATTAACGCGCACGAACTTGTCTAAATTTTAATTTTGAGCTTGAAAATCTGAAGTGCTAATTCTCAATTCGAAAACCGTGTCTTAAATAGATTTCTGATTCATGTGGGCACCTCCACAGGTAAGTTATCTAATATCTCTTCTGTTCTTATATAAGGACCTGTAAGGTAGCCATCTAATTAAACACTATACCTTTAAGAGCTACTTCGAGGTCTCCTTAAGAAAATACCCTTATCAATACCTCTATGTACTCTCTCAATATTCAAATACACCTAAATGACCATCGCGTGTTAGAAGTATTGGCCATTGTGTACACGGGACAGACCATGATGGCTGACCAAATCAATCAGTGTTGATATCATTTAAAATGGCGTTCAAGGCAATTTGAGTAATTTTGGATCAACTAGCATGAAATTACTGGCTTTGTATGCTGAAGCTATATTATTATTTGGTCATATATATGAACAAGTATAATGATATAGTATTTGTACTGTATTTTGATGTGGCTCGGCTGTGAAGGCCATTAAATAGAGATAATATTTTTTGTACATTTTCTGTAATCAAAAATTCTTTTGAAAGAGTTTTTGTTCCTGACCTATATTCTTATACTGCAGAAAATTGGCTTCCATTTACTTAATAAATGACCATTTTAACTTTCTCCCTTGTTTCACCCGGTGTCATCCCACAATAATCAAGAATTTTTTGGGGAAGAAAATCAGCCTATCCCTCAGCTTCACTGTAATTTTCTACCAGTAAAATAATTTCTATAATCGGATATTCGAATCTGAACTTCAAGAGATTACTTTTATAAACATAATATAAATAAACATTCCACTTTTTATTTTACTTTTTTATTGACGTTCCGTACCCAAAGGGTAAAAATGGAACACTATTACTAAGACTCCACGATCCGTCTGTTTGTCTGTCACCAGGCTGTATCTCATGAACCGGGCTAGCTAGACAGTTGAAATTTTCACAGATGATGTATTTATTATCTCTATTGCCGCTATAAGAACAAATACTAAAAACAGAATAAAATAAATATTTAAGTGGGGCTCTCATACAACAAACGTGGTTTTTGCCGTTTTTTGTGATAATGGTACGAAACCCTTCATGCGCGAGTCCGACTCGCACTTGGCCGGTTTTTATATGAGATAAGACTCTTACATATGATTATTGTATGCAATACGTCGCATTTTAATTATTTTCACTGTTATGTATATTAAAACAGAGTTCTATTGTAGTAAGTTCAGTAGTTTATATTGTTTACAATTATTACATTTTTTTTTTACCTGACGGAAATTATCCCAAAGGAACATATTCCCGGGATAAAAAGTATTATATGTGCTATAGACTGACTATAATCTATCACTGTGTTGAAATTTCATCCAGATCCGTTCAGTAGTTTTTGCGTGACACACTCACAAACTTGTGCCTTTATGTTGGTGTGTTAGTAAGATTTTTAAATAAATGGAAATAAAATCATTAAACTTGTAATTGTCTACAGATACATCACAAGTGATGATTCTTTTATGCACCCAGCTTGCACTGAATGAGAACCCTATTCTGCCTAATCTTTTGGCCATCATCAGCTGCATTAAGACGATCAATGACGAGCTAATCTTTTAACCACGACCAAAGTTATTGTCATAATAATTATGACGACACCAGAGGAAAACCACATTCAAAAAACGTTCATTTGTTTTTAGGTACCAATTAATACAAGTTACTAAGTAAACTGTATTTATTTCCTTAATTTCGTTTTGTATGCCTATTTTTAGCTGTGTGCGAGCTGTATGAAAGTAGGTATACAAACTGTACGTTTCGGGAGTCTGTGTTTCCCTATAGTTACAATCTGGGGGTCTTTAAGTCAAGAGTGAATAGGTTACTTCTAGGCAAGCGTACTTCAACGTCGACCACATCATCGCTTACCATCAGGTGGGTTAGTGATCAAACTCGAGCCTATCAATGATATAAAAACGTATAGTATTGAGTGGCAATCATGAAATAATAAGATTATTTTCAGTTACCGATCA
Organism: Orthosia gracilis; assembly: GCA_947562075.1. NCBI lineage: Eukaryota > Metazoa > Arthropoda > Insecta > Lepidoptera > Noctuidae > Orthosia > Orthosia gracilis. The sequence goes on along the minus strand of OX387275.1, from coordinate 18,812,522 downwards.
GTAGGAGTAATTTCCTAAAATATATCATGTTGTAATTATAGAATAATACTTAAGATTAGAGGAGAGCGTTTCATAGTTTTTATTATATGTATGTAAAATTAGGTAGAAAAAATAAAAAAAATAAAACTTATTTTTTTTATGTTAATTTGAGCTAGGTAGATGAGGACTATTAACTATTATTATTTACTTATTTAGATCTATTGTATTGTTCAAACTGAAAGTAATAAAGATTTTCATTATTTATTATTATTTACTGTTATGGCAAGTTATCAATATTGTTAACAAGGAAGAAAAAATATTTTAAAATGACTCATAATTTTGCATAGTTAAAATATTAATGACTGACGTCATTGTGACGTTTTTACTTTACCGTTTAGTGAAAACCCGTAAAGAATATTATATTTAATTTACATATTTTCACACTTTGTTTACATTTTAAAATAATTGAAACCAACTCTTTTTTTAACTACAAACACTTGCTATTGAACTGCTTATGAGTACACAATTGGCACATAATGCGAACTCGCGAACATAAAGTGAAAAGAAAATACGGCATGAAAAGGAAAAACGCGCGAAAATCGTCACAGAAGACGTCTGACCTCGAGCATAGCTGACGCGGCACTGAAGGAAAACTAAACACGTGGTTCCTCATTCAACAACACACAAACGACATTTAACCCTACAATCTCTTACCTAAAGTTCAATTTCAAAAACACCGTTCCCGAATTCAGCTGGAGAAAATTGAAGCATGAATAAAAACATGCATTCGACATCAAACCATATTTTAATATCAATAGAGTGAGTTATGACTTGGCAAGTGGCCCTTGAGTACTTTTCAAATATGGAAAAGTTGACTATTCGTGAAAATTCGTCACCGGTCGGAAGTTTTCGCTCGTTAGAGAAAGCTTGTTTGAATGCGGTTGATTTATCGAATGTGGAAAACTAAACAATTGTATTACGGTGCACTAAAGTTGATATTACAATAGCAAATTAAAAATTGGGTTTGATGGCGGTAAATATAAGTTGGTTATCTGATGCAAAATTATTTAGGTAATGATCTGAAAAATATTCATGAACGGTGGAATTTCTGTTTGGAAATCATGTTTACGAGTGAATTCGTTGCAAAATAATTTGGGATCGCCTATATTGGGCCCGATTGAGTTAAAAACGGTCTGCTGGTCAAAGGACCAGTCATACCAAAGTTATTTTACTCTATGGGCATGTGAGACTCAATTAAAGTTGTATTTAAAGAGGATAGAGTTGAATCAATCTTAGTAAACTATCAGAAAGAAGTAAAATTGATTATTTGTTAACCTTTTTTGTAAAGGAAGTATCGATTCCATTACAATTTTTTTTTCAGAGACCGAAAGCCAGAATATCGTTAAGCGTCTTGCACCCAATTTCTGAATTAAGAATTTGAAGTCGATTATTTGTCAAATATAAATTTGGGCCCCCATAATATGGCGTCCAAAATCCGCCATTTTACTATTTTCCAATTTTAATGTAGCCAGTGACACTCGCAGGATTAAGACGAATCGATTGACATAAGAATCAACAAAATCGGCCAACGCGTTTGGTCTCTAGAACGCCACATAGAAACATACATACATACATAGACTGATAAACACATTACCCTCCTTCGGCAGTCGGATAAATAAGAACCTGCCTGGGCTCGAACCCACGATCTAAAACTTGTAAGTCGCGGCCGATACCATTGGGCCACCACTGCTCTCTGGGTGGGTTTTAGTCATTAAAAAGTCTGACACGCCCTCCCGCTTCCCACAGAGCCGGAGAAGACATTGAATGATTTACAAATATAAAAAATATGTGTTTGGAATTAGGAACTTAGCGTTCCTAATTCCAAACACTCAATTTTGAAATTCGACTGCTTATTCCAAAATTACGCATGCCTGTGGTAGTAGGCAACAGGAGTGAAGCCTCGGCAAAAATCTAGTACTACCATTAGTATTTGGTAACTAAGAAGACAAGCTATCGTTATTACCATAAGAATCTTATCCCTTTACTTAACCGAAGTCGGTTAAAAACAAATAAAGAACAAAAAGCGATCACATTTCAATTGGCAGGTTTCCTCATGATTCATTGCAGTTGATGTATGGAGCTCAGTTGCCAAAGTTTAATAGTTATGGTCCGATTAAATACACCACAGTTGGCGCAAATATGTAAACATTGGCGTAAGTAATGCAAATTCTAATAGTATTACAAATCGATATATTAATAGTAAAAGAAATAGACCAATCTGGGTGTTTGAGACCTAGATTTGGTTGCTAGGTTTTATACATCACCAACAAATCATATCTGGTAGATTCCATACAACATCTGCTGAGACATTTGGGGTCAGCTTTCTGCCTAATCGGACGCAGCTGTGTCCCAGTATTTTAAAAACCGCGAGAAAAAGAGAGGTGTTATAAGTTTGACGTGTGTGTTTGTGTATATCTCTGTGGCATCATAGCTCCAACACGGATGAACCGATTTTGATTACGTTGTTTTGTTTGAAAGGTGACCTTATCGAAACTGTTCTTAGTTACAGGCGTTTTACTGTTTGAATTGGGGTTTTTTCGCAAGTTGTCGTGTCAGAATTACGTGTTCAATAGATTGTCGAACGAAGCGTGTCTACTACATACAATACTACTAGATAAATTATGTAGCATGAAATAAAAATGAGTAGGAGGTTTTTAAATTTTACTTGTACCTTATATATATATTTTTATTAGTAAAAGTTTTGATACCCCTTGGTTATTAAAACCGGTTGTTTGACTTTCAAGCTTCTTACTACCCGTCCGGATACTTGTATTATACGTACAGCAAAGGAGTGGAATTCCCTGCCGGGGTCTGTATTTCCTGACAGCTACAACCTGGGAGTCTTTAACTCAAGAGTAAATAGATTTCTTCAAGGCAAGCGTGTTTCACACATGTGTCGTGAGATAGTGGTCAAGCGCGAGGCTACGAATCATCATCATCTTCCTGCCCTTGTCCCAAATTACTCGTGGTCGACGCAACACGTTTTCTTCTTCCATACCGTCCTGGCAATCGTCACGCTATCACTGACCCCCTTATCTTTCGTATCACTTACACAGTCCATCCATCTTTTCTTAGGCCGTCCCCTCCCTCTCCATCCGTCCACATTTATATTCATAAATCTTTTAGGAACATGCGTTTGCACTAAGAATAATAAAAAACAAATGCTAGATGTGAGGATGGGGTTCCCTAATCACTCTGAAAAGGACCAAATAAAGCTCACTACCAACTTATAAACCCATCAGCCTTCAAAGCAAGAGTGAATACGCATCTCATTCACCGCTTTTATTGTAAAAAAAAAAGCTAAAACATAATAAAACTATACCATGAATATTTTTTCTTTCTTTTTTATTACCTGTTCGTCTGCCAAACAGCGTAATTTTACGTATTCATTATTCTTAATCTATTATATAAGTAACATGCTAACATTATATCAAGATTGTAGATGTCAGCATTAGACTTATGAACTATCTGCACCAATTTCATGTTTCCCAGTGTAAGTTCAAGTCTATCGTACACCAGCACAAGGCTACCGAATCTAATTCTAAACGATTCAAAGGTCGGCATACAAAATATCGCGGCACACAAATTCGCGCTAGTTTCACTCGAATGCGTCCAGGTGCCCGTTCAGAGTACCGCGTTATGATACACACGGTATGGAAGAATTGGCAACTTTTTTATACAACATTTTATGGAAATTGCACTACGTCTTTTTTCTACGTGTCGTCTCCGATTTATTTGTAGGTCGTGGATTCGAACCCAGGTAAGCGCTTTACTTTGTGTAATATCTTACATCACCACTACTCTAAAACTGTGAAAGAAAACATCTTGATGAAACTGGCACATGTCAGTTTCCTCAAGATGTTTCTGGGACATCCTAGAACCAAACATTCGAAGACATGTGACATCCACCAACCCACACTGGGCCCGCGTGGTGGATTAAGGCCCATTCCCTTTCTCACTGCAGCAGCAGCAGTGGGAACATTAAAAGGCTGACGATGAAATCTTTATACTGACCAAATGCCTACCAAAACACCAATATTCAGGGAAACCTAGAACCGTTAAATTTCAAAATCAGCTCGATGAATGTATTGTGTAAGAAGAAAAAGGGAGAAATGAAGAATATTTGTTGCGGGTGGGACCTGCTGCCACTGCCACTAAGCTAGTTCCAATATTGTGTATAGTCTTTTCAATTTGTGTCGTACTATAATAAGGAATTAAATAAAATACATCAACTGCAATATTTAGTATCCGGGAGCACGATTTTAGTGTTTAAGGAAGGTTGGGAGAGGGGGAGGGGGTGGCAGTATTAATAATTATTTTTGTTTTTTTTTCATAAATACTAATGAAATATTATAAAAAAAACAGTAAATAATTAAAAAAAACAACAATAAATAATTTAAAAACAACAAAATAAAACATAAAAAAAACCATTATTAGCACAAATAGCGGCAAAACTGGTTTTTTATGTAAGACCTCACTTTTTGCCAAATTTCGTGATTCTACGTTAACGGGAACTACCATATAGGTTTTGGGTCGAAATCTTATATATTAGTTCCCGTTGACTTTAGAATTATCAAAGAACAAGTAAAGGGAAAATACAGAAAAATAAAATAAATGAAAATAAGGTAAATTTTTTACTTACAAACTTTTCGCGAAAATCTAAATTTGCCCTATAATTTTATCGTGTTCATTCAGGACCTTAATTTTTATACACCTAATAGGGATTATATATGACCTCAGTATCTGGTATAAATTTCAACTTGCTAGGTCCACCCGTTTCTGAGAAAATCGGTGGAGACACACGAACAGACAGACGGACAAGAGAGTGATCTTATAAGAGTTCTTTTTTTGCCTTTTGAGGTACGGAACCCTAAAAATAAACATGTTAACGCGTAATAACGTTCCATTGCACGTAACTTTAAAAACAAATTAAAAAAACAACTACGCGTCTGGTAGGGTTAAGGGGGGTGTTATTTGAAAGACGAATCCTACCCCTATAAAAAAACAGCGTTTAATACCCCCAAAATCGTGCTTCCGGATATTAAAGCCAACCTGTATCAACTCCTAAGAGGCCACTTACTCTTCAAATCACTAAATGCATTTAGCGTTAAACGATTTTAAATCGTTGTTTCATTTCTGTCAACCGTTTGAAGATAAGAGTCAGACTTTACGTCAAACGATAACCAAAACGAACACAATTTACTACGGAGAAGTAAATCTCCTGGCCAAAATACTCACGAACAAGCTTGACTTTTAACCTATCCGTAAACTACAAAACAAAAATAGAAAGCATTCCAGTACACACGTAGCAATATTTTTACGACACAATAAAACAAAACATATCTTCATTCCGACGATACATCATACATAAGATATATCAGTCTTGAGACAGACGCTATAATGTTCTCTGACGAATTAATTTCAATCACATGTAAGTCGTAAACTATGTTTGTTTTCATAGAAGAGTTCCGGTACTGAATTATAGTACTGTATTTTTGTAAAGAAATGTAAATGTTACAGTAAAATGATGATGTAATAATTATGATGGTATGTTTGCTTCGTGTTAGGTGATGACGTTATGATAGATTACATAAATATTGAAATTCATCATGAATGAATCTATAATTAAATTTTAAAAAGACAGCGACGTCGCTTATTACATTACATCTATCTATCTATAAATTTGAAAGCGAAAGGTCACTCACTCACTCGTCACGAAATATCGATAACCACTTGACGTACAAAGATGAAATTTAGCGGGGAGTTTCCTCAAGTGATGTTAGTGAGCACTAAGAAAGATTTTTTGGAAATTCCATCCCTAAGGGGGTAACAGACGGGTGGAAAGTTTGTATGAAATTTCTACAGTTCGTAAATTGGACACGTGAAATTTTACATTTATACTCTTGGTTGATAAAAAGAATTCATGTATTTACTGGTTTTTGGAAATTTTACCCCTTAGGGGATAAAATAGGGGTTGAAACTTTATATGAAATTTCTTCGGTTTGAAAGGTAAAACACCAGAATTTGTAGGTTTACGCTCTTGGTTAGAAAAAAGCAATGAGATTTTTTTTCAGCTGTTCTACTCCTAAGGGAGTAAAAGGGAGTTGAAAGTTTTTGTGAAATTTCTACGCTAAAAGAATGCTCCTTTCCACTGTTCCACCTTTTCACCTCCTTAGGGGTAGAATTTTTAAACTCCAATAAATATATGCATTCTTTTTATCGACCAAGAGCGTAAATCTATATTTTCACGTGTCACACTTATAAGCGTAGAAATTTCACAAAAACTTTCAACTCCCTTTTACTCCCTTAGGAGTAGAACAGCTGAAAAAAAATCTGTTTTTGGCAATTCAACCTTTAAGGGGGTGAAACTATAAAGTCTTCTGTAGGATAAAATACGGATCACGCGAACAAAGTCGCGGGCAAATGCTAGTAACGAAGGGAACCAGTGGCCACCAACCACCAACCGGGCACAGTCGATACTCCCGGCTGCGACTGAAAAATTCTATATAAAACCCATGACACTGCCCGATCCGAGCATCGAACCCAGGACCTCAAAATAAGCAGTAGCATAAGCGGACCACGGACCAACGAGCCAGCAAAACGTAAAATCATCCTGAACTCATCATCAATGTAATGTTTAACCAGACAGCGACTTGCTTTACTACTCTAGAGGTGAAGTAGTAAAATAAAACTACTGAGATAGAACGTTGAGTTCAAATAAGAGTCCTGAAGAAAACATAGAAATAAGAAGTCTCATCATCATCATAATAACAACAGAAAAGCGTTGGACTGGACATAGACCTTCAAGTAGCGCCAAAAAGAAAAGTAACAACCAAATAAAAAAAGATTTTTTGCTGAGAATGACTTTCTGATAGTGTTAAAAACCAAGATTTGAAGAATAAAAATCTCTAACTTGGGTTTAAATTGAAAATATCCAAATAGCTTAAAATCAATTGACACTTCCTTTACACCTACCAAAGAGGTCCGAAATAAAAAACCGACGCAATAGAACTCTCTTGTTAATCTCGACAAGCCGGATGTTTTTAGATGGAAGCTGTCAAAACATTCATGTACCTACTATCTAATGTTAGAACTGTTATTATTAAGGTTATTATTAAATTGCTATTCATAAATCTATATGATATCCATAACCTTAGAAGTTATTGTTGGTCAAAAATAAAAGGAGGTCGGGAAGAAACTTGTGACACCGATTGACACGCGACGGGGGCGTTTCGTGTCTTTTGGCAATATTTTAGTATATTAGGCTAATCTGTATCTGACCTTGCTTTTGTATTACATCGCCGATTTGAGTGAAATCATCTACTTAATCAAATTAAATTGACTTATCATAACGCACAGCCTATTCCGCTGCGTGTAGAACATTTTTTTTTTAAAGTAGTTCCTTTAATAGTGAAAATGAACCTGGAGTATTCTGTTTTTGCAAAAATGATCGATAATTCATATTTTTGAGAAATTCAACAGGAGTTGAAAGTAGGTATGGAAGTCTGTCATTGAGAAATCCATTTGGGCACAGCGCGTGTCGGTAGTAAAATGTGGATGAAATGAATAATGTTGAATATGCCTCTCACTGAAATTAGTTCGAGTGGAGATGATTCTTCAGAATGACATCTAGTCCAAAGCTATTATGCAATTTTTTCTATAGTACTTACATTCATCTCTTGCTAATTTTGTTCAACAAATATAATGCTTTTCGCTAGTAATAAAATAATAAGCAGATAGGTACGTTTTCTTTTCTCTAATATCAGCATGAAAAACAAGTTTTCGTGTAAACAACAGCCGGGTTTCCTAATCCTGCCGACTTACGACCTAATGTAACTTTCATTCTTATATTGAATGGAATCGATCACGATATGTGTGTGTACAAAATAAAATACAGAAGGACCACAATATTGTATCGTAGAGAACCTACATACTTTTTAGCGGAAAATGCAAGTGAATGTAATCTATGTCACGTAAGACTGCTCGAATGGACCCATTTACCACTGATTATTTACTATGCTTTTCAGCCTCAGGACAGATGTATAAGAGACGACACCCAGTGGGAGCCTGGGGATGACTTCGCCATGGGAAGTCTTGGAAACCGTGTCGATATATGCAGAAGATTGGCCAGAGAGGGCAACCCACAGTGGAAGAGTAGGCTTTGAGGAAAACTTTTGCCCAGTAGTGGGCCAATTCATTATTGGTTGTAAATAATAGGCTTATCCTTCAAAACAAAGAATATCTAATGAAACAGCGTAAAGCTGTTTTATTGCTTAGTCTCTTCATAACTTTATCCTATCTCTACTATTAAATAGCTAACCTCACAGACTTGTAAATCTATTTACCGCTACTAGAAATAAGAATATCTACCTAAGCCTTGTTTCATGATTTACTAGCTGTGCCCGTGGCTTCGCCCCCGTCAACTGCCTACCTACCCTACCTATCTAACATTTTTTTCTAGGGTCATTCTTCCGCGGAGACTTACACCACTATTCAGAAAATGACGTCGAATACACAACGCCATCTATCGAATATGGAGTTCAACTGTCAGAGTCCGAGAGAATCTGAATCGCGTGTGTTGAGATATTTTACTTCTTGAACGCTTTAAATTCATATATCTTTTGGTAGCGTGAACCGATTGCGATGAAACAAAATTTTAGTAATACTTCAAGTTACGCACAATTTTTATGTATTAAAGTTATCTACATTGGTTTGGTACATTAACAGATAAACAGGAAAACAGAAAAAAAAAGATGGCAAAGGGTTGGTTATCCTTTAACACCCTGACTTTTTTTTCTATTATGTATTGTATGTATGTAGTATTGATGATTGATATTGATGACATCTACGATCTAGTCCTTCTGTCCTTACCTTCCATGCTGTAAGTGTAAGCATCTATTTTAGCCGAAGAAGGTCACTCTCAGTAAACAATACGCTAGCAGGTGTACGCGGCACGTTGTGTATTTAATTAATTATGTATTTTTATATATTTCCATTGAATAACGGATCCATTGCGAGATTGGGTGTGATGGGAGCTGACCTTGAGGTGTTGTAAATTGACTTTCGTAGTTGTGGAAAGACCATGATGGATAAGAATGTATTGCGTAAACAGATTTTATAAAATTAGAAACGAATTCTCTAATCTTTGATTAAAATCTGTTGATCTTCATCATCATCATCAGCCTTTTAATGTCCCCACTGCTGGGACACAGGCCTCCTCTCTGTTGGAGGGAATGGGCCGTAATCCACCACGCGGGCTCAGTGCGATTTGGTGGATGTCACACGGCTTCGAATATTTGCTTCTAGGACATGCCGGTTTCCTCACGATGTTTTCGTTCACCGTTTTGAGAGCAGTGTTGATGAAAAAAAATACACATAGTAAAACGCCTGCCTGGGTTCGAACCCACGACCTACAACTTGTAAGTCGCGGCCGTTACCATTGGGCCACCACTGCTTCTCTCTATCTGTTGATACTAACATTTTATTGATTAATCTCGATATGTATCATAATACAGCAAAGTTTTCTTTTAAACCCAAAGGTTGACTGGTCGTTAAAGCTTAACGAAACATAATTCATCATGCCAATTACCCTGAAGGGTTAAGCACTGGTGTGCTTTTATTTATATTCACACTAGCTTCTGCCCGCGTAAAAGTCGAAAATGATACCGAGGGAACATGTGCTATTCTAGACCGTAGTCTATCTCTGTGCCAATTTTCATCCAGATCCGTTCAGCCGTTCTGGTGTGAACAAGTAAAAACACTCAAACCCACACACTCAAAACCTTCGCCTATATAATATTATTGTGATGTGATGTGATTTTACAAGCTTAGTTAGCCCCATGACACAAATCCAGTCTTCGGGAATTATTCCGATCTGTCACTCTGCTTTATCCCCTCAGATCGAAAAAATTGTGTATTCACTCCTATCTGTCAGGAGCACTCCAAGAAATTCCTGGTCTCTACGTTCAAGGCACGGGAATGCATTTGGAATATGAGCAGGGATCAAATCCACTACCTGCTTGGGGCCTTCACAAGCCACTTTGGAACGAACAACATGATCATGAAGATGGGTCTAACCGCGACACCCATGTGTAGGTTATTCGGGGAACATACGGAACGCGTGGAGCACCTTCTGTGCACATGCGATGCACTGGCTAGTAAGCGAATGAGTCTCCTAGGGGTAGGATTTTTCAAGACCAGAAGACTATAGGCTCGTATCTCCTAATCTCGTTGTAAAACTCATGAAGAAGACTTTCAACGAGATTGAGTAGGAGTTAGTTATCTAAGGGACCACAAAAGATCCCAATGGGTCGAAGTGTCCGAGTTATTTCTCGGCCCTCCACAAGATACGATAAGATGGGGGACAAACAGGATTAAAAGTTTCATCTGTCCCCCTAAAACTGATAGGGGGACAGACAGAAGTGTATAAAGTTCTCACTGACCACTCGTTGCTAACAGGGGGACAGATCAAACCTTTTTTTCCAATCTGTCCTCCAAGGGATCAAGCAGGGTGACAAATCAAAATAATTCGTCTTCAGGCTGGTATTAAATAAAACAAAATACCCATGCGAAACCCAATAACACTTCTCCTGACCTGGGCACCAAACCTACCTTGCAGTAGTAGCAAAGCATGCTACCAATAATTAGTAATTCTAATTCTTTGAAATCAGAAAGTTGACTAATTTTGTACATAGTATTGATCACAGTGTTAACTTATAGTATCAGATAACACTATCGGTAATGTTTACTGATAAAACATGCTCAAACATTTGTGGATTAATGTCATATTGTAGGGGACTTTTTGTAAACAAAATATTTCACTTTAGAAATCAATAGGTATCTAATAAAATTGTGTTTTATAACGAAAAACACCTGTGGTTATTACTCGTTCCTTCTATTATAAATCTGTAAAAAAGTCATTTTTGTGCATCAAAATATTTCCAAAAAAAATTGCCAGGGTGTTAAAAGATAACCAACAGAACACATTGCCAGCATTTTTGTTTTTTTTTCTGTTTGTCTGTTTAGTTGTGCACGCGTAAAATGTATGAAACCAATGTAGATAAAGGCTCAATAGCCGTGGCTTGATCACCCCCGGTGAAGTGAAGACGAACCCGAAGAGGGACACTCGTCAGGGATTTTGCCTGATTAAGCCGACGACGTAGCGGCCATCAAGTGGTTTCGGTGCTGCATGGTAGCAGAGGCGACATGGCAACTGAGACGGGCCGCGATGTCGTATGGAGCGTTTCAGGTCTCATACAATTTCGCAGCTGAGAGTTGGAGTGCCGCTATTACGGTGCGGCACTCTCCCTACCTTCCGAGGCCTGGATGGGGTCGCCATCATCTTGTGGCGGACGCGGTGGGGCCGCAGGGGGTCCCTATCCATGGACCTGACCCGTCACAGGGAGGTCAAGGATGCCATACACGGGGTCATCTAACACCCATGTCCTGGTTTGGTCCCTAGGGCGCTCACGGCATACAATGCGTTCTGGTGCGCCGGTGATGGGGATTTACTCCAGAAGAGGGTCCGGTTACGGACAGCCGCGGTGGCTTCGCGGTAAGTGCTAACGCGGGCCACAGGAGGACACCAAAAAAGGATTCACAAAGCCAGCCACAAAATCATCCAAGTCAAATCATAATTATATATCATACATAGCCAGTTGAATGAAACGGCTTTTTATAGGTAAAGACCCAATAATAAATACGGGATGCACTAGTGAGACTATATAAGCAGGCACTATGATGTAAGTATTGAAGTAAACTACAAAATTTGGAAGGTAGTGCAAGCAAAAATAATAAAAAATTGTTAAAAGATATATACGTATAATTACAAAACTAAAACAATTAACATACAAACAAATAACACAAGCAGTGAAAAGATACATTATTGCAATAAATGGAAATAAACTCAAAATACAGAATAACTACATGGTGAATGATTTATAATTTACTTTTTAAGAGGCTGTTGACAGGCAAATTGTGAAGCGACCTCGCTACTGTTCTGTAAATTTGGGTCTTTTCAAATTGAAAAACTACCTAATTATTAAAACTTATTATTCACGCTGGAGTATTCAAGTCATTAATACATTAAAAAGAAACTACATTTACATAACATTATTCATAAACGTGAAACGTTCAATGTCGAATCCAACGTGAAAAATAAAACTTTTTTTTCTTATTAGTTTCTTCAAACAAAACAATTGGAAACGCTACTGTTATCTATTGTTACGCGAAACTATTCTTTGAAATAATATAAAGCGAGCGTTAGTACAGCTGGGCTAACTGCCTAAAGGCGCCCGCAGGGAGGTGTTTTGTAACGCCTGTCCTTGGGAGCCTATAGGAGCATTTCAAGGAAGAAATCCAGCACTAAGTGCTTAGGTAATGTTAAAAGGTTAGAGACAAAATTGGTCCTTAGAGCCGAAGTACCGTCCACGTGTATAATGTATCTACGTACTTCGACTCCTATTTCGGCAGTAGTAGGTACTTTCACTCTATAAAAATTGAAATTAATTAAGTAACTAAAAGCCACCTCTTAAATGTTGAGTTAAGACATGCCGTAGTACGTATTTTTTAACTTACTTGATCGCATATACGTAAACGCTCTCTTTTGTCAATTTGTATAAAAAAGAGGTCTTTGCTTAATGTCACCAGACGGCGTTTCAATACAAATCGACGTTTACATTAAGACTATCGAGCACGAGTAAAAACTCGAAATAAGTCCATTTAATTCGATTTATTAGATCTTCGACATATTTGAAACTTCAGTCTTCAGTCCGTAGGTACCAAAACATCAAAAATAAAGATAGGCCGTAATTAAATTAGGTAACAAAAAAGAAACTTTCCCTAGCCGCTAAAACACAGTAGACCTAAACCAAAGTTAGTAACTTTCTCACCACAAAACCTTAAACTTCACTAAATCCTTCCAACAACGCGTACAAAGGTATTTTCGTTCGGTTTACCCAAAAAAGTAACCTTTTTAACTTCAGTAAGTTAACTTTTCTCGTTTATATTTTCGGGTCCGATTTAAACTTTTCTAACAGCATTTTTAACACAATTTCTAGTGAAGTAAAAGTAGTTTTTCTTGTTGTTAAAGTAAGATTCATTCAGTCGTAGTCTGTTTAGATACGAAAGTTGCTAGAAGCATTCTCTGGTGTTTGGTTAATCTATTGTACATTAACTTTATATCATTCTCTCGCCCTTTTTACAAGCTTTTATTTAACTTGGAATGTATGTATGTAAGTGTGTTCGGGTCAAATCTTGCAACTGAATTTTAAAGCAGTTGTCCTCCACAGATTAAGTGGCAATTTTGCATACATGTTTAGTTTGAATAAAAATGCTTAGTAAGCTAAGTAAAATCATTCAAAATTCAATATGGTAAACGACCCAAGATGGTGGTCTAGTTATTTTTTGTGCACTGCCATGACATGGGTATCAAATGAAAGAGTTTGCTGAGAAGAATACGAAAAAAGCTTGTTTTTTTTAATGAATAATTTATTCCTAATTTATTTCGGGTCTCCACAACATGTCTTTATTATAGTCACGCCCTTTGTGGCCATATCGTTTTTTACACAGTCCATCCATCGTTTTTAGGTCTTCCACAATCTTGTGCTCTTACTTTAACCGATTTCCACACAATTCTTCGGTCACAGGTGCCACTTTCAAATTTCCTCACTCATTTGTTATTCTATGCATTCGCGCTTCAGTATTCTCATTTCAGCTGCATAGAATTGGCTTTCGTTCATCTCTTTTGTTTCCTAACAATCGAATTCAGATAAAAAAGTACTGGTTTTAATAAATCTTCCTATAAATTCCTTTCATTATACTTCGGCACTTTGCTAATAAAAAAATCGAGTTCAAGAGCTGTCAGTGTCATCACTGCTATGGAAACTGACACTGATAGATCTTGGCCCCGTTTAGATGTACTGATCGCGATCAGTTTCATTGATAAAATTCACCCTTATAATGGTATTTGTTAAAGGCATTCACTATTGTCACTATTTAATAAAAAAAACTTTTTACAAGAAAATACTACCGACTCCCAAATAAAAAAACTAGAAAGTGAAGTAGTTTTTTTGTAATAAGTTTTTTTTTCACTTTTTTGTTGTACCTGCCTTATAGGAAAGTTGTTTAGTAATTTACCTATAACGCCAGAACCCGAATATCATGAAACATGAACATAACCGGTGAAATGAAAAATCTGCGTAACCCTTTAGAGCGTCCTGGCGTGATGTTATGTTATGAAATGGTATAAACAATAAACAGACTTGCGATTGCAGCAAGCCCGAGAGATTTGCCGTTATTTATTGAAGAATTCAGTTGTATAGCTTCGAAATTTTTCATCAGATCTTCACCAAATTAAAATGTGACCAATTTCGGCAAATACTCTTTCAAACAAAAAATAATTTTCAAAATCGCTCCACAATTGACGGAAATATAAACTTTTAAACCCTTTATTTTGATACCCCACACAATGGGTCTGGAAGAAAAAAAAAATTGGGCCCCCATAATATGACGCCCAAAATCCACCATTTTAATGTAGCCAGTGACACTCGCAGGATGAAGACGAATCGATTGACGTAAGAATCATCAAAATCGGCCAACGCGTTTGGTCTCTAAAACGCCACATAGGAACAAACATTCATACATACATAGATTGATAAACACATTATCCTCCTTCGGCAGTCGGGTAAAAAAACATACATAATGTTGAACACAGAACCTCCTCCTTTTTGGTAAGTCGGTTAAAAAGCAATATAGACACTGAAGACATTGACGTTGACTACTTAATTGTCTACTTTCGAGTTCGACGTTGAGAAAAGTTTTCAATGATGGTGATCATTTTTGTAAAGCAAAGAAAGATCAAACAAACCAACAGACCATAAATAAAGGTTTAAACTAAAACTATACTTTAAACTCCATGCATACTGAATGTTGTAGAAAGCTTCAGAAGCCTCCAACTTCAGCCTGAATCTATAGTGATGAACAAAATGTATGCAACGAGGCTTACTGCCAATACTTCCCGAAACTTGACGAGCTGTAAATTGGTACAAAGCTGTCTTATGCTTTGCTAAGTTTTATTGAAAACTTAATTTTGCCCTTACGTATAAAATTGTTATCTTGACACGGAGGAGTCAAATGTAAGAAAAATACCAAACAAGATTATACGTTGAGGATGATGAGATTGCATGTTATCATCATACTGTTATTTAATACTTCTGGGACCCATTTTTTTAATGTGCAAAGAAGGATTAGCAAGTGGTCCTCACCATGCATTACCTACCTTACGAGGAACGACTCAAAGATCTTGATGTCATCACACTGGAATCACACACGCATCACATAGACAAAGCGGTAGGCTTATCAAGACTCACAATATACTTACAGTGTATATTATGATATGTCTAGCCTTCAAAACCTTTACACACTGTATGCTGTGGGGAAATTCGTCAAAGAAGAACCCTTTAAAGCAATTCCTGACTAACGAAGCTTTAACAGCATGAAATAGGCGCCGGAAAGTTTTTTGTTAGCACCTTAACTGAACTGTTTCAGGAACAGACTGGACAGTTTCGATATCTCCATCCTATGTAAAACACACGCATCAGCTAACTAACTGCTAGTCTGTCTTACCGATATTAATAATGTTAAAATAGTCTTCTTCTAGCTAGATGCGACAATACAAAGAAGTTGCTCGAGTTACCAAGAACGCCCGGAGAAGCTATTGGTCAGCTGAAAATCATTTCGATGGAGATCTCCCACTGTCTCTCAAAAGCGAGAAAGTTTTTTTTTGTAAGCTAATTGTTTTGTTTAATGCTCTATATCTACGAGAACGCACGTATTCAAACGACTTGAAAAAGGATGTGGTTCTCAATTCGACTGTATGTTTTTACGCGATTACGCCGCCAATTATAAACCGATTTTGATGATTCTTTTTTTATTTTAAATCTTGAACTTCTCATGTGGTCCCATTTTCGTGTGGTTCCATGTTTAGTGGTCAATTGGATCAAGATCTGACAAGTATTTTTTAAGTTATCTTTAATAGTGCATATTTTCATGGTAATAATGTAAGGTATCAAAACTAAAAATAGAAAATCAAAGAATTTTTTAACAAAAAAATAACTTTCCTTTCGGAAGTCAGCGTCTTTGGTACCTATTTTTTTTTCACTGAAGAGATCTACTTTTTAGAATGCACAACTTTCTCTATCTATCTGACTGAAGAACTCTTTGGCAACACAAAAGTCCCTGAAAATGTTTTTATTGAAACAAACGCTTTGAGTTCTAGTTTGATGAGTTAAGAGATACAAAAAAGGTATATTAATGTTATTTATTTTGTTTATTACCTGATTATTTGTATCCACAATGGGAGGCATATATAATTTTGTTGAAGTTGTTTACAGGATTCAGCGATTTCAGCAGTCCAACCAGAACAAAGCGATTCTGCTCGGTAGCAGAAATAGTTATAATAGCCTATACACTCATGTTTAAATCTTCGAAAATACTCAGCAACAGGTTACCATAGGATTCCTATATTTAAACCGTCGGTAACCTTGAACTACGGATGCTGAGAACCACAGCTTCCGTCTCTGCTACAATATTATGCTGTTTATGCAATAATTAACTGCTGGTTAAAATGGTTTCCTGGGTGGTTTGCGGTTACTGAACGGGAGTTTTATGGGATGTATGTGTAGGTAATTTATTATTGTAATAATATTATACTTAGGAAATAATTTGTGTTCGAGATTGTTTCTTGGAGTAAAATTGATTAGGGAAGCCAAACAACTCGAATTTGTTAATCGATTCGTTAAAATCAGTAGAATCCGGTAAATAGGTAAATGTTTTTTTTTAAGTAATTACTAAAACGAATGAAAAGAAAGTGCGTTGCGTTTGTTTTCGCAATCAATTATTGTAAAACGTTTTTATTGTAGGTATAAGCGTAATATATTCAAGGCTTAGTCATGGTACAAACCCCCGATTTCTGAATAAAGAATTTAAAGTTACTACTCCACTTCAGTACTCTACTTCAGCCTGAAAATCTGAAAACTTTGGTATTAAAAAACAAACATGAAGTCAAATAAAGAATCTCCTCCTTTTTTGAAGTCGGTTAAAATAGAATTTTACACGTTCTTAACTCTAAATACTCAATTCAGAAATCAGCCCAAAGGCATCCCATACAATGTATCTTTCCACTTACCTAAAATACGCAAGTTGTGCCTAAATTCCGAAAAAACATACATAGTTATATCATCCAAATATATAAACCACTTTTCTGAAGTTAATTTTATTATATATATATATATATATATATATAAATCTAATTTTAGTTTTTATAGTCCTAAAAATATATAGTAAGTATACAATAAATAAAACTGCATTCAGCTAACCATAACGTTTAGGGTTTGTTCGATAGAAAGCCATCAACCATTTTAGGTACCATAAAATTTCGAAGAATCTGCATAATTTTTACAGCCCCTTGACACATCAATAAATTCGCGTTGGAATGGCAAAAGAATTTCTAAATCTATGAAATAAAACAGTAAATTCGTAAAACGTTCTTCTTCTATACTTAAAACGTCTTCTTCGAAATAATTTGAATCCATCGCCACCAATTCAAGTATACCTATATTTTAAGTTTTTTTAAGTGACCATTATTATATTAAAAAATGTCTTAAAATGTACGGGTTGCAATGGAATTTTAAGTTTGTCCTGAATAGCATAGAGTTTGTTGTTCCAAAATTTGATAATAATCTCGAATTTCTTAATTAAAAAGATCTTCACCTATTGTGTTCAATAAGGCACGCGTAGAAATACACGTGAACGATATAAAACGAGAAGTTGATGAGAGTGAACAATGTATCTTTCCACTCACTTGTTGTGTAGCCGAAGTCATCTTCTTCTTCTGGATCTGCCTCCTTCTCTTCTTTGGTGCGTTTCACTGCTCCGGCTGACGCACGATCGATCTAGAGAAGATAGAAAAGATCTATGAGATTTTGCAACCTTAGAAACATTCCTGATGGCTGAATGCGATTCGATTAATATTATACCAATGATTGCGATTTTAACACGCTTTTATTAGCTTGGTATGTATGTATCTATGTAACGGAATCTTTGAACGTGAGTTTCACCCCCTTCAAAACGTCGGATTAATTTGAAACTTGGCACACTTATCAAGGACCGATGACAATGAAATAATTTAAATAGTTTGTCCCCTTCTCTTTACCAGGATCTTCAAGATTAGCGATTGGACTAAAAAATAAATGATAAATAAAAAATACTTAAAAAAAAACTAAAAAACACGCTTTTATAGAAAACCAAACTAAAAAGTAGAAAATAATTTTCAATTAATTTAAATTAAGAATAGTGTAATAAAAATATATATTAAAAATAAAAGTGGGCAGCTTTTTAAGATGTTTTCAAAATTACTCTACTTTTACCAATATCTGTCAATAAAATGTAACAACACCCCACGCTTTTTATAATATTCTTAATTAAAACTTATTGTAAAATTATTATTAATTTCTCTCAAAATTACCTCATGATATTGAGATGGTAATCAAGTTTAAGATACAATGGCTTGAATATAACCCCTTACTTTAGAAATACTTTTTTCCGTTATAAAAGTATGACATGGGCCTTCTCAGTATTTGCTACAACGACTTGGAAATAACCTATAACTGATTTTATCCCAGAACGAAGTACCTATAGAAATATATCACAAAGCCTTTTTATAAGTCAGCGTCATTTGATTTTAAGGCTATATAATTTAAAAACTAATATTACCATAGTATCTTTATATTCTCTTAGACCGAGACTGATAAAAGTTCCTCAGGACGTACTTTGGCTCAGATATATCCCCGTCTCTTATTTCCTGTAGTTTGACACTGCTGTGCTATATTTTCAGATATAATGCAGCTAAAGCACTTGCTTAGTAATTTAAGTGAGCCTTACTAACCTCAACTCCTTTATCAGAATAAGTCCTGCCTTGCAGGTCCCTGTCATCTTCTTCATCACTGCTATCAGAATCGTCGGAGTACACAGGTTTAGCGGTCTCATCTGTAGGTGTGGAGTCTACCGGCTTCTCAGGGTCACCCTCTGCTTCCTTCTCTTCATCTGCTTCTGATGTTACTGTTATCTGCAGAGAATAATATAGAATAAGGCAAAGAAATGCAGCTTTGCATTTGCGTTTTCAATAAGTAGGCTTGAACGCTATATTTTCTACATACATTGCTAAATTATGTCCCTTTTTGTGCGCGAGTCCGACTCGCACTTGGCCGGTTTTTATCTTTAAAACAAATGATATATTAGCTCATTGGTGATTTTATGGTAAACCATAAGTGTGGAAGGAGGAAACGCAGGCTTGTGAAAGGTGGGCAAATCATGAGCGGTGAAAGAGCAGCATTTTAGTAGGTACTCGAATATATTAAATAATTGTAACAAGTAAAATTTTAGAATTTAAGAAACTGCCGACACATTTTTATTTCATGCTACATAATTTATCTAATACATAGTAGATACGCTTCGATCGGAAATCTATTGAACACGTAAGTACGACACGATATCTTGCGAAAACACCCCGATTCAAACAGTAAAACACCCATAACTTTTGAAAGGCCGAACCGATTTTATTCAAACATAGCTAAGAACACTTTCGACAAAATCACCTTCCAAACAAAAAAAACAAATCGGTTCAAATGTTTAGGAGCTATGATGCCACAGCCAGACACACAGATACACAGCAACACACATCAAACTTAATATACCCCTCTTTTTCCGTCGGGGGTTAAAATCAAAACGACGCTTTATTTAAAACCATAAAGAGGTATCAAAGTTAAAATCCTAATCAAAGTTTTTTTCCCATTAACCCCTTTTTTACGTGGATAACTGCTCATGCATACTGCACTACCATGGGGAGATAGTGAAGTTATGTGGGACTCCACAACCCAGTAATAGAGTAACACGATACCCCTTAGCAAGACTGGTGTCAGATCTCATGCTTCTAATTACCGAGCTTTCCGAGGCACGAAAAAAAATTGCTATGTAAAGATGGTCATCCATCCACAGACCGACCCTGGCAAGCGTTGATTGACCTTGAAGAACGATCCGTGCGGTTGTTATTACTTAGCAACGAGCTCGTCATAAATAACATAGATAACAAGATCAGAAGAGGTATCTTTTTTTATATTAATCGGCTTGCGTGTGACCACTATCTCATCTAATGGAAAACTGGATGATGTGGTCGACAGTGAAGCACGCTTGCGAACCCAGAAGTAACCCATTCACTCTTGACTTAAAGAGACCCTAGCTAGGGTAGCTATCAGGAAACATAAACCCCGGCAGGGAGTTCCACTCCTTAGCTATATGCACAAAATGTTGTTACCTTGATCTCATGCTGCGGTGTCTTATTGTCCTTTTGCGGCGGCGGTGCGGGGGACTTCCTTGGGGAAGCTGGTGGCGTGGACGCTTCCACGTCCGAAGAGTCTGTGTTCTGTAAGGATTATCCTGGTTATATCATCTACTAGCTTCTGTCCACGGCTTTGCCTGCCTCAAAAGTATATTATAATCCCTAGGGAACGTTAATTTGTGATAAAAAAACTTTTTTACAAAAAAATACTACCGACTTCCGAATAAGAAAACTATAAAGTGAAAAATAACTAAAGACATCGACTTCCAAAAATAAAGTTATTTTTCACTTTGTAGTTTTCTTATTTGGAAGTCGGTAGTATTTTTTTGTAAAAAAGTAATTTATTTTTCACTTTTTAGCTGTACCTAATAGGCAAGTTTTTTAGTAAGTTACCTTAACGCCAGAATAGATAACCCGAATATCATGAAACTTGAACATAAACGGTGAAACGAGAGATCTGCGTACTCCTTAGGGGAGTACTGGCGTTATGTTATGTTATGAAATGGTATTATCAATAACCAGACATGCGATTGTAGCAATCCCGAGAGATTTGTCGGTGAAAAAGTAGCCTATATGCTAGTAAAAACAATATAGTCTTGTTTTTTATTTATTTGACTATAAGCTCGCGTTTGACCAATATCTCGCCTGATGATAAGCGATTATGTAGTAGACGGTGAAGCACGCTTGCCTAGAAGTAACCTATTCACTCTTAACTTAAAGACACCTAGGTTGTAGCTATCAGGAAACAAAGACTCCGGCAGGGAATTTCACTCCTTAGCTGTGCACACAATGAAAGTATTGGCAAAAAGCTTTGTATTTATGGGTGGGATGTCCACCATGTACCGGTGGCGCATTGCCGCACGTCTTGTAGTCCCAAGATGGAAAAGACTAGGTGAAATCAAATTCTGCAGTTCCATCGCACACTCTCATCTAAGTGAAAAATAATAAAAGATTTTTTACAAAAAAATACTACCGACTTCCAACTAAAAACACCTCAAAGTAAAAAATAACTTTCTTTTTCGGTACCAATTTTCTTTTGTTATGGATACCGACTTCGAAAAAGAAAGATATTTTTCACTTTGTAGTGTTTTTTGTTGGAAGTCAGTAGAATTTTTTGTAAAAAATCTTTTATTATTTTTTACTTTTTAGTTGTACCTATTAAGCAACTTGCCTTTAGTAAGGTACTTATAATGCCAGAATAGATTACCGGAATATCATGAAACTTGAACATAACCGGTGAAATTAGCCTCTTGGCCCGTTTGTCAATCGACTAAAGTGCATCAAGTTGATATTTGGCAGATCCGTCCCAGAGGTGAGAGCAGTACTCAATGCATGACCGAACTTGCGCTTTATACAAGTTCAGCAGCGGTTCAGGCGTGCCTCCTGATGGCCTCCCTCCAGACGTTAATGGCATACGCTAGAAGATGCCCAGTTGACCGATTTCGGCGGTCACTGAGAATGTCGTAGTCTTCTAGGTATGCCAGGAACTTATTGTTCAGCACACGTTCCATACTCTTACAGAGGATGAACGATACCGAGATGGGTCTGTAGTTTGCCGGGTCAGCTCGACTACCCTTCTTGGATACGGGCTGTATTTTAGCTTGCTTCCAAGCCTTTCCAGTCTCTATCGAAAGGCGATTTAGACGTGTCAGGATCGGAGGCAATTCAGGCGCACAAGTTTTTAGTACAATTGCTGTTATCCCGTCGGGGCCAAAGTCATCCAGATCCGTTCAGCCGTTCTGGCGTGATTGAGTAACAAACATCAATTTATCCGTCTATCCATCCAAGCAAATCTTTCGTATTTATTATATTAGTAGGATATCTACACTAATATTATTAATTTAAATTGTTTTTTATTCATTAGGAAAGCTGTAGAAGTATTAATCCAATTACAAAACTAATTCCACTAGTAAAAAACTAGCGCTGAGTGCCGTATAATACTAGGTACTTTTTATCCCGGAAATTTCCTGACTAGGCCACGGGACCTCCTGCCTTAGAGAACCTTGTCTTTTGAATCAGTAAGAAATAGAGGAAAAAGGCCGTTTGCCTGCAAAGAAATCATTCGCATTTATTTAGTTGGCTTCATTTGTGGCTTATTGAATTACCTGCGAAAGCCTATTATAACATTACTGCGCAAAAATATCGTCATTGAACAGATGGCACCGAGGCCACTACCTGGTTGACTCTTAGTATTTATATGCGTCATTTGACTGCTTGATGATTATCATAATCTGCCTAGACTCTTCCAAAACATGTTCCTATGGTGTGGTCGGCTATGACTCTAGCATGATATATGCAGGTGAATACCAGTATTGTACACGGACTAACTACCGACTATCTGACTTATACAAAATATCTATATATATATAACAAAGTCATGTTAGTTACGCCACTTATAACTTGAGAACAGCTGGACCAATTTTCATGAGTTTTGTGTTTTTGGATTTATCTTCGTCCGGAATAAAACGTAAGTGATAAAACGTCGAAAAAATTAATGATGAAAAATTACATTTTGCGAACACAGCGCCATCTCTGATACATGATAGAAACAAAGCACACACAAAAATGAAAATGGCGTTGTATGCTGGTTCCGATATTGCCAGTAGCTGGCGTTGTTGATTTTTATGAAATTCATCCTATAATTCTTATATATGAAACACAAAAAAAAATCTACCTATGTTCGTTATACACTTTGAAACCATCAAACCGATATGCCCCGAACTGGTTTCATTAGAAAGGCAATACGAAGATGGCTTAAGACCAAAAAATATATATTGGTATGTAGGTAGGGTAGGTAGGTATGTACAGTAGGGTAGGGTAGGGCAGGTGGTTGCCATTTTACTCAAGATAGTTCTCGCGTACAATTAAGTGATCTGATATAAATCAATAGTATTCAACACATGTCACGAGCTCCCGCCAATAACAACCATTGTGTCACCTGTGTAAACCATTCCATTATTAAACGACATTTAAAAATACTATAATACTGACTGCGTGCAAATTTTTTGGGCATCTTTGAAATAATTTATATAGCAAAACAACGTTTGTCGGGTCATCTAATATTATATACAAGCCAGTTATTGGGTACCAAAATCATTACCTTCCTGCCCTTATCCCATCTTACTTGGGGTTGGCGTAAAACGTTTTCTTATCCCATGTTACTTTGTGTCGGCGTAAAACGTTTTCTTATCCCATGTTACTTGCGGTTGGCGTAAAACGTTTGCCAGATTAACGTTTGCCGGCAAAACTGGTTGCCAGACTTTTGGACTTCTTTAATTGCTTGCTGATAACACTTCCTAAATAAATCATATTGAATTTATTCCAGAATCTATTTTCTTCTTCGTCATATCGATAATTCCTAATTTATTTTTATTTGACCAAAATTCATACACGTCGACAGCGTTGAGATCCCTTTTTAACCGAATTTCCAAAAAAAAAAAATGTTTTAGTTTGAAAGAGTATGTTCCCGAATTGGTACCATGAAGAACTTTGGAGATATACAATAGAACTCTTCAATAAACAACGGGAAATCTCTCGGGATTGCTCCTATCGCAAGTACGTTTACTGTAAAGTCTTACGCCATTTTATAACATAACATCACCGGTACGCTTTAAAAAGGTACGCAGACGTGTACTTTGCACCGGTTATGTTCAAGTTTTACTTTATTTGGGTAATCTATTCAGGCATAACTTTGGGCATTATAGGTACCTTACTTTAAAAAGTGAAAAATAAAAACTTTTTTACATAAACATACAACCGACTTACAAATAAAAACAATAAAAAGTGAAAAATAACTTCAATTTTAGAATTTGGTGACAAAACACGAAGAAACAAAAACTGGAACACCGACTGCCGAAATTGAATTAATTTCGCTGTCGGTTAATAATGTAACATAATCTATCTCTTCTATGCTGTGTGTTCTTTGCTTATTTTACTTACCCATGCAAGTAGACTCTGCACTGTAAGGGTGACGGTATCGCCAGCTGCCTTGATGAGCTGTACCGCTCGCTCGTGCTGGGCTGATCTCACGCATACTCCATCCACCTCGAGGATACGGTCGCCTGTCTGTGAGAAATGGTAAGGGTAAGATGGTAACTCATTGTTGTTATTCAGGTAGGTACACAAATAGAAAAAAAATAAAAAAAAACAAAATTTGAAAATGGCTCTATTTTTTTAGTGATAACATAAGTTACAGTCAAAATTGAGCAATAAAACTCTCTTTTCTGAAGAGTGTTTTTATAGATAACCAATTATCCAAGTGGAAGTCTAAAAATATTAACATTACTGTTCGTCACACTGCGAACGGTATTTTCAAGGAAGCTTTTGGCCTTGTTACATTGCACCGCGGGGCACGATCCAGCGATTAATCATATTATACCTCGGTAGTCCGCTATGTTATGAAACTTGCACGCAGATGGAAACGGGGCCTTTTGGTAATTAACACTCGGACATGTCTCATTCATCTCATAATTCATTTATTTTGCATCCATCGTTGTTACCTTCTTGAGCAGATATGTCTTAAGTCACTCCTACTTCAATAACTATTATGTAAAGTAGTTTCCTTCTGAATGGTTCTTACTTGTAACTCCCCACAGTTTCCCGCAGGACTGCCAGGTACCACATTCTTGATGAAGATGCCGAATATCGCCTTCTCCTCACCTTCGTCACCGTCGCGGTTGGAGATTATGTCAACCTGAGAAGTAAAAGCCAAGTAAAAGCAATTATCTTGGTATAATTATGAAATAGCAAACCGATTTGTTTATCCTTACGTATTGCTCGTATGCCTAGCTACTGCAATGTCTCCCTCTTAACCTCCGGGAAAAGATGTCGCTCTTCTTTCTACTTAATACTTTCTCTGCTAATGTATGTTGGTTTCGTTTTCTTGACTTGATCTACTTTGGTATTCCCTAGCAATGAATGAGACCCATTCACTGTGCTTTCTTCCTCATAATCATCATCATCATCATCATCAGCCTATTAATATGTTCCCACTGCTGGGACACAGGCTTCCTCTCTGTGAGGGATAATTTTGAGTTTATTTCCCTTTTTACTGGCTAATAGTTGAGTTTTGCTGTTGTACCCACCTTGCCACCAACGATGCTGACTCCTAGCGGAGCCCCAGGGCTGCGCTTGAGTGTGACCTGCCGTGGTGAGCCCCACCGCTGCGCCGCTAACGCGTCCGCACGCCGCTCCGATGATACCGTTACCGTCATCGTCGGTGGGGCGTAGCTGTTGGAAAGAAAGTGTTGCAATAATTTGTTTAAGGCATTCACTAAAGCTACTGAATGTCATTTAAGTTTTCTGAAGGTCGACTGCGAAGCAAAGTGGCTTCGGTGTCAGTAACGCTGCGTCAGTGTCTCTACGTTAATGACGCTGGAGTCACTTTAATCGGAAATTCACCTTTAATAATCAGCACTAATTAGATACCAATATACAGAAAGTCCCAGACGTAAACATCTAGACCAAAAAAGAAATACTTTCGAAAACGTCGCTTCTACACTCTGACTTGTATATGAGTCATTCCAACGCTCGATGCATCTTTATATTAACGCAAAACTGTCATCTCTTAAACCTGTTCTAAAATGTGGAAACCATCAAATATCTTATTTCCTCGATGAGCTGATTCAAAATTCATGGAAGGACAGCGGGGATCATCAATATTCACAGTTCACTCATACATTCTAGGTATTGTGCATTGTGGAGTAGAATTCACTGCCGGACTCCGTGTTTCCTGATTGCTATAACCTGAGGCTCTAGACAAGTGACATTCTATCACTGAAGCGTGATAGAATGTCACTTGGCGATTGGAAAAATGACAAAAATGTATCGAAATGCCACTTGATCATTTCCTTACATTTTTACATTTCGACCATCGCCGTCACTTATATCGAACTCGAGCCTCGGCAATCTTTAAGTCAAGAGTAAATAGGTTACTTCTAGGCAAGCGTGCGTCACCGTCGACCACATCATCACTTACCATTAGGGGAGATAGTGGTCAAACACAAGCTTAACTTCACAGTGTCATCAATAAAAATAAAATAAACGCAGTATAATAAATATAGAAGCATATCGACCTCTACGCGGAATCTTGTAAATAGACGACGTAGCGGATAACTCCTTAAATTGGATAAGTGTGATATGTGACAATTGAGAAGTACACGCTACAGCGACACCATGCGGCGTGATACGAGGAATTGTTGTGTGAATATCTGACGGATAATATTTGCACCTTATTTGATAGAATTATTCAAAAAGAACATGCCTGTATCTCGGAAGAGTTAAAGGTGGTATCAGTCACTTTCAATAGCCTATTACAGAAAACCAGACGCTAAAATGAATTACCCTAGGGGCAAAACAAACTAACAATGACCATCCTTTTTTTTCTTGCTTGGCAAATGCTCATACATACTACGCTACCACGGGGAGATAGTGCAGTTATGTGGGACTTCAACCCACTAAAGCTCCACGGTGTCCTCCTGTGCCGCTTATGGCGGGAACATGGGCACAAGTAAACATTCATCCGCGAACCCGCCGCGCCTGTCCGTCACCGGACCCTCCTCTGGGGAGTAACCCCATCATCGGCGCAACAGAACACATTGCACGCCGTGACCACCCCATTGACCAAACTAGCACCCATCCTAGGGTAGAAACCAGGACCCGGTACTCAGTAATCTTGATTTCAACTACTATGATAATGATCGATCAATCAATGTAATCTATGATTAAATTGGAACTAAATGAACTAACAGTAAATGGTATAGTGCCATTGTATATTATTTGACGATCTAGTTAGAACCTAACAAACATATAGCTTTGCATTCTGGTCCTTCGACCCGAATAGGGGCGTGATCGTGTAAACTGTTCCAATTTGTCGAACAAAACGTTCGATCAACATAGAATTTGCTGAATCATTTCTGTAGTCGTTTTGGAAATTGAACTAGGCAATACACAAAAGACTGGGTTTCTGTTCCAATCAAGTAAACTGTAGAAAGATTTCAAAAGAAAGCCGTAGAAGGTAATGTATTAGAGAATCAATTGTCAGGCGTAAGCCGAAAAGTGGATTGTATCAAAAGACGAATTATTTCAGTACGTACATACGAATACTTATTCTAGGTGTTAATTAAGTTTTGTTCAATGCCTAAGGCTTAGACTTGAAGGATAATCATGATTAAGGTAGGGAAACGGTGAAGAAAAAATATATCGTGAGGAAAATGGCACGTCCTAGAGCCAAGAATTTGAAGACATGTTTGCTTTATAGCCCATTCCCTCTCTCAATGAGAGGAGGCCTGTGTCCCAGCGATAGAAACATTAATAGACTAATGATGATACTGAAGGATAAAAGAAAATGTCAGTTTGCTTGAGGCGATAGTATCTGGCAGAACTGATCCGATTACAAAAAATAATTTAATAATACAAAGCTACACTATCGATGAGAACCATAGGCTACTTTTTATTCTAGATAAATACACGTTTCTTATGGAAAAGGCCACGAGAGCGAAATCGCAGAAAGAATTAATGTTAGTATTATTTCAACTCGGAAACTCCAAAAAGATGATAGGTTTTTAAATCAATGAATATTATGAAGGACACAATAATTTAATGAAAGATCAACAAAATTTTCAAAAACAAACACGGTGTTTTTACGAACCTCGAAAGCATTGTTTTTCAACTATATACAGCTTCGGTTCCGATAAAGTAAAATTTTAACGTAAACAATGGATAAATATGAGGACAAAGGTAAACCAAACAAACAGAAAACAATACTGGCCCTATAGCAGAAGCCATTAAGAGAAACATCAATAGCCGTCGCCAGCGATGCGATGTATTAAACGTCCTCCATTCCAACAAATTAAAAGCGAATGGATTAAATGGATACCTGCCCACTGGCGGCCAGTACTAGCGAGGGCGGAAGTCGTAGAGACAAGTAAACAAACAAATGAATACGGTAATGCATTCAGCTGACAGAGAATTGTCTAGGGTAACATGTAGCAGATCAAAGGTGGGCAAAATTTTATTGAACTTGTCAAAACATGGAACACACAAACATAGAACTTATTCCAACGGGATATAGAGAATGAGATGTCTGACTAAGATCCTAATAATTCTATTTATTTTGCCCGTCTTTTACCAACTATGTTGGGTTTGATCATATTGTTATTTAGCTGCATCCAGTTATAATGGAACGGCTTCCATTCTAACTGGCTTCCATTCAATATTTTACAAGAAGTGACTGCCTATCTGACATCCACAACCCAGTGACTGGATAACACGATGCCCCTTGGCATGACTTTTCCAGCTTCTGACTACCGGAATCAATGTCAAAAATCTATAAATAACATCTGGGTCCAATAGCTTAACATGCTGTCTGAAGCACGGAGGAGTCGCGGTATGTAATCGATGGTCACCCATCCACAGATCGACCTCGGCAAGCGTTGCTTTACCTTGAAGATGAACCCTTGCGGCTCATATCGCTTTGCCATGAGCTCCTCCTCTATGCAAAAGAGTTTGAAATAAAAAAGCTTTTTTACAAAAAATACTACCGACTTCAAACTAAAAACACTACAAAGTGAAAAATAACTTTCCTTTTCGAAGTCAGTGTCTTTGGTAGGTACCAATTTTTTTCGTTATGGAATTCGAAAAAGAAAGTTATTTTTTACAGACATACCGAAAAAGAGGAGGTTCTATGTTCGACTTCTTGTATGTTTTTTTTATTTTTTTATTTATGTTTTCCGATATCTCCATCAATTGTGGACCGATTTTGAAAATTCTTTTTTTGTATGAAAGAGTACGTTTCGAAATTTGTCCCATTTTAATTTGGTGAAGATTTGATGAAGAACTTCGAAGAACAAAAGAACTCTTCAATAAATAACGGGAAATTTGAATCATGAAACTTGAACATAAAGGGTGAAATGAGAGATCTGCGTACCCCTTAAGAGCGTACTGGACAATAAAGAGACATGCGATTGCAGCAATCCCGAGAGATTTGCCGTTATTTGTTGAAGAGTTCTGTTGAGTATCTTCAATCAGACCTTCACCAAATTAAAATGGGACCAATTTCGGAACATATTCTATCAAACCAAAAAAAATTTTCAAAATCAGTCCACAATTGACGGAGATATCGGTGAACATCATCATCTGCCTAGCCTTTTCCCAATTATTGTTGGGGTCGGCTTCCAGTCTTACCGGATTCAGCTGAGTACCAGTTTTTACATGGAGCGACTGCCTATCTGACCTCCACAACCCAGTAACTGGGTAACACTATACCCCTTGGTAAGACTGGTGTCAGATCTCAAGCTTCTGACTACTCGTAACGACTGTCAAAGATCTTCAAATGACAGCCGGGACCAACGGCTTAACGTGCTTTCCGAGGCACGGAGGAAACTCGGTATGTTGAAATGGTCACCCATCCACGGACCGACCTCGTCAAGCGTTGCTTAACCTTGAAGATCGACCCGTGCGGCTGTTTTTATTTAGCCACGAGCTCCTCTGCTCTGCGAGCTCTCCTTTCAACGGAGATATCGGTGAACATAAACAAAAAAAAAAAACAAACGTGAAGTCGAACATAGAACGTCCTTCTTTTTGGAAAGACGGTAAAAATCAACATTGTAAGAAAAATAATTACAAAAGCTGGTTTGGGTATAACTTATGTACCTGACAGTACAAGATGCATACGAATCAATCATACAACGACGCGGATGGCGCGCCTCGCATCATATCCATACTCATACCGACTCATATCTCTACTGATACTCGTATGAATACTCACAGGGCACTTGATAGCACACTGACACTAGGGGATAACTTTTGCATGATATATTTATATAATAATATTGATTATTGTGGATTATTGCAAAATTGCTTTACTATTGGCGCGAATTGTTGAAACGATTTTTTTACTGATTACTAAAATTTTAAAACTTTTTGGATATTTTCTGCAAATTAAACAATTTAATCTTGTTTTTTACATTAAATACCACTTTTTGATATGAGTGATAAAGCGATAAGTGCCGGTAAAATTATGGCCCTACTTGAAGAAGGTTGTTCGCAAACTTACGTGCCTCAGCGGCTAAATATGAGTCGTTCAATTGTCCAGAGGACTTGGCAATGGTATCAAGAGACCGGTTCTGTCAAAAGAAGACCCGGTTCGGGAAGAAAACGATGCACAGAACCAAGAGATGACTGCTTTTTGGTGAGTCAGGCGTTGCGGAATCGTAAGGCGTCAATTGTGGACCTGAAGAAGAGCCTTGAAGAAGTAAGAGGAGTAGAAGTTAGCTTGTGAACGATTAGGGGGAGGCTTTTGGCTGCCAATATCAGGAGTTACCGCCCGGCTCGGGGCCCTAAATTACTCCCTGAGCACCGTGTTGCTCGACTTCAGTTTGCTCGAAACTGTGCTTCATGGATTCTGGAGGACTGGAATGAAGTATTGTTTTCTGATGAAGCTAGAATCTCTTTGTGTGGAGAGGACCGACGCCGGCGAGTGCTGCGAAGAACCCGGGAACACTATGCGCAAGTGTGTTTCGAAGAAATCACTCCTTATGGCGGAGGCTCCGTTACGTTTTGGGCAGAAATTAATTCGACGGAGCGTACGGAGTTAGTTTTCATAGAAGATGGAACATTAAATGCACACCGGTATATAAAGGCAGTCCTAATTCCCATGACGCACAACAACCCGCATTGACTGCACTTGGGGAAGATTCCATTTTCGGTTCTGGCCATGTGGAAGCGTACATGCAAGAACTTGGTATCCGTCGATTAGATTGGCCAGCTCGAAGTCCTGACCTCTATCCATTTGAGCATGTCTGGGATGTTCTTAAAGAAACGGGTAAGATCAGTGCAACCTGCTCCACAAAACATCAGGGAGCTAACAAGAGTCATCGCAGAAGAGTGGACGTATTCCTCAAAACGTTATTAAAAACATCGTGGAAAGCCCAGAAGGATTCAAGCAGTGATTTTGGCAAGAGGAAGTCACACTCTTTATTAGGTTTTTACATTTGTAACTTTATTTAGTTAAAAAAGTAAAGAAATCTTCTTTTTCTTATTGCCGACCACTTCTTATTGTTCGGCCGTGTACATCGGTTTTAAAGCATTCATCGATTTCTTTTTTTAAATTGCCAGAATTCACTTCCCGCGTATTAATTTGCACCATTATAAGTGTAGAATACGTCAAACAATTAAAATTCATTTAATTAACTCAAATCGACCTTAGAATGTGAATTATCCTTAGGTGCCCGTTTTTTTTGCAAAAGAGTGTAGATAGATCATTATGATAATTATTTCTGCATCAAGAAACATCAGAAAGGTTCATCGCCACCGAGAAACACCAAATATACTCGTATATTTAGATTTGAGTCTGAAATTGATCGTATCCAAAATTTACACCTTAGGGCTTGCTTTCAAATCAAATCTTTTGCTGTGGACTTAGGTTATACAGACAGACGTTAGGTAAATTAAAGTTCCATTATGTCCTGCCTAGTAGGCATGCAATAATTATGTCAACAAGCAGTATAAAACTAAATAAAAAGCTGCATTATCAATCTATTTATCAACACAATCCTAATCCTAATAAACAGGCCACAACCCTCTCTCTGAAATTACGCAACCTCTCTATAGAACCGGTTTTTCCAGTTTCAACTATTAATGAAAAAAACATGATTTACAAGAAATCCATCATTATCGCTAGACGTGTATCAATTAGGCAATTATATCAATTTGATGGTTACACAATAGATAACGTTGTGCGAAGCGTGGGGACACGATTTAGCTTCGTATGCGAGACATGCGACTTTATCATTGGGATAAATTGTTGTGACACGTGAGGTGCGGACATTTATCTCAGTTTGTTAGATGTTTGGCTGGGCTAGCTTAGTTTTTAGCAAATGTATTGTTCTGTCTTAGTTAGTGCCTGTGAGCTGCCCAAAATCATGAAGAGATAATCATATCATGCAAGATCATAATATAGATATCGCAAATACGTACAGGAATAGACTTAGCATAATCGGTGTAAGTATAACGATCCCACTGCTGAGACGTTGGTCTACTCTATGTGAAAGGGAGTGGGCCGTAATCTACTCATGTCACACGCCTTCGAATTTCTAATTGTAGGATCCTTCCCCTTTTCTCTTTCTATCGCCCCTCACTACCACCACTGTTGAGACCCCATGGGGTCTTTTTTGCCTGCCTCTTGGCAAAATCTTCGCGTCTGAACTCTGAAGGCGCACGGCCCCCTCTTTCTCCTGTCGTATGTGAGACAAGTTTGTTGGAATTTCGCATCCATCAGAGGGAGGTCTGTAGGATTCCGCATAACCTTGACGTGAACAAGGCTAGTGGCCCGGACGGGATACCAGCAATTGTACTTAAAACTTGTACACCTGAATTGTCTCCAATCTTGACATGCCGATCGATAGTGACCGAAAAGTGCCGAAGGATTGGAAGCAAGCTAACGTTCAGCCCGTGCCTTTGAAGGGTAGTCGAGCTGACCCGGCCAATTACAGACCCATCTCAGTAATGTCCACCCTCTGTAAGAGTTTGGAACGTGTAGTGAACAATAAGCCCCTGGTATACCTAAAAGACAACGACATCTTTCGTGATCGCTAATACGGCTTACGCTGAAATCGGTCAACTGGAAATCTTCTAGCGTATGCCATTCACATCTGGTGGAGTGAGGCCATTAAAAGATACAGGGAAGGTTCTTGGTGTTACGTTGACATTGAACCTCAATTTTGGTGGACATCCCACCCATACGCACAAAAGGTTTTGCGAATACTTTCATTATGCGTACAGCTAAGGAATGGAATTCACTGCCAGAGTCCTTGTTTTTTGATAGCTACAACCTAGGCGTGTTTCACCGTTGACCACATCATCACTTAACATCAGGCGATATACGAGTAGTAGACAAACGCGAACATATAAAAAAAAGCCCTTCTCCACCATTTTGTCACAAACTAGAATTCAAATTCTGACCAATAAGAATTCAAAATCGAGACTGAATTCAAATTGACGAACACGTCTTAAACTTTAGGATCAACATAATATATAAGCTGGTTTTGATGGGACTATTAAGCGTAAGTAAAACCACAAGCGATCATTAAAACAAAAATGTTGCAATTAGAAATCCTCTGGACGAGTTATTGCAGACGCTGAGTGTTTTCCGATAACCGTTATATCTATCTAATACTGTCTAAACAAACCAGAATTTCGTCTACTTTGATGAAACATCGCTAATGTCCCCTGTTCAGTAGTTCTTCTGCTTCATTAAGCACAAAATTGTGTTCGCTGCTGCAGCGGACGACGCAGTTTTAGACTAATACGGCTAGCACGCCTATAAATTACTGCCGAGTTAATCGAGCTGAACAAATTATCAAATGGAAGAGGCAGGTGCAAGTAGGTAGGTGCCCGCATTGTCGAGTCCTCCCGGAGCCATGGCTGAGTCATCCACGTTGAAGCGAAGAGGAGAGGCGGGGTCACTCGTCAGGGTTTTTTGCCGTAAGCCGACGGCGTAGCGGCCAATAAGTAGGTTGTTGCAGTGCCGCTTGAGCGACATCGCAACTGAGGCGGCCCGTGAAGTCATATGGGAGGCTTCGCGGCTGAGGGTTGAAGACCGAGGCGGGGTATTGCGGTGCGCCGCTTTCCCTGCCTTCCGCGGCCTGGACGGGGTCGCCACCGTCTGATGGCGGGCGCAGTGGGACGGCAGGGGAGGGGAAGTGTCGCTTTAGCATTGGCTACTCTCCCAATACCCTGCGGCCGAAAAGCGGTAGGTGGCGGGGCCACTGACCTAACCCGTCACAGGGGAACCAAGGGTGCCATACACGGAGTCGTCTGGCGCCCATGTGCTAGTTTGGTCCCTGGGGTGGTTACGGCGTGCAATGTGTTCTGGTGCGCTGGTGATGAGGGGTACTCTCCAAAGGAGGGTCCGGTGACGGACAGCCGCGGCGGGTTCGCGGATGAGTGCTTACGCGTGCCCGTGTTCCAGCCATAAGTGGCACTGGAGGACACCGTGGAGTTTTAGTGGGTTCGAGTCCCACTACATAACTGTACTACTTCCCCGTGGTAGTGCAGTACGCATGATCATATCTCCTTGCAAAAAAAAAGGTGTAACTAAACCCAAGGAGCCTAGACAAAGTGGTATTCTGTCAATGATGACAACGATTTTCAAAGACCAATTTTTTTAGGCTTTTATATGCGCCAAACATTTTGGTATTCAGTAAAGAACGTTGGTCATCGCTGTTTATCTCTTCAGCAGTGAGTTGGCCAATTCTAACATTAAAAAAGTTTTTATTTTTATTTTTAAAAGGGTTGATTACAAAATACGCACAAGTATCTACATCATCCGACCCACTTGAGACAGTAAGACCCGCTACCAAACTAATCTTCTAATCCACTCAATACCGCATAATGAAGCCGCAAACACGGAACATCAGTTTTGCCAAGAATGTCATACGTGCATACACAGTGCGCGGTGATGACAAAGAATTATTGTACCCTTGGTTTTACTAACTAGGTGTAATTTTACCAACATGAATTTCCTATCCTCTTTTAAAAACTACAGCCCAGTGTGTGTAGAACCTGCAAAATAATATGAGGCAGGTTGTACTCTTCGGTCTTCTGTATAACCTGCCGCAGCGTATGTATGTGGTCTAAGGTGCTAAAGCCTTTTCGGAATCCGGCTTGTTCGGGAGGCTGGAAATTGTCAAACCTGCGCGCGAGACGATTCGTGATGACATGATGATGTTTGAGGATGTGTGTTATGATTGTATCATAATGAATTGAAGGTTAGTAAAGAATGCGCTGCTATTTATGTTCGATGACTTAAAATAACAGAGAATGTGCAAACTACGCAACATTATATTTGCAATATACGTCAAATATTTTCATGCCAAGATAATGTAATTATTGGAGTAAGCAGAGATGTAGTAACTTGTCGGGGTATAATTAAAATTGTATGATGATTATCTATAGACTGAAGTTTTTAGCGACCATTTCAAGAACTTCTTCTATGAAGAGGAAACTTTGGAAACGTTTGATATAAACATAATGAAAACTGATGACGTTTTCAGATCAAATTATCGATTCAATTCGATTTTCGATCGATTAAATTTTTATCACAATCAACTTTTATCCCTCCCCGGCAATCAAAGATTCCTTCAAGATACTTGATAATTTATTTTCTATAAACTCTAAAACCTAACCTTATTTGCTTTATTTAATTATCTAAAATATAATGATCCATGGACTCACCGATACAGTAACCACTATCCGACGGCAACCAACACTACATGTCAAAAACAATCCGATGTCCCCGGCTTGGCCGAAACGTTTCGCCGACACGCGATCCTTTCAACAAACGCTGGCCTTTCGCCGAATATGTCGGCTAATGACGAACGTAACGTTTGCCAGCAGCGACTTGACAATCCACAATGGAGCATTGAGGTCGCTTGGACATAACTCAATTATGGGTATTAACAATTTTCTAATAGTGCGGTGACTTGTAGAGGAGTGATTTTTTTATCCACGAAGATGGAGATGATCCGTTACAGGAACCATATTTTAGCGAACTAAAAAAAAAAAATATCTTAGTAACTGTGATGCAATTTTTTGGGTGGCAACTTTGTGGTGGTGGTAGCGGAATTCTTTTTGAAGTAAAACTTTTAAGGTGGCGATTCTATAATTGGACGAGAATTAAGAGAGAAATTATAAGGGACGAATGAAAAAAAGAGAGAGAAAAACGACTGCCCGCTATAAAGAAAAATCGGGATTTCGACATAATCCACAGACTGATTGATGATCGCAATATTTGTACGAAAATATAGACAGGCAGACATAATGACTCTGTTTAATAATATTGCTGATGAATTGTCTGATTTTTCTCAATGATATTGACGTTTGTAGTTACTTTGAGAGTTCAAAGCACTGCAGAAGAAGACATAAAAACGTAACGAATAATTCATTTTAATGGTTTACAACGTAAATCTCTAAGTTTGATGCGTTGGTGAGTAAACGAGGCTAAAGTAAACCGAACAAAGCAACCATTATGACTTGGCCGGTGGCGAAATTCAGAACTAAACTTCGCAGTACTAATTTGACATTAGAATTGCGTTTAGTGAAGGAAGTGGCGCCACCGTGGCAGGTCGAGATATATTAGTAATGACAGAGAATGTTCACGTTGAAACATCAATTTATTGGCAAGTGTGTATCTGTTCACCGGAATTTAAAGTCGTTTGTATAATTGATTAACGATTGGTTGAGTCACAGTCAGTTCCTAAAAAAATTCAAGTATAAAATGGAGTTATGTTTCTTTTTATTTGGAGATTTTGTTAATTTTTTATCAGTTTGAATGAGAAGATCATAAATAGGTAGGTTTTCTAAGGGAATCTTTTTTTAACTGAACGGAAGTTGTCTCTCAAGCAACCATATCAAGGTAATTATTTTCATGAAGTAGAAGACTGGCATAGCAACTAAGCTTGATCAAAATATACACACCAACATTGTAAATGCGGAAATAATGTCTGTCTGTTTGTTACATTTTCGAGTTCAAACCGGTAATCAATTTTGACATAAGGATAGCAAGAACCGTGGAGAATGGGCACAGTATTCTTTTGTCCTAGAAGTAAGTTCCCTTGGGATTTTTTCCGACTAACGTGCGGTCGAAACCGCTGACAAAAGCTAGTCTACACTAATATTATAAAGAGAAAAGATTTGATTATTAGTAAGTTTGTTTGTAATGGTAAACTCAAAAACTTCTTAACCGATTTTAAAGCTTCATTATTCCGGAGTGACCGTTTTTTTTTTTATGCTGAACACTGATCCTGTGGGGTGGGCTATAAGAGCGAAGCCACGGGGAAAAGCTAGTTTTCTGATAAAACTGTTTCTAGTGGTTAGTGCAAAAAAATAAGTTTAAGTCTAATAACATTTTGAATTAGGAGTAACAAACAGTTAAAACTATCCCAGCCTATCCTCACCTTCAAATCTATCGATATTGATACACAAACGAACACCGCGTCGCATCACTAGTGTTTTCTTTAATCCTACATAAGCTGTCGTGGGCCTGGATTTTATTTTTCATTAATTTTCTACACAACAATTTTATTATAAACTAGAATATCGCCATTTAATTATATTGTATCCAAGGATTGGCGGGTCACGTGATTTCGTATAAAAAGAAACGTATAGGGCCAGTTTTAGATGACAAGTGATAGATACCTACGAGTAGATTGTTTAACACTACGACGCAAAACCTTTTGTTTACTCCTTCGTTGATATAAATAGTAGACGTAAAAGTGACTACTGGGTTAGGGATGCGGGATTCGATTTAGGTGACAGGCCACTGACCTATCACAGGAGGACCAAGGGTGCCATACACGGGGTCCTCAGACGCCCATGTGCTGGTTTGGTCCCTGGAGTGGTCACAGGGTACAATGTGTGCGCGAGTGATACTATACGTACTCCCCAGAGGAGGGTTCGGTGACGGATAGCCGCGGCAGGTTCGCGGTGAGTGCTAACGCGTGCCCCTGTTCCCGCCATAGGCGGCACAGGAGCACACCGTGGAGTTTTAGTGGGTCGGAATCCCATAAACTGCAATATCTCCCCGTGGTATAAGGATTTAACAAAAAAAAACACAGTTGACCAAAGAGGTTTTGGTTTCAACATCATAATTATCAGCCTATACAGCAGTCCTCTGCTGGACTTAGGCTTCTGCAATCGCACGCAATTTATTTCGATTTACGGCAACTCTCATCCACCACTACTGGTACTGGTACTGACGAGTACCAGTTACCTTACAAAGCTCGTCGCCCAACCTAGCGTGAGGGCAGCCCATCTACGTTTACCAATTCGCGGTCCCCACTCAAGACACCTCTACAACATCAAGTGTCTGCGACGTCGTTTTTGGATTAAAGGCAGGTGCGCTGAGACTTTTACATCAATTTGATTCAATAATAAACAAACAAATAGCGATTGTTTAAATGCTTGTAATATATCAATGTTTGTAGTTTACTATGGTAAATGTACTTTCAATTTTTGAGAGTCAAAACATGATATCGAAAACTTCGATCTTATCCAACGCGCGGGTCGCTTCGCGGTAACACCTAATTCGGCATAATTTACATATTACATATTAGCACACCGCGTTAATACCTAATTCGGCATAATTTTAGTGAAATGTGTTTTATTGACGTCAAGGCGCAGATACCCCTCAGTAACCGATTTTAAAGTGATAATCACGCTTAAACGGAGGATGTGGATGTGTGGAGTGACGAGAATGGATAAAGTGAGAAATGACTATATTAGAGGAAGTTTGAAAGTGGCGCCAGTGAAAGAAAAGTTGAAAGGAAACCGTTTGTCCTGGTATGGTCATATGATGAGGAGGGATGAAACGCATGTTACTAAAAGAGTTATGAATATAAATGTGGATGGATGGAGAGGGAGGGGACGGCCAAAGAAAAGATGGATGGACTGTGTGAGGAGTGATATGAAAGAAAAGGGAGTCAGTGATAGCGTGACGGGGGACAGGACGGTATGGAAGAAGAAAACGTGTTGCGCCGACCCCAAGTAACATGGGACAAGGGCAGGAAGAAGAAGAAGAAGAATCACGCTTAAACGGCTCATCGTAATTTTTTGAAAAAAATATTATTACATTAGACTATTTTCTTAATAATTTATTCTTAAAAAAATATTGAGTCAAAATAAAATTTTTTTTAATCAATTAATCCATTAAGCGTCAATTTTGAACATCCAAAATTTAAATTTAAAAGTAATTGATTCTACCGATCATTCGGAAAAGTAGCTTGTTATGGAGAAGAACGGACAAAAAACTCCACACTTACTCTTTAAAAAAGCGTTTTACAAGTATTTGGTTACATCATTCTTGTTATAAAAATACATATATGTGAGAACGATGTAAAAAGACGTGCACGTAAAAGCGTCTAGAGTAAAATAAACAATTAAAAATACAATAAATAGGTAATTAAAAATAGGCAGATGCAGCTAAGTTATGACCAATCCCAACTGATAGCGCCCGTTCACGAACATGACACATGGATCGGCACCACTCAGCTCAACCATGATGAAGGGAACCGAATGATCCAACACGTGCCACCATCAGAGATACATTAGAGAGAGCATGACACGCTATCAACTGCCAGAGCACACACAAGTCAACGAACGACATATACGAGTTTTATTCGTATAACATAGTGTTATTAATTTTTAGTTATGTCTAACACGGACGAAACCCGAAATTCGCACCAAAACCGCCGGGCGTATTTTAATGAAATTGTCACCATCTCAAAGACAATTTAATTATCTACATTTTGTTTTGAACCATTTTAGTAACGTGCAAATTTAATAAGGAAAGTACAAAATACTAATGCATTTTGGGTCGTGAAAAGTGAGAGCGACCTCATCTACTTGGTTTTCAAATTCTCATGTTAATTTCGAAGTACATGTTAGTTAGTTTTTACTTTCAAATTAACTTATTCTAAACTTTTTTTTTGGTTTTGGATTGCCTCGCATAAAGTCACACCTTTTTCCTTTGGGGTAAGCAGCTACGCCAATGCGCAATAATAATAATGCTTTTACTTAATTTCGGTTCATACATCTACATAGTCAGACCCAAACAACCCTTTCTTCCGTGTCATCGCTCATATATTGACTTGCAGCTCTAAACTAAACGATATATTGTTGAATACATCGCTCCCCCGAGAGCAGCGGTTCATTACATTAGTGGGTTCAGTACAGCATGCTCGCCACACAGGGACCCACTTAGCAGAATTAGTGAAACTATAATACATGTGTGAATTATTCACTTCGGGAGGGTAGTTTTGAAAGTGGAATACTGGTGTAGTGGGAAGGTGAATGTTTGAAGTGAAAATGTCAATTAGATTATGTTTGTTGTTATGATGTTCTTGAGTTTATTTGAATTCACGTGGATAAAGAAGTAACTATTTTATGGGTGTAATATTAGACAGAAACTGGGTTTGACTGCTAATGGGATATCTGGCTACTGACACTGATGTTAATTATTATCATCCAATACCTTCAATACTGAAAAAAGACAGCTGAAAGACCAATCAAAATAAAATCTAACCGGATGCAGCCAAATAGCAGCTATTAATATTAAGTGACTAGGTAGACACTGACCTGACAACCTAGTTCCTGGGTAACACGATCACACGATACTATTGTCGCTAAGACTAGCTGAACAGGGATACCGTACTAGAATTAAATAAACGATTTGTTTAAATTGATTTACCCTGTATAA
Organism: Orthosia gracilis; assembly: GCA_947562075.1. Lineage (NCBI taxonomy): Eukaryota > Metazoa > Arthropoda > Insecta > Lepidoptera > Noctuidae > Orthosia > Orthosia gracilis. The sequence goes on along the minus strand of OX387275.1, from coordinate 18,771,837 downwards.
GAGCATTGTATCAATTGTAAACGACGTCTAACTTTATGTACTGAATTACGTGAATTCAACAATGACTTTGACAACTTGAACTTGACGACGATATTAGAGTAAGCATCACGTTTATAAGATCAACCTTCCCAACCTAACACACGCGAAAATGCACTCTCACCTGCCACAAATACAGTCCAATTCTACTTGCGCAACATACTTAGAACAGAGGCCGATGAAAGTTAAACGAAAAAGGACTATGTTGCTGGTTAGGTAAAGTTGATTTTAGAATGGTAATGAGTATTAAAGGTCTAAATAGATGGGCATAAGCTCGTCCTTTCAGTAGGGCTTCATCGCATTAGGCACGGGTAAGCTGGAAATCTTTTGCGTATGTTTGTGTTTTATCGTTATTGTTTAATTGTTTGAGAGCTAGCGTAGAAGTTAGATAGTAATTTGGCCTTTTTTTTAAGCGTTCTCATTGGAAACATTTTTTATAATCCGAACTATTATAACCTACATCGTCAAAATCAGTAAGACAAGGAATTAATAGCCTGAAAACACAGATTATAGAAAGGACTCGTATATACTCTACAGTACGGTCTAAATAAACAAACCGCAATTTTACAATACTAACCAGTAAATTGGCACGACCAAAGGCCAGTCACGCAAGGAATATCTGTTGCCAGAGCAAATATTTTTGATCAAATTACTCGTCGAAATATGCTTTCATGGTTCCATGAAGCAAAATACAAAGTGATCACAATTTACAAAGAAAATAATAATGTTGAACTCACCTAGGCCTTCTCGAAGACTGAGGAAACTTCAAAATCCCCGCAGACTTCCTCCGATCCTTCACCATCGGCACCATTAGCAGATCCTCCTCCTCAGTTTCCGAACTGCTTTCCAAGTTCACCAGCGCAGGAGCCGAACCTCTCCTGCTCGCACTCTTAGGCACTTCCAACATTTCTCTAATCACATCACAATATTTACATGCGTTAGCCTCAGCCATATAAGCCTGAGTTATTGCATAGGCATAGTTCTCTAAAAAGCACTTATGACAACCCGGGACATAGTTCGTTTCTAAATCTGTGGATTCTTCACTAGGTTCCTGTGTTATGGGTATCTTCTTATCCATCACCATTAAAGTTGTGTCTGTATTTCTTTTGTATGCTGCTGCTGTTTTGTGTTCTGTATGCTTCTCCTTTTTGTGCTTGCGGTCATCCTTGTGTTTCTTTTCTTTATGATTGTGTTCCGTTTTGTACTTTTTCTCTTCTTCTTCTTCTAGTTTCTTCTGTCGTATTTCTTTCAAGCATTCAGCTTGGTCGTTGTAATATTCGACGCATTGGATCCTCTCTTTATTGGACGGTTTAGTTGGACTTTTTTCTTTCTTTTTCTTTTTGTGTACGTTTACGTTGAGAGGTTCTATCCTCAATGATTTCATCTGCTTTATAATATGTTCGTGGACGTATGGATGGCTGTACGAAGCGTATTCACCAGTTGTCGCATTGGCCGTGTTCTGTTCCTTCACTACTTTGGCACTTACATCGTTGTCTTTGTTTTTAAATGCTATTTTTTCATCGTGTTTACTAAGCTCTTTGATGTCAGTATCCCCGTTCATTTTACGATCGTTTTTTACTGTACACTTCTGAGATGACGAATCTTCGTCCAAACATGTTTCGTAACCGTCAATCTCATGATCTATATACAGTAAGGAATTATTCTCTTCCTGGACGGCAATTCGTGTAGTAGCATCGTAGAAACTGACCGTGTCTTCGTTTGGGGAATTGAGGCACTCTTTCCAACTCTCATCGCTTTTAACTTTAACTAATGCCTTGTCTATTTTTACGTCACTTTCTTTCCAATACTTATCGAAACTTATTCTTTCTAGTCCAGTCGGGGTTACAGCAAAAACCATTTCATCTGAGGTAGAAATATCTTTACTTTGCTGTTTAGATAAACACCTTTCACCGTCTTCTTTTCTATCTGCAGATTTACTTCTAGTATCTTGAAGTTCTCTAGGAGCGATTAAGATATCATCTTCAGTTATTGTCATATCATCATCATGCTCGTCTAAAGACTCATCAGATTTAGAAAACTTCATCTCAGCCATTCCATTGATTTTGATTTCAGTTTTAACATTTATAATAAGATCTTTCTTGATTTTCTTACAATCTTCAAGACTGAGATCTCCTAAGGCTGATAGTTCATCATCCTTTATCGAAGCTTCTTCAGGTTCAAGACATATCTGTACTACTTCTAGACCTTCGCCATATTCTTGCAGACATTCGTGGAAGGAGTCCATGCCGGTGTGGTCATCAGATGCCAGAGAGTTAATGCATTCCTGTGAAACAAGTAGGTGTTATTCGACAGTTGGTAATAAAACATCGAAGTGTAAACTACTTAAAATTTTATGGGTGTTTTGAGTGAGCCAGCATTCGGCTCAATTTGGCACGTGACGAAATACGGTGTAATCATTATTGATGTTTATTTTTTCTTGATTTTCTGATGGAGTTAGTTAGTGTTCATCAAACAATCAGCGATAGTCAATTTTAAGGTTAATAATTGTAACAGTGATTGGCAAATAGAACGATGACTAGAGTATTGACTTGTTTAAAGACAGTTTCATTTATCTTAATTAAAAGATAAAATATCATAAAGTAACATACACATGTTACTTTAAGGTCGGAAACCAGTTGTTTGTGAAAATAATTCGTGATTCAGATCATAATTAATGTTTAGGGAAAGAAAGAATCTAACGCTAGTAACTAATATATTTAACCCCCCAACGGAAATAGAGGGGTATTTGTGTATCTTTCTGTGGCATCATAGCTCCTAAACAGATGAACTGATTTTGATTTGTTTTTTTTTGTTTGGAAGGTGACTTTATTGAGCGAGAGTGTTATTGGCTACGTTTGATGATAAATTCTAAAGTTATTGGGGTATTATTGTTTGAATCGGGCTGCTCCCGCAAGATGTCGTGTCATAATAACGTATTCAATAGATTGTCGATTGAAGCCTGCGTGATTACTACTAGATAAATTATGTAGTATAAAATAAAAACACATCAGTGGTAAATTTTACTTGTATGTAAAAAATATTAGTAAGAAAAGATTATAGAGTAGTTTTTGGCGAAAAGCCATTTAGTTTTTTTTTTGCCAGCAAGGTTTTTGTTGAAAGCCTCTTGATTTTTTTAGAGCAACATAACGTCTTATGTAATATTAGATACTCCTATAAAAAAATCTAGAAAAGCCAAAAAGTTCTGTCACTTTATTTTAGGGAACGTAATAAAAATAGAAATGAAACACGGCATTCATATGCAACGTATATTAGCAACACACAACAAAGCTTAGTAGAATATTTGACAAGGACATAAGCGTAACGTAATGTCCGCCACATTGAGTAGTATACTGTACATACATGTAACTTAAACCTTGACAAAGGATGGGCAGAGGAAACCAGTGAAGAGTTATTACGGCAGACATTCAAAAAGCAGCCTTGAAAGACTGGAATACTATACTAATCAGTTGAAAGTTGATACATATATAAAGCGTCTTATGGATGAGGCGCTTACAGCTATTTTCCAATAATATAAATCAGTTGATGTTCGTTAGTCTCGCTAAAACTCAAAAACGGCTTAACCGATTTGAATCAAATCTATTTTGTTTTGATCGCCCGAATACAGGGGTGGTTTGAAAACAAAATTGTTTACGGGGTAGGGTAGGTAGGGTGGTTTAGAATTGTTGACAGCCAGTGGATTACGATCCCATTGACGGAGGCGAAGCCACGGACAGAACTAGTATCTGACTTCCCACTTCGTCTATGGGTGAATTTTGCATTGAAAATAGAAATAAAACACGGCATTGATGTGCAACGTATATTAGCAACACACAACAAAGCTTAGTAGAACATTTGACACGGACGTAAGCGACGGACATCGAATAGTATACTATACAGACATTTAACTTAGACCTTGACAGCGGATGGACAGAGGAAGAGAGTGAAGAGTTATTACCGCACATATTAAATAAAAAAAAGGTATTAAGTACCTGTAGCAAAAGGTATTTACAAGGCAGGCATGAATGGAAACGTCGGTAGGAGACGCCCTACACATAAACCTTGTTGGTGATGTTCTTCAGAAAGGCCAGGTGCGCAGTACTCATATCCGGCGAGTGTCTATGACTAGATGTATGAATTTAGTGAAGCAAAAGAAGTGTGTAAGGATCTTAGCGGGTAGCATTCTGTAGCTTCTGTCTAACCCCATCGGAAGAAAGGCGTGAGTTTATGTATGTATGTAGAACGTTGAACGTATGTATTTGTGGAGAACGTTTCATGGAAAGCCTAAAGTGCTTCTTTAAGGCTATTTGCCATAAGTTAATATGATCCTTAAAGTTAGTTTAAGACGGGCCGGTGTCCGCAACTCCACGTTCAGGCGTGTGTTTTGCGTAAGGATGGGATTCATCTGCCTTTATATATGGCCCTTATTCCCTAGATGGACTTGTTGTATTGTAGGTCTTAAGTTTAGTGTGTGACCATCGTAGATAGATACGTCCTTCAGTAGTGACTGCCCGCGGTACTTTCTATTTGCAAGTCCTTCTATTGACGTTTTACTGAATACCATAACCAAAATATTAATAAGGCTTGTTTTCAGTGTTATGGATAGCAGCCCTTTAATGAATTATTTGATTCCATTTTAAACATTCCTTTTTACTTTCATTGACGCAAAAAATAGGCCATCCCCAACATTTATCAAAGTCCATTCAGTCTTGAATTTATTGATCAAGCAATAACTCTTCATTACAATATTTTCAAAAACTGTTTAAAAATATTTAACACAACGTAGGTGGGTCACTAAATATAATATTGATGTAGCAGATAGTATCGTCAAATCAGACATTTAACAAAACGTCTAATATCCGGCAATGGAATGTCCAAATTTATAACACAAGTTCTAACAGTCTTTATATTTAAAAATAACTTTATAAAACAATAAATATAAATATATTTTTATAAATAATGTTCTTTTATTTAAATATCAGTATATTTACAAAAACAATATGCGATGCTTAACCTATGATATGTTATGAATTACCTGTAGACATTTATTTTTGTAACTTCAAGCGAAGCCATATTTTTAATTCCTTTCAAATTGACTGCAGTGTTTTTTAATTGTTTTAGTAGACACAGTAACGTGCCACTTTTTTATATTTAAAGCTTTTCTTTACTTCCTTTTCAAGGTGCTTAACAAATATTAATCCGGTTACCATAATGTCAAGAATTTCTAAAATATTAAATGAGTTGCTATGCGTTCTACAAGCGAAGCGAATTCCATTTGACTTAATTTTTTCCATTTGAGTTTGATTTGAGTTTTTTTGTTGTTATATTTTATTGAAAATTTCTTTTCATTGTGCATTTACAAGAAACATTTAAATAAAGTGATGAATTTTACAACAAATTTATATTTTAACGTAATCTAACTGCTGGAAAAGAATCTAATGAACATCCTGCATTGAAAACCTTAAGGATGTTTTGAGTTCAATATTGTATTGTACCACGATAAAATGAGAATTTGACTAGAAAAACTATCACATATTATTCGAAATTGACGGCTACCACATATATCTACATTCATTTTTAAACTATTTTCACAACTACACAACCATGATATAAATAGGCATCGATATCTAAGATCACAATTATTTTATTATAACATTTAGGTACTATAATTGGAATCATCTGTTTTTAAGGATTGAGCACGTGTTTTTGGGTTATTTTTTTCACAGATTCTATTGGGTTGACTAAACATTTAAAATAGTTCATAAAAGAGGCTAATATTATTATTGTTGTCTATCTAGTTGTCATGATAGTATTTTTCTTTTTGTTAATGCACAGACAATAAAAGTACATTTAGATGTACACAAATCACTACTAGACCATTGATCTGATTCTGTTTTATATCTATGACTACCTAATTCTTTCGCAGCGTTGCCCTTATTCTCTAATATTATAGCCAGATTTGAACCAAGCGACATTTGAAGAGAAACAGGTGAAGATTTTAAACACTAAGATTTAAAAACCCAATAGGGATTAAGATTTTAGGTGCTAAGTCTAATAAATTAGAACAATAGAGTAATATAATTACATTTAAGGAGTTTTAAAAGCAACATTGACTAAATTTCAAGCTCATAAGTATTTAAAAAAAAATGGACGTTTCTTTTCTTTTATTTGACCAAATATTTTTAGATTCAAAATGTACTATAAATATGGCATATTTTTCATGGCATCAGCATATTTGACTGCTAAATTAGCTTGTAAATATGCTTGTAAATTTCCGTTTTAGTTATTAGTAGAAAAATCTTTTGAACTTATTCATAATATTGCCCACCCGAATTTCCTTACTATCATTTCTTACTTCTGCACTTATACAGTACCCATTTACTTACATTTGTATCAAAATTCCAACAAATTGAGCCTATTACTACCAATCAGTTCTTAACCAGCACTTTGGTCGGAAAATGTAAAGCAATAATTAATATTCTAAGCTACTGTATAAAATACATTTGGGGCTTTATGCAGAAGAAGTTGTATATTCAGTGTACAACAGTAGAAAATTAACAACTTACATATAACACAAATATTTTTTTCACATTTTCTAAGGGTCAGTTCCCGTTTTTTTCACAATAGCAAATATCAAATAAACTATTATATTTTTGTCAAATGCACTTAATTTTAAGTCATACTTTCTTTGCGCTGCCACATTAGAGTATCAGTAAATGTCGAGGATTTGCAGGTTGCTTCAAAGCCAACGTGCTTCATTATGATTGTCAATCATATCATCGCTTACCATCAGGTGAAATAGTGGCCAAATAAGAGCAACAAATCTTAATATTAAGTGTCATCTGAGTATCCAAAGCTTTAACTAGCACAGTTCATTATGATGAACGATTAAATATCCAGTTCATCACAGTCTAATACTCCTTTATCTTTACAGTTCCCAGTATCTGGGACTTCTACACTGACTGTATACTTCAGTCTCTCTCTGTGTCATTTCATGGTTATCTCTGCCTTTATCTTGGGTGGAACTCGGAACGGCTGTGGGTCCATTATGTCGTGCGAGCATTGCAGTTGGAGCTCCATTATGTCTCGGTGTAGGGACATTATCAGGCGCAGGATTTTTGTGAAGTATTCCAGTTTCTGTAAATTGAAGGGGTTTATTATTTAGCTAATTTGAAGTTTTGTAAGTATTTGATCTTAGATTTTCAGAAAAAGAAACGATAATGAAAGAAATATCATTTAAATGAATGAAACCAATAAAAAGTTGGTAGTAATAAAGCATGCAAACAATATTGTACACTAAAGGGAAATATTCCATAAACACATTTCAATCGAAGCTAATTTCCTTAATTGCTAGAACAATCCTTAGAGCGGTAATGTTATTCCCTTTATTGTACAAGAAGAATTTGGAAGTAAGAATAGTATTGTAATAAAAATGCATGCTACGTTATAGGTAATTAATACTGCTCTAAGCAAAGACAAGCTTTAGTAAGATAAACCGTAACTTACTTTTATTTTCCCCTCAGTGTACAATATCACGACACTTCTCGTATAAAAATAACTAAAAATTATTTCGTTTTTCAAAAAATATTAACACCATTATTTATAAAAATTTCGACGTTGTCTAGCAACCGATTAGCAGATGTTTAATTGAAATTTTCTATTGAAAATTCAAATTTAGAATCTGTTTATCAGTTGCTAAACAGCTCAGAGATTTTATTAATAAGGCCCTAGATTTGTAAACTTTTATCAATATTTATTTAAACCTTGTGATATATACTCATATCATTAATATTTTTTTTTTTAATAAAATCACAAGATTTGAATAAATTATCTTATTATTTCAAAACAGACACTTGCAAACTCGAGAATTTTTATACACAACAGTCTATATTAAGATGAAATTATAATAATATTCGTTGCAGTAACATAAGTCCGATGTTACAAGAACGCTTGTAACGCCCGACATTTAACGTAATGCCAGAGTTAATTATCTTACTGTGACATACAAGAAGCAACATAACTACATTTTAAGGTACGCTTTTAAATTGCCATCATAGTCTGTTGTGTACAAAAAATAATAATATTTCCATGGCCATTTTTATAACAAATTATAAACTCTTTCATACCTGACTACTCTGTATGCTGTGTCCGTTTGCCTTTTCTCCACCGACGACTGTGCTACACGGTAACGGCTTTGCTATTCCGATTGTTACTATTCCTGAAACAATAGAAAAATTTAGTTTAACCTTATATTATCAGGAGAAAGAGAACAACGTTTTGCCCACATTCAGCAAACACTGACGGATGGCAGTCACTTTAGGTAGGGGCTTTAACACAAGGATTAAAATAAACTTTATAATAAGGACTTAAATAATTTTAGTCTTTAATTCACTTACAAATTAAATGCAATACAATTGACTCGATTGAATATTTCAGTACTGAATGCGAGTATGCGGATATTGGTATTACTTTAAAACTCTTGAAAAGACCGAGTAACTGCAACATAATATTATCTAATTCACAACCAATAACACTTTATCCCACTTAAGTACTTTTACTTAACTGATACAAACGGGGGGAATTAACAATAAAAAATTCTGATAGGTACCTATTATTTTACTAACATTTAACCTCAAATATGTTTCGAAGATTTTCACAAATTGTCATCTGAGACACAACTGACTTAATGAAAAGAGACGCTACATATGATGGTAAACAGATGAAGATCCATCCGTAACGTTTGTTTACACACAACTCTACGTTATCAATGTTGTAAAATAATTACTGATAACATTAAGTCTTTATATCTACGTGTGATGATAGTGGAGTTACAAAGGATGAGATTTCCTTTCTCATGGAGAAAATGAATTCTGCTCCTTTTGAATAAATTTTGAATTTAGCCCAAGTTCAGTTTACATATTTCAATTTAGAATTTTAAAGATATACTCCTGTTGTATTTATGTAGCTCTATAAAAGGCTTTCCGAGAGTTTTAACCGAGGCACTGACTGTCCAAGAATTGTTTGTGGGTCCGATCCGACTGAAGCGTTCTAATTTTGAAATAAGCCTTCCAGAAATGTCATTGTTTTTTTACAGTTTCATGTTTGTTTATGTATCATTATAACTAAATATATTTAAGACATATGTTTACTCAATTTGTTTAGAAACTTTGGGCAGTGCTAATAACTATAAAGTATAGAGATTACTCAACTCTACAATGTTGAAAACAACCTTTCTGTTATACTCAAGCTTCTTTTTTTGTTGATCGTCTATAGGCTTGCGCTTGACCACTATCTCACCTGATGGATGGATATTCTCCTTACTTTATAGCTCTTGGTTACAATCATAAAGTAAGTATTTGTCAAATCTATTAGCAGCTCTTGGTTACAATCATAAACTAAGTATTTGTCAAACCGATAAGCAGTAATTATCATTGAACTTGCTATACTGCACACAGTGATAACACTGTATTTGACTGCCACACCAATACTACGTTCAATTTACTTTACTTGTTCAGTATTTGTGTGTGTTTAATTATGTATTGTGTACTCAAGAATTATTAGTTGAATGGTATCGTGAACAGTGCTTCTGTATTAGTGACTACTAAATGAACGAGGTACCTATTAATACGATAAAGAGTTAAAAAATTGTGAACTCATAGGTTCAGTTTGTTAGTAGTAACCTAATTATTATACAAGGTTTCGGTTACTATACATACCTATCTACTACTTTTGCTATCTTTATTTAGGTGGGAGTTAAAGTATTTGGTTAAAAAACTAAAATTATATATCCAAACATGGTTCAGTAGACTAGCTTCTGCCAGCGACTTCGCTCGCGTGAATGTCGCAAATTATCCCAAGGGAACATATTCCCGGGATGAAAAGTATCCTATGTGCTATTTCAGACTAGAAACTATCTATGTGCCAAAAAAGCGTGAAGAACAAACATATAAATACACACACACACACACTTTATAATATTAGTGTGACGAATTGGCATGCGCTATGCCTAAAAGAAACCTATAAATAAATATAGAAAAACTCGAAAAAGTTGTTTACCACTGAATCAACAGGATACTGTTTGCTTAAACTCTGTAGGGTCTACACTCTACAGTAAGTGTTTTTGGTCAATACGGTTTGTTAAGTACACCTTAACCATTCGTGTGAATGTAATTAGCGAAACAATAGAAAAGTCATTGCGTCTCGCGTGGATCCGCGTCCAATACACACGAAAGGTTAAAAGTTAAAAATATGAAAGAAGAAACAATTTTATGGAGTGGCATAACAGAGAGCCTAGAATTGCCTAAATTCTCGCGTCAAGTTTTCGCAAACCATCACAATCTCCCTACCTTTGGGTGCAGTCTTGATAGCGGTAACGGCCACCGCGAGCGGACTGCGCGCAACATTGAGCCCGTTGACTGAGACGAGGCGGTCGCCGGGCGCCAGGCGCGCGTCGCGAGCGGCCGCGCCGCCCGCCACTACCGAGCGCACAACGATCACCGAACTGCCTGGCTCTGATGGGTCCTGGGGGTAGTCAATACAACTAATTATGGGTGTACTAAATAAATATTCTAAAAATCAGAATTCACTAAGTCGAAAATAAAAAGAATTGGGCATTAAAGCAAACAAATTACCTTTATCGACAGAAATTAAACCTACATACCTAATAGAGATAAAAACTCGAAATTATAGCAATAACCATCAAGGTGTCTCACAATACGAAACTACAAAGATACAAATAAGCGAGTAAAATACAAACCTCAAACCGTACAAGTGATCAATCATCATCATCATCATCAGCCTATTAATATTCCCACTGCTGGGACACAGGCCTCCTCTTATAGAGAGGGAATGGGCCGTAATCCACCACGCGAGCTCAGTGCGGGTTGGTGGATGTCACATGTCTTCGAATTTTTGGTTCTAGGACATGCCTTCACCGTTTTTGAGAGCAGTGGTGATGAAATAATTTACACAAAATAAAGCGCCTGCTTGGGTTCGAACCCATGACCTACAACTTGTATGTCGCGGCCAATACCACTGGGCCACCACTACTCTTTAGTGATCAATAACTAATACAAAACAAAATGTTACAAACAAAATTATCTCGAAATAACACTATATCAAGACCCATTGGAATAAACAGATTACTTTTAAATAATTTAATTAAAAACAGATTGGGACCACGAATACGACCTTGTAGTACACCATAAATAAATAGCGTTAAAATAAACATATTCACTCGTGAAAACATATAAATGTACTCACCAAATAATCCAGGATAGAGAAACCAAGCCCCCTATCTTCCTTTAACAGCTGGATATAATCCACGTGATCACTCCACATCGCCAGACCACTCAGAGGCTCAAGTGAACGCGATCGAACGCGTTCTAGATCTTCTGTGCAGAATTCTGTAAAGAATAACAGTGGAATGAATATATACTAATATAGCACAGCATCCTTGTAGTGGAATGTTGGCTAATTATCGTGACAAAGAAGTCGATTCGTAGTTAATTGTCAGATATTTAAATAATGGACACGTTATTCAGTTTGTTTATTATAATATCACCACCGTTACCAATTTATCTTACAAGGTGTTTTGATTGACCAAATAAGTATTTACAACCTATGTAAACTATTTCTAACAAAAACTAGCACCGCTGTATTTCGGATTTAAGTGTTGGGCCCGAAATAAGAAATATAACAAGAACTGATGAAATTTTCTGATACATTGCAACTCTTCCTTTCTTCAGGTGGGTCTTCAGGGTTTTTATCCAGTCTAACTGGATTGAGCTGAGTACCAGTATTTTTAACACCCGACGGAAAAAGTGGGGTGGTGTGTGTCTTTTAATCTGTGGCATCATAGCTCCTAAACGGATGAACCGATTTTGATTTAGTTTTTTTTTTCAAAGATGATTTTGTCGAGTGTTCTTAGCTGTTTGATTAAAATCGGCTCAGCCGTTCAAAAGTTATCCACATTTTACTCTTTGAATCTGGGTTTTTTCGCAAGATATCGTGTCATAATTACGTGTTTCGATTGAAGCGTGTCTACTACTAGGTATATTATATGTAGTATAAAAAGCATGAAATAAAAATTAAATAAAAAATATTAAAATACTCCCGACACAAAACCTCCAAAAACCAAAAAAAAAGGCTTGTACTCGCGCCTGGGAACCGATAAGTAAATAAAATAAACTACTGTTTAATTATTTTTTGCTTTTAGAGGTTTTTGTCGGGGTTTTTAAATTTTTAATTTAATTTTTTATATAGAGAGGCCAGATCACATCCACAATGTAGTGACTGGGTAACACAATCTCCTTTCCAATACTGTTGATAGATTTTACAGTTCCTGAATACTGTAATGACAGCCGACACAAACGGTTTAACGTGATATCCAAGGCACAGAGGAGTCACCCATCCACGGAATGACCTCGGCAAGCATTGCTTAAACTACAACATCTACTCGTGCGGCTGTAATCACTTAGCCACGATTCAGTATAATCCACTCATACAGAAGTGCAAGAAAATTCAGTATAATCTCACCATCATGATCATGAGGCGCCGACATGACCGTGGTGGCACTGCACAGCGACGCCACCGAGCTCTCGGACTTGGCCTTGATGAGGCGCTGCGGCGGCAGCAGCAGGTCTTGCAGACTGCCGCCCAGGATGTTGCTCTGGAGAGATACAGGTGTAGTTTTAGTTAATGAGTCTATCATCATCATATTATGCCTAGCCTTTTAGCAACTATATCTGAATCGGCTTCAAGTCTAACTGGAAAAGCTGAATACGAGTATTTTCCATGAAGTGACTATCTCTTTCTATCTTTTAAAAGAACGTTGCCCCACACTAGGAATTTCTTCCTGTATCGTGGGTGCGTTTACAAACATTTAAACCCACATACACAAACACCCAGAGCCGGAACAACTATCTGTAGGTCATAAAAATATTTGTTCCGTGCGGGCATCGAACCCGCGACACGCAGCGCAGCAGTCAATCGCTCAACCGCTGCGCCAACCGTGCGCCCGTGCGCACTTGCGTATCTGGATTGTGGAGGGTCTATTTTGAGACCTCCACAATAAATAAAAGATACCGTTTACGGGTTGTAGTGGTTAACTACGTACACTGATTAGTCGTAGAGAAACACGTCATAGTTAAATTCAATAGTCAAGTATATTTGAGTTTATGCTCAATTACAGTATTACTAAGGTGGAAAGCGATTTCCTCTCTCAGTTATGAATAGCTAAACGGCTTTAAGATTACTATCGTCGGTGGTTGCATTTGTCATGTTATTTTATATTGTTGAATGAATTTTGTATGACGCACATTTTTGGCCTAAAGTAGGTTGCCAGTAAGCAGAAAAAATACGGTGATGAAACCGTACATACCGAGTAATACGATATTCCAATATCTGATTTGAATAAAACAATATATTGATCAAAAAGTTTATTACGAGCACGTCATCTACAGTGTAGTAATATAAACTTTAATAGGTACATACATAAACTCCTTAACGCTTTTCTCCCCCGGGGGTAAGCAGAAACTACAGAACGCCACCTGCTACGATCCTAATATCCTATAAACTTTACTATTTAATTTTACCATAAAATAGGTAGCGCGGGCGTTTCTACTTTTAAAGTTAGGTAATAATCAAAGATGGCGTTTGCTGTCCTGTAAAATGTAAGTCAAACAAAAAGAACCCATTTGCAATTCAGATTCAGCTTTGGGTCCGTGTAGTTTCATCGTAGACTATAGCTATTCAAATATATGATTTGCATATTCTTAGAGAATGTTAAGGGTAAAATTCTGCTTAAAAGGTCTGTTCGCCTTACCCTAGAAAACCCATTGTCCGGTAGTCTTTCATTGATGACGGGCTGTTGGTCTCTCTTCCTCACCACCACCAGGCTGACCGGTGACGTCACAGCTCGCAGTCTGGTCACTACCTCCACGTGATGGGCGCCTAGCACTCGCCAGCCGTTCACCTGCAAAAAACGTCAACACAAAATATTGAATAGTGAAAATGTGAAAATTTATGGAAACACTAAATTTTTAATAACATTATATACTTCATTCAGAAACAGGCTACAATTTAATGAAAGCCAATTTCGTTAAATTATGGCCTATTTCTGAATGCATAATATAAAGTTATTTGTCAAACTCAACTATAGCCTGAAAACTTGTCAAATTATGGCATTTTAGTAGGGTTTAACTTGAACATCTCAATTCAGAAATTGCTATTTCAGTATCGCCATGATTTTCATCACTATTGCTCTTAAAAAGGTTAAGGAAAATTTTGTGAGAACATCGGATCATCATATCCCAGAATCAAAAATTCGAAGACATGATATCCACCAAACCGCACTTGGCACGCGTGGTGGATTACGTTTGTGTAAGAGACCTTCACAAAATGATATAGAATTCATCCCTCAGAAGTAGCGGATGGCACCATTGGCAATAAATCTTCATTTGGCTAGCTTTCTCTTGATGCGTCATCATTACTTGAAACCAAGACTTACCTCGAGCAGTTCATCCCCCACCCTGTACATCCCCAGCCTGGCCACGGGTCCGTTGGGAGCGATGGCGCGGATGTAGTGCCTCGCCTGCACTTCCTTGCCGGCAACCACGCGCACGGTGCCTTCCAGAGAGATGCCTAGACCGCTGTCCTTCTCTTTTATTATTGTGCCAACCTGGGGAACAGATAATAATGTTTGTGGTTTGTGAAGTTTGCTAGGTACCAATTCCTTTTAAAAATAAGGGTTGATAAATAAACCTTCCGTTTGGCGAACGGAGGGTGATGTTGGACTCCAACCGACTAAAACCCCACAGTTCCTACCAATACCATGAGTCCAGGGGCCTGGGATACAATCAAATTCACGCACAACCCCGACAGGTATCAGCCCACCATTGCTCGCAGGGTCAATCACCAATTGCGACCCAACGACCGCATAACCTGCGTGACTCTTCTTCGGGCCTGACTGATGTAAAGTTTCCTAAAAAAGGTTACATTTGGATCTACCTACCACAATATCATACTGATACTGATGTCCGGGCCAGTCATTCTCCTGTTGCAGTATGTCCCGCCACTTGTCCTGGATACGTCTCGCTTCGCGCTCCGATACCTCGTCGTCTCTTCCTATCACGATCTCCGCCTCCTCGGAAGGAGACATCGGTGACGGCAAGTGAGGCAGGATTTCTGATTCGGGCTCCGCTTCAATAACTGTTGATTCGTCGTACTGGAACGAAAATAAATATTCTCTTTGAATCAATCAAAACTCATTTATTTAAATTAGGCTGAAAGGCAGCACTTATAAAACGTAGTTGAGAAGAAGAATTGAAACGCCCCAGCAAAACAAACAATGGAATTAATTTATTGTACCCGGATCGTGATAAAATTTGGACTGAGGTCGCTGAAAATAATATTCAAATCTTATGGCATGGAATTATAGTCTTAGATCAACATCATCGCAGTAAAAAAATGCCAACAATTGCTAAAACAATTTCACTGAGTGCTATTATTATTATTATTAAAGCCATTTATTTATCCTTAATCATATCATATACCATATTAATTATTCATTATAATATTAATTAAATACAACTTCAATTCAATTCAATTACAATTTCATTATAATTTCACATTTATAGTTCGGTTTTAAATATAGCTAATGCAATATTAAGTTAGATTATAATACTTGTTTTTCTAATTAAGGACCTCTTTTCGAGTAAAGGCCTCCTCCATTTCACTACACAGTTTTCTGTCCTTGGCTTTTGATTCCCAGTCTTTACCTGCTGTCTCTTTAATTTCATCAAGCCATCTTTCGGGGGGTCTAGCTCGTTTTTTTTTTGCCGACAGGGCCAGCCCAGTGTACTAATTTGTTGGACCATCTGTCATTATTCATACGTGCAACGTGGCCTTTCCACTTCCATTTTAACTTTTTGCAGTGAGTTACAGCATCTGTTACATTGGTCCGTTTCCTTATATCTGAGCTCTTTTGTTTATTGTAAACTAAGTGCTATAATTTGAATAAATTAGGAAACTTGTTTGTCAATTTTACTGATCACAGACTTGATCAGGTTTTGGACCAAGAATAAATTTTATCAGATGGCTAACACTCATTGGGTATCGTTCGTTATGGCCAACATAAAACCCCTTTGCTTTGCAGTAGCACAGTGTATCATAGACACATCCCAAATACAGTGCCAGTGTGGAGCCCGTTCGCAGGATATGCCCCACCTCTTTCCCTGCCCTTCATGCCCAAACACCTGCACCTTTCAGGATTTGAACACGGCAAATGACAAACCTGACCAAGACGCATACTGGTCAGACAACATTTGAATAGTTGAGTCTAAAGAGTTATTCGACACAAGTGAAATTTAAAAAATCCCCGACACATTTTATTGCATGCTACATAATTTATCTAATAGTAGAGACGCTTCGCTCGACAGTCTATTGAACACGTAATTATGACACGATATCTTGCGGAAATACCCCGATACAAACAGTAAACCGTCCATAACTTTAGAACGGCTGAACCGATTTTCATCTAACGTAGCTAAGAATACTCTAGATAAAGTAACATTTCAAAAAAAAAAACGAGATCAAATTCGGTTCATACGTTTAGGAGCTATGATGCTACAACACCCCTCTTTTTCCGTCGGGGGTTAATATAAAAAGAAGAAGTGTCCAATGTCAACCCCATTTCATGTCCAGACTATCACTGTCCATTCCAGTGAACCTGGAAGAGATCGCGGTAAGCGATAAGGCCGCCCGTTGTATGTATTTTAGTTTTAAGTTTCCTTTTCTCTGTTTTAACTTGGTGTAGTAACAATAAACCATATATAAATAACAAGTGGAGAGTGCAATAACGGGCTGAATAACTCACCACACTAAAGCTATACTTGGCAAGCGATGTGACAGAAGGACTGGGCGGTGCAATCGGCGATCTCCGTCCATCCTGAGCGGCTAACGCTTTCTGTAGCTTCTCAAACCCCGCCCCCCGAAGATACCTAGAAGATTTATTACTGAAATTAGAAAGATTTTAAGAAAACACATTCTCAAATCAAGTCCTAGTAACTTGATCCCATTATAGTCAGTCTACTCTTCAAGATAATGGCTACATTTGTCTCCAGTTGCTTAAATATTTCCAGGGTTGTCACATCTTACCTTAGTGCCTTCAGTCGTACAACGGGTCCCTTAGCATCCCTCAGCAATGCCACCGCGCGATGATTCGTCACTCCATGTAGGGAAACGCCATCAACCTGCAAAGAAGAAACATAATCTTTTAGAAGAAATCACGTCTAATATAGAATACATATACATACTTTATTACTAATTCTGAGAGTAGAATATGGCGGCCTAATCTCAATGATATTCACTAGACAACCAATACGATAGGTGGAAAGGCCTTACCCCCGATATCTGAATTAAGAATTGAAAGATGAGTATTTGTAAAAATCTACTTTAACCTGAAAAACTGACAAACTTTGGCACGAAAATGGGGTTTGCCACGTTCTTTTCAACTCAGATAACATCCTTATGTCTTGCCTATCGTCAATGATCTTTCTTGATAACTGCATCACTAAATGTCGAAAAGTATCCCTTAATAATTCCCTAAATTCTTTACCTAAATCGTTCTCTATCGTAGTCGAAGAACAGAAAGTTGCGTTGCCATCAAACTTTAGTAACACAGTTATAAAACACTTTTCGCTGTCGTGATCTTAAACCTTTGGCATCTCGCCAGGTACTCTGTTGCTGAAAGTAACTGTACTATGGCAGTCGACCAAAATCACAATTCATGTAAAGCTAGAAGTGAAACTTTGTGAAATGGTTTTGGTTCACCGGTTGATGTCATAGACTAGGTGTCTATCGGTGGTTTGTCTTGTACAGTTGAATTGTCCTCTTCTATAGAAATTAATATGGTAGTTTCACAAAAATATGATGGTAACGTCTTCAAGTCAGTAGGTATTCTAAGTCCAAATCCTTGACATCCTTTTCTCGAAGCCTTTCGACGAAGATTTTCACCTCCCTTTAACTTCATTATATGTACTAAACTATATATAAATACAATTTTTTTTGTGATACAGCTATTTGCAGCCCCCTGTTCGTACACTCGCAACCATAAGCGCTGTTATTAACTACACATCTTGCGGGTTGAATGAGATTTTTTTAAATTTATTTTTATTATTACCTAAATTCGAATCTGTAATACTAGGCGTACCGCAGGGCAGTATATTGAGGCCCCCTTGTTCTTATTGTATATCAACGAGCTTCCAAATATAATTAAACATCTTTGCGTAATGTGTGCTGATGACGCAACTATATTTATTTCAAATGAATATGCCAATGATATTATTTATGAAAGTGAAATTAATAAAACATTAATAACTGTAACTGGCTGATTGCAGTCAATTAATTTAAAAGTCAATATCTCAAAAAACAAATTGATTCAATTTAGAAATTATAAAAGTAAACATACTAAATTGAATGTTACCATGTCTGATACAGCGATTGAAGAAGTCAAAGACACAAATTTCTTAGGAGTTACAATAGATCAACATTTAAACTGGAAGTAAATATCCAGTGCCTGCTACGCATTGGCAGTTCTAGCAGAAACTACAAATCCAAGTGTTACTAGAAGAATCATTAAAATATGTCTTCAGAACGGAGGATTTCCTGACACTGACTGGTATATTATATACTGGAATTATGATTATTTGTTAAAAATAATATGCAATATTTTAATTTCAAATCAAATTCAAAAAGAAATATCCGGAAACAATATAAATATGACTATGACTATGTCTATTAACAATATGATGTAGTATAAAAGTATCTGTTACTGCTATTCGTGTGTACAATAAGTTACCGCCAGCAATTAAGCAATTAAATGGAAATATGTTTAAAAATAAATTGAAAACAATGTTAATTAATAATGTATTTTATAATCTGCATGAGTTTTTTGATATAAAATATTTTTTGTAAGTACCCAATTTCTAAATGCTATTGCATATCCGACTTGGGTAGACTGTTGAAACTAAAAATGTTATGTTTATCAATAAGAACTTAATGTACACAGTTATGCAATAAATATATCTTTATCTATTTATTTAGTTATTTCTAGGCAAGCGTGTCTCAACGTCGACCACATCATCGCTTACCAACAGGTGAGATAGTGGTCAAGCGCGAGCCTAAAAAATATTAAAAAAAAGATGTAACTAAGGCTGCATAGCTTAACTTCTAATTACTGCTCTCTCCAGCAATCACTCGGAACGCTATCAACCTCCTACCACACCCTACTAAGTGACCTCGTTAAACTGATTAGAGCACATTAATCCTGCGTTAATTACTCCACATCAATTGATCTCGCTGATTAAGAGGACTTGCCTTCTACCTCAGCGGGTTATTGGAGTCATTGATTAGGTGAGCATTGTTAGCCCCAGGTAAAGCAATTTGGATTATAATTTTCGATATCTATAGGAAAGACAATGGGGTTGGATCTCTCATAAGCTCGTGACCGTCCCCTAAGAGATTGATAACTGCTAACTTTGAAAAACTAGATGGGAGAGTTATGGCTTTGCTGACTTTAAGAGCATGTTGAAATTGTTCATGTGCTTTTAGATATTTTTATTAGTTATCATTGAAATCGATGGGATGAAATTAAAGTGTTCTAGGTCGCAGAACACCGGCAAGATGGACAGTACAGACACAATTAAGAAGACTGTTGGCGGAAGCATATATCGAAAGGTCCCCAATGCAGAAATCGCATGACTTGTACACACGGCGTATATTACGATAGAGATCCTCAGCAGTAAGCAAACGACGAAGAAGGTGGCAGAAATAGGAATGGACGTAGTGTATCCCTATTTTGCAAGGTCTATCAAACAAAACATTATAAGGTACATAAATTATATATTAATATATAAATACGTATAAAAAATAACAATAACATAATACATTAATATGTATTTATTTATATTATATTATTTTTAGTATTAAGTTTCTTTTTTCTTGTTTATTATGATGTACAATAATTTATTTATTTATATACACATAAATAAATACAAACTAAAGATCAAACGCGCGATCAAATATTTGATTAAATCAAACTTCAAGAGCACAAATAAAGAGAAGAGTTGTGTAATTTATTCATTAGCAATCAATCACAAAAGCTAGGCAGCCTTTTCCCGCAGGTGACGGGATCGACTGAATTTGACACTGAGTGACGTCCTATCTGACCTTTACAACCCAGTTTCTGGTTAACACGATATCTATGTCAGACTGTTAGTCAGACTTTAAATGATACACTTATTAACATAAAATTAATTAAATTCGTAGCGTCTTGTGATTCTTTGACGGATACTTAGTTTCGTCAGTGACACTTTCGGCTTATATCTCCATTTCTACTCGTACAGAATAAACTTGTGAATTTTGCTATCTTCTCCGCGGGCTCTTTTCCCGGAGTGCTCCTGCATTTGAGCTGAAAGAGACATTAAACAATGGCACAGTTTCTAGAGTAAATCATGAGAGGGACGTGACGACGCTGCAGTGCTACAAAGATTATTTTATTAGAGAGAATAATATTCAAATGTACTGGCTTTTATGAAATGGAAAAAAGTTGGTGCAGGAAAGAAATTTCGATGGAAACGAATATGACTTACTTAGAATAGAATAGAATATAAACATATTTATTCGACACAGGCACAACACAACAGCAACAAACAAGGAGTAAAACACAAAAAAGAAGCGCAAAGACAAATTGCGCTGAACGTGCCCATACCGAAAGGGTTACCAACTCAGCGTTTGCTGGGCGTCAGACACCCAGAGCTGGTTCTCAGTTGGCACACCGCAGCGACACACGAACGTGGGCAACAAAATAAAATATAATCTATACATAATTTGACATGACAGATACAATTTAAGGATGTGTAAAATGTGTAAATAAATAATGTATAATGAAATAATAGAAGAATAAGTGTAAAGTGAGCTACAATGTGTGTGTGTGTGTATGGGTTGTAGCGAAAAAGAAAATAATAAATAAAAATCATACACAAATACCCTACCACCCTATCAAAAAGAATAATATAAGTCACCAACATCGTGCACTGCTGAATCACATAGATGTTACAGGTAGTACAGGAACACTCAAAAGAATGGCACAAAGATGGCAGTTGGAATTATTTACAAAGACAATGGTCCAAAGATAATGAATATGGGTAATCTCAAATGTAGCACACGCAATTAAGACTATTGTCATAGATGAAGTTGCAGATAATAATGATGATTGACCAACAAATTAATAAATACTAGAAACAAACACAAATTTGTAGTACCTGCAACAAGGCTCAAGAAAATAGGTGGCTCGTTTAGATGTCAATGTGTACACTTTTATAATAAGCTTCCAAGCCACGTACAAGATCTAAGTGTTAATAAATTTAAAACATTCATTAAACATAAGTTGTGCCAGAAAGCGTTTTATACAATAAAAGATTACGTTGAGGACAAACAGGCTTGGGATTGAGCTGCTCCAATTTTTTTTTTTTTTTTTTTTTATATATATTTTTCAACGTGAATTTTGTTTTTTTTTTTTTTGTTTTCTTGCAATGACAAGAATATTTACTTTTTAAAGTATTATATTTTTTTTTAGTTTATTTTAATTGTTGTGAATGTGAAGACAATGTGGATTCAATTTTTGTTTGTTTTTAATTTTAATTTATCCAAATTAGTTTTAATCATGGTCTGGCAGTTTGAGTAGTTTATGCGGCCTACCCGAATGTCCTTTCTTTGGTATTGTTCGTCGAATCGTTGAGCTCCTTAATTTCTGAGTTGAGCTGCACGGTTATTGACAAATGCGTGCACTGACTGGACAGGTCCACTCAATCTGGCTGGTTCTTTCCTAAAAAGACCATTTCAGACTTCAGTCTACATGGTCTTCACATGATCTAACAAAGATTTTGTCTGGACCTTAAAAGAGACTGTGACCTCTGAGTTTGTTTCGGCCTTTCTTCTCAGAGTAGTCAGATAGGAAACGCCGACTTCATCTAGTTTTAAAAATATGATCGACATGAAAAGTGTTTGTACAAACCTACTTACAGAAATAAAATCATTTATCATTTATCATTAAGTAATGAATCTTGGAGTCCGAAGTCCGAGTCGTAAGTAAATTGTTAAATGGTTTTTTGTTAAAACAGAAAACTAAATTTAGAGCATAGCATTGTGATCAGTTAGACCAGATAGTAATACTAAAGTGGTATATATAGATATCCCCCAGGGATTGACCTACAAGTGATCCACGTTAGCGGAAATAAGGACACCGACTTCGAAAAAGAAAGTTATTCTTCACTTTGTAGTGTTTTCAGTTGGAAGTCGGTAGTATTTTTTTTGTAAAAAAGATTTTTTATTTTTCACTTTTTAGTTGTACCTATTAAGCAACTTGCTTTAGTGAGGTAGTAATGCCAGAATAGATTAACTGAATGCCATGAAACTTGATCATAACCTGTGAAATGAAAGTGTTTCAAGGTGAACTGTACACATCTGTGTACCCCTTTAGAGCGTACTGGCGTGATGTTATGTTATGAAATGGTATAAACAATAAAAAGACATGCGGTTGCAGCAATCCCGAGAGATTTGCCTTCATTTATTGAAGAGTTCTGCTGTATATCTCCGAAGTTCTTCATCAGATCTTCACCAAATTAAAATGGGACCAATTTCGAAACATACTCTAAAAATCAAAAAAAGGATTTTCAAAATCGGTCCACAATTGACGGAGATATCGGTGAAAATACACAAAAAAAAAAAAAAAACAAACATGAAGTCGAACATAGAACCTCCTCCTTTTTGGGAAGTCGGTTAAAAATTGGGGGTCCATAAGATAAAAACGGGTTCGCCAATAGTGTATTTAATTTAAGTAGGTCGTACCTTTAATTTTGTCTTTTCATAATCATTTATAGTACTAATAATTCTCTGATTAAGCTAAAAGTTATATATCATCCTATACGCAGTAGATAGAAATTCTTGGCCACGAGGCAAATAAATTTGGAGACCTCTGAGTTAGACAAACAATCTAGCATAGAGCTTAAACATAATATAATAAATTACAATATAGCAGTAGTCAACTCCTCTTCAGAGAATATAAACCCAAAATTATGCATGTAACAGAAAATGTAAAACTGTAATAGGACAATATATTTGTAAAACAGCACTATAAAAGTGCGGACATTAAACCGGAGCGAGCGTATAAAGTTATGTCTCAATTAACTGCGTAGTCGCCCCATGGGACAGCTCACAGTTAGTACGTGATGAGAGGACACTGGAAGTAGGTTAAGAACATGGTTGTTCTGTTATATTATGTGCAATAAAGATTTTTCTATATTTATCTCTATCTATTGTCCCATGGAATGAACGAGATGATACGGAGTGACATTGAAAATATTGCTTGGAGAAAAGGATGTGATGGTCTTAGTAGAACCTGTAGGTTAGCTATTGAGTTTGATAAAAGTGCATCTTGAATCTTTGGGTTGTCGAGGGTAGATTCAATTGTTCCGTGAAAAATAATAGTATTGTGGTGCATTCATTGAGATTGGAAACCGAACCTAACATAATCGCCTTTAACCTAGGTTAGTCTGAAAAGCAAGGCATACCTAAAAGGGAGGAGGTCTATATTAGCAGTGAATGGAACAAAGCTGCCAATGATGAGGCTGATATTGAGTGTGAAAGATAACTTGATAGATTGGCATTAACTGTAAGGTTTGACCATGGTGGATTCGAATTTAAGATTAAGCAGGACTGCAAATCTACAGAATTGATATAACCGTTGTGAATATTCGATAGATACTCACATACACACATTACATAGTAAATAAAATAAAACACAAGAGAACGAAAACTAAAGCTTGCACCATAACTTTCGAAGCAAATAAGATAGAAAAGAAAAAGCCACCATAAGCCAAGAAAACATTGGAAAAAGTGAAACCCCGCACTACCACGTCTGGCTAACGAGAGACAGTATGGAGTGCCAATGTAATAAGAACAAGTATATCGACATGTTCTGGGCACCAAGCCAATTTTGGCGCATCTCGAATTACTAAAATTCAATTTCTTTAAAATTGCAGCCAAAACTGGAAAATTCTCATGGATTATCTAATTTTGGCATCAACGCCAAGGCCTGTGTTCCTTTTTAGTACATAGACTTTCATTTGGACCTCGAAAACGTCAAAGGAATAATCATCAAGCCCAAATATTAGATGGAAAGGTTCGCGCAACGTGGAGTTTCACGATATCCCCGTGTATTACGAGATTCCAATAAAGATTTTCCAGCAACACAAAATCTGACGTATTCTAATCTAAATCCTTATAAATCCCTTTGGATTAAAAACACTGCATTATTGGAATAAACGGTATCTGATTTGACGAGTACTAAGCCCGATTGAGCCTGTGTGTTACCAAAATGGTGACAGGGTAGCTGAAAGTTTTAAGTGAACATTTTAGATTCGCAAACGACGGTTTTGAAATTATTATGGAAAGAGGAAATTGAAAAAGCATTAGAAGAGTAATGAAAATCATATACCACTCCATATATGCCACTTATTTTAAACATACCATAATTACCTTTCCTTATCCAGATCGCATCTACGTTTAGATCTTTATCGATGTTATCGTAGTTTACATTATCAATCCCATTCAATTTATCAAAACATCAAAAACCACTGCTTAAACTATTTAAAAAAAAACCATCGCTTCAGCAACCAAAACAATGCAATAAATTATCTAAAACTGAAAAAAGGATTGACCCTAGAGATGACAAGGACTTCAGAAACGATAAGTACATCCTGCGATTATCCTCATATTAATATTCACGAAGGGCGACCGCTACGCGACGTGTCAACTGGGCCAAGGACACAAAATTTGGTCATTTCAATTACTTTAAAATTGCAGCCAAGGCAAGAAAATCTACTATTAGCTTCTGACTGGAACGCTAACGCCGATGTCTTTTTTTTTGTGCACGCTTTTCTTATTTTAGATCTCGAAATCGTCAAAGAATTAATTATAAAACCAAAATATAAGACAGAAAAGTTTGCTTTACGTGGAGTGAACACGACAACCAGAGAGAAGAGACTAGAAATTGTCCCCGTATACAATCGTCTATCTTCAATCCATAGAATCCCATAGAATTAAAAACACTACAATATTGGCATATACGGTACCCAATTGAATACCTATGTGCGGTGCCCAACTATAATTGTGCGGTACCTACTTGGCGACAGGCTAGCTACAGATTTATGTCAATTTATCAGTATCGAACACTTTCATGACAATTATTGACAGCAAAATATCGACACTTTCAAAAATATCAAACAAGTGATTTCTGATCGGCATGTTTAGGGGAAATTGTAAAAGCTGGTTAGAATAATTATCATCATCAACATTCTCTTGCCCCTATTTCAATTTACTTCGGCGCAACCTGTCTACTCCTTCTTTACTTTATTGATATTTTTCTAGTAAGTAAAAGAAACGACAACAAAATAAGAAATACCTATCTTAATTTATTACCCACCTACTTAACTAATCTAGTTCGCAATAACAACCCTATTCAATTTGACAACACAACAATTACCACTGCTTCGTCTATTTCAAAATTCGTCGCTTCAACAAAGAAAACAACACAATAAATTATATTAAACTGTCGAAAAGGGCTGGCCCTGGAGATCAAAACAAGGACTTCAGAAAAGACAAGTACATCCTGCGATTATCTTCACATTAATATTCTCGAAGGGCGACCGGTACGTGACGTCATCAACTGGGCCAAGGACACAGTGTTCGGGAATCGTCATAAAGAGCTCCTTTATTATATTCCTCCTTTAAGGGATAGAAAGTAAAAAGGAGATGAAAATTATATCCGTTACTCTGTATACCTTGTAATTTGTTTCTGTAATATCTGGAGCAGAATTTGAATTATTTTCATATTGGAGCGGCGTTTTGGAGGGAATGCCTGTTTTGTTTAATATTGTAGCAGTATTTACGCGATATTAAGCTACGTTTAAGTCATAATCTGCCACAGTAAATATTAATTTAAAACACAATACTGTTTTTTTTTGTTCTTGCTACATCTTCATGACTAAACTACCGAAATGATTACAGATTTGATAAAAGGCAAAATTAAAACATGATGATCAGAGGCCCTAGATTAATTCAAGTCATTCGATGTCAGCTATGGAGATAATCAAAATGCTCACCTGAAATTTCGATAGCTCTTGAAAACCCACAATCTTTTTGCAATTTTGCGATTTTGACCATCGCTATCGAGCCGCTTTCGTTGATGGATTATTTAGAGCCTCTGAAGGCCAATACCCACATAAAAAAAAAAAAAAAATCTAGTCACAATTTCATCTCAGTTTTTGACATCGACGTTGAAATATAGGCTACATTTCAGTGTCACTCAATGTCAAAAACCTGTAAAAGGTTTAGGGAAATTACAGATTTTGATAGAAACAGACTAATGGTATAATACAAAGATTGTTAAAAATACTAATATTGCCAAAACACAGCTCAATCTGAACAATTTATTTAAAATACCTACATCAAAAGCTTATTGATAGGCTAGTCATCATCATCTTCCTGTCCTTATCCCATGTTACTTGTGGTCGGCGCAACACGTTTTCTTACTCCATACCGTCCTGTCCACCGTCATGCTATCACTGACTAACTTTTCTTTCAAATCACTCCTCACACACTTCGTTCATAATTTCTTTGCCCTCTCCCAAAGTGGGAAAGCTCCATCTATCTATATTCACAAGCTTTTGACAAGGTTTAATCTAAGCAAACTATTAACCGACAAAAACATTCTACGTTTAAAATACCTATAACACTAAAAAAAACTGCGCAATACTTGAGGCCAAACAGAGCGCAAGCGGTAACTCAGCTGTATCAACCTCCCGTACGTTGTGGAACCCTGGAGCATCGTTACGAATTCATGGATTTACTACACGAAACGTAACATCAATCTTGACGAGAAAACTAGCCTTCGTTTGTTTTGTGTTTTAGGAGTTACTGCTAGTGGGTAAAGTTTTGAGTATGATGGCTATAAGAGTAGGGGAAGAGCAAAGAAAAATGGACGGACTAAGTAAATGTGATAAATACCTCTTGTGTCTACGAGAAGTAAAAAAATATAGAAATCAGAAGAAAAAGAAATGTTACGATGGGCCCAAATAAATTGGGATAGGGTAGGGGAAAGATGATGAGATTTAGCACTGCTCAAGATTTGATTATGTCAAGGTTCAACAACATCAATACGTACCTACCTTTTATACCCATATTTGAAAAAGAAAAAAAAATAATTTGCACAAAAAGACTGGTAGATAAAATGGCCGAACTTGATAGCACTGTGTTTGGGTCTTTGAAAGCTTCCCGTATAGCTTCATGTTTGTCATCGAAATAACCCGCATATATGTAGTGTACAAGCTTTACGATATCAGTGTTGATACCTTCCTCTCAACTTCAGCATACGGGATCTAACAATAAAGACAAAGCATTTCACGCTCAACTGTTTCATTTTAAACGAGACTATGAATATTATTACCACCAGAAATGACTGTCTATGTGTTTCATTCCTTTTCATCTTCTCATACAATATTTATTCCGCAAGGTTTAATCTTCGTTTCATCAGCGCTTTGCGTGGCGGTGTCGGCTCGCTACTAAATATGAAAAAGTTGGAGGTTCCAACAATAGGGTTCTCTAAAATATATTCTGCTGTTGTTTTCATCTGTTGTTGAGTTTTGTGTTAATATGCAACCTTCTGTTTTGTATTATTGGGGCGTTTACTACTATTGCTGGTGTTGACTAATAAAAAAATTTACACCTGTGAATTTTCATGTTACAATACTGTTAACGTGCTATTCGTAATTTATAAAAGATCAAATTAGTTGGCTGTATTCGATATTTTCCAATCAATATGAATCTTAAATTCACTCATTCATTGTTTCATGCACAATCTTAGTCACGGGGTCTAGAAATATAAAATATTGCTCTAGAATTCCCTTATTTCAAATTCTTCCTCTGAAGGGGTATGAAGGGGATGGCAGTTTGTACGGAAGTTATGTTTTTCCTGTAGCAAACGACTTGTTCCTAGATAGGTTCTGAACTTAGAAAAACAAAGTGTAGCCATTTCGGGAAACAAAGTTGATTGACTGTGTCACACTAAGACAAAATATAGCTAACAAATCTCCTTTCTATTCTCAACATTCGGTCAACACGGGGGCAAAGTAAATGGGTTCAATCAAAGGTTGGCGATATAAAGTTCAGCGACAGATCAGTACAGAAGGTCGACTACATGCACGAGCGAAAACGAACGCACTCATAGACACCCTTCACGTACAGCAAGTGCAAGCGCACTTGCGACTAGGTTTTTTTCTTTGAAATACACTAAGATTGACACAGATCGCTCTGGGTCGATCTCAGTCAACGCGGTAGCAACAATTAAAGATGCCATTACTAAAAATATACGCGCACCTAAAATATGCGCCGAGCAAATGTTTCAACTGTCATATAGTACAAGTTAGAAATACCAATTTGTATGAGTTAATGGATACACTCACTAACACGGTTGTTGTATGTCGTCAGGTTATAGCAAACACCGTAAGTTTATAATACTCGTAAATCGCGTAAGATTACGAATTGTTTTTTCTCAATAAGATACGAATATAATAATTATTGTATAGTAAACTATCGAATTTTGATGGAATGTTCACAATATACCTATCCAGAGTTTACAATTTCGCAAGTCTTTATTGCAAATTTATGGTGTTTAAAATATTATCCGGTCAGGTGACATTGACATATACAAATTTTTAACAATGCCGTCTCTAGCAGTGGCCAGTTTCGTCTTACTCTGTGGATATCACCGTAAACATCGACAGATACGTTGTCTGTGTGTGCGTTCGCAAGTTTTCACTCCTTGTATTGGGCTTCTGTACGTATCTATTTCGTGCCTGCAGATCTAAAGCTGAGCAGTAATCTGATTTGACATCTAGACGACTGGAGGTCGGGCTCGGGGAGCCACTGATCGAGTTATAGTGAGTTTGATAGCTTGAGGAGACGATACGATTTATATCGATCCGTTTTGTAAGAAGATTTGGGCTGAGATTTTCTTTTTTTGTATAGTTGGCTTCAACAAGCACTAACACACTAACGTGAAGTGTGGGTAGTCTTGCAACCGAATTTAAAACAGTTATCTAGTATACCTTTTTATATTCCAATTCAAATAGTTTTTTTTTATTATATGAAACATTTATTACAAGCTTTTATTTAACTTGCCTTTAGTTAGTATGTGTGTGTCAAATCTGTAACTGAATTTTAAAATTAATCGATTGAGCTGAAATCTTCCATACACGTATGGTTTGTAGGAGAATGCAAGACTAGCTTAGTGACATCATTCTAAATCCAATATTCGTCCCAAATCTTTATTTCTATATATATACTTCCAAAAATTCTACAGTGAATCAATAATAATCTCTCTAAAAGTTTACCCCCAAAGTTAGCAGACCTATTTTTATGCACCCTCATGATATGGTTATTACAAGTAAAATTTCAAAATTTATTAAACCTCCGACACATTTTCATTTCATGCTACATAATTTATCTAGTACATAGTAGATAAGATTCGATCGGCAATCTATTGAACACGTAATTATGACACGATATCTTGTGAGAACACCCCGATTCAAACAGTAAAACGCCTATAACTTTTGAACCGCTGAACCGATTTTATTCAATTATAGCTGAGAATACTCTCGACAAAATCACCTTTCAAACAAAAAAAATCAAGATCGGTTCATCCGTTTAGGAGTTATTATGCCACAGACAGACACACAGATACACAGCAACACACGTCAAACTTATAACACCCCTCTTTTTCCGTCGGGGGTTAAAAATGATAGAGTTTACTGAGAGGAAATATTTTTTGTAATCCAATTTTTATTAACTTTCTGGTTTGTGTTTTCATTGGCAAGATGTTGTGCGACTTTTGTAGGTTACAAGGGGATAAGACAAATTACTTTAACAGGACATCTACCACCAGACTACCTATACACGACTGTTCACGCAGCATTGCGTGACGATTAAGTTTGACGAATTATGAGCAACGAGTACATTTTATTTGCAAAAATATAGAGAAACATTAAGTCTTCTTTTCAGGTTTATTCTTGTTAATGAGCTACCTTGACTCCTACATTAAGCATCGCCTATCAAACCTTACATACATTAACTACTCAGTTTTTGCAGACACTACTTTCCAACTTCATCAATCTTTCCCACAAGTCTATCTTCCATCCATCACATAAGTATTACATTACAGTAAGACGGACACGACCAACAGCACGATCAAAATACGAAAAACACCCTTACTGCTACGGAATAAGCCTCCAAACAGTTTTATATACGTGTGGTTGCTAATCAACCAAAGAAATTGCGTGCGCCGTTTCATAGCTAAGCTCCTTGGTGTGCTTATTGAGAGGGAGCTGGCAAGGTTTTTGAGCAACTATATTCAGTGCAAAAAGTTAATAGCTGAGTAGGTCAGGTAGCGGCTTGCTGAGAGAACAACTAGAATATAATTATCTGAAAGTTACATACAGAGAGCCCTTTGGTCAGGTGTCCACGTATATTCAGGTTGCCAAAAAAAACTTTTGACAAAAAAAACAAACCGACATACAAAACACTTCAAAGCGAAAAATAACTTTTCCGAAGTCGGTGTCTTTTGTACCCGTTGTTTTCCGTTATTCGACATTTGGTATTTGAAGTGCTCTTTTAGGGAAAAATAGCCTGCAAAAGACCACTTCACTCTTCCAAAACGTATTATTACAACAAATACAATCAAGAATTAAAATCAGAATAAATAGTAACAAGTAAATTTAAATATTTGGAAACCCCCGACACATTTTTATGTAATGTTTCAAAATTTATCTAGTAGTACATACGCTTCGATCTCCAATCTGTTGAACACATAATTATGACAAGACATCTTGCGATAACACCCCGTTTCAAAAAGTAAAATGCCCGTAACTTTAGAACAGCTAAAACGAAATCAAAATTGGTCCATCCGTTTAGGAGCTATGATGCCACAGACAGATACACAAATACATAAACACACAGGTACACACTTCACACACGTTGGGCGTTAATAAATAAAAGAAGTTTATTTGTAAAAATGATAATTAAATCTATGAAGACAATGCGGGCTTTCCCTAAATCTGACGACGCTACGCATGGAAGCGTGGCTAGTAAACAAATGAACCGCGCAGCTAACGTGGCAAACCTCTCCGCACACATCTTTCGCAGCAGTGGAATTCTGGCTTTACTTGGCAGTTTAACAATGAAACTGAGATAGATATACAAAAACACAAACACACATCTACACACGTCAAACTTAAAACACCCCTCTTTTTCTGTCGGAGGTTAAAAAGGGTAAATTATTTGAGATTGACAAGCGATATCGAAAAATCACGTGATCAATCCCTTACACTTTGACATTTCGACTATCGCCTCCGCTGACATCGATTGCCACTTGTCTAGGGCCTCTGCTGGGTTCGATTCCCAGGTTGGGCATCGGGTTATTGGTTTTTGACTTCTGTGTGCCCTGACAGTTGAGTGTGTCTTGCTCTCTCTAATTTCTCTCTGATGATGGCACATGTGTTGGATCATTTGGTTAGCTTCATGATGGTTGAGCTGAGTGGTGACGATCCATGCGTCATGTTCGTGAACGGGCGCCATCAGTTGGGATTGGTCATAACTTAGCTGCATCGGCCGGTAATTGTATTTTTTTTAATTGTTTGTGTACTCTAGACGCTTTTACGTGCACATCTTTTTACATCGTTCTCACATGTATGTATTTTACAAGCTTTTTTTTAACTTGTTAATGCATGTATGTATGTAAGTGTGTTCGGGTCAAATCTTGCAACTGAATTTTAAAACTGTTATCCTCCACCGATTAAGGTGAAATTTTGCAAGTATACACGTTTAGTTTGGTTGACATTGCATGGTGAGCTTAGTGACGTCATTCTAATTCCAATATGGTGGACGGCCCAAGATGGTGGACTAGTTATAATACGAAAAACACTTGTTTAAAAAAAAAGATTTTTTAATTGAATAGTTTTATTTAAAAAAAAAATGATGTAACCAAAAACTTGTAATTAAAACTAATGGAAAAGAGTGTCCGTGGACTTGCAAATTCTTCTCCATTGAGACCTACTGACGCTTGCGAATTTGCAACTAGAGTCATCTTATTTTTTGTTTGACAATTCAAAAGTACCTCCACAGTATATCTATACTAATATTATAAAGCTGAAGAGTTTGAACGCGCTAATCTCAGGAACTACTGGTTGGAATTGAAAAATTGGTTTTGTGTTGGATAGTCCATTTATCGAGGAAGGATATAGGTTATATAACATTACGCTGCAAGCAATAGGAGCGGAGCATAATTGAAAAATGTTGCAAAAACGGGAAAAATTATTCCTTTTTGAGAGATTCCGTGACGTGCGCTGCGTAAGCGGTTAAAGTTTCGCAAAAATCATGTATGTAGTGTAGGTAGGGTAGGCTAGGTAGGGTAAATGAGTAGGTAGGTAGCCAATTGATAGGAGCCGCGTGGGGCAGCTAGTTTAAAATTAACTATTTGATTTTGACATCAGTTATTTCTTAATAACAGCCTGGTAGATTGCAATAAGGTCATCCCCTATTATATGGAATTTAAAACATTATTGGCGAAATTTAGGTGGACTATCGGTGCACCTCTGCTTTACCCTTAGGGGAATAGTAGTCGTGATGTTATGTGTGAATGTGAAAGTATGGCAAACCTCTCCGTGGACACTCTACGCAGCAGTGGACTTCCAGCTTTACTTGCCAGTCAACCAATGGCATCGCGTGCACGCGTTAATTGTCTCCCTAATAATTTCCTACCGCAGTCTAGTCAGGAAGGAATGTTTTGTCACGCGGGTGACAGGAGTTCCGGACAGGAAACACGTATGGTAAGGAAAAGCAAGGGACATTCAATTAGGGGTTTGGAAAGTTGTGTGTAATAAGAGATATTTTTAGGGCATTCCATCCAAACTAATATTATAAATGCGATAGTCTGGATGGATGAATGTATGTTTTTTATTCAATCACGCCAGAATGGCTGAACGGATCTGAATGAAATTTGGCACAGGAGAAGTTTGGCATAGCACATAGCCTACGTTTTATCCCGGTATAATGTTCCCTTGTGATGATAAAACACTTTTCATGCGGGCGAAACCGCTGGCAGAAGCTAGTATTATAAATACGAAAGTAAATCTGTGTATCTGTCTTTCTGTTAGCTTTTTACGCTTAAACTGCTGAAATAATTTAGATGGAATTTCACATGCAGATAGTTTGAGACCCTAGGAAGGACATAGGATAGTTTTTATCACGGCTATCATCCTTATGGGGTGAAAGTTTGTATGGCAACCCAAAGTAAGATGGCCCACACACCTACATTATTATTTTGCGATAGAAAAATAGGTTACCTATTTAAAGTACTAATGCTAAAGTTGTCAAAAAATAAAAAATCTTTTTTATTTTTCACTTTTTAGTTGTACCTATTAAGCAACTTGCCTTTAGTGAGGTACTTATAATGCCAGAATAGATTATCCGAATGCCATGAAACTTGATCATAACCGGTGAAATGAGAGTGTATCAAGGTGAACTGTACACATCTGCGTACCCCTTTAGAGCGTACTGGCGTGATGTTATGTTATGAAGTGGTATAAACAATAAACAGACATGCGGTTGCAGCAATACCGAGAGATTTTCCGTCATTTATTGAAGAGTTCTGCTGAATATCTCCGAAGTTCTTCATCAGATATTCACCAAATTAAAATGGGACCAATTT
The DNA here is from genome assembly GCA_947562075.1 of Orthosia gracilis. Lineage (NCBI taxonomy): Eukaryota > Metazoa > Arthropoda > Insecta > Lepidoptera > Noctuidae > Orthosia > Orthosia gracilis. The sequence continues at coordinate 18,737,924 of OX387275.1, read as the reverse complement.
CGAAACATACTCTAACAAACAAAAAAAGAATTTTCAAAATCGGTCCACAATTGACGGAGATATCGGTGAAAATACAAAAAAAAAAAAAAAACTAATAAAATAAATAATATAATAAACTAATAAAAGACCCGTTTTGGCAGCTATAACAATACTTAATAATAATTAAACTTGATGCTTGCAAATGATACTCGTTGTTATAGTGTATGGGTAACATAGTAATTAATTAGGATTATGAGTTTGATTTTTCAATTTCTTACGTAGAAAGTTATCGCGGCATGTAAAATGAGAAACGTCAACGGACTTCTTAGATTGTGACGACGACTTTAGGAAGACGAAGGCGCGGCCAAAAGATAGTAGGTCTATAATTGTACAAAGCTGTTACAGATATTTTTAACCGGCTTTCCAAAAAGGAGGAAGTTCTATGTTCAACATAATGTTTTTTTTGTTCACCGATGTCTCCGTCAGTTGTAGACCGATTTTGAAAATTATTTTTTTGTTTAAAAAGGTATGTTCCGAAATTGGTCTCATTTTTGTGAAGATATTTTCGAACATATACAACAGACAGCACTCTTGAATAAATAACGGCAAATCTCTCGGGATTGCTGCAATCGCATGTCTGTTTCTTGTTCATACCATTTCATAGCACAACATCACGCCAGTACGCTATTAAGGGGTACGCAAATCTCTTATTTCACCGGTTATGTTCAAGTTACATGGTATTCGGGTAATCTATTCTGGCGTTATAGGTACCTTACTAAACAACTCGCCTATAAGGTAGGTACAACTAAAAAATGATTAACAAAAAAAACCTTTTTACAAAAAAATACTACCGACTTCCAAATAAATAAACTACAAAATTACACTGTTTAGATAGAAAAATAACTTTATTTTTGGAAGTCGGTGTCCATAACGCAAAAATTAGTAGGTACCTACGAAAGACACCGACTTCCAAAAATAAAGAAATTTTTCACTTTGTAGCTTTTTTATTCGGAGGTCGGTAGTATTTTTTTGTAAAATTTTTTTTTTTTAATATTATACAACGCTGATATCTAAAATAATCAAAGGTATTGGGTATTTAAGTAACCTTTGTTTTGTACAGGTTACTACTATCTAAACAGTGTTATTTGAGATACGATTTTTAACAATTTAAATGAAAAGATAGGTAATGTTATGTTGGTCATTAAAGACCCTAAAGATTAGCCTAAAGTAACAAGAAAAATCCAATGTCATGTATGTCAATTAAAAATATTTTGTTATTTTAACGTACAATTTGTAATCCCACAAGAATTCCAATTTTTCTTCGACACCAAAATGTATGAATTTGTTTATTTCGTGGATTACCGAAGTTTCGGAATTCTAACAAACTTTCGTTACGTTGAGCAATTTTAGGATATTGTTTCATAAGACCAATTGAAAATTTGTAAGTTTCAGGAGAAGAACTCTTGATATGGGAAGCCGTGGCTATTGCGGCAAGTTACGTCGTTCTCCTAGCCAATTAGAGCGGCTCAGATGTAGGAGTTCACTACTCAACTATAAGTTGTCAACGATTCCTTCGTAAAGCCTGTGACTTCTAGAAGTTTCCAGCACAAGTTTTACAATTTTTAAACTCCTCTAATGAAACTTTAATTGGATGTAATTGTGTCAACCTATGAAAACTTTTATTACTTTTTATTTTTTTTCGAAGACATATAACATTCACCAACTGGGCCAGCGTGGTAGATTACGGCTCATTTCTCTCACAGAGAGGAGGCCTGTGTCCCAGCAGTGGGAACATTAAAAGGCTGATGAAGATGATGATGTAAACTTTAATAAAAATTCTATATTTACTTAATTAAAACTTGTTATGTTGACTTAAAACACCTCAGGTGCCCAATTTTTAGAATCTTTATCTTCACGATTGCTCCTTAAACGGGACCACAGGTTGGAACTCACAATTACTGAGTTTTGCAATGACTGGTAATTTTAGTATGCATTATTTTGGTACACATACTGTGATCATAACCCCCCGTGTACGTAGAAGCCCAAAACGTACCGAAATGACCCCCCGTCCACCATCGTACAAATTATTCTCGGATAGTGGCGGGTGACAATTCACACAACGTAACCCACCGTGTCGTTAGCCGTGAATCAAAGAGTATCGACGTGAAACTTCAGCAGTGCATGTCGCACCGCGTGACAAACTAGTCACGCTAATGGGTCCGTGATTTTCCCCCTGCAAAGTGATCGTAGGTGGTCAGTTAGAGGAGGGTTACATAAGTTGCTTTTGTACAAATGATGAATGAATTTAAATGCATAGTTTATGTGAAAATTAGGTAAAAAAAATGCAAATTACCGTATGATATACGATGTTTTTAGGAGATTGTTTAACCACAATCTCAGTTGATGGTGTAGATGACGATGGATCGTGCCTAGAAGTGTTTGCAAGAGTCCAAGGGTACGTAACACTCTAGTAGTAGCTTTAGGAGCAATTTGTGCAGTTTTCGAACCGACCTACTTATGTTCTCAATATTTCTGTTTCAGTGTCATGGGGAAAAGGTGACTAACTACCGACATAGCAATACACAAAAAAAAAACTTCAATCAATCAATGCTATATAGTGTATTTTCTAGTCTCTTTACACAGCACACAAACACTCGTGTTTTCCAACAACACGGTCAGAGCAAATGGAATGAAAACATCAATAGTCAGTGTCACGTCGGCGCAGCGTGACAAATCAACTGAGCTAATAGTTTCCGAGTAGGGGGCGGCTAACTATAGCGTTGAAAGAAAAAGTTGTGGCATTATTAAAAGTTCTAGAAGAGTGAGGGGTATCAGGAAAAATATTATTGTATATTGTATGAAAAAATCACCGGCTGGTTAAATGGTGCTGTAATTGACCTCTCCTGTACTAATCCCAAGGTCGGTCCGTGGATGGGTCTTCCATTTTTTACATACCGAGGCCCGGACGAGTCTCGGTAGGCACGGTACGCTGATGGCCCTGGCTGTTATTTGCAGAATAATAACGGCCAAGGTGTATAAAAACTTGGTAAATTGGTTCATTATAAATGATGCTGTTATGTATAAGGATTCAGATAAAGATGATGTATTTGTCAAAATATGTCTTTACATACAATAGGCATGCAGGATGTTCAATTCTTGTTTAGCGCTTACAAACATATTTTGTATTACGAGGCGCACAAATAATTATGTGTTTTACAAATTAATGAACTTACTAAATAAAAGCAATGTCAGATATAACGATGCAAAAACCAAAGACCTTATACGTATTTCTTACTACTAGACTGTGTACCAAAAATTTTTGTTGAGCTAAAATGAAATCTATCATCATCCACCTAGGTTAGCTATTTCCTTATAAGCGGTAGCTAATCAAAAGCGGTCCTGGCGAGAGGGTTTCCGCTGGTAGTGTGTCCTTGTCTGACTTCTTGCAAGCTCAAATAATCATTGGGTTTGTTAGAAATGATAGAAAATTTAAAAATTTTCTTTTTATTTTATACCAAAACAAACGATTCATAGATTTTGAAACGTATTTAAATATTTCTACAGTTCCTATAATTAATCAATTCGTTGTATTTAAATAATAATTAATTAATACTTATTAAGAGTAGTACTTTTAAATATTTGGGCCTGGTAATACTAAATGTTAGATGGTGGTTTGCGGAGTTTTTGGCAGGCTTTGTTCGAGTGAAATTCGGCGGCTGTTAATATTATTTGCAAATTGATTCCTAGAGGAATAAAATTGTCGTAGTTTTGTTTCTCAACTGTCGACGCAACTGGACAATATGTGAAATCATTGAGATCCTATGAGGTATATTTAGCTGCCGGTATTTCGAAGCATCGTCTGAAGACTGCAGGATCATCTCACGCCTCTCCTTCATGAGCTTGAGAGTAGGATCAGAGAGCTTTTTGTTCCTATCTAAACGATGGGTCTTGAAGAACGAGACTTGAGGAGACTTGGGATTTGAGGATTATCGAGTCCTCCCCCTCTCTTCGAACTTCAGATAACCCTTTAATACTCCATTATAAACTGCTCAATTCCTCTTCGAGTTTGGTGATCTTTTCGTCGGACCGGAGTGTGCGCGTGTTGTACGTTGCCAGGTCCAGTCGTCAGTATTTGTTGGGGTAGCCGGATCTCGTCCGGGATTCTCAGCACCCCTTGCCATACCGTAAACTCGACCGCTACCGTAGTCGAGGGTAGGCTGGCTGCCGGGCACTATATTATACTATGTTTTATTTGTGCTATTCATGGGGAGTGCTTTGCAGGCGGGTTGGCGATCGCAGTATGGTTATTACAAATGCACAGAGAACGTTGCTGCCCATTCTCTGGTTTGTCCCTTACTCGCCTCTTACGACACCCACGGGAAAAAATGGGATGGTGAAATTATTTATGCCTGACATCATACGATAAATGTTGTAGATTCCAAAAAATATACATACTATTTTTTTATTTACAATAAATTAGGTAGGTTTAGGTAGCGTATTAAGGTATTAAAATATGTCGGGATACTTACACTATCGTTTTTACAATCAATTTGTCCCGTGTTCTGTTTGCTCATGGTCACCTCATTAGACAGAGACACACTACCAACGGGAGCCCTCTCACGCGGACCGGTTTTTGCGCCATAGTGCACAGTCTAGTAGTAAGAAGTATAAGGTCTTTGGCAAAAACACAATAGATTGGCCTTCATCTTAACTGAATGTCATATAAAATGTCATAAAAACTTGAAATTTATAAAATGAAACACTGTCAAAAAAAGTAAAATAAATAAAATCTAAAATAAAATGTAATATCAGATAAATATAAATTAAAACAAAAACGCACAATTATTAATCCTTACTTAATTAATAATTCATCCTTATTAAATCATAAGATTTCATAAACCAATCGAAATAAATGAAAAAATATAAAAAGTTTAAAAATAAAATCGGGGAAAGTTTCATAAAAATATCTTTGATAGTGTCGGGCAGTCAGCAGCCTTGTTTTGAATTATTGCACTAATAATAAAGCCATTAAAAGTGTCTACACTAGTGTGCGGCGCACTTTAGGCTATAAGCCCCGGGTAATGCATGCGGCATAATCACTCCCCCCGAATTTCACTACGGAATCGGCAAGCCGCATTAGCGAGCAGCATTTATCATTCAGATAGAACACAGGTGTATGCAAAATACCCCTGCCAGCGATTATAATTTAGGAATCTTCTTACAGTTGGGTGAGAACCAAATGGCAGATTCCGTGTGTAATATATTAACATGCAACTATCCAATAGAGAGATATATACACATTTCAATAAGGATAAAAGATGATGATGCAATCATAAAACAGTAAATGAAAATTCAGGTCAAAGTAGTTGCGAGAAACATAATAAAAATTGCTCACGGTTTAATAGAGCTATATCTAATTTAACTACAGTTCGTATTTTATTGCCGTCTGAAGGCATAAACATAGTTATTTTGCTAACTACGTAACGAGGATAGAACTCTGTCACTTGATATGGATCGAAATGGCGGACATTGTAAACAGGGATTTTAACGAGTTCCTTAAACTAAAGGGATAGCCCAAATAAAAATCTATCTGTGACCGTAACCGAATCCGTTATTAAATTTTCGGATATTTTGGTATAGGGGTAGAGTCTATAGATTTTTCTGTCCGATTGAGCCGACACACTAGAAGCGCGCGTCACTTGCATGTTTGTTTGTTATTAATTCTTAGTCATAACTAGATTTTGACTACAATTTCTTAAAAATCTAATATCCGTTACCGTAACTATCCGAATGTAATGGATAATCTGAAATAAATTCATATCTGTAACCGTATCTGAAACCGGTATTATCACTTCTATATCCATAGTCAAATCCGAAATTTCATATCCACAACATGCCTGCTTGTAACCATGTAACTAACTTACATTGAAACACTAGGGGGATCTGTTTCACTTAATTCACTTTAAAAGTTGGGCGGATGATGTATTCCGGACGGCTTCAGATTCTAGCGAAGACTAAACTTCCATTTCTATATCCGTTCTGTTTTCCTACTTAATAATATACATGTCATAGTTCGTATGTTTGTGTTTCAATCACGGAAAAATGGTTGAACGGATTTGGATGATAGGCACACAGATAGTTTATAACCTGGATTATCTCAAAAACGTAGGCAAATACCCTCATTTCGCGAAAAAAACACAAGTTTACCCATAACAATATGGAAACTCTAGAAAAAAAAACTTTTCTACAAAAATTACAACCGACTTCGAAACAAAAACACTACAAAGTAAAAAATAACTTCAATTTCGGAAGTCGGTGTTTCTGTTTTCGTTTCTTCGTTTTTTGACACCGACTTCCGAAATTGAAGTTATTTTTTACTTTGTAGTGTTTTTGTTTCGAAGTCGGTTGTAATTTTTGTAGAAAAGTTTTTTATTTTCCTCTTTTTAGTTGTGGTACATAATAGACCAGTTATATAGGCTAGCTACCTACGCGTATCGTGCTCAAAGTGAAGCTAGAATAGATTAACCCAAGACATAAAACTTATACAAAATCGGTGCAATGAAAGTATACCAGGGTGAACTGTTCACACCTGCGTACCCCTTTAGAGCGTACCAGTGTGATGTTATGTTATGAAATGATGTAAACAATAAACAGACATGCGATTAGATCTATCCCGAGTGATTTGCCATCATTTATTGAAGAGTTCTGATGTATTTCTCCGAAGTTCTTCATCAGAAGTTGATGAAAATTAAATGGGACCACATGACAAGCACCCGCTTTCAGAATCATCAAAATCGGTTCGCCCAATAAAAAGTTCTGAGGTAACAAACATAAAAAAAAAAAAAATACAGTCGAATTGAAAACCTCCTTCTTTTTGCGAAGTCGGTTAAAAATATAGTATCCAGATATTTAAATTCCTATGAAAGATTATGAAGAAAATTTTGAACAATTAACTATGTCAATCTACCCTCATAATTCATAGTTTACGTGCTTAGTTCCTGAAAGATGCTCCATACTTTATCAAGGAACATGAGATCATCCAATTTTCCTGCGTTGACTGTTATAAATTGGTGCATAAAGTGCAGCAGGGTATTTTCTGCTTCAATGTTTTTCTTTATCATATGAGGACAATTTTCATTTGCAGTGTCCCGTGCTGGGCGCCATTTGTCCATTGGGCGCCAACAAGGAATTCATTTTAGAAACGTCAAGCTAATTTGATAAAGTGTTTAATATCAAGAAGATTAACTAGAACAAACCTCAACTTATATTATTAATAAATTATTTATCTGAATAATATTTTCCAATAAAACCTTGACAATTGCCAACCAGACATTTGCCTCGTCTCATGTTGGGCGCCATTATGTCAATAAGGTTAGGCGTCAGGAAGAAAATTTCATAAAGTACGTCTTTTTTTTTACTATAGATATGCTCGCGCGCTCACGTGATGTTAAGCGATAATGTAGAAAAAATAATCTTCATTGAATCTAAATAACACAGCTCAACCCTTTAATTAAAGTTGTGTTGTCCTCACAAAACCTTATTTTAGTTTATAATTATGCTAGTTTCTGACAGCGGCTTTGCCCGCGTGAAAGTCGAAAATTATCCCGAGGGAACATATACCCGGGAAAAAAAAGGATCTTAAGTGTTATTCCTGACTATCTCTGTCAAATTTCAATCAGAGCCGTTTGAGTGTGAAGAAGTAACAAACATACAAACACACACCTCCACAAACTTTCGCCTTTATAATGTTAGTGTGATCACGAGGCCTTAGATTAGTGACATTCCATCATCGAAAGCGTGGCGATAGCGATTGTGAAAATGGCAAAATTGTGTGAGATTGACAAGCGCTATAATAGAAAGAACACGTGATCAATCCCTTAGATTTCGACTATCGCCTTCGCTAACATCGAATGCCACTTATCTAAAGCCTCAGATCTATTGAACTATTTATACTTTCGTTCTGTTCTAAAAACCGCTTGATTTTACCTGATGAAAAGCGATGTTGGAGCTGACAAAGGTGCATTGTCGCCTATAAGTAATCTATTTCCTCGAGACTTGAAGAATCTCTATAGTCAAACTTTTTAAGGACTCACTCTGGATAGGAAACCCACTCTAATATTCTCAATGAATAATATTGTGTGAGTTAAGACTAAAATCTCACCTCCACAATTCTGTCGTTGACTTGTATCTTGCCGCACAGGTCTGCTGAGCTGCCCTCACTGATGCTCTTCACAAATATGCCACTCAGCTCCTCTGTGAACAAACAAACAAAAATGAAACACATAACAGGGACTAAGTTTCCAACTCAAATCGGATGGAATCTTGCCGAAACTAGCACTTAATGCAAAACATATTTTTGCCATCAGTGGCTGCTTTCTCATAATTGAATTGACTTGACTTCGGTGAGTTTTATCAGCTTACTGATAACAGAAATAGGTTTTTGGTAAAACATTACCAAACGAGAGGAAAGGGAGTCAGTGATAGCATAACGGGGGACAATACGGAATGAAAAAAGAAAACTTGTTGCGCCGACCCCATGTAACAAGCAAGGGCAGGAAGATGACCAAACGATATCAACTGTTTTACATAAAATGTAAGAAACATTCTTAAATACTCCAAAAATCAACATACTACATCCTCATACTTTAACAGCTTACACGTGTAGGTAAAATTACAAATCTAAAAGCCGACTTTGCTTGTCTTTTATAGCTAAGTAAAAGATTAACTTTCCAACTTTTAAACAGGAAGATAATCTCCTTAAGTGTCGAAACACACAGACATCAATCAAGAATTCACGACCCAACTCCAAAGTAAAAATACGATCAAAGTTCACCCAAACATCAGGATTTACTAGCACTATCGAAGCAAGCTTAGTGACGTCACTGAAAGCTAAGTTACGCTATTTAGATAGTAGACAGTGGCCATCTTTGGTTATCTATCTATCGACGGGTAGATAGCTAACTAGTTTATGTTGTAAGGATAAATATGGGCTGGTAATGTGTTTAGGGAAAAGTTATCGGGTTTAGATTAAATTGATCTGATTGTGGTAACCGTATTTGGGTGGCTTGATTCTAAGTAATTGAGTCTCAAATCCACACAAGGTACTTGCGATAATTCCTCCGCTTTTCCACGCTAAAACTAATTGATCTGACTGAACTGATCATTATGAAAGACACATACTTGGTGAATTTCAAAAGATACTTGGAGGAAGTCGCGATAAAAAGCTAGTAAGTAGTCTATGGATTTCAATTTGTCAGAATGGCAGAATTGTTTTATACATCTTGCGAACTACGGTCAAGAAAGACAGAGTTTTTTACTCAGCTAGTAATAGGATCTTCGTTCATAAATATATGAAGCTTTTGAAGGCTCGACTTGTCAGATAAATTAGGTTTTTGGAACGAAAATCGTTCAACATTGTTCGAACACTGTTGACCAGGATAAATTGCAAAGAACTATATTACTTGGGCATTCCACCATCCACGTAGGAAAGACTATTTATTTGATAGCTTTTGGGTAATTTCATGTCACACAGTAGTTTGCTATTTGCAAGTGTATCATGATTGTGGTAACCGTATTTGGGTGGCTTGATTCTAGGTAATTGAGTCTCAAATCCACACAAGGTACTTGCGATAATTCCTCCGCTTTTCCACGCTAAAACTAACTGATCTGACTGAACTGATCGTTATGAAAGACACATACTTGGTGAATTTCAAAAGACACTTGGAGGAAGTCACGATAAAAAGCTAGTAAGTAGTCTATGGATTTCAAATTGTCAGAATGGCAGAATTGTTTTATACATCTTGCGAACTACGGTCAAGAAAGACAGAGTTTTTTACTCAGCTAGTAATAGGATCTTCGTTCATAAATATATGAAGCTTTTGAAGGCTCGACTTGTCAGATAAATTAGGTTTTTGGAACGAAAATCGTTCAACATTGTTCGAACACTGTTGACCAGGATAAATTGCAAAGAACTATATTACTTGGGCATTCCACCATCCACGTAGGAAAGACTATTTATTTGATAGCTTTTGGGTAATTTCATGTCACACAGTAGTTTGCTATTTGCAAGTGTATCATGTACCTAGTTCTTTCAGTGTCGACACATTCTCAAAAGTTGCACAAAGTTACAGTGTCATTCGGGTCCGATTTCTATGATGGCCTTGGCAAATGGCTGCCTACGAGTACAAGACCCTATAACTCAGGTTACGCAGCATAACTACTTTTCTCACGAGACTGTTTATTTTAACTCATCAGAGAAAATTTGCTATTCGACCACATTCCACGGAATAATGTTATTATTAAGTTATATAACTACAAAAATAACATCAAGCAAAATTGTTTTGGTAGTACAAAATTTCGGTCATGGAAAAATCATTTCCACCAATTTAACATCAAACACGTCAAGCATGAATTACAAACACGCAACAGATACTGTCATTTCCTAGCGAGCTTCATATCCAAACCAAAACTAATAATAATTTGTTGATTAGACTTTAATACCCAACAATGTGGGACTCGCCGTACGAAATTAATTTGGAAGCTATGATAATAACCACCCCTAAAGGCTTTCCGCAGACGGAGCTACTTTAGTTGAAGCAACTACAAACTTTTTAAAGGTTAATTAATCGTTGCCAGTTGCAACAACAACACGAACTATTTTACGATTGCCACGATCTTTTTTGGCTCAGAGCGCTGTTTTGGACGGGGCTAAACCAGCAACTTACGAGTTGTGGTACAAAATTGTCATTAACAAAGTTGGGAAGTGAATTGTCCCAAAGTGGAGCAATCTAAAATTGTTGTCGATCACCGAAATTCGCAACTTGCGATGCTGTTATATGAAAACTGCCATAAACAGTAAATTTTCAGTTTTAATTTTATTTTCATTTAAATCTCCGTTAAATCATTTAGCATAGGGAAGAATTTTTCTTTTCATGTTATTTATGAGGCGGCCAAATGGCCCAAGGCGCGTAAAGTTTAAATACACCAATGTCAACGACTGACTGCAACTTTTTAAATTAAATCATAATTTACGTTTGTTACATTTTTAATTTTAACAGTTTTCATTCTTGGTTCATACCTACACAATTATTGTGGTTATTGTGTTGTCATCAACACAATAACCGCGAGTGCAACTCAAGCTACTTACGCGTTGCCAGTTGTCGCAACTCGGAAATCAAAGTTGCTCAGTCTGTAAAGCGCCTTACACTATTCACGTTTTCTTCAGGTAAACCTATGTAAATTGAAATAGGTTTATTTTAAGTTGGACTACATGCTTGGGCGTTTCAGAATCTAATTTTAAAGGTACTGCGTCCAATTCTGTAGAGCACTTAAAACTCCCTGGGGTTTGGACGATACTTGAAAATACATATACGAGTATGTACCGGTTATAAATAAAGTTTTAAAGTTCAACTTGTTCGAATTGACTGGTCCAAGTCAGTGCGAGAAATGTATCTAGGATGACCAGTGGCGGCCTTTGTCTATCAGTGGGACATTCAGGAAAAGAGAAAAATAAATTGTTTTAACTGGTGATCTTTAAATTCCATAGTTTACTAGTTCTCCTAGTAAAACGATTTTCTCGCTACTTTTCGGTGCATACAAATAACATGATCTTGATCTCTTTATCTGCATCAGCTACCTGGTCTTTTCTCAACTGTATTGGGGCCGACTTCTAGATTTCCAATCTAACCGGTTTTTTGTTTTTGTTATTGACAGGCTCGCGCTTAAACACTAGCTCACCTGATGGTAAGCGATGATGTGGTCGACGGTGAAGCACGCTTGCCTAGAAGTAACCTATTCTCTTGATTTGGTCTTGCTCCGCTTTTGTGTCGTAAAACGGTTACTCTCTAAAGCCTACTCCTTAGTAAAGGCTAGGTTAAAAGATTTGAAGAAAAATATATTTATAATGGATTCATGTACATTACTTGTGAAACAAGTTTTTTTCGTGCAACTAATAGTTTAGCTTTGAAAAAATAATTAACAAAACGAAATGCTTTTGGTACTTTTGCCTATTCCTCCAAAACGACTTGGAAGTTTAAAAAAAATTTTACACAGTAAAATTGTGGTTAGTATTTCTTCACCTACATAGGCTATGTAAATCAAAAAATATTTTGCAAACAAAACCGTCCAAAAGGTGGTCCAATATTGATATTCTGGATCTGAGCGGGCGTACGGCCAGTACTGCGTTAACATTGGGGAATATAACCTAAGGGTCTTAAAGACCCCTAGGTTATAGCTATATAGGGGAACACGGCATCCGCCAGGGAATTCTACTCCCTAGCTGTACGCAATATGAAAGTATTCTCAAACGTTTAGTGCGTATGGGTGAGATGACCAGCATGTACTGATGGCGCATCGCCGTACGTCTTGTAGTCCGATGATCAAACGGGCTAGGTGGAATTAGATCATATAATACCATCGCACACTCCCCTAAATGCAACCGATAAAAAACCGACAAGCTGGCAACTGCGCGACGATGTTCAAAGCTCCGGGTGCAGCTAAATACTAGTATTTTTATATGCAGCGATTACCTATCTGATCTTCACAATCCAGTTACTGGGTAACACTATAGGTAAGACTGGTTGCCAGACTTTCGGGCTTTTTATGTATACATAACGACTCTCGTAGACCTTCAAATTGCCCACACTCATCGAAGGACCGATCTCAGCAAGCGTTGCTTAACCTTGAATATTGATATATATATACCCATGAGGCTGTTTACTTAACCTCATCATGAATTAAACATTTTTTTTTTAATACTAGATATTTATCTGACCTTGACGTAGAACAGGCTACCTTATTCACATTCCACCAACACACCAAATTGGCTGAACCTAATCAAAACTTCCGGCCAACCCTTTTACCCTACAAACACTGCTTGTTTTGAGGGCATATTGTTTTTCGTCTAACCCTTATTCGCTACACCATTCATATACCCTCGTCTTATCTGGGACCCTTCAATACATCAACGCGATAAGGGTTAATTTCGGCTGGCCACTCCCCATATTAGGAAACTTCGGCGACGCGTGACCTGTGCCCGGGGATGTACCCACGCTCTTATTGTTTATTAGCACTTGCGTACACCCGGCAACACAAGTACAGTTATTACTTTCTTGTAGGCTATTGTTGATTATTATGTTTTGCGTGGGTAATCTTTGTGTTAAATTGGAGTGGGTTTAGTGAGTTAAATATAGTTTTATGGTAACTTTGCCAAATCAATCTTTTCCCAAGTTGCCATTCAGGTCAGCCTAAATGTTAGAAAAGTTATAAAACTGTACCAAAGGTAAGTTTGAACGAAGTATAAAATCCAGACTCATCCAATAAAGTATGAAATTGACGACTTTTACTGAACGCGTAACTAAGATTGACCTTTCACTGTAATCAAGTAAGTTCAAAGAAAAATCTCATTGAGTGAAATTCAAATAAAATTGATTTTCCAGATCACAGAGCTTCGCTAAATGAACAATCATGAAAAACGAGTCCATTTTTAATTTAACGCGAACTTTTGTAACTTTAAAACATTTTGAGCAATCATTTAGAACGGTTTTGATTATGAATCTGGATGGCTTGAAGGTCGCTTTAATACCTGCAAGCAACTCGCACGCAAGTTTAATTACATTGAGAGGCACGATCGAGCATTTTATAATGTTATACCTCATTAGCCCGCAATATAATGCAACTTGCATTAACTGCTGAATGCATCTGTTAGTGTCAAGTGACAATGTCATTGTAAGCTCAACCTTTAAAAGGTCAGCCGCTGGCTCGAAGACATTAATAGCAGACATACTACAGAGCTTTTACTAAATATTAATTATTAAGAGTAAACTGTGACAATTACTTAAATAAAACCATGAAGACAACAGGAGTTTTAATTAAAAACAATACATGGCGCAGCCGGTACTATAACAGTAGAGAACAATACAAAGGGCCGGAGAATAATCATGATGTATTTGGAACGCGATAGTTCCTGAGAGAGAATGCTGAATAAACAAGAGCCTCATACCGCCGTAGACGTCTTTGGCTCAAATACCAATAAAACCTTACCAAAATTAATGCATTTGTTATTTGAGACAAAAGTTTTTGAGTAATAACCACCATAAGTAAAAACTTTCAGTCTATTTCTTTGATATATGAAGACGTTACGGTCATTCAGTAAAATATATATGAGAAAAATTAAAAAGAATACTCTCGGAGTTTAAAAAAAGTATTCATTAATTCTTAGATTATAGGAGGTTACAGCATGCTTTAAAACTAGAATATAAACTAAGGTAATTGTATTTTTTTGTTAATTGTCTAACTAAGACCAGAGGATGACTGATCCAGAAAAGTTAAAATGTTACAAATAATTTAGCCATCAGGCATACAGAATCAAGCTTATTCAAAAAGTAAACATCTAAATATCTCTAGTCCAATAATGACAATGTTCCTGTACCTATATGAAATTAAATACCACCAAATCTGTACAAAGAGCCTGTCTTTCAGAATTACAGGTTTAACGATATTTAGCTTCATATCAAGTATAAAACGACCAAAACGATTCAATTCCTTTGATCCGATTCATGAAAGCAATCCACGGAAGTGGTTTGAGAGAGGAAACTGATACTTGAGGGAAATTTCTTATTTTCCTTCATCAATCATCTTCAGGTGAACGTAATTAAAAAGTCGTAAAAAGTTACTGTTGGGAGAAAAGTCGTTATTTTTTCGAAGTTTCTTAGTAAATGGTTGGAGTTAGGACACATCTGGTGTTGTTGAGGTCTTTGAAGTAATTTTAAGTTTAGTGTTGTTTATAAGGTTTAAGTGAATATTTAATTCAACATTAACATTGTAACCGGGATATTTACCATGTTTACTGTTCGTTTCGAGTTTCCGATATTTCGGTGCTGTTGCAAGCACCATGATCACGGATAAACTTTATCCTTGATCATGGTACATAGTAAATATCCCGGTTATAATGTTAATGTTAGTGTTAGTGATCATGACAGTTTAAAAACTTATATTTAATTTAAGATTGTCACAAAGTAAATAGGTAGATATTTTTTAGGAAATTTAAAAATGAATTTAAAGATTTTGAATTTCGATGGATAAAATAGTAGGTAGCAAAATAAACAATAAATATAAAACAAACAACATAATATAACAACAACAAGCAAACAACAAAATATAACAACAACAACCAAACAACAATAATAAACAACCAACAATATATAAAAACAACAATATATAACAATATACATGATTTCAATTTTTTCCTACTCTTCAATTAATTTTTTCTGATTATTGTCGTTGCGGGATCCAGGACAGTTAAATTCATTCTGCGGGACTTCGTCGAACTTCATTGCCTCGGCGCTTTGCAGTGGTTTGGGAATAGTGCGGTGGGATAGTCCCAATTAAAAAACGAATATGCAAGCAATTGATGGACTGTGTTAAAAATGACTACTACTAGTGACTTCTGAGATGACTATTTGACTTATAATAGGCAGGTATGAAAAAAACATATTGCGGCGATCCTTAATAAATTGAAAAAGAGATATGAAATTAATTTAAACCGCTACATAATTGATCTTTTTTGCGGTAGTAATAAATTCAATATTCGAGAAAAAAAAAATATTTTACCAATTACATAGAAGTATGAGCTCAAAGGTCATCGCTATTTTTAACCGACCTTTAATAGAATACGTCATATTTATCTTTTATATTGCTAAAAGTTGATATTCGTAAGTGCTTTTCTAACCCAGTGTAATTCAGCCATACTCATATTGCTTAATTGTTTTTAAACTGTCGTCTGACTGACACCATTTAAAATAACATGTTTTTACTCGACTGCCGAATGAGGGTTATGTGTTTATCAGTCTATGTATTGTTACAAGATAGAGTAACGCCATCTAGTAACGAGTAGAAGAACTAAGCGGTAACTAGTGACGCCATCTAATATCGAATAGCGGAACTAATCTTCTCGAATGTTCGTGTCGAATAGAATTTTCCAGAATGTTCGAGCCGAACATTCTGGAAGTTTCTAGTCGCTTAGGGAACGATGAGTTCGAATGTCGATTGTTCTGGAAGATTCTCGAATTATCTAAAATAGTATGGAACGTTCTAAAAACATCTTCCGTGCTTTATAAAGAGCGGTCGGGTTGGCCGTGAGATGGAAGCAACACAGAGTGATCGGAAAAGGAAAATAGTGCGAAGTAATAGAATTGTTTAAGAAGTGTTTTTGTAATAAAGTGTGTTTAATTGAAGTCTGCTGTTTAAATAATTTATCCCTGAACTGGGGTTCAGGGATAAATTATTTAAACAGCAGACTTCAATTAAACACACATAAAAAAACATACATACATATTGCTACGAGCTGGGGCTCGTAGCAATATGTATGTATGTTTTTTTCCTATCTGGCGTTCTAGGGACTAAACATTGGCCAATTTTGATGATTCTTACGTTAATCGATTTGTCTTTACCTTGCGAGTGTCACTGGTCACATTAAAATTGGTAAATAGAAATATCGCGGTTTTTGGCACCATATTGTGGAAACCCAATTATTTTTTTCTTCCGAACCCATCGTGTAGCGTATCAAAATAAATATAACACTAATTTGTTTAAATTAACCTAATTCGATTCGAATTAAGAAGCGAACTAAAAAGACGTAAACAAGAAGAAAATCATGCTGTGCAGTCGAAGGATACATATTCGCAAGTATTACTATATACCACTCTCCTTCGTTCCACACTTAATTCATAATCATAACGACCTACTTAAATGCACTATTTCCTCTTCTGCGTATCCCTGTAACCTATTTGTTACAAACAAACATACAACATTACCTGCCATCTGTACACCACAAATGTTCTCCGTAGAAAACCAGTTTCTTTTTTATATACAATTTTATTTTTTGTTAGAAAAATATTTCTTAAAAAGGATATATTAGTAAATTGCCTGTCTACTGTAATTTGCCAGTCACAATATCAGACCCTATTATGCCGTCTGGATCTACAGATGGATGGATAACTATTTCTAACGCCCCTTGTTTGCTTAATATATATTCAGGGTCACTCAAAGTCGGAGTATTTATGACAACGATATTTGAGTTGACAGGAGCAATTATTTGTAGGGCAAATAGGTTTGGTTTGAAACTGGGGTGCTTAGTTTAGTTAAGTGCTTTATTTGTTTTCTAAGACGTTTTCAATATGAGATGTTGCAAAATTCGAGAGAAAGGAAACTCTTTCGACATATTTACACAAAATCTCATCTTAAAATAATAATTTATGTCTACTTTCCACCAAAAGTATCAATATCAATAGTACATCTCTTACTTTTTCGGTTACTTCTGCTTAAGCTGTTAAGTATTAAAGGACCAAAAATCATTTGTAATTGTGGTTATGGTTACACTACCAATGATAAATCCTGGTTAATTTTATCACTTGTATCTATTTACTTTAGCCGCCTATCCCGCCTTTACCCAGTTTAAATAATTATAAAGCAATAAAGGCTGTGTCCATCTGTAATAATATACCATCCAAATAGTGAAAGAATTTTACAAATAAGTTCACTCATGCATAGGTTTTACGCTCATAAACACAACCTTACAAAATTCACTCCCTCCTTTATTATTATAAATAGTTTTTTTTTTTTTTTTTTTTTTGTCGACGGGGAAAATCATCTTATGACAAATCCCGCTCTTGGGTGGAGCGGGAGATAGTGTCAGACTTGTACTGACTAAAAACCCCGCGCCGTTCCTTCTAGCCTTCATACCGGGGCTCTAGCTTCCTTTCGGATAACCCCGAACCCCGGTAGGCTTCGACCCAGCTGGGCCCCACTCTTTGCTGACAACTCCTTGAGGCGCGCGGGAACAGTGCGCGCCGTCGACGCCTTGGCTCGGTCCGGGTAGTTACCGGACGATCGGACAGCGAGCTACCCATGACTCACTGTCCACGAGCCCGCGTCTACGGTGGCTGGATATCGGGATTGGGATCCCGGCGGCGGCGGCGAGGGCGCCGTTGCCTGATGCGGTCGGCCTCCTCCTTTGCTAGCATTACTGCTTCGCAGAAGGAGGCGACCGCCTGCCACTCCTCCTCGCTACGGACCATGGCCTGAACCAAGGCCCGGCGCGAGAGGTCTCCGCCGCCGATCGCCCCCACGAGGGCACGGCGGTGCTCCGCCCAAGCAGGGCACACCTCGACTGTGTGCTCCACCGTGTCCTCCGGGCGTTCCGCACAGTGGCGGCACCCGGGCGTCTCTTCCGCTTGGATCCGATGCAGGAACCTCCCGAACTTGCCATGTCCGGTGAGGACCTGCGTCATGCGGAAGGTAAGGACGCCGTGAGGTCTTTCCAGCCACGCCTCAAAGAGGGGACTTACCGCCATTATGGTGGCGTGCCCAGCACTGGGTTGCGATAGTCTCTGACGCCATTTCACCATGAGATCCCGCCGGAGCTCTGTCCGCCATACCTCGACCTGTCGCGGCAGCGGACTTTCACCCCGGCGTTGCATCTCCACGCGCATGTCGTGCATGTGTGCAAGGACTGTTGCCTCCAGATCCCACGGTGGTAGGCCAGCCAGAAGGCTCGCCGCTTCGCGGGAGATCGTGCGGTAACCCCGCACCATCCGTATATTATTATAAATAGTAACGTTCTCAATGGGAGTATCATCTTCCATTATTAAACATTCAAGATCCTCTCATTCGGGACTGTTCTGTAATTCCGAACAAGAACACTGACAGAGTATAAAGGTAATTGTTAAGGGATTTGATCCGATGTACAATTTTATATATCTTTCGCAGTATTTTCTCTGTAAATTCAGTCTCAGCCTCAATTTCAGTGGGTTCTTCAACGAGCTTTAAGATTCTATCTAATCCGATTAGAGTAAGTTTATTTTGGTCTTTATTTTCGTCGAATAATGCACGGGTCTAAAAATAACCCTTCGTTCAAGCTAATCAATAGATGGTTTGTATTTTTTGTTCAGTAACTGTTGGTCTAACTCTTATCTAGCTTTATCACGTAACTTGCTTGCAGCGTCGGTACTAAAAAATAATACCCAACTACATAATTAATTACGAGTACTTATCGATATCAACTGTGCCGTTACTGCATTTGGAATTAAGATCAGCCAATGGTTCTACGTGAAATCATCTAAACTAATAACTATAAAGAGGTCAATTGTACTAATCCTACTAAAATTATAAATGCGAATGTTTGGATGTATGGATGGATGTTTGTATCTCGATCCGGCCAGAACGGCTGAACTGGAACTGGACGAAATTTGGCACAGATATAGATTGTAGTCTGGAGAACATACGCTTTTAGCAACACTTTTCACGGGGGCGAAGCCACTGAGAGAAGCTAGTTATTTATGTTTGTAAAAGGTAAACTCTGAAAGTACAGGGATTCGAGAAAAAGTAATTCTACCGCCGATAGCAGATTGTCGAAATGCAAAAATGATTGGGACTGACCACATGATATTTCAATATCTCTGTCAATCATATACATTTTCGAGTTTTCGACAATTGATGTCGCTAATACAATGTCACTTTGTCTAGCGACTCTCGCTAGACAAAGTGACACTAGCTAGAGACTCTCTCCGAAAGCTGAGTACCACAGGCTACTCTTGTCCCACCATGCTCGCCGCTGCACCCCTGTGAAATAGGCCATGAGAGCAAACCCGCGGGAAAAATCTAAAACAACCTAAGCAAATAAATCAAACTTAATCCATTATTGTCTACACCCCTTCTCAATCCACAGCTGGTCAGCCTTTTCGTCCCTTTTACATCATTCATTCTTATTTTGCATCAATCATGTCACAGAGAAGTTCTTTAGGAGAAATTGATAATTTCATCAACCTGTCTCGCCATCAGTCTTCTTATGCTACCTTCGGCAAAAATGCTGTAAGGGCGGTTAAGCACTACATCAGATCCGTATCTGTGAAATTTCGGTTCCGAAGTAGCCGCAGTACTAAGCTTACGAAGTACATCCAAACTCTATCCGTCATAATCTATTATATTCAGAACATTTTGAACTCGGAACTCAAATTACGGACACGGACGTGTAGTGCGTAACCACCCTTAGGGTGTTGAAAAACTGAGAATTAAATGATAGTGATAAATCACGTTTATTTAGTGAATTAAAAACACTTAAATAAAACTTTAACACATATTTTATATAAACAGCGTTTAATATGTCGTGGTGGCCCAGAGTCTAAGACCGCGCCTCTCGTGTTTGAGGTCTTGGGTTCAAATCCACGCAGTTACCAATGTGTCTTTTTCAATTCATATGTACTTTGAAAGTTAGTCTTGGACATTGTTGACAACGGTGAAGGAAAACATCATGAGGAAACCTGGACTTATAGTGAGTTTATTATAAGATTGTGCTCCATTGGTGTAATTGCTGCAAAGCGTTCCAGTGCGAGGGTAAACAAATAAATAAATATATTCAGTGAAACCGACTTCCTTGAAAAGAAACACCGAAACAAACTCAGGTCAAAGTTTCTTTTACGTCCATAAAATCATTGGAGAACCATGTAGGTAGGTTAATATCTGTCGTTCTATGAGAAGAGCACATAAAGAATGGACTTGTTCTGTCAATACAAACATGTGATAAGTTTAAACAGTTTTAGTTTTTTACCTAGTCGCTTTAGAAACATGAAATTTCTTTCTATATACCATACACGAACACCATGTCACACACTCTGGCAACCTATTTTCAACTCTCTCCACACTGTTCAAGCTGCAGACGGTATTATGACAAGGTTCTAAGTACGGTCAAGCTGAACATACTTAGAACCTTGTCACAGACCTGTACTTACAATCTGTCCGATGTGGAAGGATCGAAATGTTCACTTTTGCTCCTTATTTCACAACTATTACTAAGTAGTTAGTACTAGTTACCTTTTCCTCGACAACAAACAGTGCATTTGCTACCAATATTCCCTATCTTTGTACCATTTTCTACAGATCACACATGTCACAAAAACCAGCATAGATGATCGATACACCATGACATCCGGAGCCACACAAAACATAACGAGCGCGCCATGTCGGAGAGATGACGTTGTGCAAACACCCATCCATGACCGAGACAACATCGTTTGACGTTCATAGGCTGATGGATCTGCGTTATAGCTCCGATGGCCCTGAACCCCATAGAGGTCATGCCTTCATGCAGTATTTTTATGGGAGGCATGATTTACAGAGGATTTTTTCATGACATTACGATGATAAAAAGGAATGGAAATGCGCTGCATATTTTTGTATATTCTTAAAATTTACGGCTAGCTGAATTGATTGAAAAATGTTTTAGTTTTCTAGGTGATCGGTAAGTGCCTCAAAAATCACTGCAAATAGGCTTTTGCTTTTTTTTTTCATTGTTACGCTTTTTTCGGTCTAGCCACTCAGCCCGCCAACATATCAGAATGAAAAGAAATGAAGAATGTACATATTAGAACTATAACGTGCGAAAAGGAACTCCGTTCCAAAACGTGTTGTGCCGACCCCAATTAACATGGGGCAATGGCAGGCAGATGATGAATAATCTGAAGAGTAACTTTTGAATTCTTTTAAATCTTTGTATTGTAAGTTATGTTTGTTACTAAATAAAATGAAGTCACAGGTTTGGACGCAGACATATCGTCCAAGTTCGAAGATGAATCAATTTGTGGGGTTATTACAAAGTCGAACTTTTTGTTGTTGTTTGTAGAGTTACTCAAAAGACTGGTTACCAAAATATCTTTTCAGAAAGTCATACCTAAAAGTAACCAAGCTTTAATAAGCACTTAGGATCCGAAGCTACAGCCGGGCACAACGGTGACACTTTTGACTTTGCAATGTCCAATGATATATCTATAGAGTTTGCAAGTCTATAAATACATTCTTTCAGAGGCCTGCGTTCGCCTTAAGTGGTTGATACAAGCTAAAGATTCTTAAAACTAACCTGAAAGCTAAATTAAGTCAAGTATCTTGAGATCCGTCTGAGTTGACCAAAAACCGCACCGCAGTTACGGTAGTTAGTAGCTGGAAAATCTGTTAGGGGTATCGTGATACTCAGTTACTGGGATCTGAAGTTTAGTTAGTAGTGACTTCATGTAATATATTAGCTTCCAACTGCATCGAGCGAGACTAGTAGACGGCCATAACATAGTTGTGAAAAGGCTAGGCAGATTACTTGTGTAACTATTACGTCCTGACAATCATCAATCAACCGCAATGGCCGGATAAATTGAAAATAAACCACCTGATTTTATATTTATACGCTCATATTACACACCTGGTGCCACGCACTCTCATATCGCTGAGAAAAAGGAAGTGCTTTTTGTCCTGTCAGCTTCGTCTCTCTCTCTCTCACAGTAAACCATGATAGTTTTGACACGTCAGAGTACTGCCCCTGATCTGATTGATCACTCCATGTATGATAGCTTTAACACTAATCATTTATATTAAGAAATCTTAGGCACCCATTGCGTGAAAACTTCTGCCAAGCAGTAATTATGCAAGCGGTTGACGGATGACAGATGAACGAAGAAAATAATGCCATGAAGAAATTGTATGACACTTCAGCTAGGTAAGTGCCATACAATTTCTTCAAAAAGGCCTAGCTGCTAGGCTTTTTTCTGCTATCTCGGACGGACCTTCTAAAGGCGCTTGGAATTTTGGGGAAAAGGCCAGAAAGAGTGGGACTCTTGCCCCACTAAAACCACCTGGGTAATCACCATTAGTACGTATAAGGTGCACCACGACCTCTTAAAAGACCACCCCAGAAACCACTCTGCGCAACGCCTGTTGAGACGATATCGCTGTGGAGACTATAAAGGGGCACCCCTGGCCCTCGCTGCATGGCAATAAGTGATGGCTGTTCCACCGTCTTTATGAGGTCAGTAAATGTATGGGCTAAACAAATTAAATGAAGACTTACCTTGTTCACAAACATATCCGGCCACGGTAATGCCGAGTCCCAACGCAGAATCTTTGTTCAGTTCCACCTCGTAACTGAGGGTCTCAGGCTCGCCAGTACCACGCACCGCCATGTCCAGTGGTAACCTGGTGAATGGTGAGGTTATTTAGAGATATTGACAGTTATAGATTTTAGCTCTTATAAAGGTTAGAATCTTACTGTAGATCAATTTATAAAAGATAATTTTAAAACAAGCTTTGTAGTATTTTTCTAAGCAAAATCTCTCATTTGATACCCATATCAAGTGGGTGCATTAAAAATTATTGGTCCGCCATCTTTGGGAGTCCACCATATTGGATTCATAATGATGTCACTTAGATAACGGTGTATTGTCATTGAAAGCAAACTAGTATGCAATATTTCAGCTCAATCAGTTGCGGATATATTTTTTTTAATATCAGTAGCAAGATTTGACCCATACCTATATATTATAATAAGGAAGTATAATAAGAGCTTGTAATAACGGTACCTTTTTGCAGTAAATACATAACAAACAGATGACTAAAAGTCGATTGACTTAAAATTAATATACAAACGAGAGCTTAGTAATCTGATGGACGATATTCGCTCTCACTTTATTTAAAGACACATAGAAAGATGGATCTAAAAATTTAGAAGTAGCGCTTGAGTATTTTGAAAGTAAGTTATAAGTAAAAACGACTATTAGAAGAATATTTTCATTTGGAAATCTAGTCTTAAATATTAATTTCGCTCGCATTCTTTGCTGCTACAATAACAAGTCAGGCTATTGAATGCAACGGAGTATGAATTGCTTCAAGTTGGTTATGGAACCGAATTGTGTTTGTAACTTTGCACGTAGTTAGGAGACTTGCTTTGTCTTTTTAGTTGAGGGTTAAGATATAACTGCCAACATTTTATAGAGTCTCACGCAGAAAGACTTAAGTAAATACAAAAATAGCTTTTCACAAGATTTAAACGAAGCGAATGGACACAAAATATTCGTCACAATGAGATATCACATTATATTTCTACTTTATGGCAAAAAAAAGGCTGTTAGTTTTACAAAAAAAGAAGACGTTTTTACGACTAGACAAGTGGCAATCGTTTTCAAACCGCTTCGTATTTCGACAACGACTTGCAGGCTTTACTAAAGCTTTTCGGTAACTAATCTTACTATAATATTTTTTTAATTTTATTTTTCACAATCCGTATCTCAAATAAAATACCACTATGTCTAGATCCTCAGCTTCTCCTTAAAATATATTGCTATCAGCTTTGCCAGAGTCATCGTTTCTTCCCCAGTATCAAAAATACCTCATCTTCTACGTCTTCTTCTTCTTCAGTCGATGAAAAATTCTTGAAATATTTTGGGCCCCGTCGATGAATACGAATGCCTCATACTAAGACTAAAACAAAAGAGCAACTCTCTCTACTCCAACCCTTACCTGAGAG
The DNA here is from genome assembly GCA_947562075.1 of Orthosia gracilis. Lineage (NCBI taxonomy): Eukaryota > Metazoa > Arthropoda > Insecta > Lepidoptera > Noctuidae > Orthosia > Orthosia gracilis. Next base: position 18,713,608 of record OX387275.1, on the reverse strand, counting down.
GCGCTGGTTGCGGCTGTTTCGGCGGCTGCACGAAGGCTGGTGGTCGCGGAGAAGGCGCCAGCGCTCCTCGGGGTACCACAGCCACTATTGATGCCACCGGCTAGGGAGAGAGATGATGGGGATTACACTTAGATGACATCAGAGAACACGATATTACGCCCGTAATATTCTTATACTTGCGTCAGCAAGCGTCAATTTAACTCACGAGTTAGATAAGATAAGATAATGATTTATTTCTCATCACAATATAGGTACATTTAGAGAGGTATCAATACAAAGTAGGTACATAACAGCAATAATTATACCGTAGGAGACTGGTGCCTAAACTAGAAGTGAGGTCTGTATTTCAGGACACCAGAAAGTTAGTTGCTAACACGAGGTTAAATTAGAATAAGTCATACATAATGGACCCGTATTAGCTTAGTAAGTAACTTGGAATTAATACGATAACACAGAGTGGCGCAAGCGGGCCTTACTCTCTGCCTCCCTTACCCAACACATTGAACTGGTAGAACACCCATAATTACTGCCAGTTATACTATAGACCCATTTAATACAGTGGGTAAACCGTTTTAAAAAGCCATGATCGGTAGTCATACTTATGACCTTTTAACGAATGAGGCAGTCAATGCACAGAACCGATGCTGATCTTAGCAAAATGACATCTATGCATTTTAATGTGCTGATATTGACAGTAACGAAATCATATCAGTGGTCAATTAAACCTCACTTTTGCTGCCATCGCGTTGTTATAGATTGTGGAAATCTGAGCCCTGAATTTCGATCTGTCATCAGAAATTACATATTTACCTAAGGACCTTTGTCTGAGAGTGCCGTGGGAGTATTTCTGACTCGGTGACACCTAACGCCAATAAACAAAAAGTAGACAACATTATCCTAGTATATAGATATGGACGACAAGGTTTTAAAGCCAACGCGAAAATAAGACCAATATGAAAAAATGTTTGCATAGGCACTGTATTAAGTGACAAAGCAAACACAAAATTATTGGGCACCTTTCCAAATTCAAAAAGATTATAAAGTAAAACAAGTCCTTGCCGTGTTTAGAAAAGTTTAAAGAAAACTGAACCTATCTAAGTGCAATTTAAAGTTTTTAAGAAATTCACTGAACTGCTCTAAGTTTTAGAGAAAGCACACGAAATAAGCTATTACATTATTTAAACTTTGTCGTAATATGACATCTTAAAGTGTAAATTATACAAAGGAAGGCGCAGAAAGCAGAAACTTTTTTATTTCTTCCGCGTCGGTGACAAAACTTTTTATTTTATTTTATTTTGATGGAGTAGCCACTCTTTGTTAAGACGAGCAATTTAATTGCGCCTTGAATGCAATAAGTTGAAGCAATTATAAAAGTTTTGCAGAGGAGGTATTTGTGGGACATTTCCGTTGCTTGTTGCTTCAGAAATATAATTAAATATATTCAGTTCGTGAAAAGCCTAGGGAGGAATGCTCATGACACAGGTGCAATTACTGAGTATTTATGGACAAGGAACTGTGTACAAATAAATTGTAAATAAAATCCTTTAAAAAAATAGTTTAATCTTTAAAGTAAAAACGACACGACCGGAACCGAGTTTCGGCCTGAAAACGAAAATTAAACATTCTTGGATCTGTCATCGATATTCTAGATCCTCTTTTGCGATCTCGCTCCTTTACTTTAGGCTTTACTGTAAGAGGACACGACTTTAGCTCACATTTGAACACGTACTTTGCCCCTTTTGTTTCGTACTAGGTATCTGTCCCGCGCGACTTTGCTGCCGTCTAACTAGACAGTTAGACGGGACGTTATCCTGCCTCTCGATGAAGCCTTGTGAAGTCCATCCCCACTTACCCTGTGATGCAGCCTCTCTTCAATGATGGTCGGTGGCGGGGAAGGCGGTGACGTGTCCTCGCACAGCGCTCCGAAACCGTCATGTCCTGCTTCTGACAAACGTCGCTCCAGCTCTATGGGGTCTGCGAGGAGTCTAGACGGCACGACTGGAGCTGGTGTGGCTCCTAGAGGCTGTGGAAGAAAAGAGTTTGTTAAAAGAGGTTTGATTTATGTGGTTAAAGGGATTTTCCTTGTTTGGTAGTAACTTGAACTTATTTAGGTTTGGTTGTTAAGAAATTTTACAAGGGTGACGTAAAATAAAGCTTAAGAATTCTAAAGATAACTTTGATCACCAAGTATTCAGCCTATAACTGAACGATATATTATATAAAAAAAGAGAAAAAGTTTCACCATGAAAACTATCGTCCAGTGCCATAGGCCACTTTTAATCCCGGAAAATACAGGGTTCCCGTGCGGAGACCATAGGGCGAAACTGCGGGCAATAGCTCTTCGTTTTTTTTTTTTTAAACTTTGCCCACACTAGGAATTTCTTCCTGAATCGGTGGTGCAATTACAAACATTTAAACTCACATAAAAAAGACACCCAGATCCGGCACAACTATTATTATTATTATTATTTGTTCCGTGCGGGAATCGAAGCCGCGGCACCCATCGCAGCAGCCGATCGCTGGGCGGCAAATGTCTAATTTTACCGGTTATCATAGAGTTATCTAATTCAGGCCATGTTCATTAACACTGATATTTCTAACCAAGATAGAATTTAAACTAGAGTTTGTTATTATAGTCATGGTTTTCCAGGCCTGGCCGAAGAATTCCAAAAATATCCAGTCCTACGCTAACAATGGTAACTCATTCAAGACGAAAATAATATTCAAAATAGCCGCCACTTCTTTCACCGCAAAAAATCATGAAAACCGGCACAAGATAACTAACCCCCATAAACAAAATTGACAAAACCAAAAAACTTCAACGACATTTAAAAAAACATTACCCACCTTGGTTAAGTTTTTCCCCCTCTTTTCAACTTGTCATAATTCAAGAGCAGAACATCAAGTGAAGGCCTATGAAACTTGTCTGACGCAATTACGTCACATCCGACGGGATGTGGCGTCGCTCCGGGTACGTCGGATGGAGGACTAATAGCGTAGTCTTCTCAATTATAATGATTCTACCTTAAGTGGGAGCTGTTCTTAAGGTGACGGCTTCAATTACTGGATGGAAATGTTTTTTTAATGAGATGTCTGGCAACTTACATTTTTTTTGATGTGTCAGTATTGATGTCGTTAGTAGACGTGTCTCTTAATCCTGGGCGACCGAGCTCTGCTCGGGTGAAAATAGAGAAAACGACGTTTTCTAAAAATGAAACCAAGCTAGATCGATTTATAGCCCCATAAACCCCCTGCATAATAAATTTCATGAAAATCCTTGGAGCCGTTTCTGAGATTCAGATTATATATTTATACATATGTACAAGAATTGCTCGTTTAAAGGTATTAGATAGATTTCAGCTGCCATTGTTGTTAATTTAGAAAATTAATTAGCAGTAGAGTAGTCGTAATAACAAGTGCCTCTCGCTGTTTCAAAATACGAGGCGAAACCACAAATTGTAGAAGGCTAGACAAAGTGTCGTTCTTCCAGTAATAACGATTGTCAAAAGTCAAAAATTATATGGGATTCACATGAGCTTTCGAAATTTCAGGTCCTCATCCTATTTTTTTATAAATAAAACAAAGTCAGATTAGTTACACTGCTGCACCGATTTACAGGATCTCTAATTTGTTGGATTTATCTCCCCCGAATAACAGAATAACTATAATAACGGTACGAAGTAAGGTTGGTAGGGTAGGGTAGGTAGGTTAATAGATAGGGTAAGTAGGTATCCAGTTGACGGAAGTGAAGCCGCGGGAGACAGCTAGTATTTTGGATATTTTCCAAACCCCAATCGAGACGCTTTCATGCAAGTCACTTATCAAAGTGACGTTGTTCCAGCGATAACGACTGTCAAAAGTAAAAATATGTGATTCAAAGTTTTAAAGAACGTTATAACTGTCACCCATCGTACCAGTGTGACAGTATCAGCTTTACAAAACTCGAAGAACCGCATAAACATCCCTTTGCAGTAAAATATTAGTTTCAATGCTCTTGTAGAATAGCGTTTATTAAAGGTTTTCCAAGTTGAGTCAAACAATTTTAAATTGCACCGGTGTGTCGGCTCCAAGTGGATACAAGGATGCATGTTTACGGCAGTACTTCGTATATTCATGTACATTTTGTTTGTCCGAGATACGGGCTTAGTACTTAGGTTGAGAAAATCAACTACGAGTGGTTTTTTAGGGTTCCGTACCCGAAGGGTCCAAACGGAGCCCTATTGCTGTCACTCACGTGTCTGTCTGTCTGTCTGTCCGTCTATCCATATGTCCGTCGTCTGTCACTCATCAAATAGTTGGAGCGAGTCTTAAAATTGTCACAGTAATCTTGTTGACCCAAAGCCACACAAATTGTCATAATAGATTTAATTATGTTTTTAAGAGGGCGGGCGGGAAGACAAATTTTTGGCTTACGCCATCAACTGGTTTATCGTTGTTTAGAACTTGTTGATTAGATAAATATTGTATATCTTTGTTTTAAAAAAAATATTGGAAAACAAAGAAATGAGAAATCACCAAAGACAGCCTTTTTTACATAATTTTGTTTCGAAGAATTTTCTAACTTCCCATTGACTTAAGAACTTCAAATTTGGTGATATGTTTATTATTATGTATATTTTACTAACAAGTACCAATATATTGAAAAATCAGGGTTTTCTTAGAAATTTTCTAGTTTTTCCTATTACAACCATCTTGATTTTGGGGTTTGGTACGGAACCCTAGATGTGCAAAGTCCGACACACACTTGGCAGGTTTTTACGTAACTTAACATTAGTGCTTTCTTACGTAGCGCGATTTTGGTTAAGTTTTAATTTGGATGATTTATAATATGTCTAATATAAATAGTTGTATTTTCCATTTGCAGAGCTATTTTACCTGGTTATTTTTAGGTTAGGTTGATCTGCCCTATAGATTCTTGGTTACAGAAATTGAAGTGGTAGGAAATAGTGTGCTTATTTACTTATTCGTTTTTTTTAATCATCGTACTGGAACGCCTTGCAGTAATTACACCAATAGAGCCTTATTTGTTTTTGCCATAAAGTCAAGCCTTTCCCAAGGGAATGGACAGAAGCAACAGAACCATTTACCCTAGACCTAAACCATTTTCTTTCTCGACATTGAAGCATAACCAACATAAAGCATTTGTCACAAAAACATAGTTCCCAATAAAAACACAGAAAAATATATCATTCCCCGAAATCAGTTCAGAAACAAAATGATCTCGCAAACGGGAATCTGCAGCCAATAAAATATGATCCACTCAGTCAGATTGCCTATGGGAACGGCAAACGGTACGGTAACGATATCAACGCCCTCCCATCTCCGAGGTATAAATGACAAAGGTGCCGCCTTTACATAAAAAGATACATCCAATCGAATCAAGACGACGTCGGCTTTTACTGTAAACGTCGAATTTTACCTTTGAAAAGCTGCCTGGCTATTTTCAAAAGATTATGCCGACTTTTGGAGAATTACAGCGAATGGCATAATAAAAGGCATTCGGCATTAAGATACATAATTATTCAGGATATCTGTCAATAAAATATTATAACAATTGACATCAAGCACCCCACGCTTTTTACCCGACTGCCGAAGGAGGGTAATGTGTTTATCAGTCTATGTATATATGTTTGTATGTTTATTCCTATGTGGCGTTCTATAGACCAAACGCGTTGGCCGATTTTGATGATTCTTACGTCAATCGATTTTTCTTATCCTTGCGATTGTCACTGACTACAAAAAAATTAAAGGAATATAGAAAAAAGGCTGATTTTGGGCGCCATAATGTGGGGGCCCAATTTTTTTTTCTTCCGAACCCATCATGTGGGGTATCAAAATAAAGGGTTATAAGAGGTGATTTCAAAATATATATATATATATATATATATATATATATATATATATATATATAATATAACACTCATATGGTTTAAACCATTACCTACCCGAACCTATCCGAAAAAAAAAAATTATAAATAAAAAAAGTTTATTCAAAAAATCAAAAACCCGACTGCGAACTAAAAAGAAGTAAACAAGAAGATAATGATGCTGTGCAGTTGGAGGATACATCTGGTTTTGGTCAGCCAGCTCGCGAATATGTATCCTCCGACTGCGCAGCATGATTTTCTTCTTGTTTACGTCTTTTTAGTTCGCAGTCGGGATTATGGTTTATTGAATGAATCTTTTTTTACATTTTTTTTTTATTGTTCTCACTGTTTTTAATTTAAATTAATTGAAAACTATTTTCTACTTTTTAGTTCCGTTTTCTATTAAAGCGTGTTTTTTTAAACTATTATCTATTTTTTACTTTATAGTTCAATCTCTAATCCTGCAGATACTGGTAAGGATAATGGGACAAACTATTTAAATTATTGCATTGTCATCGGTCCTTGATAAGGGTGAAAAGTTTTAAATTAATCCGACGTTTTGAAGGGAGTGAAAATCACGTTCAAAGATTCCGTTACATAGAAACATACATACCAAGCCAATAAAAGCGGATAAAAATCATCCGTTACAATCGTGGTACAAAAATCAAGCGTTAAGAAAATATAGGAGCCGGACCACCAATTTCCCCAACAATTATTATTTATTCACAATTTTTCAAGTCAAACATATCCCCACAGTAATAAACCGGTATTAACGTAACACCCAGCTGCTTCCCCTCCTAACAAAAATTATGTTTATTTAAACAATATTTAAAAACACATCTATCAAGATTTAATCATTTCGACATGTTATTCAATCTTTTATGAGCAATGGCAGACGCCCACAACGTTTCAATTGGGAGCTGAAAGATAAAATAATAATATACATCTTTTCCGTTTTCATCTCATGCGAGACTCGACAAATATAGCTTGATATGAAACACGTTTACTTTACAAATAATATTATTGCCAAGGAGTTGTTCTGTGCCAGTAATAAAATGTCAGTAAGGAGTGTACTAGACAGATCATTTACGTAAACTTGAGGTTCGAGGTTATGCTAGCCTTACTTGGAACTAAGGCTGGGTACGGTTGACTCGCTAAGCGCAATAAGGAGAAGTCTTCACTTGGCATGTCTGAATAAATCTCTGATCAGTATATCTTCATTCAGATGATGTGTTTACTGCAATGACCAGAGCAAGAATAAAAAGTGGTGGGTAAAATAAGTCCCGGAGAAACGATTCAATGGTGTGGATCCTACATTGAAATAAATCTGAAAAGACTAGCGGAGACCAGACCTCTTCCCTCCTTATCAAGCAGGATAAAGAACAGAAGTACATAAGCCAATGGGTCCAAAAGAATCTTTTACAGCGAAGGTTAGTCTAGGGCCTATTGTGTGATAGTGACTTGTGGAAATTTGTACGTTTCTAGAGTTCCGTACCCGAAGGGTCCAAACGGAACCCTATCGCTGTCACTCACGTACCCGTCAGTCTGTCTGTCTTTCAGTCTGTCTGTCGTCTGTCACATATTTTGTACCGAATAATATTTTTGCTTCTGACTGGCCTATGAACTTGAAATTTGATAATAATGTTAATTATTACGTATATTTTATTAACAGATACCAATATACAGGGTGTCCCAGAAATCGACGTCAAGCCGTAAATGGGTGATAGACCAAGTTATAACAGTTCTCAGAAAAATACGAAAAAAAATCTATCTCATGTTTTTAAAAAATTATGTTCACTTTAAAAATTTACTAAAAAAATCAATCCCTGTAATGGTTCTTTAACTCCAATTGCTACAAATCCCATAATTTATCTAATTTTTTTATTATTATGTAATCTTGAATAATGCTTGTGTAGATTTTTGCCTAAAATTTAAAGCCAACTCCTCCTACTTAGAAGAAAATTAAACTTTTTCAAAACCAAATTATTCAAATTTACTGTTTCGCCCAACTTTAACTGACTGTACTGAAAAAAAAATGTACTACGCTAGTTTGGCAAGTAACATGAAAAATTGGCGCATTTAATAAGGATTCAAAAATGGTGTAACACTTGCTAGATTACGTTTTCAATAATTGGTCAAATTTTTTTTTGTAAATAGCCTCTGTTTTTACACAAAATGTCCATACTTCCTTAAAATAACTTTAGCTTACCTAAAGCTTTGCTAAACTCCGTTTCTATTAGCAGTAGTTATTGTTCTGATAAATTATGGGATTTGTAGCAATTGGAGTTAAAGAACCATTACAGGGATTGATATTTTTAGTAAATTTTTAAAGTGAACATAATTTTTTAAAAACATGAGATAGATTTTTTTTCGTATTTTTCTGAGAACTGTTATAACTTGGTCTATCACCCATTTACGGCTTGACGTCGATTTCTGGGACACCCTGTATTGATAAATTGGTACGGAACCTGCGAAGTCCGACACGCATTTGGTCGGTTTTTTTACAATTCTCTGCTTGAGTAAGAAAATTTGACAAATAATACATATTTACAATATTGCGCATAGTCAATTACATAAAATCTAAATTAATATCGATATCTATCACGCCTCTGAAGTTTAGCTAAATAGTGTTTCTCTGTATGAGTTAAGTAACAAGTTTCCAATTCATTGCTAATCCATTTAAGAAACCAGCAAAGCTATCTAAACACCAGTTCTCTGCCTCAAAACGAGACCTCTCAAGCTCACACCTGGTCTATTTTAATCGTCACTTAACTTCGACCTAGTTATTTAATTGGAGGCGGCAGTTCTTTAGCTTTTGTGCAAGGTTCGCCAATTAGTAGCAGGGCGTGGCGCGCGTACCTACTGACTAGGGTTGCTGCTTAGAAGAAATGGAGTGTATCCGACTTAAGAATGGTAAATTAAGAGTACAGTGTTAGATTTCCTTTTTTATAAAAAAATAAAAAACTATCTTTTTAGGCAACCGTGCATTGTCATCCAAACCAAACGTGCTACAAACGGGGTGAATAGGAATGCAGGGATGAATGAGTACAAAACTATGATTAGGATTTTAATTTTGATAACACTTTCTTGGTTTCAAACAAAGCGTCGTTTTTTGGAAAATTCCTTTCTAAGTTTTGTTTCTATCTCAATCGGTTAGGAATAACTGTTTTAAAATTCAGTTGCAAGATTTGACCTATACATACAAACTTACAAGGCTAGGGTATAAAAGCCTGTAAACAGTATCTTTACTGTATTACTTTTTGGAAAACAAGTATTTCGTTGTTTCTTTTAATTATTATACGATTATTATACAATGCCAACCAATCGACGGTTTTCTTTTACCGCTACTTGGCAACATCGCAGAAAAAAAAAATCCTTCAGCAGGATTTCATTAAGTTTATGTCAAAGTACTCAATTGCATTTATTAATAATAAAGTACGCCTACGCAAAATACAGTATTCCTTAGTACTCTACACATTGGCAACCCTACTACCAACTGAGATTTATGTGAAGGAATGCTGGCAGTTTTGTGAGTTGTCTTGCTTATTGACTGGTTAGTTAGTTATTAAAATGGTATAGTATCAGTAATGAAACTAAGGTAGGTCATGGTAGGAGTATTTAAATATAATGAAGTTGTTAAGCAGGTGCACTCATAGCCTAATGATGTTATAGATAAATAGTCGAGTGTATCGTAAGTTATAATAGAATAGAATGGAACAGAATGGAATAGAATGGAATAAAATGGAATAGAGTGGAATGTAATAGAATAGAATGGAATAGAAAACATTTATCTTTAGACTAATTAGTGAATCAAGCCTCGCAATTCGGTGTGATATATTCATCTAACGGTTGTCTGATACGAGTATTCTCAACATAAATTAAACTTTAAATTATATTTTAGGCATGACATCGCGCTCATTAAACAAGTATCCAGTGGCCTGAGGTGGTTGGTAAAACTCTGTATGTGTAAACATCAAGAATCTTCGAACGAAGAGAAAAGAACGAAATAAAGAAAAGAAAGAAGAGAATGAAAACAAAGAAAGAAAGAAAATAAAAGAAGGAAAGAAAAATCGCACATTGACGCATAATGTGTTAGGTACATTACCTGCATGCACTGCCTTGTGTCTGCTATCGGCATGCCGCTGGATGCCGCGGGTCTAGCCACCAGTAGCCTGACGCAGGCTCCACATTGTCTGAGTACCGCCGCCGCTTGCCTCGCGCACATGCCCACCACCGATACTGCGCCGATGCGGAGGAGCATGTCCCCGCTGCGTAGCCGGCCATCCTGGGGAAGAAAGAAGATTGGATAAGTTCAAGCGGAGGCAAATGAAGACGCTGTTGCTGTGGCTGAATTCTGGTCAAAACGTATATAATTGAGGAATAATCGATACGAAGAAGAAAAAGAATAGAAGTAGAATAAATTATTTTAAGTACATATGAATGAGTAAAAAAAAAGTTAATTCAAAAATATCCAAAAACCCGACTGCTTAAAAAGCCAACTAAAAAGACGTAAACAAGAAGAAAATCATGCTGTGCAGTCGGAGGATAAATATTCGCGATTTGGCTGACCAAGACCAGACGTATCCTTCGACTGCACTTTTTTTATTTACAGCATTTAGTTATTTTTTTTTAGGAATAGGTACATTTAAACATATAAGTGTTATATATTTTTGAAATCACCTCTTAAAACCCTTTATTTTGATACCCCACAAGATAGGTTTAAGAAGAAAAAAAATTGGTTCTCCACAATATGGCGCCCAAAATCCGCCATTTTGCTATTATCCAATTTTAATGCAGCCAGTCACTGGTTGCATTAAAATAAAAAACTCGCAGGGTTATGACGAATCGATTGAAGTAAGAATAATCAAAATCGGCCAACGCGTTTGGTCTCCAGAACGCCACATAGGAACAAACATACATAGATACATAGACTGATAAACACATTTTCCTCCTATCAATTTTCCGGCAGTCGGGTAAAAATAAAAACGAAAGGTGTCTAGATGATGTAACTTGCTACGTTAAGTGTTCAGTCTTACTAGAGAAGAGTAGCGCGGTAATTCCGCTTAGATATTTGAGGAACAGTTTAGTTTGAACAGCATAAGAGCCCGATATAACCCACTGTCTTACCCAAGCAATGCTTAAGTATGTTAAAAGCAAGGAAAGTTAATATTTACCACTAGATGGGGTTTTAATTGGCTATCTGAAGAATGTTTAAATCCACCAGAAAACATATTTACCACAAAAACTGGGTTACATAAATCTGGCATCAAAACAAGAAAATACGAGCGAACCCGTACTGATTGATAAGCCGACCCTATTCTGCTCGGAGGACCACTAGCCGCAGCCTATTATACAAACTTATCCGGGTCACAGCTGTTTATAAGCTTTCCATTCAGAACAGTTCCCAATTAACTGATGTTAAATGAAGTCATTTTGTCATTGTTTTCAGAAACCTAATAATAACTGCCTTATTAACGGACTTCAAAAAAAAGGAGGAGGTTATCAATTCATCGGAATCTTTTTATGTATGTTCCCCGATTAGTGAAAGACGCCTGGAACAACTTGGAAAATTCTTCTTTTGTTTCAAAGGGGCGAAAAATCGAGGGAACTCCTCAAATATTATGTAGCAATTTTGGTGTTTTACATGAACAAAGCAATTATTTTCACTCAGAAAGTAGAAGTGAAACTGATGAAAAAGACCAGAGATGGTCACTGGAACTTCTTAATGATAAATATGTCACGGTTATAAGCTATCTCGAATAGTCAACCGACTATGATGAAGCAAATACTTATAAATAAAATGCTACTGCGGAAAATGGTACCATCGAACTGATCTGATGATGAAGCTGGAAGGTAGGCGCTGGAACGCCGAAATAAAACAATGTATCCTAGTCGTGTTTGGGCTTATTGAAATCGTCATGAGATTTACTTTGTCTAATGATTTTCATGGTAATTGGAGGTACCAAAACTAAAAAGAGAAGAATAAAAAACTCTGTTTGTCTTCGGCATTCGCTCCCGTGGCGTTCATAGAAACCGTGCATGTTTTCGAGATAAAAAATTCTATGACACTAAAAGATAACGTAGCTTACTATCAGTGAAAAGGTTTTAAATCGGATTAGTGCTTTTACCGATCCCTATACAAAAATATAAACAAACAAACAATTTTACTTTTACAATATTAAGTTTTGAAGATTATAATGTCTGCTTGTTTGTTAAGTTTTACGCCTAAACCACTGATCATTATTATTATTATTTAAACCTTAAGCTCGCGTTTGACCATTATCTCGCCTGATGGTAAGCGATGATTGTGGCCTACAGTGAAGCATGCTTTCATTTACTCTTTGGCTTAACCCTAGGTTGTAGCTATCAGGAAACAAAGACTCCGGCAGGGAATGCCATTACTTGCCCGTGCGCACCGTGTACCGATGGCGCATTGCCGTACGTCTTGTAGTTCGTTTTGATGTTTTTTTTTTTAGTATAGAGATACTTTAGACTTTGAAGAAGGACATAGCCACTCCACTTCCCTTGTACTCTATTGTCTTGATGTATTGTCTTTATGTATTATACTGTGTGTGTACATTAATTATTAAATAAATAAATAGCTAGGATAATTTTAACCCCAGTAGTTATTTCCGTTGATGCAATTTTCGTCTTACACTAGGACCAAGAGTAAGAAAAAGATACAGAAATCTAAGAAAAAAACCTACGAGAGAACGGAACGGATTAATTATAGAAACTTCCAATAAAAGCAATGTTAAGAAAAATCCTTCTATTTTATATTAACCTCACTAAAAACGCGGGCCTGAAAATCTTAATTGCAACCTCTTAGCGTTTCACACGTGAGGTGTACTGCATGCTTCTACCGGCTTTCATGGCCATTAAGAAAATTAAAAAGAAAATGCTCTACATTTGAATTTAGCTCGGGGATTTCGTTTTGATAAAATATTGTGATTTATTTATGTGAGTGATGATGGTGTCAGGATATCAGTTGTAAGGCGTCCAAAGCTGAACAAAGGCATATCTGTGGTTTATTTCAGTGCAATTCGCAAAATGTATTTATCTATCTCATACCTTTAAACGAGCAATTATTGTATATAAGTCTATATATAATCTGAATCTCCAACGATTTTCATGAAATTTAGTATGCAGAGGGTTTCGGGGGCTATAAATCGATCTAGCTAGGTTTCATTTTTAGAAAACGTCGTTTTCTATATTTTCACACGAGCAGAGCTCGGACACCCAGGTACTTATACTTTATATCTGTGAATTCCATTTATATGCTAGGCTTGTGTGCAATTTTTTGGGTTTCGAAATTTATGAAACCATATCTCAATCCATCTAGGTGGAGCGACCTGGTCAAGGCTATGGGAGTCCGGTGGATGCGAAACGCACTGGACCAATCAGTGTGGCGACGCTTGTGGGAGGTCTATGTCCAGCAATGGACGTCTTTTGGCTGAAATGATGATGATCTCAAACTCTAAAAATATACACTCGTTCTTTCATAAAGTTCCCAACCGAATTCTAGATTTTTTAATTGGCAGTTAGCTGACAATATAAGTTTATTTATAAATCAAAACATTAATTACCTACACAAATAGAACACCCTCTAACACCCTGTCGTGAACAACATCACTTACCCCACAACACTACCACAATAAATAGGAACTCGTATAATTACCTAGACAAACATAATGTATTTCACGTACGTTACTGTTCTATGTTAAATAGATTATATTGTTATTAGGTATCGTGTACAACGGAACGTACACTTAATTGTGAATGAGCTCTCCCGTTGTGAGGTACATAATTAAACGCGTACCTACGATGTAATTCGACGAGTAGGTGATACAGGCCGTTTCTTTACTCATGTGATACAGGTGCTTACAACCTCTTATGCTTTTACAAGCCTATGTATCCGAGCAATTTTATGAAGCTGGAAGTTTGATACTAAATGTGAAACTTTCATCTGCTTAAAATTTTTCATTGATTTGCTACAGGAGGTGAAAGTGTTTATAACTTCTAAATTACTTTATATAAAAAACTTTTTTACAAAAAATACTACCGACTTCCAACTAAAAACACTACAAAGTGAAAAATAACTTTCTTTTTCGAAGTCGGTGTCTTTGGTAGGTACTTATTTTTTTCGTTATGGACACCGACTTCGAAAAAGAAAGTTATTTTTCACTTTGTAGTGTTTTTAGTCGGAAGTCGGTAGTATTTTTTGTAAAAAAGTTTTTTATTATTCACTTTTTAGTTGTACCTATTAAGCAACTTGCCTTTAGTGAGGTACTTATAATGCCAGAATAGATTACCCGAATGCCATGAAACTTGATCATAACCGGTGAAATGAGAGTGTACTAAGGTGAATTGTACACATCTGTGTACCCCTTTAGAGCGTACTGGCGTGATGTTATGTTATGAAATGCTATAAACAATAAACAGACATGCGATTGTTGCAATCCCGAGAGATTTGCCTATATTTATTGAGGAGTTCTGCTGTATATATCCGAAGTTCTTCATCAGATCTTCACCAAATTAAAATGGGACCAATTTCGAAACTAACTCTAACATTCAATAAATCGGTCCACAATTGACGGAGATATCGGTGAATATACACAAAAAAAAAACCTCGAATTCGAACATGGAACCTCCGCCTTTTTGAAAAGTCGGTTAAAAATGTTTGCCACCGAAAAGGTATGGGTATTGTCACGACAGGGACATGAGACTTTTCAATACTGCGTGGCGTCTCTTATAACATTCAATTCATTTAAGACAAGTAACGTCGAGCCAATCTTAGGTAGACGTGACGTATCAGCTTCAATTTAATTAGGAAGTGAGTCAAATTATAATTAATATTTTGCCAACTTGCAAGAAAAACACTCCACCATAATAAAACTTTCAGAACTACATACCCCAATTACCCCATACAAGCTAAGTTGTAAGCTTACGCCACGTTTAACATAATCGCGCCACTTTACAAGTTCTCGCACAGCGTAACCGGTGTTGTATGATTCACCAGGGTGATAACTTATATGCCAAGGGAGAAAGTTACGTTTTGCGAGATTGTGCGAATTGTGCTGTGATGTAATTTAACATCTATAGACGTTCTGTGTATTGTCAATGGTGTCTACGACATTACAGGACGTCTATGTTGTATTATTAACGTGTTTCTCGTCAGCCAGTTAGTTGTTTGGGACATTGTTTATGAAGTCAGATTTTTACAAAGCTCTTACTTTTTTAAATAACTTTCCCTAGCCTAAAATTCAATGCGAGAACTCTTTTAAGCCAAATAATAGTTTTTAAAGTCAAGAAAAATATTCTGCAAAATACGAAAAGGTGCCCAAAAAGAATCAGCTTGTATGTTGCCATCAATACTTATTCAAGTGAAGAAACTGTAATATTACTTATTACAGCAAATAAGAGCTGTATATTTATACTTAATACCTTAGAAGTCACGTACACTGTTGCGTCTGACATGCGACAATGCCATTGCACCCAGAAATAAAGTTCTGCAATACTATGTGCATCTTAGTACTCTTTAAGATAAAAGTAGAAGACTAGAAATGAAACCAAGTCTCTTAATTTGGTTAATTTTCACTGGAAGAGACGCAGCAAGTTTACCTAATTATTGAAATTATAAGTTACTGTTATCTTTGTAATACCTTAAAAGTCCGAATTATAGAGAACTATTTTTTCCCACAGTTTCACTTTCAAGGCCTAGCCCACAGAAACCGTGTGTTTTTCCAGGATGAAAGAAACCTTTGACACAGCCGGTAATCAAGATGCTTATGCTCAACTCAACTCAAACTGGTAATGGACAGTTGTGATTGGTTGCCGGGTGGGCCAATTTTTTTCGTTTTTCAAATATGCTCACCATTAAAAAGGTGCCAAATGGTATCGTTACTTCATATGTAAAGTTTTATTGAATTATTTTAAGTTTTACTGCCTCCGGACAGTCATCGAACTATTAAAAAAAAAGTAGATTTTTGACGTTACTTTACTAATATTTAACTCATCTTTTTGATATATGATTTCATGCATAATACTTTTTAGTAATGACAAATACGAAATTGTTTGGTTGAGTTCAAGGACAAAGGAGTAAGGAGGAGAGGGGGGCGTGGAAAGTTGAGACAAGTGACGCGCGATTCATTGGTAAAACAATCAGTGTCGCGCGTTGCGTAATACAGTGCAGTAACTTGTTTTATGTCATTAGAAAAATGGAACGTACTCGAAATAGTTGGAAGTGTCCCTTATTTGGTGATTTATGTGATTTAAAAGACAACCTATTGCCAACTTACGAAGATGTAATGAAGTGTTATGAGTGGACCCGACACAAGTTAAAATTTGAGAGGGAAACGAAAAAAGAGCCGACATATAAAGAAATAGAAGCCGTTTTAGTTTCAAAACTGATACAAATATGGGCAAAATCTTCTATTCCCACAGTAGAACCAAAACGAATGAAGGTAATGTTACAAAGTTATCATTTAAAATGCAAAAACCTTCTTAAGTCTCACCCGAAAATACCTAAAAAGAGGTTGGAAGAGTTTCGTCTTGGAAGTAAAGTTTTGTTTGATATTTCGGCTTGCAAGTGTCGAGATTTTCTTAAATGTATTTGCCCTAAGAACAAAAAAATACCTACAAGAGAGCACAACTTTATAATAGACCAACGAACTGTTAGGCAAATGATGATAGGTGGCATAGACGTTGGCACAACAAAACAAATTACAAGAGCATTGAAAAGAAAGTTGTTACGAGAAAAATCTGAGAGCAAACGACAAAAAGTAGCTGAAATATGTACGGAAGAGTTAAGTAGCACCTCTGAATCCGAATGTGTCCACTTCCAGTCGGATTGTGAAGAACCAACCCAAATTCAAGTGCACTCAAGTACTGATTCGGTGAGTAATACTACCACTGCAGTTGATTATGCTTTGCTATCGAAAACATGCGATAGATTTGGAGTCTCAGACAGGGCAGGAGCAGCAATTGCATCAGCAGTAGCATCTACATGCGTCGAGTTCTCATGTAATAGACAAAAATAAACTTCGCCGAGAACGAAAAAAAACTCGAGAAAATATAATTTCACAACAAACTGTTACACAAATACCAGCATTATACTTCGATGGGAGAAAAGATCAAACTTTCATTATGTGTGAAAAAGATAAGAAAAAGTACAGACGACGCATACTTGAAGAGCATATTTCTTTGATTAAAGAACCTGACTCGAAGTTTTTAGGTTACATTACACCTGCTTCAGGTACTGCAAAGTGTATAGAACAAGAAATATCCAACTTTTTCTTGAAAGCTGATGTATCAATGGAACATTTGATTGCAATCGGTTGTGATGGGACAAACGTAAATGTTGGCAAATATGGCGGTATTATACGGATGCTAGAAAAAAGATTGGATAGACCTTTACAATGGATTATTTGTTTGTTGCATATGAATGAACTGCCATTCAGACATCTCTTTCAACACATTGATGGTAGTACGTCTGGGCCACAAACATGTTCAGGGACAATTGGAAAAGAACTTGAGAACTGTGAAACAAGACCTCTAACTCAGTTTCAACGTATTCCAGCGAACTTACCGGAGCTTTCCGCTAAAGATATTAGTACAGACCAAAAATATTTATACAGGATAGTCGAAGCAATTTCAACTGGCATATTTCCTAGCGATTTAGCTAACAAATCGCCAGGTAAAATGTCCCATGCCCGATGGCTAACTCGTGCCAACAGGATTCTCCGTCTGTATGTGTCAGTAGAGACTGCCTCTGAAAATCTGATGACTCTTGCAGCATATATCGTCAAGGTTTACACTCCGATTTGGTTTTCTATAAAAACTCACTCTAGCTGTAAAGATGGATCGCGACACTTGTTTAAACTTATCGAGCTAACCAGATATTTACCAACAACTTTAAAAGCCGTTATCGACCCAGTAATTCAACGAAACAGCTATTTCGCACACCCGGAAAACTTATTGCTTGCAATGTTGACAGATCTCCAGCCGCACGTTCGTGAATTAGCTGCACGGCGAATTTTGAAAGCTAGATCAGAAACACCAAAAAAATTGCGTATGTTTCAGTTACCAAAGATAAACTTTAACGCTTTAACATATTATGACCTTTTAAATTGGCAAGAAAATATCACTGAGCCACCTTTATTAAAATCTGTAACCGAAGAAAATCTCCGTTTGTTTATTCAACAAAAAGGAGAAGGAGACTTGGATTTATTACGCCTTCCGTGTCACACACAAGCAGTAGAAAGAGCAGTTAAAGCTGTGACCGAAGCATCAGCCACCTTATGTAATAAAAGAATGACAGAAGGTTTTATCAAAGCTCAGATAGACTCGAGAAAAGCAATGACGAAATTCGACAGCAAAAAAGATTTCGCCACAATATAACCCTTAATTTTAATAATTATTCTTTTATATTTTTAACCGTATTCCAAAACAGGAGGACGTCCTATTGTTGTAAAATTTGTTTTCTCATTAATAAACCTTTATTTACAATCGATTAAAGAATTTATTTATAAATATAGTGTTATTTGTAAACCATGCTGTTAGGCCTTTTTTACCATATTTGTTGACAATTTCCACATGACTCCGGAGGCAGAAGATAAATTCCGATTGCAATGAAACTTCATAATCTGTTTACACTCATCATTTAGCACCGTTTTGTCGCTGTGCCCATTTAAAAACTAAACTTTTTTTTTTCCCATACATAAATGACCCACCCTATGGTTGGTTTGTTTGTTTGACATTAAAGTGCTCAAGTCCAAGATCATAGACGCCTCAAACGTGACCGAACTCTTTTAACACAAAATCAGTGGAACTGAGTAGTGTTAGGTTATATACTTGGAACTTACTCGTACTTGTTAACATGGTCTTTCTTTTTCATTCTCTACCCACCTACCACACATTCTAGTCTCTTGCTGAAATCATAGTCCAAACTCGAGAGTTGTGATTGGTTGGCAGTTGATTGGTAGGTGTGGCCAATTTTGAGTTTAAGTTGAGTATGAGCATCTGGAATACAGGCCTTAGAAATAATGTAGCTTTATATCAGTGAAAGAATTGGACCAGTACTCCAATACCACTCTTTAATTAGTTTTGTGTTTATTACAAGATTCATAAACGAAAATGAAGCAAAAGAATCGTAGCAGGTGAACTCTGTAGTTTCTATCTACCCTAATGGGTAAAAGCGTGAGTTTATGTATGTAATTAGTTTAACTTTAGATACAGGCCTAGAATATCAAACGACGAAACAATAGGCACCTCATTTCAAATCTAAATCAATTGAAATACGCCACAGCATCACATTAGAAATCTAATCAAGTGAAACCTTCCCGGAGGTTTCCATTAGCACCTCCACAAAGCAAACACGAACGCACAGAATAGCTGGCACTGTTGTTTGTTCTATGTTCATTTGTTGTTTAGCACAAATAGGAACGGTAATTTTGGAAATTAGGCCAATTTTGCAACTATAGACGATATTGTAGAGTTGAAAGTGGTTTGTTGCTGTATAATAAAAGTATAATTCATTAATTTTCAGACTTAAGAGTAGTCCATAATATATTACATTTATAAACATTAAATTATATTAATAATTAATAAAATTGATTCATCCCAAATTGAAATAAATTTACATGCATAAACATTAAATAAAAAAATAGATAATGTAGTTGGTTCCTGGGGTCTCCACAAAATGAGATTCTATCAGCTATGACGATAAACGTTTTAACTAATTTGTACGCCTCATGTTAAAACCGTGAGGATCTACTTTGTCTCCGATATTTACGAATAACGATTCTGATACTGCAGAACGACTTTTCCCATTTTTGTCTATTTGACAATCGCTATGGCTCATAGCATGCTGAATGTCACTTTGTCTTGTTCTGATCCTCGTTTTATATCGAACAAACTTTGAAGAAACTGGTGGCTTACTAGATAGCAATCAATTGACTTATCACAGTCTCCTATCGCAATCTCCAATACCAGAGGCATCGCAAATGCGTTTCACGCTAAAGACAAAGCTGATTACACTCTCGGGCTTGTTATTTCACAAACATCTAGGCTAGTGATTAAAGTAGAACCATTAACCTGATCTAAGCTAACATACTACCTACAGTGCAGACCTATCAACCAAGATAATCTTTCCTTCAACCCTTATCACAGACAGATCAGTATAAATTCGCAGTTGCAACTCCCTGCGCGAGCCATTGACCCAGTTATCTTCAGTTAACGACACATTAACTGAAGCAAAATATAGGTAATCCCTCTTCTTTCCGAGCCGTTTCAACGGTCATCAATCGAATAAACACTTTCATTAAAACGATTTTAAAAAGCACTTTTAGAAAGAGACGGATAAACACCACTTTGTTCAATTCTATATGGGAGAAAGAGAAGTAAAAATGTTTATAAAGACCATTAAACAGAACATTAAGTGCTCTTAACGCTTTGCTTTTACAGACGGTGATAAAAATGTGTTTTTTTTAGATCAGGGTATTGCCTGTGGTAGAAAATAACAGATTTACAGAATGGGTCTGTAATTAGAGAACTCAGCTTATCCTAATTATCATTACAAATAAGAGTGTATTAGTTGTCAATTGCTTTCTTTCGGTTTTTGGTAGTAAAATATAGCGTTATTGAATAGTTCTACTGAATATTAGATATTTCGTGAACATGGTAAGCAGAAAGAAGTAAATAGAAAGTCCCGCATCCTCCATTATAAAGGGAGCATCCTCCGCCTAATTGAGGGCTTGTATCTGGAGGGCAACTTCACTAAGGTTGTTTTCGAAATTTTGCTTTTATGTTGAAATCGGATTGTGTGTCGTTTGGACTTTTTTGTGCTTTTATATGTGTTGGTACAAATGTCGCTACATATTTAGGCACTGCTTACAACAGATCAGATCATAAAGCAATTTACTGTTCTATATCTACAATAATATAACCATTGTTTATGTCTTCAGTGGTACACGAATAATTTCAACCTATCATAGTCCCCTGCTGAAATAAATCAATTCGCTACTTAAACTGTCAAACTTCATATCTTCATACAACTTTTAATTACAACAGTCACACCTCGAATAAGAACCACATGAATTAACACACTCCTATTATATACTACAAATGAAAAAGTTTGTGAGGATGGATATTTGCCAGTCTTTCACACAAAAACTTCTGAACTGATTTTAATGAAACATTACAGGAATATAACTTAAATATCAGAATTACACATAGGCTATTAATCTATAATCTACACTTCTACATTATGTATATATTATAAAGAGGAAAGATTTGTATTTTGTATGTAACAAATAAACTTAAAAACCTACTGGACCGATTTTTTAAATTCTTTCCCATTTGGGAAGCTACACTATCCCCGGGTGACAGAGGCTTCTTTTTATCCCTGTATTCCCACGGGAACGGGAACTACGCGGGTGAAACCGCGAGGCGTCCGCTAGTAATATTATGAAGAGATTTCCTCATTTGTTTGAAAGTTTGTTATGGAGATACTCAAAAGCTACTTAACCAATTTTGAAAATTCTTTCACCAGTT
Organism: Orthosia gracilis; assembly: GCA_947562075.1. Lineage (NCBI taxonomy): Eukaryota > Metazoa > Arthropoda > Insecta > Lepidoptera > Noctuidae > Orthosia > Orthosia gracilis. The sequence goes on along the minus strand of OX387275.1, from coordinate 18,692,189 downwards.
GAAAGTTATACATTATTCCTGAGTGACATAGGCTATTTGAGTGCTGTTTTTGGCTGCTTGAATAGGGTAGTTTATTGAAAATTTGTTTTTTGTCCGTCAGATAGATTAACAAAAAATATTCCAATATTTCCAGGTTGCCTGGAAGAGATCGAGGCATGCGATAACGCCACCCATTGTATGTGTATTACATTTAAGTTTATTTATTATATGCTTTATTGTAAACTATAAAATACATTTTTATAGTGTACAATAAAGCATATAATAAATAAATAAATAAAAAAAAACTTTTTCACAAAAAAATATTACGACTTCAAAATAAGAAAACTGCAAAGTGGAAAATAACTTTATTTTTGGAAGTCGGTGTCTTTCGTAGGTACCATTTTTTTGCGTTATGGACACCGACTTCCAAAAATAAAGTGTGCCTGTCTGACCTCTAGAACCCAGTAACTGGGTACTAACAGCTGTGTACTGTCAAGGGGTATCCCCCTTGGCAAGACTGGCGTCAGATTTTACGGCTTCCGTAACGACTGTCAAAGATTCCAATGGCTTAACATGCTTTCTGAAGCACGGATTAGTCTCGGTGTGTGATGGTGACCCATCAACGGAGCGACCTCGGCAAGGGTTGCTTAACCTTGAAGATCAACCCGTGCAGTTATTATTATTTAGCTAAGAGCTCCACAATATGGGCAAGAGAAAATGATGATGTAATATTTTTCAATTTCCATTCCGAACAAGAACAAAAGTTACCCGCTCCGCAGTTTTTCAGATTAAAATGGTAATCTTGTCAACGTCAAAGCTTCCTCTGTGTTGCATTGTAATGCATGCTTGTCCCGAAAAATCTCAATTTTGAACCAAAAACTGTGCGTCACGGATGTTTGACTTTCATATTAGTTTATTCCATCCCGTTTTTATCCGAGTTGGAATTTTCATTCGTTAAGTCAATAGTGGTAACTGTGTGGATTTTGAATAAACGTGTTGCCACAACGTGAATGTCGAGAATATTATCCGTTTTGCGTTTTTATTATTTTTCCTCTTTCTAGTGTTTTGCTGGCTTATTGCCAAGCTCTCTTTTCTTAAGCAACTAAACCCGTACGTCTTATTGTTTGCTGTGTTTTCGGGTTCTGGATTCGAGTAAGTTCTCAAAAGTATGGCTCACTTAGCTGATTTCAGATGTTGGGATAAGGAATTCTAAACTTTGGATATACAAATAGTTTTTGATTTACTTTGTCATGTTACTTTCCGATATTGCTCAAACTTTAGAAAAAAAAACAGGAATCGAACTCGGTGTGGTTGATACTCTTCCTTTCGCTTGCTTACGAAGCAAAATATAAATTGTCGCCTAGCTTCATCGCTCTGACTGATTGAAGGACTCTTTGATAATGAGAGTTTTTTAAAATGATGTGCACTAGGTGGCAGCACTGTCCCCAGATGTGTGTCCTAACAGGCTTTTCACGAAGGGGACTCTGGGGTGTTTTTTGGAGAGGTCACGGAGTCTTACGTTCTAATGATGATCACCGGGGTGGTTTTAGTCCTCACTAAAACCAAAAATCTCGCAATCCCTGGTCTTTCTCAGAAGTCCAAGCATCTTTTGAATGTATATATACAGGTTGATTGGAAGTTGGGTGCAAAGCTTTAAGGCGAAGATAGTACAGACAATTTAGAACCATTTAAGTCATGGTTGTCTTAGACGAAGTCTTATCATTTTTTTTTAACAATTTTTTGTGTTCAGTTGTAACCCTTTGCGTTCCTTTTGAAACAAAGTAGCCGGAGATGATGTCGAAAATAACAAAAACAGATATGAAAAGACAGAGCTTTACTTGTATTAGGAATCACGGCAGACATTTTGAACATGAAAATTAAATAATTTAAATTCAAATGTTGTTTTAATGAGTCTGCTTAAAATTTAAACTTTCTCCCTCAAATTGGTTTTAGGTCCTAATTTCAATAGTTTGTAAGATATCCGCGTAAATGATACCTCAAAAGAAATAGAAATAGACAAGAATGTTTTCAAAAAGAATTGCACAAAAAAAGCACGCTCCGTTTTTTTTTTAATAAGGTTAACAAAAAGTATTTATGTTTTTTTTTTTATGAACTTTAAACGTCTGTAAAAAAATGTCTAACAACACAGAGGCCTAAAACATGTTTTGCCAGATTGCTTACACATTACTTTAATAAAAAAGAATTCATTTATAATTCAATTTGGCCATAAATAAGCAGTATAGTTAAAATTTTGGTAATTTTGAAAAAAAAAATCATAAAATTTGTTTAAAAAAATATGGTAAGCCTTCGTCTAAGACAACCATGATTTAAATGGTTCTAAATTGTCTGTACTATCTTTGCCTTAAAGATATGCACCCAACTTCCAATCACCCTGTATATAAAAATGTGGCAACACAACGTCAGGATCAGCACCTGTCAAAGCGTTCATTTTAACGACATTAGTTAAATTTACGTCATCGTCATGTTAACGTCATGAGTTACAGCTTCCAAGTGGAGAACCTCTCGCTAAAGTGGCGCCGACTGGTGACGTGAGTTTTCACAGAAAACCCCCATTCAGAGATGCCTAAAAATGGTTTAATTGAAAAAGCTTTTATGTCAATATTGCTTGTTATGTAAAGGCTCTATTCAAAACCGAAAACAGAATCCAGTCATACATAGTTGAAGGGTACTAGAATAGAAAATTCACACGTTCAATACAAAAATGGAGCCACTGAACTTTAAAATAATATAGTTTGCATGTTCAATGTGCTGTCAATTTTAAAGGGTTTCGTTTCGATCACTGCGTGACGTAATTCGCTCACAATTTACGAGTGCCCATAGTTGTATTGGATATTCGTGAGAATTCAGAATTTCAGACTCAATTTCAGCTTGAAAATATGAATTCAATAAGCTTTATCGGAGCTGCACAGTTTTTCTCGTGAAAGTGGATGGTTCTTGTCTCTGCAATAACGCTTTTTGTAGTGAATTTTCACTTCTCAATCCTTCTCGTTTCAATATTTTGTAAATGGCATTTGATTTGATTACGAGTATGTTCAAGTTTCATGCAAAAGGTGTCGAGTCTATTACCATCAATTGGTCACGATACAAGACTCCGGCCTACTGAGAACTTCTAGATGGCAAAACCACTTTGCCCGACTCTAAAATCGAACTCAGGATCTCATGCGCAGCAGTAAGACAAGACTTTTTTGTTTTGGGTGGGGAATAATCCAATGACTTCTCTCGCTCTGAGTGAAAAATATTTTTTTAATTGATACCCATATCATGACAGTGCACAAAAAATAAGTAGTCCACCATCTTGGGCTGTCCGCCATATTGGATTGAGAGTGACGTCACTAAGCTAACCATGCATTGTCATCCAAACTAAACGTGTCTACAAAATTTCATCTTAATCGGTGGAGGATAACTGCTTTAAAATTCAGTTGCAAGATTTTACCCGAAAACACTTGCAAGTTAATTAAAAGCTTGTAAAAAGTGCGACAAACAATAAAGGTTTTTGTATATAATTTGTTCCGTCGAAACATGGGGCGGGTCTTTAGTATATAACATAATTCACACATTCTGCCATCGTTTATTTGATCTACCTCAACTTTTATAACCACATTCATACTCATAACATGATAGTGATAAAGCACTAAACTATGTATTAAGTACTCGAAAGCCTTAGTAAGTTCGATTAGAAAAAGCTTCTATCTAATCGTACGATAGCTGTTGTGAATGTTAGCGGTTATATTGTGATATATAGGTTGATTCACAAAGTTCTCTAGCAAACTTTATTGTGTAACTTTCTCAATAAATTTTCAAGTTCACAAATTCCATTTAGAATTTGTTTTAAAATTCAAAGCTCAAAACATACAAAACTTTAGTTTTTGACCTGTTTTCAATAATACACAAAGGTTCGGTATTGGATATAAAAAGCTTGACTGAGAGTTAGAATTAACTCAGAAATCAAAATCAAAACCGTGTTTTAGGTAAGCATCAAAGGTCGAATTATAGTGGTACTGAAAACAGGCAAAAGTTGGTAAGCCCATAGTTTCAGCTTTAAACATGTCGCGTAAATAGCTTCTTAACATTATTGGAATTGAGTGGAATTCTAGTCTGTGTTTCCCGATAGCTACAACCTCGGGGTTTTTAAGTGAATAGGTTACTTTTAGGCAAGCGTGTTTCACCGTCGACCACATCATCACTTACCAAGGTGAGAAAGTGGTCAAGCGCGATCCTAACAACAATAAAAAAATACCTAAATTCGGCCCTTTCGGTTTCAGGCCCTTGATTAGTTTTCGACCAAATATAGACAATATGTTTGCAATATTTGTAAGTATGTGAGAACCATGTTCCTATTTATCAAGTGAAGGAATTTAACTGTTAGTGCTTGTAATACTTGTGCATTCTTCACCATAACAAGCTACTTTTCCGAATGCACTGTAGAATCAATTTTATTACTTGTAAATTTTAATTGTTGACGTTCAAAAGTGCCGTAGTGGCCTAGTTGAAATCAATACATTTTACTTTGACTTTGAATATAGTAACAATTTTCAGTACAAAAAGTCCAGTTTTCCGAAAACAGTGCAGCGTGGCTCTCATCCAAATGCATGCCAGGCTGGCTGGCTGGGACGTTGACATGATTAACATATTAATCTGGCATACTCTACCGAGCGTGAAATTTTCTGCAAGCCGTTTTACGCTCGAAAGGAGAATATGTAGGAAGCACCGACTTGGAATCAGCTGTTTCGAATGTCACGTAAAGGAAAGATTTAAACGATCGGAGATCGGATTACATATCTTAAGCTCCCGTTCCTCCATGGAATTGCGTGTTTGGCTGGCGGTTTTCCTATGGGCATTTGTGTTGATAAATTTTTAAGGGGCTATTTCACCATGAAACAGGACTTGATTAGCGCATATAAACCATGTTCAGCTATCAATGTCATCATTGTTATGGAATGTTTACAATTTAAGATTTTGAATGTGCTGATCGCGTTTACATTTATTGGTGAAATCTGTCCTAATGCGAAGAGCAAAGAAAACATGAATGTATTGTGTAAAGGTTGATATTGCAAAAAAAAGTATGTATTGAAGAAGACGACTTGCTGCGACTACCCTCAATACATTCTGTTAAGGGTAAGAAGGCTATTGGCCGATCAATCTTTAACGTCCAACGTTTTATTATATCACAAAATTGTCTGATAAAGTATATATCAAGCTATACCGTTTCAGACGCTGTACAGCTTATTACAAGTTTAATATAATATGTATAACGTCTATAGAAATGCTCTAGGTGTAATGGTTACGCGCGTCTTCCAGTATTAAAATTGATAAAACTTTATATCCTTTGTAGACAGTAGAATACGTTACGTGATAACTTATCACTTAACACTAACTTAAATGAAGAGGTAAGGGCCTCTTGTACAGAACTAGATGACCCCGTACTCGGCCGTTACCATAGCATGACTTACCAACATATTTCTGTAGGTGAAAGCTAAAGGACCTTAAGTCCATATTTTGACATTTTTGTGTTTTAAATGATTTTTATTCAGAATACCTGAATTGATCAAATGGTAAAAGACATTAAGATATTTATAAAATGTGACTTAAGGCCCTTCACTTTTCACCTACAGATTTATATTGTTTTGTAGGTGAATTCACACAGAAAATTAGTAGCTGGTGCCGAATGCCAACGAGAACCAGCATAAACTGCCGACAAAAAATTCAGACCCAAACCATTCAGTACTGGTAAGCTTTTGTCGATGCTTACCGATGCATACAATAAGTTTAAAAAACTGCCTGGGGCGACCAGTGTAAACCACCTGCGTGTGTTGATGCTTGTAAGTGCTGCAAAACTAATACCAGCATTCTACTTGAATGAAACTTTAGCCAATGGTAGACAAAAAGACGTAGAACTCACCCTGTCAGCCACGCCACCAGGCAGCACGCTCTTGACCACGACGCCGGAGGAGCGTCCTCCCACGATGCCGAACGCGAGCCCCGAGCCATCGTTCACCAGCTCCACCACTTCCACCTGTGCCCATTCGCCAAACACCTGCTGTGGGATAGAAAGGAGGGTTAGGAGATTTGTTATATCTTAAAACCTTTAAAGCCTCCAGGAAGCTTCTGTGCTTTTAGGTGAAACAAAGCTGGCTATGTTTGACAGAGTTTGCGTGGGGGACGCACAACGGACCGAATGCAAGTCTCGATGCAGCGCGCAAAAGGGAGTTCCACTTCTACTACAACTACACCTAAAAAAGTTATAGTTGATGTGAAAGTTATCACTTAATGAACCGAACTGCTAGGAAACGATAACACGCCTTGAGATAGCAGGTGGGACGAGCTAAACTTCTTTTTAACTGACTGGCCTGAAATCACAGCAGGTTTTTGGTCTGCACTGGGATATCATATTGGTGATGTCTTCTAATGACTTTCTTAGATATATGTAGATATTTCATAATATTGAATCGGACGATAAAAATAACCTATATAAGGATTGTAGCACATGGTGTTTACAATAGTGTTCTACTCCATGTGGAACAGGCGTGAATTTGCGTGCATGTAAGCTTCTTAGCTTCAAGAATCTTGATCAAATTATTCCAGGTCAAGTCATTGAGCTCTTTTCACATTGACTCCGAAGTTCTAGTAAGTATCAAGAATGTAATATAAAGTGTAGAAGTCGGAATGTTTGAGAAGACAGCATCTTTAGAGACTGATTGAAATTTAGAAGCGGTTATAAAAGACGCTATACATATGTCGAAAACTTTATTTTAAAGAAAATTAAAGATAGGAGGGAAAACATGTTTTCTTCAGTCGTTAGAAGGTTTGGATCAGTCATATTTAAGAAAACACGACAAGAAATGGCATAATTTTACCTGAAACTAAACAATATCTCTAGCTCTATAATATTCGAATTCTATCTTACAAGATAACCATTTACAAAAGCCGTTCGTTCATATTCTATTATGAATGGAAACAAGCCGAGATTATTTGGCGGCTCAAATAGAAGGAATCCGCTGGGAAATAATACTTCTTGCATGGTTGTTCTGCTGGAAATACACTGCCGAGTGACGCTACTGAACATTAATTTAAGTATAAAAGTGAATATAACAACGATCTCAACTTCATTCCTCAGAGAAAAAATTTGGAGGAAATTCTATCTTATTTTTCGACTAAGTAGGCTTTGAAGTTTTGGCCCACCAAAAAGCTAATAATATTATCCCGGCTTATATGAGATTACTTCTTAATCATCAGCCAAGAAACACACGTAATATTCAGTCCATTAACTACTTATAACTTTGATAACATCCAGCAAACATCTTAAGCCGGTCACTTGACTTTTTCCGGAAAAATTAGGTCAAGATATCTAAGAAACTTCTTCGAATGGCGTCACCGAATATCGACACGGCTGGAGATTATTAGCTACAATTAATTTAATCTCCTCTCTCACCATGATGCGCTTAATTCGCCTCTTGCTGCGAGGCTGGCGCGGGCAACTCTCCGATCAGCTGACCTTCTCCGCCATCTTGTAATCTCACTGACAGCTGTCACGGAAACAGCCGAAAGTTACCGAGCGCGTTTCGAGGACAGAGGATCGTGCTGCTGGGTCACTCATTATTTTAATCACTTTACTCTGTTTCACTTTGTTGGACTTGTTGAATATTGATTCGTTGTGTGATGGACGCTGAAACAAAGAAATATTTTTTCTAAGCAAATCATTTATTTCAATAAGGCTATTAAAAGGAACTTTTGAATATCAAGATTTACAGTGAAAAATTATGATTCTAATTGTCTATTCGCAAAGGTAAATTCTTATTGACAAAAAACTCCATAGTTACTCTAGATTTTAAATGTAATGTTTAAAATTCACATTGGTTGCTCCAAAAGTCGATATGCCACATACACAGCCAAGTAGGCAAGCAAATGTAAAGGCTTTTGAAAATTACAACGATAAGGTTGCATACCTTAACGTTGCCAAAAGCACTTTCGATACATCGGTGGAAGCCTAACACAGTTAAGTGACATTAAAACAGCCACTTTCATCAATTTACAGACTCCGAAACCATCATTTAAAACATCAAAGGCTTAAATTGCACTTCTGATGCTCCATAGTTCTACCGAACCTCAGAATCATACATTAAAAAATATTGACAGTACTTACAAGGCAAAAGATTTTTGATTTTCGTAAGCATTAAAGGCAACTAGCAATTATGGCAGAAGATTGCACATCTATAGGTAAGAGATTTGAATATACAAGGAATTTAAGTTGACTGTCAATTTGCTCTGCAACTAAGTCCTCTCTTTTGGGTAATATACATATTTATTACAAGCTTTTATTATTTTAATCTGTTCCGGTGTTTGTGTACAAGCTTTGATTATGTACGTCATCAAAGCTTGCAAGTTATTGATCTCCTTCCCCATGTACGATTGAGCTAAAATGCAACAACGCCATTTTCAATATAAAATCTTGTCTTTTTTTAGAAAAAAAGTTTGTTTATATTTATCAGAGCGAATAAAAGTCAAAACATACCAACCCAGCGTGAAGTAACACAACCGAGGCACGTGGCGAACGCTAAACACAGCGAGTTTGTAAACTGAGACGGAAATACGACGCGGCCGAAATACGGGCGAGCTCGAGTAGTACTGTTATGATGTGTTGTGAAGCGATTGAAGAATAATAGTCGCGGGGCTTCGGGAAATAGCTGCTGAATTGTTTAGAGATGTTATTGCTTGTAATAAGTAGGATTCTTGTGTAAACATTGCTGTATTCTGAGTCGGGGTCAGGTTAATAAAAACTGCCGTACTGATTTATTGAAAGTGAAGCTATGCTTGCTGAGGTTATGATGTTGATGGGTAATAACGTAACTTATGGAGACTCCTTCGTGCATCGGTAAGCACGCTAGAAGCCAATGATGCCAGCTATCAGTTGTAGATCTTTGATAGTCTTTACGGATAGCTGATGATGCTGCAATGTACTATTCCGCACGAGAGACCATGGACGCAGACTTTTTAATGCAAAGTGACCATGTTAAAATCTCTAAATTGCTTAAACCACAAACTGACAACTGCGAGGAACTTTTATCGGAATGAAAATGTAGTTGGGATTATTCCAGGCGCGGGCTTGCGGACGGCGAGTAATGGGTAGCTTTCCATCAAGGGCCGACACCTCCACTAATTCTTTCTATCTGTTCACGAGCGGCTGGCTAGGACGTGGCTATAGGTTGATCACTGTGTTGCCCGATTTCTCACAGAACATGGTTACTTTAAAAGTAAATTTTTGTTCTACATCTGACTGCGAATATGTACAATCTGCACATCTTAGCTTTTGGGAGTGTATTCTAATGAACGCAATATTATGTTGGATATTGGCCAAGTTGCATCTAGAGTTATTTACTATACGGACCTTGTGGAAACTAGAACAAATTGCACTGCGTTCAAGCGTTTTTGCCGTATCTATTATTGGAATCAAATATAACAGCTCACAATGTTAGGACCCATTAATATTAATCCTTATTTTTATCCGCAACTGCACCTATACCAGTTGTAAACGACCCTTTGTGCCTATTAACCTTGTTTGTTCTGTCTCCTGCTTGGTATGGAGGGAAGTGGAATTTCGTCATGACGGAGGAGTAGGAAAACTTCTCCGTTTTTCTTTTCTGCTTAATTTCGTGGCAGGATCCAAGACAGTTAAATTCATTCGCCGGGACTTCGTCGAACTTCATATCCACGGCACTTTTCTGGTGGTCGCCACTGTTGATTCTGGCTTTCAGGAGTTACAGTGGTTTGGGAATTGTGCGGTGGGTTTGTCCCAGTCGGCACGGATAGCCAGATAAAAGCCCGAAATACTAACAAGCAGTCTTACCAAGGAGTATCGTATTAAACTCTCTAATCTACTCAACTCAGTAACTGGTTACGCCACCTCTACACGGGTGTCGTGCGATAGATTGTCCTTTATAGGGCATCTATTTGGTCAAGCAGACTATCAGGTGTCCTACGCTGCAGGACTAAAATTAATAGCCTGCAGCGGAAAATGGCCATTCGTATCGCACGAGGTTACCGAACGGTATCTATTGAGGTGTCAACTCTCCTGGCACGCTTTTCTCCGTTGGATATTCTGGGGTCTATGTCCACGAGGTTTTATAACCGAATCCGCGACATCCGCCAGAATGGTGAAACCGTGCCAGGAATCGCTTTAGTAAGGCTGAGGCGGTAGGAACGGCGACACGTGCTCGAGCGGTAGCGCGAGGGACTACAGCAGCCTTGAATATGCACAGCACACGCTCGAGGAGTGACCTGCGTGGGCCTCTGAGTGGCATGTCTTGGTCGACATGATCGGGCGAAACATGTCTTTGCTAGCAGTTATGAGTGCCATGCTGGCAGAGACAGAAAACTGAAGGGAAATTGCCTCCTTCTGTGAGACCGTGATGTTCTAGAAGGAGGCCGCCGAGCAGGATCATGAGAGAGCCGATCCCGCTCGGAGAAGAAGGCGTCGGGGAGGCAACCGCATTGATGCCTAAAAGGCCGAAACCCCGCCTGCATCAAAATTAGGCACCCGCCACTCCGGGATTGCGGGTGGTCAGATTGGGCTCCAGGAAAGACGGTGGCACAGTGATCGCGTGCTGCCGTTCGCCTTCTTCAGTTTCCCCTGGGATGTGCCCTAATAGGCGTGGCACAGAAGAGGCTCCGGGGTAGTATTTATAGAGGTCACAGGGCCCTGCTATGTGCTGGCGGTGATCACCGGGGTGGTTTTAGTGAGGCAAAAATCACACACTGCCTGGTCTTTTCCCTAAAGGTCTAGGCGCGTTTTGAAGGTTCATCAAAAAAAAAATATAAAGGCAGATGATAATGCTGCAGAATGTTATCTGATATTTCAGCAGTATTAGAATTTCTAGTATGGTCTCGGGACTTAGATAGCTAGTATCTCCAATTTCAATTAACTAAAGTAGCTTTGCTGTGCTCTAGTTAGTGTAAAGGGTGAGTATGCTAGTGGAATGGCGCGTCAAACGTATAAACTTTGTCTCTTAGACTATCAAAGCATTGGGAAACCTCTCTGTATATGTCTGAAAGCTGCTTCTGCAGTATTCAATTATCCAAAACGTTTACAAATTGATGGACCCCCAATTTACTATATTACGCTTTTAAGTGTTTTACTTTTGAAGTCAGTTTATTTTTTTGTGTATACGTTTTTATTTTATCTATTTTCGACATCAACTACCGAAACGAAAGTTATTTTGCACTTTTTAGTGTTTTGCTTTGAAGTCGGTAATTTTTTATCGACTTCTAAAAAAAGGAGGTTATCAATTCGACAAGTATTGTTTATATTCACATAATAATATATATCACTCTATGTGGGTTTCGAAACACGTGTGCCAAATTTTACAATTGTGTGTATGTTTGTTTGTCCACGCATTTCTCCAAAACTAATAATCGGATCTTGCTCATTATTTTTATTGGATTAGTTATCTGTCAATATAGCGAATAGTACAAGTTTCATCAAAATCGATTCAGCAGTTGTCAAGACATGGAACATATAACCGAACTCCTTAACGACAAACAGCAAGAATATTTAAATTGAGTTAGTATGGGTATTTTGTCAGTTCTTTCGGCACCTTACTACAGAACTTGCTCACTTCTTAGTGATGGTGTAAAACTAAAAGAGAAAAATAAAAACTTTTTCACAAAATATAAACCAACTCCCAAAGCAAAACACTAAAAAAACCCGACTGCTTAAGAAGCGAACTAAAAAGGCGTAAACAAGAAGGAAATCATGCTGCACAGTCGCAGCATGATTTTCTTAATTTTTACGCCTTTTTAGTATTTTGTATTTATAACTTTTAATTAACATTTTTTTTTCGAAAACTTATATGTTCAAATGTACCTAACATTTGAACATATAAGTTTTATATTTTTTTGAAATCACCTCATAAAACGAAAAAAAGGCGCCCAAAATCCGCCATTTTTCTATTTTCCAATTTTAGTGTAGCTAGTGACACTCGCAAGGTTAAGACGAATCGATTGACGTAAGAATCATCAAAATTGGCCAACGCATTTGGTCTCTGGAACGCCACATAGGAACAAACATACATACATAGACTGATAAACACATTACCCTCCTTCGGCAGTCGGGTAAAAATAACTTTTGTTTCGGAAGTCGGTGTCTTTGGTATTTTTTGTTGTTTTGTGACAATGTTTAGTGTTTTGCTTTGGAAGTCGGTTTATTTTTTGTGAAAAAGTTTTTATTAGGTTTAAGAACATGTCATTTATCTAGGAGATGTAGGTGAGTAACGATTCCGTGTAGGAGTAGTCCTGGTGTAGTAGCTACTCGGTGACTTCACATTTCAGTGTGTGTCTGTTGAGGTCTTGTATGCTGAGTTAGAGAATTATTTGTGAATTTGACTGTAAATGTGGAGCCATAGTGTGATATTGATGTTTAGAAAATGTTGTTTTAGCAATGTAAACGTGGTTGGGATCCTTCGTTTTTTAGTGTTGGTAGAGGTTATTTAAGAGTGTGTTCTGAGGGTGGATTTAAGAACGTAAAGTTGTCGATCTGTTAATACCTTACAGTCCGATTATAACTACAAATTTGGGCTTCTAAAGGGTTTCCAGGTCATAACTTTAAGTATGGCTCTCTGGGCACGATCAACTCTTAGAAAGTTGGTTTTTGCTGAACCGCCAACACGGAAATGCAATAGCTCAGGGTCAATTGACACAATCCTTCAGCGTATCACGGTTCGTAGACACTCATTAATGCCTTAAAAATAAGTAAGAGTCGCGTAGTTCTTGTGATGAGGGCGTCAAGTTGTTTTTTGCTGCCTTCGGGTACGGAACTCTAAAATGTATAGACTCAACTCAAGCTCTGTACATTTCAGCAAAGTAACTTGTGTAAAGAAGCCTGCACACGGTCTGTGTCTACGGCCAGGGTGACAAGCTCACGCGGGTGCTAAGGCGGGCGTGACGTATCAAACTTACTGCTTCTTCTGTTCGAGTTGATGGTTAAACTATTTAGATAGTTTGAGCCCAGTAGGTGGCCATGTTAATTGCGGTGGTCTGGCATTTATTAAGTTCTCTAATGTATGTGTGTATGGTCACTTGGGGCACTCCAATGTGTGGTTCATGTTTTGGACAGGGGCACCGCACTCACATTGGGTATCCGACGGGTGCATATGAAACAGTCGCATGCGCGTGTAAGTGATCATGGAAGAGCTAGCATGACGTAACAAAGCGGGTTAGCAAGCTAGGGATCTTCTATCGTTTTACCCTGAGGAAACACGCCTAGAACTAGGGTTGCCAACTATTTTTAGGAGAACTAGAGTCAGTATATATCATTAAAGAGACGTTAAATCATGAAAAGAAACTTACAAAAAAGTTCTTACCTGCTTATTTATTTTTACGACAGGTTTCTGGGTTACACAATTGTTTGTTCTTTTAAGGGTAATTCAATTATTTCCATTATTTTAAACTCTTCATTCTATTTTTATAAATTACAATAGGTACAACTCTGTTTTTGCCTTCCCATTTATTTGCATCCATAACCCAAAAGACTTCATGAATGCTGAACACGCTGGCTTTCATTGAATTTGGTTCAGTCTGATTCAATGTATGTAAATAGAGTATTTAAACGTATTCTTTTTCTTTAGTATATTTACAAAAAAAGTCTACTCGAAATAGAGTAAAATCTATATATATAAAAGTGAAAGGTTACTCACTCACCTATCACGAAATATCAAAAACCGCTTAACGTATAAAGATGAAATTTGACGTAGATATAATTTAACGTAGGTGTGCAATAAGAAAGGATTATTAGAAATTCCACCCCTAAGGGGGTAAAAGGGGGGTTGAAAGTTTGTATGTAATTTCTATAGATTGTAAATTGGACACGTGTAATTTTAGATTTATGCTGTTGGTTGATAAAAAGAATGTATGTATTTATTGGTTTTTGGAAATTCCACCCGTAAGGAGGTAAAAATGGGTTTGAAAATTCCTATGAAATTTCTACAGTTTGTAAATTGGACACGTTGAATTTACGCTCTAGGTTGATAAAAAGAATTCATGAATTTATTGGTTTTTGGAAATTCCACCCAGAAGGGAGTAAACAGAGGGTTGAAAGTTTGTATGAAATTTCTACAGATTCAAATCAAATCAAATATCAAATAATCTTTATTGACATAATAATTGTTTACAGCAATGTTGAAGCCCCTGACTCCCGATTGTAAGATAGACACGTGAAATTAAAAATTTACGCTTTTGGTTGATATAAAAAATTCATGTATTTATTGTTTTTTGGAAATTATGCCCCTAAGGAGGCGAAAAGGTGGAAATTTGTTGGGCTTATAAATCTGAATTTTGGCATTAATACTAACAGTAAATAGTAAATGTTTTCATTATTATTTTTTCAAAACTACTCCAAAAGACGATCTAGGGAGTATTCAAGATTTTTGAAGGAGTTTACTGTAGAGGGATTCTTTTTATGATATATGGGAGCACTAAGAAGGGATTTTTGGAAATGCAACCTTTAAGGGGGTGAACTAAAATTCAGCTGTAGGATAAAATACGAATCACGCGAACGAAGTCGCGGGCGACGTGTTAGTACTCTATACTCGTATTTGAGTACAGTTGGCCTCCTTATCTACATCTAACCTCAACTGCCCGCTACAACAACTGTAGCCACCTGATCGCTCCCACCACCGCGCCCGCTTTGGGTGACAGGTCGCCAGCGCCCGCCAGCTCCGCTGTGACCCACATCTCGAGAGTGTCAATGGCGGCGTGTATAGCTTGCGATGAATTATTTCAGGGATGATGCATTATGTCCATCTTTTCGCTCATGCCACCGCGCCCGCTGCAACACTGCTCACCTACCGCGCACTCTGAACAGAGCCTGAAAGGTCGCCAGCGCCCGCCGGCGCCGCTGTGACCCACATCTCGAGCGCGCCAATGGCGGCGCGTATAGCTTCCTTCCGATGGACTTATCTCAGTGTATGACACAGGTTGAATTGATCTGAGCTGGGAAGATTGTGCGTACGTGGCAAGATGATAATGATGACAATCTTAGAGACAGCTTTTATTTAACTTGCCTTGTTAGTTAGTTTGTATGTACCCATGGGTCAAATGTTAGATTTGAATTTTAATAAAACAGTTATCACAAGCTTGAGCTGAAATTTTGCATACACGTTTGGTGTTGGATGACAATGCAAGCTTAGCTAAGTGACATCATTTTTAACCGACTTTAAAAAATGGTAGGAGTTTCTATTCCGCTGCATGGAAGTAACTTTTTGTTTTTTCGTTAATTGATGGAGATCTGATGATGAACTTTGGAGATATACAACATCACTCTTCAACAAACAATGGTTATACACCCTGGGTAATAACCAAACCGACTGGATTATTTTTTATGGTATTCCATAAGGAAATTCCCAGTCGAGAAGTCTGGATTCTTGATTGGTTGTTGGCAATATATTAATACCTAGTCTACTTAGACATAACTACCTATATTATACTGAAGACATACTGCGTAAATGTAAATTTCGGTGTGCTAAAAATTCTCCTTACATCTCCAGAATCTTCATATATTCTAACGTTATGATATGTTGTGAGTTATAGATGTTTTGGCAATGTTTTAGTAAATATTTTGTTAAGTTAGATAACAAACAACACAGCTATTTCGTACTCATAGGTATTTGCACGAAATGTGATATTTTCAGTAAAATAATAACATTGGTATGAGCTACAACTTCAACTATATTTTAGGAACTGACTATATTTATTTAAGACTTACAATGGCATCCTAAATAATAACGTAACATCACGCCTGTATGACCCAAAAGGTTAAGCAGAGGTGCCTATTATATAGTACACCCACATTTGGGCTATTTTGTTTAAGTCCCATGTGACAAGAGCCATCATCATCATCAGCCTTTCAATGTTCCCACTGCTGGGACACAGGCCTCCTATCTGTGAGAGGGATTGGGCTGTTATCCACCACGCGGGCTCAGTACAGGTTGATGGATGTCACATGTCTTCGATTTTTTTGATTCTAGGATATTACGGTTTCCTCACGATGTTTTCCTATACCGTTTTGAGAGCAGTGGTGATGAAATAAGTTACACAAAGTGAAGCGCGTGCCGGGGTTCGAACCCACGACCTACAACTTGTAAATCGCGACCGTTACCACTGGGCCACGACTGTTCCCTTTCATTTTTTAATTCCATTTTTCGTTGAGGGCACAATTCCAGACTGCTACTAAAAAATTTCAAACGGAACGAGAAATCGAACCAAGAATCAATTGCATTCCGTAGATATTTTACACAAAAGATTATTCGCAAATCTTGTTGCGATAAACTTAAGTACTCTTAATCCTCATATAATTCGTCGAACACACAAATGAACCAGCACAGATATCTGTACAAACTAACCACGTTAGTGTTCACCACATTTCTCCTGCGTTACTTGTCATAGTCAATTCTCTTGCTTCGTCATAATGTAACAAAGTGTACGACGACGACCCTATCGGTCACGTGACATCATCAGATTGTCTCTTCAAATGCGCTGACGTAAGGCTACGTGACCACCCTCCCCACTTTCTTCTTTGTTAAAAATACGCTGTGTCTTATACATTGTGTTTGTTAAGAGGTATTATTTTATGTAAGTTACTCGAGAGAAATGGTCGAGGTATAAATCTTGAAGATTGAGTGTGCTTAGTTTAGTGGCGTCATAGTTAGCGTCTTTTAGACTAATCGTGATTTTATTAGAGTAGTTGGAAGACTATTCTGTAACTAAAGTATCCGCCAGATAACAAAAAAAATATAACTCATTGATCCGACTTGTACCAAAAAGTATAATATAACTTGAAACATGATTTAGTTTATAGATAATTTTCAAATACAGGTTTCAAATGAAAGGTATAGGCGTAGAACCATTTTATACGTTAAACCATGTAAATCGGTTCATGCGTTTATGAGATTAAACTTATTACTGAATGCCCCTTACCGTGATACGTTTGGTTTGATCGTGTTAGCGACACTGCCTTTACATTTTTTTCGTATCGGTTTGAAATATTGGAATACGTTGGTAGACAGGTGTTAATGACTTTTATAATAAATGCGCCTACGTATGGATGCTTAAGCAAGTTGTATTTACAATTCATAAAGTAGAATTCAGTTCACTAGGCTTTTCCCCATGGTTTCGGTCACAGGTACCTTGCATTTCCGCAGCCTTGCATCAAATAATTCGTTATCGGGTTAGTACTTCTAGAGATAACATTCTACAAACAAACAATATTACCTCTCCTTTATTATAGATTCGATGAACGAATTTAAGGAAAAGTTCAAATTGTTGATGACCGTTTTGTGTAGTAGGCATACTTTGTTATATTTGTATTTAAGTTATTCGTTTTTTTTGGTATTCCTCGTGCCTGGCGCAAATAAACTATTCTTTATTTATTTATTTGCGATAAGCTCGCGTTTGTTCACTGTCTCGCCAGATTTGGTCGACGGTGACGCACGCTTGCCTAGAAGTAACCTATTCACTCTTGAATTTTGAAGACCCTAGGTTGTAGCTATTAGGCAAAAAAAGGTCCGGCAAGGAATTCTACTCTTTAGTTGTACGTACAATGAATGTATTTGCAAAACGCTTTGTGCGTATGGGTAGGATGTCCACCATGTACCGATGGCGCATTGACGTACGTCTTGTAGTCCGATGATGGAAAGGCTTAGGCGGAATCAAATGGTACAGTCCCATCGCACACTCCGCGGAATGTAATCGATAATAAACAGACAGGCTGGCAACTCTGCGTCGATGTTCAAGGCTCTGGAGCTTTAGGTCGACCAATGCATCGTTGCCGATAAGCCTCTTGGCCGGTCTGTCAATCGACTCAAGTGGATCAAGCTGGTATTGGTCAGATCTGTCCCAGAGGTGAGAGCAGTACTCCAAGCATGACTGAACTAGCACTTTACACAAGTTGAGCAGCTGCTTAACAGCTGCTCAACTTGTGTAAAGCGCGCGTCTCACATTTGAAAAATTGTTTTTCTTTATTATTAATATTTATCAATAAACTTGTACTTTGATAAGTCAGAATAATCAAGCACAAATCCAGGTCAAAATGTGATGACAACATTACACTAAGATTGATCACGCGATCCACCCCAGTATCCCGAGGTTAGCAGCCTTGCTCTCGACTACTACATAACGTAGATACTTTTTAGTGCATTAGAATACCACTTAATAGTTTCACAGTTCTGTCTGTGGCGAGACCTGCCCCTAATGACCAACTGATGAGCCCCGTCGTCGTCAGGTCTCGCTGGCTTACTCCCAACTTACTCTACATAAGAAGAGGCACTTAAGCTACAAATCAAGCACTGGATCTGCGCCGTCGTTTGTGATATTGTTTTTAAATAATGAGCTGATTTTTAATGGCGAACTAAATCATAGTAGTTTGCTTTCGATAGTAACCTGTTCAGACAAAGTGATATTCTACCAGCATCAACAACTGTCAAAAAGTTCTAAATATATGAAATTGACAAGCGCAACCAAACTCACGTGGTTAACCCCTAAAAGATTACGAACTTTAAAAGTTTATACAATCGTTACCGTTTTTATAATGTCACTATGTAGAGCCCTGAATGATGTACATAATATATTGATGCCTATTCTAAGGTATGACCACCAGGAAATGGATGAGCATTAGTCCCAGACTGAGAGACCCAACACGAGTCCTACTTAAGGTTAAATGAGGTAGTAAGTCTTATGACTATAAGACTTCTATTTCTATTAGATGATGATGATATTAGATTGGCAGGTCAAACGAAACATTATTCTGAAAGAATATTTACCCAAAAAACTACTGTTTAAAAAAATTACGGATTCATATATCGCTGGCCCCGGGCAATATGGCGGTAAACGCCGGTTACGCCCTTTTTAATGTTATTGGATTTTCGGCTTCTCTGAGTGTCAATGTATCACTCTTATTTTTTTCAATTTTTTTAAATTAATATTTCTTTAGAATAAATGACAATAACAGCTTTATTGCATGGAAAATTCTCTTACGACTAAAAATGTATTATTGCGTTACTCTATGAAACATAACACAAAAAACCGGTGAAGATCTTTACACTACATTTCTAAACAAAGAGTAACAGTAATAAATTTAACCGCGTTTTTGGAAATAAACGTATTGTATCAATAAACTGTAAACATTTAATACGAAGTAATCACAAGAGATTTTATTCTGTACAAGCTATTACGCCTTTCTTCCCGGAAATGTATAAAGTATGCCCAATTTTTCGGCTATTGAATTGAATATTTTGAAAAAAAACAAAAAAAAAAACAAAAAAATTTTTCATGTAAAAAACCAAAAACATAATCATAAGAGTCAAAAAAATTTAAAATATTCAATTCAATAGCCGAAAAATTGGGCATTTTCATAAAATAAAATTAAAACTCGAAAATCTCGAAAACGGTTAAGTTTAGGATGGGGGGTTCCATAGTGAAATCATTCAGAAATGATGTGTACTACACGCCCTTAACGGATCTAGGTCGACTTTTCCTGTAACCCTGTATATAGATATGAATCCGATATCCAAAAGCCGTGCTACATCAAAGTCAGTGTCTGCTCATACAATGCGCATAGTTGCGCTAACAGTTCAGACATCAAAAGCATCGCATGCATGAATAAGCACTCATCAATCTCTACGGGCTGTATGCGAGATCGTTAGATAAAAGTCAATGAAAACGGCAAGAGATTTTTGTATATCATGGCTTTTCAATAACAGACTAATATGTCTAGTTGAAATTCAATCATTTTCAATCGTACTTTCTTGGAGAGTCATAGTTTAGTTATGTTATACTCAATATTTTCCTTCAGGCATAAAAGAAATAGTATGTTCTGTCAAACATACACCTGGTCTGAATATGGTTCACATCACATTCTTTACTCCAAAATAAGGAATGATAATAAGGTAACAACAATTTTCTTATACATGTCGGAGGAGTAGAGCTTGTTGACAAAGCTGCGGACGAATCGCCTGTAACATACGAATTCAGTTTTGTTAATTGGCAACATTTAGCTTTTGATTCAAATCTTAGTTTGATTTTAATAGATTGACAACACTTTATATGTCAATATACTTGATTTCGATTGAATGTTATAAGCTGTACTTTGCCGAATGTGTTTAGAGTCCAATGAAGACGAAGGTGGTCCATAATGGACGCCTAAGAGCGGGGTCGTCCGCCATTGTTGTTCGCATACTAAGCAAGCACAATTTGCACAAGCGCGTTTTTGATTTTTGATGGAAAAAGTTGAGAAGTAGTTGCCTGGTGGCGTGTATGAACTTGCAAAGTGTGTTTTTGTTGAGGGAAGGCGAAACGAATGGTGTACGAATCCGCAGCTTAAATTTACCGATAGACTATCTCTAAAACGGCATAATTAAGTTCCCTGCTTCGCGCATGCATTCACCTACAAGACCGAGGCTATATTGAAGATAGAACTCCCTTTTGCGACATACATAACATTGTTAAAAAGAGTTTCTTGCACGTTCTTCTCCATAGAGTTCTACGCTTTAGAATGTGCAATTAGCTTCATCTTTCTGTCGGCCCGACCGAATTCAAAAGTGCCTGCAAATGGTTTAATTGTAATAAATGCATTGACTTCCAGTCTCACAGGTCTGCCAATTAATAATACCTACTGATTGAGAGCCAATCAATAGCACTCAACATTCTATCCACAGATCTGTAACAACATTCAAACTATACCTACTAAAGTACTGAAGGTAAAAACAATATTGTTAGATTGACACCCCGCCGTCACCCCCAATGATCCCCCATTTATTGTCACACCAATTACGGGAACGACCCCACTCGCACAAACATATCGTTGTTACAATCGATTTCAATTAGCCAATCGATTCGTATTGCACCCCGCATGCCGCAGTGCGTAAACTTCATTACGTGTAATTAGCTGAGAGGCTGTAATTTTGAATCGGCTAATTGGAATTGTGAGATAGATTGTTAGAGGGTATTGCATATTACAGAAGAACGTGTGTAATAGACCTAACTAAGAGTCTTATCCCCAATTTATGAATATTGAGAATTGTCAAACCTCACTTTGGCATGGAAACCTGCCAAAGGAGATCAACACTTTCTTTGGAGCTTTGGTACCGACGTTAAGTTCTTTATACAACGAACACTTAAGCCAATATAAACCTTATTGTACAAGAATACTCACAGAATTAACTTGCTTTTGATAACTAGCGGGATTGTCTAAATAACTTGATTCAAATATTGATATAAAACGGCTCTTTTCTATAATTAATACCAAAATAAAATGCGTTTCGTTACTTATTGAGAACAACTTAACATAATTTTAAGTCAAGTATGGGCAACTTGCAGAACCTATTTTTTATCGATAGAGATAAAATTCTCTTTTCATTGCTCAATTAAATCTAAGAATACAACGCGGTATCAAATTGGTTGAACTCCTTTGTCACTAAAGTAGGGTTAGACATGCTCTTAATTCTAAATTTTCAATTAAGAAACTGTTCTTAGTATGGAATAAATACCAGTATTTTACATTTACCTATTGGCTATCTGACTTTCACAGCCCAGTAACTGGGTAATACAATACTCCTTCGCAACGTTTTTGTCTGATTTTCAGGTGACTGACTACCCGTCACGACTGTCAATGATGTAAATATGACAGTCGGGAATAATGGCCTAACATGCTTTCCGAGACGCGGAGGAGTCTCGGTAGACTTGGGAAAATATTCCTTTACCTTGACTTTTGACCCGTGCGGCTGTTATTACTTAGCTACAAGCTCCGATATTGCACCCCATAGTGAGAAAACTTCATTAAAGTCAAAGTCAAAAGTCACTTTTGAACGTCAAATATTAAAAAAAATAATCTACCGTCCATTCGGAAAAGTAGCTAGTTATGGAGAAGAATGGACAAGAAATTCCATACTTACTCTTTAGAAAAATAAGTGTTTTACAATATTTACATAAGTACATACATTAATGAATTCATATATGTGAGGATAACGCACCCAGAATAGCACTACATACTTATACGAAATAATATAGAGATACATACTATTTTAACTACATACGAAATTATTATTAATTATTCGTCGTTAGTTGAGTTAATTTTACGCTTACTCAAATTCATACCGCTCAATTTATTAAAACAGTAGTCTCATCATCAGTCGCTTAGTTTTTTTTTATTCCATGGTTTTATAATTCCCCAAATTAATAAAAACTATTAAAGGTAATTGTTTTTGTTCATATTAATTACGTCTCATCATCGCCATCAGAATATTCTATGCAACTTGTTGCTATCATTATGAATACCATTCACAATAATTTCAGCTCAGTCAACAATTCCCAGTTCAACGAACCATAAAAATAGCCATTTGTAGGTTCACTTCACTTTTCGAAAACATTTTCTTTGTATAAAAAAGTCCTTTTTTCTCCAATTTGCCCCTAATTTATTCAGTTTCAACTTTCTGTCCCTCGTCTGTGAAAGCAGAGAACCCTCGGTAATTAGGCACCTACCTACCTACCCTATTGCGAGATTACCGTCTAATTGTCACAATTTACCTACGTACCCTCAGTTATAGCCATAGCTCTACTAGTATGAGATCCCACCAAATCTGCAGGTATTTTGTTATTGATAAAATTTAATTTTAATGAATGATACTTGCTAGAAGAAAAGATGACTGCGAGTTGTATTTTATTATATTACAAGCCTTCATATAACTTGCAATGTATGTATGTATGTAAGTGTGTTCGGGTCAAATCTTACAACTGAATTTTAAAGCAGTTATCCTCCACCGATTAAGATGAAATTTTGCATATACGTTTAGTTTGGATGACAATGCATGGTTAGCTAAGTGACGTCATTCTTAATCCAATATGGCGGACGGCCCAAGATAGCCGGAATAGCTATTTTTTGTGCACTGCCATGATATGGGTATCAAATGAAAGGGTTTGCGGAGAAGAAAACGAAAAAGCTTGTTTTAAAAAGAAAAGTTTTAACGAATAAATTTATTTAAACCCTTGCGAATCCTTATCCTGTATCGTAGGTGCGTTTGCAACATCAGTTAGCTCTTAATTAGACACAATATATGAGTTGCCAGGTGTAAACAGGTAACCTATTTTCTACATCACTTTCTTTCAAATGACGTTGGATTTGCTTGAAAAGCATGTACCTTTATATCTGGGGTCAATTTATTTAATTAAAGTAATTGCTACCAGATATTGCCAGGCGATCCTGCTCAATCTGTTTTACTATCTAGTATTATAAAAAATAATTTTATATAAAAAATAAACCTGCAGATTTCAGCAGTGGGATCTTAAGCTATACGAATTTCGTTTGTGGACGTCAGTGGCTGGAGCTAGAAATATTTCACTGACTACAAAAGGAGTTTGTCCTATTCTGTTTAAAGGCTTTGCTCTAAACAAAAGCCGCAATATTTAATAAGGTTCTTTGAGAGTTTGCAGGTTCTATTTTTGAAATTAATTGATAAATACTGTGTTTTGTTTGTTATTTTGGTTCGGCTGTTGAAGACCTTATAAGGCCTTAAACTAAGGTTATTTTGAGTGTGTGTAAGGGATACGTGTATACTTGGTGTATATGACTTGTATACATCTATCTCTTAAGCACACTCAAAATTACCTTACTCCAAGAGCTTATGGTCACCCCCCTGAAGAATAAATGATTTTTGGAAATCGGTATTGTTGTGATTTGGTTATTTCTGAATTACCTTACCCTCGATTTCTGAATTAAGAATTTGAAGGTGAGAACTTGTCAGACTCTACTTTAACTTGCAAATAATCCTGTCAAATGTTAAAAACTCCAAATACTAAATTTAGAAATCGAGCTTGAATGTCTTTTTCCTCTTTATGCTGTAGTTAACTATGCGGAAAATGTTTGGCAGATACGAGTAAATGCATGCCACAAATAAGTTTAAACAGACTTCCTCTTTCGTATTTTCATAGACTTTCAGATTACTTATCTCATGGTAGAAAAATTATTTAGTAGCTAGACAGCAAGATGATAAGTAGGTACTCTACTAGTAGTTATAGTGTACCTTAACCTCTCTTAGGGGGAAAATACACATGCATGTAACTTGAATAAAACTGTGCATACTTGCACACTGAGAAGTTGACTTGATTTGATGATGTTAGCTACTTGCACAATTTTATCCAAGTTGTAGGCAAGTGTACTGTCACCCCTACGGGACTGACTTCCCAAGATGTTGTTTGTAAAAGCCTCATCATACCACAACACATTTATTTATTTATTTAAACTTCAAGGCATTCCCTACCAGTTAACCTTTGGGTTAAAAAGGACAACGTTGTGAAATGGGTACAAAAAATATTTAAAAATAACAACTTGTATACGAAAATGTATATACTTACATATATATTAATAATACACATATACAAATAAAATAAATACCAATGAAAAACGAGAAACCTATTAATAATTACTATGAATAAACTTCTGACTCTAGATGAGAGCTATTTAGTCTGACTCAAATAGAGGTCACGAACTTTTCTTTTAACAGAGAATTTGCTTTCAGCCTTTTGAATGCCAAAGGGTAACACATACCTATGTTCAATCAACAAAGCAAGTAAAGGGGATTATATTGCTAAATTATTTATTTGATCACATTGTAACTCCGTTTTTAACAGCGTGGGGAATATACTTCATCCCCGAATAGCAACGGGCCGCAGGCAATTTGCCCACATTTACATGCAGATGGAATGTTATTAAAATTATGGGTACTGTTTATCCCTTCGGGGCAAAATGTTTATTTTGGGATCGCTTACTGAAGTTAGTTATTTAATCCGAGCCTTTATTTTATTAAATGATATTCTTTAAATGGGATTCTTTTGTGTCTGCTTCGTTGAAAGGAGGTTGTAAGAGGTTAGCTATTCTGCTGATCATGAGATCCATTTTAAGGTCGAAGTTCAATTTTAAGGTCGGGCCAAGTGTCATCGGGTTTTTCCATCTGGAAATGTCTACTAGGGAAGCGCCCATTGTTCCCTGCGTTTCTGCAATCCAATTAAAGTTGTGTTCGATTCCTGGGTCGAAAAATTTCTAGATAATTTTGTTTCTGGGATTCTCAGTAGCGGCATCGAGTCTACATTTTTTGCCCGTTTGAAAACTGTTGACAAGTTGAAATGGACTAACAATTGTTAATAGTGTAGGCAGAGAACAAATATGGCTAAAGGCTCGTTCCTTATTACATGAAGCAGATTAGGTTTTAAGATATTCATTCTCAAAAAAAGACACTAAGTCATTTACATGAGAACATGCGTCACGGTAGCTATTCAAAGCATTCAGCTTTTAGGAAGGGTTTTATTTGTGATTAAATATTATGCAGCTATTTGAGTGAGTGAGTGTAGAGGATAAGTGAGGTGGAGGATGTCGTGGTGGCCCAGTGGCTAAGATCTCGCCTCTCGTGCTTGAGGTCGTGGGTTCAAATGCGGGCAAGTACCAATGTGACTTTTTCAAATTCATATGTACTTTCTAAGTTTATCTTGGACATGACAGGCAACGGTGAAGGAAAGCATCGTGCGGAAACCTGGACTTATATAGTTAATGTTAGTCTGAAATAGCCAAGTCAGAGGCCTGCGAGGTTCCCAGAGGCGGCTTAATTAACTCAGACCCCAGAGGTGGCCTCACACGAAAAGAAGAAAAGGTGAGGGTTGATATATAATTGAGGTCCTTCATAAAAAAAAAAATTACAAAAAAATACTACCCACTTCCAAATATAAAAACTACAAAGTGAAAAATAACTTTATTTTTGGAAGTCGGTGTCTTTCATAGGTACCAATTTATTGCGTTATGAACAGAGAATTTTCAAAATCGGTCCACAATTGACGGAGATATCGGTGAACATATATAAAAAAAACAATAAAGCATACATAATGTGGAACATAGAACCTCCTCCTTTTTGAGAAGTCGGTTAAAAAGTTAAAATATTTATGCGAAATTTAGTTTTCAACTTCAAAAGTCATTTTTTTTCGCCAAACTTAGTTTCAACTTCGGTAAAATCAGGAAACTAGCTCGGCGACTGCTACGTTGGGTTACTTATTACCGACCGATTTTGAAAATTCTTTTTTTGTTTGAAAGAGTATGTTTCGAAATTGGTCCCACTTTAATTTGGTGAAGATCTGATGAAGAACTTCGAAGATATACGACAGAACTCTTGAATAAATAAAGGCAAAGCTCTCGGGATTGCTGCAATCGCTTGTCTGTTTGTTGATTATAACATTTCATAACATAACTTCACATCAGTACGCTCTTAAGGGGTACGCGAATGGTCGTAGCGTGATGTTATATAGCCTATAACCTTCCTCGATAAATGGACTATCCAACACAAAAAGAATTTTTCGATTCCAACCAGTAGTTCCTGAGATCTGCGCGTTCAAAAAAACAAACAAACTCTTCAGCTTTATAATATTAGTATAGATTTGTGCCAAAATAGTTACATTAAAGTGTTTCGATATATATATACATATATATATATATTGGAATGGTCTATTTAGTAGCTTGCATTTGATACCCATATTGTTAGGACAACTAAAAAAATGTTGAAGCATCCCCTGGGAGGGACCATATTTTAAAATCATGTAAGTAGCCTATATCACTCTCACAATTGAGACGAATCCAAAGATACCTTATATGTCATAATCCGTCAAGCCGTTTCGGCTTTATAGCGTGCTATAGAAATGGAGATACTTACATACATACATACGGTCGAAAAACATTACCCTCCCGCAGTCGGGTAAAAAGAAAGAAATCTTCGCTAGTGATAGACCTGGTATGCAGCCAGATAATAATAGAAATAACGCTTCACTAATCCGGCAACGAAAAGATTACCATAATGAGCCCATTGTTTATCTTCTGATGGGGCCATGGCAAATGTATGGCATTAGTAAGTAACGCACGTCTTCTTTCTATGACTTACAACCAATGCACGTCTATTGCATGTCATGGACCTTATATGCGTGATTTCGACACACCTTTTAGGGCTAAATGAGTAAGAAAAATGAGTGTTTGATTTAGTCAAATAGGTATTATTACTACTGGCTGCAACACAATTGGATTCTAAAAGGAGCACTCATTAGCAAACTATAACTGGTAGCAAATGTATGTAAATCAAATAAGACAAAAGAGCTCGCGCTATTCCACGAAAATTATAATTAGTTATCTATGTATGTAGACACACCAGCTAAATCACTCCACGTAGCTAGTTGTATCAATCAGCAAACCTAACAAACCATGTTCTTGCTAGAGACATAAATTGCCTTGTTGCCATTGTTCAATGTACATACATTATGACATAATCTAACAAGGCGTGCACTAATGGGGACATGTTTCGCTTACAAATATGTACGAAACAGGGATAGGTTTACATTAGTTAATCGTAGTCTTATGTATTTGTTAGCTAGAAGCTCGGTAAGAAATTACAGCCGCACGGGTCGATCTTCAAGATGAGCAACGCTTACCAAGGTAGGCCTGTGGATTGGTGATCAACTTTAACATACCGAGACCACAATGTTAGGACACATTAATATTAATGATAATTTTTATTCGTGGTGCTAGGCAACTGGGCTTATCCCAGTTGTAAACGACTTTTTGTGCCTATTGGCTTTGTTTGTTCGGTCTCCTGCTTGATACTCCTCCGTTATTATTTTCTGATTAATTTCGTTGCGGAATCCAAGACAGTTAAATTGATTCTCCGTGATTACGTTGCACACAAAGTGCAACGTAATTTCTGAGGTATGAATCAATATTCAATATGAATCAATATCAATATATCAATTGAAGGTCTTGACAATCGTTACGTGAAGACAGAAGCCCAAAACTCGGACATCTAGTCTTAGCAAAGGGCAACGTGTCACCCAGTCACTGAATTATGGAGGTCAAAATTCAGTCAATCCATGTAAAATACTTACTGGTGTCTGTTTAGACTGGAAGCTAAACCAAAAAAAAACTATTGGAAAAGGCTATACGGAATCATCATTTGCCTGTCCTTATCCCATGTTACTTGGGTCAGCGCAACACGTATTCTTCTTCCATACCGCCCTGTTCCTTGTCACGCTATCACGGACTCCCTTTTCTTTCATATCAATTCTCACAATCCATCTATCCACATTTATATTCACAACTCTTTTAGTAATACGTTTCATCCCTCCTCATTAAAAGACCATACCAGGACAAACGGTTTCATTTCAACTTTTCTGTCACTGGCGCCACTTTCAAAGTTCCTCTAATATACTCATTTCTCACTTCATCCTTTCTCGTCACACCACACATCTCAACATTCTTATCTCTGCTACATGCAATCATTTTTATCCATCTGGCATGTCTATTTACGGACTTGTAGATTTTCCCCTTTAACTTGAGGTGCCATCCGTGGGCAAACCGAATCTAGGTACCGGAAATCAGAGCAAATTGGTTTGCGCGTTCCAGCGAGGACTATGCGCACGGAACTGGAGAGGCCGCCAATATCGTAAAACAAGTAAACAGTTTTGTTTCTGCTCAATTTCAGGCCAACACTATCCAGTCTGTGCCACCACACCTTCAAAATGCTCTGGACCTCTAGACCACTCGCATCGGCATTGTGCTGGTTATCGAGCATACACCAGGGTGCCTCTTTCTGTATGTCCGACGACAGAGCGTGCATTATCATCGGGAAGAGGTAGGGACTGAAGGCCGAACCTTGGTGACAGCCGACTGCCTCACAGAAGCCGCCAGTATTGCCCATTGTAGACCAAACTTGGGCACTGCATCGACTGTAAATCACTCGGATCAACTCTACATACTCTCCAGGCACTCCTTTTTTCTTAAGGGACCGCCACAAAACCTCACGAGGAACCCGGTCGTATGCCTTCTCAAGGTCAATGAACACTATGTGCAAGTTTTTATGAGCATCTCTGTATTTCTCGCACAACTGGCGGGTTGCGAAAATGACACTCGTTGTACTCCGACCAGGCATAAAACCGAATTGGTTCTGCGATATCTCACTCTCTTTTCTCAGCCGCCTTTCAATAACTTTCTCACAAGCTTTCATACTATGTGGCATTAGCTTTATTCCTCTATAGTTGTTGCACTCCAGCACATCACATTTGTTTTAAAGATGGGCAACAGCGAACTATTGCACCATTCATCAGGTATGGCTATGCAGAATATGCAAATTATAATTATACTGGTGATAAGTGAAAATCTAAACTATAGCTATAGAGAATGGTGACAAGATAATTATAATCATAATATCAGCCGAAAGACGTCCACTGCTGAACGAAGCCCTTCCCGAATTGTCGCTACATCGAACGACCCTGTGCGTCACAAAATAATAACGCAATTAAAACCTAGGCAATCAACCACGTTTCATATGCGTTAGACAATCGAATGGACGGCCAGAATTTGTGGTCCGACAATTTTAATTAAACGTTTCTTGTTAACAGTATTAGTGACAGATGGATTGATTTGTAGATGTGCATTGATACAGTGATTTGTAGCAGAGGTGGCCCAGTGGTAACGGCCGCGACTTACTTGTCGTAGGTCATGGGTTCGAACCTAGGCAGGCGCTTTACTTTATCATTGTATATAAACTATTTCATCAACACTCCTCTTAAAACGGTGAAGGAAAACATCGTGAGGAAACCGGCATGCCTAGAACCAAAAATTCGAAGACATGTGACATCCACCAACGCACTGGGCCCGCATGGTTGATTACAGTCCATTCTTACTGTCCATACTTTTGTTTTGGACACTTGTGTTTTGTATTTCTTTTTACTTATTTATTTGTTTTTATTTATAAATAGAGCATGTTCGCTCCGTCACTTGCCCTTTAGGTTACATTGTTTCGGCGTCACCCAGTCGACACCGGCTATCGCTGAAAACCAGCGCTGTGGCTCTGTCTTGCACGCGAGTCCCAGCATTATGCTGAGCGATGACCGTTTTGCGTGGTTGTGACACATACTCTGTATTTGTATTTTAAGTTTTCCTTGTTTTTTTTTTTATGGTATGCGTTGTGCCTGGCGCAAATAAACGTTTTTTCTTTCTTTCTTCTTTCTTTCATTCCCTCTCACAGAGAGGAGGTCTGTATCCCAGCAGTGGGAACATTAAAAGGCTGATGATGATTGTTGACATGATAATGCAGTTTGATCTGAAAATTTATTCTACCGTATATACAATACCTGTATGTTACATGAACTTTTAATAAATAAAAATAAATAAATACTTGCCACTAGCTGCCGCCCGCTTGGAATTAGTATTTGCCCCATTATATTTGTATAAATTACTAGCTTCCGCCCGAGACTTCGTCCGCATGAAAAGTGTTCTGTTATACCAAGGGGTCATTATGCCTATGTGCTATTCCAGGCTATAAATTTTCTCTGTGCCGAATTTCATCCAGATCCGTTCAGCCGTTCTGGAAAACTGTGACTGTGTAACAAACATACTCGTACATACATCCATCCAACCAAACTTTCGTATTTATTATAAAAGTAAGAAGTAACATAAGATATATATATAATATTATATTTCAGGTTTAGTCAATAGTATCGGACGTCAGAAAAAATCACATGCATGCGCTGAAAACTCGGCAAGTGCCGTGGATATTAAAACCCACCTCAAATTACATGTAATACAAGTTGTTCCCGTGACTTCGCCTGCGTAGCATTAATACTTTTTGTATATTGCGCCATAATATTATAGATGTGTGGGCCGCCTTACTTGAGAAATTATAAGTTCACCATACAAACTTCTACCCCCCTGCCTGTCTGTCTGTCTGTTTTATGTATTTGAAATTATATGTATGATTTCCGAGCTAAAAACTATCTTATGTCTTTCCCAGTGTCTCAAACTATCTCCATACCAAATTTCATCTAAATCGGTTCAGCGGTTTAAGCGTGAAAAGGTAACAGAGAGTAAGTTTCGTATTTATAATATTTGTATGAATAGTAATAATAAGTAGGCAGCTTACTAGCTTCTTCCCGCGGTATCGCGCGCGTGAAAAGTTTTTCAATATCCCAAGGGAACAGTATAATGGGATGAAAAGTCCTGTAATAATGCAGGTTCTGGGCTATTCATAAGATAAGTTTCATCCAAATCCGTTCAGCTGTTAAGGCGTGAAAGCGTAACAAACAAACGTAAATTAGGATTACAGAAAGTAATTTTGAATTTTGAAGACTTTCCTTATTGTTACGGAATTACCGTAGAATCGAATAACTCCTCAATTTTCCAGCATGTACCCGAACTCAAATATTAACAGAAAAACTTTGTAGAGTAATCTGAAACGCTATAAAACTGGAGAGGCCGACGAGCAATCGTTCAATCGTATTGGAGTCCTACACAGAGCATGGAACAGTATGCTGGCAACGACAAGAGAATTTTCGACGTCCGTACTTTTCACTACTACTCTCTGGTATCTATAAAAGCAAAAATAACTATCTGTTTCGCTTTTTTAGAGTTCCGTACCCAAAGGGCAAAAACAGGATCTATTAGTAAGACTCTACGATCCATCTGAGTGTCCGTCTGTCACCAGGCTGTATTTCATGATCCGTGACAGCTAGACAGTTAAAATGTTCACAAATGATGTATTTCTGTTGTGGCTATAACAACAAATACTAAAAACAGAATAAAATAAATATTTAAGTGGGGCTCCCATACAACCCTTACAACATACGTGATTTTTTGCCGTTTTTTGCGATAATGGTACGGAACCCTTTGTGCGCTAGTCTGACTCGCACTTGGTCGGCTTTTTGTTGCTTTGGCACGCTAAAGCACTGAATAGATTTTGATGAATTTTGGCACTAACCCCGGGTGCCTTTCCATGGCATAATTACCGGCTTTCACGTGGGCGAAGCCGCTGGCAGAAATTATTTCCTACTTTATATTATAAATGCGGAGGTGTGTTCCATTTTGAGTCACGTTTACACCGCTTAACGGATTTTGATAAAACTTGGCACACTGATATACTTTGACCTTGATTAGGAGATAGAATACTGTCCAAAACGGTAATAAGTTTACTTGGGATGATTTCCGACGTTTACGAGGGTGAAGCCGCTAGCAGTAGC
The DNA here is from genome assembly GCA_947562075.1 of Orthosia gracilis. Lineage (NCBI taxonomy): Eukaryota > Metazoa > Arthropoda > Insecta > Lepidoptera > Noctuidae > Orthosia > Orthosia gracilis. The sequence goes on along the minus strand of OX387275.1, from coordinate 18,660,122 downwards.
TGGTTTCTAATAATATTAGTGACCGTACAATGTTTTGGCACATAATAAATTACTGATAATTGTCACGGGCCGTGATTTTCCAATGGTATCTACCACTCACTGAGAGGCTTGGTTTTTATTAAAAGTTTTGACAGTGCCGCCTCTAACAGTGTCCGCCGTTTCCTTGCTCTCTGGAGTCCACAGATATTGACGGAAAAGGTTGCGACGAGCTAACTCGACGGGATAACGATTGAGACTGAATTGTCTTTGTTACGATTTCGGGATTTTTGATGTCGATTTCGGGAGATGTGCATTTTCGTTGCTTGTGGATTTGGGTAGAGCTAAATTCCGGTTGGAGAGAGCGGTTGAATCTTCTTTGTCCTTCGTATTAAGAGTAAGTTGCATAGTTTTGTATTTTGTTTGCATATTTCGGAAGTCGGTTATATTTTTTTGTAATAAAGCTTTATTTTTCTCTCTTTTTTCGTGGCCTAGGTGCCAGTGGGCAATTTCTATACTAATTTTACTTCTTACTAATATTATAAGTACGTCAGTTAGAATGAATGTTTGTTACTCAATCAAGCCAGAACGGCTAAACGGATCTAGATGAAATTTAGCACACAGATGGATTATAGTCTGGAAAAGCACATAGGCTAACACTTTTCACGCGGGCGAAGCCACTGGCAAAAGCTAGTGTCCAATAAATGTCTCGGGTGATTTGCCGTATTTTTTTAAGAGTTCGTTGAATATCTCCGAACTTCTTCATCAGTCCTTCACCAAATTTAAATGGGACCAATTCGGGATCATACCCTTCCAAACTGAAATATTAAATACCTAAATATTTTTATTAATCAAAATAATTTACTAAAACAATATTTTTAAATCGGTGCACAAATGACGGAGAAATCGGTATAAAATTGCCGTTGGTGATTTGAAGGCTTTAAAACCCGGACTACAAATAAAACCTCACCCGGAGGCACCCCGGATGCCCTCTAAACTAGGATGAAGCCGGGGAAATCCGGACGGATGGCAACACTACATAAAAAGGTATTTTTCTAAATTTCGGTGGATTTCCGGTGCCGATAATGCTAAATGAAATGCTCAGATCATAACTTTACTCCGGTTTTTGGTACGCGAAGTACATACAATCGCGTCATCTAGTTAGATTTATGTCTATGGTTGAATTGCAATGCATTGGACCCATCAACGTACCTATTTGCAATTTCGCTTAGTAAAAATCGCTTGTCGATGTGATATAAATCAAATCGCGTCGGGTCGCATGTACCTACTAAAGTTGCCGCCATCACAAAAATAAAAGTCATTGAAATACTTGTATCAAAAAGTATAATGACGTAACTAAAAAACATGATTTTTATTTAATGAGACATTTTGATAATTTTGGTCTCAAATCAAAGGTATATGCGAAGAGCCATTTCTGCCTGTAAATCGATTCACGCGTTTATGAGATATTAACTCATTACTGCATGCCAAATTGCCAAGTGAACAGGTCAAGGACGCCTCTTACCGCGATACGTTTGTTTTGATCGTGTTAGCGACACTGCCTTTAAATTTCTTTTCGTATCTTTTTGAAATATTGGAATACATTCCAATCCAATTCCAATCATAATAATTATTATTATTTCCATGTTTTTTTTTGTTTCTACTGTTAAGGGTTAAGCATAAGCATGGTTTTACATTGTATGTCGTTTTGTGACAGTTAAACACTTTTTCTTCTTCTTCTTTCTACAGTGGACAGGCGACTTTTATTTTTTTGTTATCTGGCGATTACTTTGTCTATCGAATACGATGGCTGCACAAAGCATCGTTTCCTAGAAATAGTTGCAATTGAAACCATAATAATTTATCAGTAGAATTGTGACAAAAGGATTTCGCCATTTATGTATGACATGACTTATTGCACGAATTTCATCATTTGATAAAGTAAAGCTAGATAGTCTCGACTAAATTGCAACAATTTCTAGATACAAATTGTTGCAATTCCCTATCGGTCGAATTATGAAATAGGTCCTTATTTCTCAATTCAATATCACACACGTACAGTTCCCTGAAAATGGAGGTTATTTTCGTCATAATATCATATAATATTATGCCTTAAAATGCCCTAAAAAAAACTCCACGAATTATTGATAAGCAAATGTTATTACTCTATTATAGAATTTTTAAATAACAAGACACTGAAACAGCCGGTTTATTACAACAAACCAATGGGTGCATAAGCGTGAATTCGAAAACTATTACTCACAAACTATGAAGTAACGCTATTTAATTGTTTTTACTATTTTGTAGCATTGCTTATTTGGTGTATTGTATTTTAACTAGACTGATATAATTAATTTTGTATGCTTCAACGGCGAGACATAGCAGATACCCAACCTGTAACCAACACAACATCTTATGAACCTATGATCCACAATAAATTATTTGAGTTTGAATTATTTTCATTAAGTACTACATCTTCATTTTTTTTTGTTAATTTCTGTTAGGTTACCAACCTGAAAAATAAATTGCTTCAAATAAATTGACAGACTGCAGAGCACTATATTTATTTTTAATTGCCAACCAGCCAGTAATAATTGCCAAAGAACGAATACGGATAAGATAGCAATCTATAAAGGAACGTCAAAAGGAATTTAATTTGCAAATAGAAAATACCGCTAGCAAATAGCTTGGTTCATAAACCTATGGAATAGATAATAAACAAAATGCTGACAGCGCTGAGTCACACAATCAATCAGAAAATGTTATATTTGTTCGGAGATAGTTTTTGCCGCAGCGTGACGTTTCAATATTGGAATAGAATAGACTGTTGTATGGCCAATATTGGAACCAGCAATGCGTATTACACCATGACGTCAAACAGAAACTAACTATAAAAACTCCCCCTGAGTTTAAATTCTTTGGTGATTCTTCAAGGGTGAAAATGCTCATGAATATGAATATTTTTACAAGTTCTTTTTTAATTTTGGTGTTGTCTGTAGTCATACATTAGTTCCCGTTCAGCGTCATCCATTCGACACCGGCTATCGCTGAAAACCAGCGCTGTGGCTCTGTCACAGTCCCAGCATTATGCTGAAAGATGACCGTTTTTCGTGGTTGTGACGCATACTTTGTTGTATTCGTATTTATGTTACTTATTCCTTTTGTTTTAAGGGTTCCGTAGTCAACAAAGAACCCTTATAGTTTCGCCATGTCCGTCCGTCCGCAGCTTAGCTCAGACTCTCTTAGTACTAGAAAGGTATAATTTGGCATAGATATACATATTAATCACGCCGACAAAGTGGTAAAATAAAATCATGAAAAATATTTTTATTAGGTTACCATCTGTATCTATACGTAAAGTGGGAATGTTTTTTTTTTCTCATCTATCCCACGGTGTGGAGTATCGTTGAATAGGTCATTCAAATATATATAGGGACTGTACAAACCATTTTTCGATTTAGGGATCCGTTTGCGTAAAATTAAGCTATAAATTGCTATTTTTGTAGTATATCTATCTAAATTAAAAGGAAAAGTATCACAGCTAAGTAGGCTTTACAAGTTTACAAGTAATAGTCGACCAACTTATAAAATGTACTTGGTAAAGTAAAAAGAATATATTGATGCATGCAACTTTGCCGTTTGAACAGTTTTCAAACGGCAAAGTTAATTTTGTCCCTTCGTTAGAGCAATGTTCGGTGCTTTCATTGTTTATGAGCGTTAGTAATTTTACCTATTTATTTTGGTTAATGTAGCTGTTTTTATGGAACCCTTTATGCGCGAGTTAGACTCGCACTTGCCCTGACCCGACTGCCGAATGAGGAAAACGTGTTTATCAGTGTATGCATGTATGTTTTTCCTATGCGGCGTTCGCGTTGGCCGACCAAACGCGATGATTCTTACGTCAATCGATTCGTTACTTTTTTTCATTACGATCTTAAACTTGCGAGTGTCACTGGCTACATTAAATATGGAAAATAGAAAAATGGCTGCTTTTGGGCGCCATATTATGGGGGCCCAAACTTCTTTTCCGGTTTTTTGATATCTTTGATTATTTTTTTTATGGTATACGTCCTGCCTGGCGCAAAGCAACTCATTTTCTTTCTAAAATAAGGTGCAGTAATTTTTTTCGCGATTTCCGGTTTGGCCCTGTATAAAAAGTTGTACATATTCTGTACCTTACATACACACCCAAAAAAAAACCAATGAATTAAATGTCACCCTGTGTATCCTAATGTGACGATCGTCCAATCTCAGACATGTTTTCTCCAAACACTGACTGATCCTATGGCGAAATTCTCGGCTGACTTCTTCATATTTATAAAACTTTTTCATAGTTGCTGACTTGTCTAGCTCGCAAAACTATTTTGCGAGCTCTCTACCAATAAAATTATACGAGGGATTTGCCTGTCTTTCGGCTCAACTTTTTCTTTTATCTGATTCGCTAGTAAAAACAATAATTCCCATGTTTTTGTGGGGAGAGAATTTCTTATAAACCCGCTGAAGTTTTTATACTGATGTATCGCACGCATACTTTGGCACTCAATATTGATCGTTTTTTGCAGTCGATCTATGCCGGAATGTTGATTATATGTCGACGATGTACTGACATGCTCTTCAAAGATTTTTAAAAACAACTAGCGAGAATGCAATTTGTTAGATTGAAATTGATTCACTACCAATCCACTGTGTAAGTGTAGTAAAAGAAGTAGAGACTTATAAATAAAATTGCGAAGATGAAGAACTTAACCAAACCACACCAACAAAAGTGTGTACAATTCAATCAAGTACGATGTCCATTGTCAAGCAATGGATTTGTCCAACTTCCTTACCTCACCAGTCTGTGACATAAAGTCACTTTTGCTGCTTTGCTTCACGAACCTACGTAATTGCACCTAGAGATTGAGTAGTTACTAGGTCCCTGTGTAGCCTCGTCAGCGCTGCGTTTCCTGATTTGCAGTCTCGCCTTTAGAATTTGGACTGGTATCTGGGCTTGTTTGCAAGCTTTTTGAAGCCTTAGGGTTTTCATAAATCTATGATTATTTTTTGTGTTAAGACAGCTCTTCGTCTCGCCTGATTTAAATCGATGAATGAGATCTGCGTTGAAACGATCGAACTTAGGAGTTGCCTCTACACTCTTGCTTTAAAGATATAGGTACATTTTATTACTATAATCTCCTCTACACTTCGAATCAGAGACATATTCACGATCTTGTAACCCTAATAAAGCCGCCCATTGCATTTGTTTTTTTTTTCATTTTTACCCGACTGCAAGGAAAGAGTAGTTTTTCGCGCGTATCTTGTATGTATGTATTTTTGTTTGTCTGTACTTATATAATATTCTTTATTACCTCATATCATTCAAACCGCTAGACATATTTACATAGTTAAGACCTCGTTAGATACGTCTTGACTGCCCAAGTGTTCTTAGATAGCTGAAGTTAAAAATAACAATCATGGCGGAATTTGGGTGCCATATTGTACGGTTCCCATTTTATTTGCCAATCCCATCGTCGGTATCAAAATGAAGGGTTTTAAGAGATTACAAAAATACATACAACTTATATGTTTAAAAATTTTAACTAAAATGTGTAAATAAAAAAAGTTAATAAAATCAATAAAACCCAACCTAAAAAGATGTAAACAAGAAGAAAATCATCATCATTAATCATCAAGTAGTCAGTCAGCTTGCGAATATTTATCCTCCGACTGCACACATGCTTTTCTTCTTGCTAACATATTTTTAGTTCGCTTAAGCAGTCGGGTTTTTTGATTTTAATAACTGTTTTGTTCAATAAAGTATAAATATACTTAACCAGTAAAACTCGTCCACAAAGCTAGATTGAAAACGAATAACTTTTAACTAGAAGCATTAATCTATCATTAAAACCTACGATATCCAATAATCCCTTAAAGTAACGTTTTCATTGACGTTTCTCTAACGATCTCTAATAGAACTCGTGGAGATTGACAAGTGCTTATTCATGCATGCGATGGCTTTGATGTCTGAACCGTTAGCGCAGCTATGCACAATGTCAGGGGCTGACTTGGATGTAGCACGGCTTTTGGGTACCAGATTCATAAAGATTAGCAAGTAAGTAATTCAACAATGAACTTGAATTTCATGAATATTATTTCGGTTTTTTCCCATGGGACATGAAGCTACTCAAATACATGGTTATTATTTCAATTAAACCATTTATTTACGGGCACTTTTGATTTGTCATTCAAAAAGATGAAGCTAGTAGCACATTCCATAGCGAAGGTCACGGGTTTTCGAATGAGGTAGGAAAAACCCGGAAAAAAATAAAGGTATGCAGGTATTCTATTTCGTTTTCGATATTTTACTTTAGATATGAAGGGTCAGCAACGATATCAATGAACACTGTTCCTTTTAACATGTCGTTAGCTATCATCAAAATATGCACAAAATAATTCAGCTCATGTAAGGACGTGCTACCTCCTTACCTCTTTAAACATTCGAGACCTCGACTTTCGTGCTTCTCGTCGAGGGTTCAAATCCGGGCAAGTACCAATGTGACTTTTTCAAATTCATATGTACTTTCTTAGTTTATCTTGGACGTCACAGGCAACGGTGAAGAAAAACATCGTGAGGTAACCTGGACTTATATAGTTAATGTAAGTCTGAATTAGCCAGGCCAGACGCCTGTGGGCTTCCCAGAGACGGCTTAATTAACTCTGACACCAGAGGTGTCCCAAATCCTCACACGAAAAGAAGAAGAAGACTTCTTTAAAGCTGGCAACTGATATTTAGTTTTGGAAGATTAATCTTATTTTGAACGGTAGGAAATATTTGAAGATATTTTTGTTTAGTTTTTCTTTTTACGCCTAAATCGAATAAGCACTGCGATCGAATCGAATAAGACCTTGGAGAAAGGACATGAAATACTTTTTTATCCCGGGCGTACGATCCCTTGGGATAATTTGCGACTAACACGGGCGTAGCCTCTGGCAGAAGCTAGTACACCATAAATTATTCATGGTTTCATTATTCAGGTCAGAACCCTTGGTTTTAAAAACCATATACCTTTATGGGACAATCTAAAAACGATCACAGTAGTTATTCAGTAATTTCAAACAGACCATATAAGATTCATAGTAGCAGCGTTTACCAAAGTGTTGGACGCTTGCCATTGCAAACTATTAGCATTTTATTTATTTCCACTTCCTCAAGTCAGGGTCATGGGAAGATTGGCAAGGGACGCCACTGATATAGACTAGAAGACGCTTTCAAAACATTATTTAGGGTTCCAAAGTCAACAAGGAACCCTTATAGTTTCGCTCTGTCCGTCTGTCCGTCCGCAGTATAGCTCAGAGACTCCTTAGAAAGCTAAATTTTGGGATGGATATACATATATTTCCGACAAAGTGGTACAGTAATACCAAGTTTTTTTTTTTGTGTTTAGACGTAAAGTGTGGATGTTTTTTTCTTGTCTATCCCATAGTGGGGGTATCGTTGGATAGGCCATTCAAAAATATTACGGGTTTGTTAAAACCATTTTTCAAGTCAGAGACTTTAGGCGGGCGGGCCTCTTCATAATATTATCTTATAGAAATATTTAATTACTTATTTTCTTTTGTTGATATCCATCTGTAAAGTCAATATTCGACCCGACTACATCACTTATTGAGTAGCGTAGTACTTTCGAGAACGAAATAATGAATGACCTCAGATTAGAGGTAATAGAGAACAAGGAGCGTGCGCGCGAGGATCCACGAACGAACCATACCAGTCCCTGTGGTTATAACGCGCGCTCGTATCGGCTCCTTTCGCAATTGACGTCCTTCATATAGATTATTTATTGCAGCTTATTTACGTTGGTTGTTTATTTCTATCATTGAATAATTTGATTTCACTTTTTGATAGTTGAGTAGTTTGTTTGAAAATACTCATACTAAAATTTTTGTTTTCGTTTTGTTAATATTTGGAGATTTTAACGAAGACTATCTCCGTAATGGCAATACTGCAGTATTCAAATTATTAAGTGACGCTGGTTATAAATCTTTATTACAAACGCTTGCCTCTACCCGCGGTGGTACTCAAATACTTAGATAATATTTTTCTAACTTCACTTGTGAAGTTGGATTTTATAACACCTTCTTCAATTACTATCGTCCTATGTGGGCCAGATTGAAACTTTTTTTAGATTTCGACGTCCCACTGCTGGGGAAAGATCTCTTCTATATCTTTTGAAATACCCTTTTTTATATGTGTTATTTATTTCAGCAAAACTGCTCTCAAAACGAGGTGCGAAAACATCGCGAGGAAAGTGGCATGGCATATATGGCATATACTAGGACCAAAAATTCGAAGATATGTGGAATCCACCAACCTTTACTGGGCTCGAAAGGTGGATTACTGCCATTCCCTCTCATAGATAGTAAAGCCCTCGCCCAGCAATGAGAACGGTCGAACTTTATGATGTAAATTTACGGATCAACTTCGCACGGACGAGTTTATAAAGCAAGTTGCTCAATTCAATAGCTACGTTTTATTACATTTCTCGGCTCGTAAACGTCCACTGTTAAACAGGCCACCCATGGTTCCGAAATGAAAATTTTGCCATAACGTCATCGTTTGTGACCTCGGCAAGTGTTGCTTGACCTTGAAGGTCGATTCATGAGGCTGTTATTATTTAACCGCTGTGAGTTTTCTATCGGTTACATTTCTCGGAGTGCGCGATGGTATTGCATGATTCGATTCTGCCTAGTGAAAAATGCGTACAAAATGCGTACAGCTAAGGAGTGGAGTACCCTGCCGGAGTCTGTGTTTGCTGATATGTACAACCATCTTTAAGTCAAGTATAAATAGATAAGCTTGTTTCACCGTTGACCACATCATCACTTACTATCAGGTGAGATAGAGGTCAAACGCGAGCCTGTCAATAATAATAATAAAAACCACGAGCTCGTCCACAAGAGACCACAAGACCGAGGTAGTATAATTGAAATTGCCTTAATGAAAAATTGCTAGTGCTTTATTCAAGCAAAATCTCGCAGACTCACAGCTTAACTTGAAGAGCTGTCTCATAAAAATAAAAGTTCGCCAAGTAACGAAGATTTAAGAGAAAGCGGAAATGTTGCAGGTCACTCTAATTAATGAGAATTTAAGGAACGAGAGGACGAGACAGTTATTTTTATTTTTAGGGGTTAGGGAAGGGATCCAGGCAGGTCATTTATCCTTCCAAGTTGTAATAATTGTCTTTATAAAGACGAGTGGAAGAATTATAAGGATTTTTGTAGCAGAATAAAAAGAGTTCTCGAGCAATAAGGATCTACCGGGAGATTTCCCGGGAGTGTGGCATTAGTTTTTCATCAACTCTAAAATTCGTGAAATTGTTTCACGTATTTCGAGCTGATGAAAAGCGTGGCAGTGAATTAAAGGGATAATGATTTCTTTGGGATCTTGTACTTAATCAACTTCACAGAAAACGGCTGGGTCTAAAAGCATGAAAATTTGCACAAGGGTTCATTCTGTGACAATGGTAAAGAAAGATTTTTTTGAAAATACTCTGTGGCACACAAATTGTCTTTAATCTAAAGCTGTTTGGCCTGCTTGGTTTTGCGGAAAAGGAAAAATCATTTATCTCTTTTAAATTTTAGGAAAATAAGATCAAGAGAATACGTCAGGAGATGGTCCCGGATGTCATTTCTAGATCAGTCGTTACAAATAGTCAGAAGCCAGGATCTGACACCAGTCGTGCCAAGGGGTATCGTAAAAATAAATCCAGTAAAAATAACGACAAAATATACAGCTGTCCGTTTTACAGGTCCGCTTTATCATATACGCGTGCCATTACCCACAGTAGAAACGGACCCGTTGAAACGGTGCTGTAAACAAGAAAAAGAAAGAAAATAAACACATTTATTTGTCACAAGCCTGATTGATAGCACACAACATAAAAAGAAAAACAAACAAAAAACCAAAAAAAAAAGAAGAAAATGTGGTGTGAACATTACCCACGGTGGCGACGGTTCCGTTAAAACGTTACTGTAAATTCGGATGTTCTGTGAACGAGCCCTTATGCTACGGTTCATTAGGTTTTTACTAAGAAATTCTTAGTAGGAGCTCAGATTCAAAATTTCTATATGGACAAATTGAAATTTAATTTTTTGCATCCAAACTGTACATACAGCTGGTGAATATTAACAGAAACAATTGTGGCCCCGTTCGGGCACAGCAAATACCTTTGGGCTGTGCAGGCGTGATTTTATATTGTATGCTATATTACGGATATAAATAATATAATTCTGGGTTATGTAGACTGGAAAATAAATCGTCCTGCGAGCGTAGCCAGCATAGTAAATCTCCGGCGAAAGCAATAAACTGTAGACGCACCCATGTGTGATTTTATCTTCGCGCCGGAGCCTTTGCAAGGCTGACAAAGACGCTTGCTATACGGAACTAGACATTACTTACCTAAGCGTTGTGTCTAGCTAGTTACTTTGCAAACATTTTGGGATCACATCTACTCATTTTTAGGACCCAAAATTATGGCATAGGAAACCTGAGATCAGGATTTTCTATAGCTCTGTTCCTCTCAAATAATGGTTAACGAATAACTACACTTAAATCAGCTCTTTTTAGCCCCCGACGGAAAAAGAGGGATTTTGTAAGTTTGACGTATGTACCTGTATGTACCTATGTTTGTGTATTTTGTGTATCTGTCTGTGTATAATAGCTCCTAAACGGATGAACCAATTTTTGTTTGGAAGGTGACTTTACCGAGAGTGATCTTAGCTATGTTTGACAATCGGTTCAGCCGTTCAAAAGTATGGGTGTTTTCGCAATATATCGTGTCATAATTACGTGTTCAATTGTCGATCGAAGCGTGTCTACTACTAGATAAATTATATAGCATGAAATAAGAATGTGTGAAGAAAAAACTAGCCCTGAAAGGGCAGAACCGATGATGAATGACTAATAAGATAGTTAACATTCAAGTCTTTTCTCTGCCTACAGATTTTGGCACGGTCATAAATAGAGCCGTTTCAACAGTCGTCTTTTACGAGTGGATTTGACGTAGGTAATTATTTTCGTTTTTCCTAATAGCAACTGATTATCAAGATTCTTTATTCAAATTCTTTATAGAAAATTTGAATATCGAAAAGTCAATCGCTAAACAGTGTGAAAAAGTTTTATAAATAAGGCTCACAATGTTCAAGAAAACTCAGGCACACTTTACGAATTCAGTTGTTCAAAATTCTTACCGTATGTCGTATGTAGGAGCAGCTTTACATTTGGACAGAAAAACAAAAGGAGTTCAAACATCTCAACGGAGTAAGTCTTAATACATTATGTATGAACGTGTTCGCGTAATTTTTCCACCGTGACCCAAATATGCGGGCAAAATACAGTCTTATCACAACTGCTGAGAAGAAAAGCAAAACATTATAAGGCGAGGAAAAAGAAGACCGATCTTTTGTTTCCAACATAGGCAGAACGGAGTGATTGCCCGGGTCTGTGACAGCTAATCGAAATTTCAAAAGTAAAAAAGTATTTCGAAAATTACGAAAATGCTTTGTTTATCAAGCAGATGAGCCTTATACACGGAGACAATATTTATGCAAAATACTGAGAATTACGGACCAAAAATAATATAAAAAATAAACTTAGATTCGTAAAACTCTTTCAATACAAAGGTTTTATCCTATCGAGCTAAAGAGATTAGCATTTTGCAGAATATTAGAGGAAAGTCTGGCAAATATTCCGTTCATTGTAGACAATTTATATTCCCGAATATATCGATTTGCAATCATTGGTAAACTCACCGAAAACAATGTGGCTGCGATCCTTTTTCGACCGGACTCCTTTGTAGAACAATTGATTTAGAGTTTTCACGAAAAAATTTGAGCAACCACTGTCAAATTTCTGTTAGATTCACTAGACTTTATTAATTTTATTATTTTGGGTGACGCGATCGCGGCTCGCGTGCGGTTCGCGTGAGCCCTGCCACGGTACTGACGAAATGGCGGGAATCCTGACATGCGCCCTGGGAAATCGATGCCGAATGCCTGAAATTCATGCGTTATCTGTGGTCCGCATACCACGTTTGAAAATTTTCGTGAGTTCAGCTGTTTTTCGATATTTTTGTCGCGTTCTGTTTGCATAAAGGATTAGGATTTGCTCGTCGAGGCGAGAAGAGTAAAACGGTTTAAAAAAATGCAAGCCAGTCAGTTTGGTAAGGGGGAAATTTTTCACACTCCACTGAAAGTTTGATGTCGATTTTTTTATGGTTTTGTTGTGAGGGTTGGGAGTAGGAACGGGATTTGTGGAACTGAATTAATGAATTTGATTTGGATTGCGTAAAAACTTTCTGATATTGGGCAAGATACGTAGGTTAAAAGAATAGAATATACTTTACTGAACACTATAATGATTACACATTTCATTCGACTTAAAGTCTGTTACCTTATACAATTTAAAGTTTTGTCAAAAAGTGTTCTGAATTTCGAAAATCATATTTTCATTTGATATTATTCTATCTGACCAAAAACCGCACCGCGGGTTGCATTCAAATTCGAAATAAATGAAAATTGACAAACATAAAGCGCATCAAAGTTCAGGGGTGGGGGCTTGTGATGTCACTTTGTCTGTATAAAGTGTAGCACACCGTGACGTCATAACATGTCAGCGCACTGTAACGTCGTATATTTTTGTTTACTTGGCAAAACGAAAATAACTGTCCAATATTTTTAGGTTATTTAACTGACGGACTTATGAGATATTTTTTGTCAACTACCCTATAACAAGCTCACGCACAAAGAACAGCCCAGCTTGATTGGTTCAGGTTATTATGAAGACTTGTTAACGGAATCCATTGAGAAATAGGGATACAGTTATTCATCAGATGTCTGTCTCTCTGGAACAATGATGGCTTGAACACGTCATAGTAGGGCCCCTGGACGGGCCAGGACTATTGCAAATGCATTATTATCTTTATGAACTAAGCAAGACATTGCTTCAGGGTTGGTATAAATAAAACTCTTAGTATTGAAATCCATATTGTATTTATTTATTGTTTAATATGCATACTCAGCTCACAGCGACTACAGCTCTAATGGAAGATATAACGTACACATAATTAGTCTGCGCTGCACTTGAAAATAATCCTAAAGTCCATTGCGAACAGTTCAAATTCTTCACTCACTTTATGGCTGCAAAAACTTGTTGTTTTGAAATAATTCTTATCGAAATGCCTTTAGTTTTCTTTTAATAATACTGCCTTTTATATAAGTAATTGCAACAACCCTTTTAATAAATTCAGCGGGCCATGAATCCCCATAGTTTCTGAGATCAATTAATGTAACGCCTTTTGACGTAAAGCTTCTGTAAAAAAGACCCGTTGTAAATAAGAAATACTGCAATCGTAATATTTCGGGTTCCATTAAATACCTTTTATGTCACTAAAGAGAATTCATTCGAGAAATTTACCATACAAATAAAAATAAATAAAGTTTAATTATTCTCAATAAATAGAACACTAAAACTAAACTATTTGGAAGATTATAAATACATTCAAGACATACATTTAAAATAAATAATCTGTATGTTTGTCCGCTTTAATCTCAACTTCATACTTTCGAGGCATCATCAAAATACTTTCTCACAAATGCAACGCAGACTATAACAATTTATATTGAATAAATTACAATTAAACTATAATGCGATTACAATACAACAGTATCAAGTGGCCAGTACTTACGGCTCGAGAAAAACGCTAAACTTTCATCTTCTGAGCGATAGATGGCGTTGAACGATAGAAAAATCATTCTGTGATCTCAAAAATTAAAGTTGACATAATACACATTCTGGCAAAACAATTGGCACACCTCGGTGGGCAGTTACACATCGAGCCAAAAATATTGGGCACTTAAAAAAATAAACAAAAATGTCATCTCCCAGCCAAGATACATTTAAAAATTATAATCTCATCTATTGTAGGTAACGACTATGATATAATACATATAACTATCTATACTATAAATGTTATTTATTTGTAGTCACATTTAACATTTTCGGTTTACAAATTAAACGGGAATAACACTTAAACATTATCTATTCTTTTTATTATATTACAATTCTTATAATCCAACAGATCCTTCGGTGTTTCTACTAAATTTTTATCTATTTCGATAAACAGATTTTTTACATGTACAAATAAATACTGTGGTCTATAAACATTATTTCCTACTACAGCTATTTATTTTATTTAACTACGAAATTAAATTGTTCATGTAGATTTTTTTATAAAGAGTTTTAAATAAAATGTAATGAAAGTTAGAGAGTATAATATTATAATATTGTTCGATATAACTACTGATACATTGTGACGTCACGTGTCGTTACGTGACGCGTGTAAATGTCGTGTATATTCGCCGCACGTTTGAACAGATTGTAAAGAGCTACGGAAAGTGTTTTTGTTGTAAGACAAAGAGTAAAAATCGAATAACAACGACACTATTTAAAAATCCACGCAACAGTAAATCAAAGTTACCCTGTTTAGAAGACATTGTATATCTTAAAAATTGTGTCCTCAGCCTTTTTAATGATATCATTTTGTTTTCAATTTTTTTTTTCAAGGTTTTTGACAGATAATTATCATCTGCAATGGTTGTCAAAACTATTTTTTTTTACTAAAAAGAATAAATACAATCAATGAAAACAAATTAAAAATTTGTTTAAGACTTATTAAAAAAATACATATTTAACATAAAAATATTCGAAAACAAAAGATTTAACTTGTCAAAAAGTCGCAGACAATATTATCTGTCAAACTGTAATCACTAATTTGCTAAGGGATCTATGAATTACAGGGTTTTTAAACGAATATCCAACTTAAACGAATGAAAAATAAAGTCGAAATTAACTTCTACGTCAACGTTTGGGAGTTAGACGGATATTGGTGACGATTTTTACCTATTACTTTCTTCATTCATAATTTTTTCGCGCCAAATTATTTTGTTAATAAAATTTAATAACTATTTATTTCGATTTTCGTCGAAATAATGTATCTAAGGAAATATGAAGATTGCCTGTTAAAATATGAAAAAAAAACTATTGCCTAACTTTCAGGTATAATCTTTTTTTATAAAAATAACAAAATAATTCCGCGCGACTCACTAAACATCTTAAGACCTAAGGATGAATATATTTAATATATTATTAATAGTTAAAAAATCATCGAGATTGGAATTTTACGTTACTATTTAATCATTTTCATTTAATTTTATATTAATAGAATACACCTACACAGTAGGAAAGTTAACGGAAATGTTTTTAAGTCTAATGTTTTATCCATAGGAATATTTATGAAGAAGTTATGTCTTAACTGAAAATCACACGATATTCGAATTATGGAGAAAAAAACGCCAAAAACCCTTGTACTTAAATGACAAAAGTTGCCAGTTCTAAAAGTAGTCTTGGAAGACAACAGACAGATCCACAGATAAAATAAAAAATGTGCGTGTGTCAACTTCGACGCACGACTGGAGTTTACTCCTACGGATAGCCAATGTATAATACATTGGCCAATGTATTATATAGGATGTCTCAGATTGTTTTTCGTTATTGATACTTGAAAACAACACACTAGAATTAGTTCAAACTCGTTTTATTTACTGTTAAATTAATTACTGAATGACGATTTTAGTTTCAGACTAAATGAGTGTCAGGAAGTGGAGGGTGCGCATTTACAAACTATTGCTTTTCATAAACAACATTCAAAAACTGCTCTTTAATTGAACAGTAAATACAACGATTTTGGCATAATTCTAGCGGGTTGCACAGAAAAACATAAAGATTTTAGTTAAGGCTTGTATATTAAATGTCTTTCACTCCTCACAAAATATCTATACCGGGGACCTTATATGAAAATCAATTCTTAAGGAATAAACTCCATAAAAGCTGGTATGCAGCAGAACAAAGCCTTCCGCCTTTGCCTTGGACCTGCAACGGGACACAAGAGCTTCATAAAAATAATACTTGGCTAGTAATTTTATCAGTCGTATATTTTATGGAAGATCGATCCCTTTTTAATCAAAGTGTGACCTTCAGTCGAGACACAACCAAAAATATCAACCTTAACATATTACAATATTGGAGAATGTATTCGAGACAGAAAGAAATGCACAGTACACCAAACAATATGGCTAAAAATCAAAACAGAACATGATGTCTTAAAGACATCATGTTTCTAGTGTGAGAGAGACAGACTGAGCTATTCAGGAAGAATAGCACTATCCATTTGTCACAACGGAATCATGAAGTCTTTAAGACGTCGTAGCAAGACACCAGTTATCGTCGGCAAACTTCACATTCGTCGGTAAAATACATACCCTTACAAACTACGCAATATTATTAAATTTAACGCTTTCAAAAAACTTTTAAATCGAAGCTTTAATATTCATTGTTTTTAAAATCCCTTTCGACGCCTAACGCATCGACCTGCCGCTCTAGACAAGTCACATTGTATCAACGAAAGGTCCCGATAGCGATTAGTAATAATATTTAAAAGTAAAAAGAAAACTACATTTTAATTAAAGGTAATATCTTTTGTTGACATATCCAATGAGCCCAAAGTGCTATGTGAGTCTGAGGAGTTGCTATGGACACCTTCCGGCTCGAATAGAAATAGACGGAAATCCACATCGCGTCTTTCATCTCCCATGTGATTGGTCGATTGATGGCGATCAAACCCTTGCCTTGTCGAATTCACTTACGCAATCAGGCTGCAGCTCCGTAGCAACATATCTAATCTAATACCTTTAAAGGAGCAATTGTATTACACATATAATCCTTCCTCTTGAATCACTCTATCTATTAAAAAAACCGCATCATAATCCGTTGCGTAGTTTTAAAGATTTAAGCATACATAAGGACAGACAGTTTTATGTAGTGATATAATCTAAGTCCCGGCTAACGGCTCTAACGATTTACATGAAATTTAGTGTGCAAGGTTTCATTTTTAGAAAACTTCGTTTTCTCTATTTTCACCCGAGTAGAGCTTGGTCGCCCAGGTACATATTTTAAAATTACCAAAGTTACATAAGTACTCCAAGTTTCAGTTTAGACGGATGCCAGGAAGTGCTTGAAAACGTACGAAAGCAAGGTAACAAAGCTTGTAAAAAGTCATAAATGTACGGGAATGTCACCGCTTTCAAAATGTCACGTGAATCCCTTACATTCTGGCATTTCGAACATCGCAGTCGCTGATAGAATGAGTCGTTGTCTAGAGCCTCTTAAGTGTTAAGGGACTGGATGAGGCGTATTATTAGCCGATTGTTTTATATTTTAATATTTATCAATTATGGAATATTTCAATATACACACATACACTAGGACATGGCACAGCCTGTCGACTATATAATAATATATATCAGGCGAATATCGAAATCAAGAGTTTTACAGTATTTTATATATTTTTTAATTCGGTATTTCACCGTGCAACCAGTTTTCTTACACAATAAGTAATATAACTATTAAAAATTCTACTTTTAAAATATACATTAATTTTAATAATAAAATTAGTTATTTTTTGGCATTGAATCGTGGGGTCACACGATTTTCGAACGTATTTACATTTAGATAAGGGTGGGTCGACATCACTGACTCGAATTGACTCAAAAACTATCAATAAACATTTATGATGGGCATAAACGTGGTTGACAAATTGTACATATTCTAAGAATGATATAATGATTTTTACTTGAACCAGAGATTACAAAAAAAGTGTCACACGTAATATTTCATTAACTGTGAAAGTGATATGGTCGAAACATTGGTGATTGCAAGCAATGGCTACTGTCGCAGGGTTTGCTCTTCATTAATTAATTAATTTTATTTTTAATACATTGGGCAGTTTATTTTGGATTCGTCATTTGTATGAAAACCGAGAAACTTTACATAACACAAAGCACTGAACGCCTAGATGCACCATTGCTAATGATATTCGTGGCCGAGTAATTTGCGCTGAGCACAAGTTGCTAAAGTAAGCCTGTCATCATCATACTCAGAATAGAGATGATGACAAACAATCTAGGGGATGATTCCTGGGCAGAAAAAATTATCATTTTTTCTGCCCAGGAAACATCCCTATTCGACGATTTGCACCTGAAATTTTGTTAGAAAATATATGCGCTATATCGCCTATCGCCGCAATTTAACTAATGTCGGGGCATAAAGTCTCTGACGCTACATTGACCCGCTTGGAATATCGTGTATGACAAGTTTTGACAAAGCCGTCTCTAGCAGTGACCGGCCGAGGCACCTCGGTACTCTAAACTTTAGATTATGGTTTAAGTAATGTTAAAATATCGATTTATGTAAGCTCCAGTTTGAACCGAAATCTTTGTGAATTTTTTGGTTGACGGTTAATTTGGCGTCTATTATGAATGGTAGTTTACCTGGAATTTAGTCTTTATTTAGGAGCGGATTTGTTCAATTTATTACTAAGATGTAGGTACAGTAGAGGTTTAGTAAATATAAAAAATAAACTGCACACCTATTTGCCCGCAAGCGGTAGAAGTGAATCCTTCAAATTACATTCTATCTCAATATCTCGCATGTTCAATCCTGTAAACGTATGTTTCCCTCTTTTTAATGTCACTTTTTCATTTCATCAAGTTTTAATTCACCACAGGGCTAAAGAAGTTTTTACATCAAAAATTCTATTATATATAATCTTCTGAATCTTACTTTCTGCGGTAGGAAATAACTTCGAACTCATTATGAATAGAAATCAAGATAACTTTACAAAGAACACCCATATGCGACATTATTAAGTGAACCTTCAAACCGTGACACAACTTTATACAAAGATATTATGAGAAGACACCATTCAATTTTATAAGTCGTTAGCTTTTCGCTTCAAGCGCTCGATTCTAACAGAGCGCTTTATTCAGCACCCCGAACTTAGACAATGTAGTTGGTATTTTGTTTGACGAACATGTCATAGGATATTATTGCAGAAGTTTACTGTTTCAGATGACTTTATGATCGCTTTTTGTATAAACTCAATTTCAAGCGTATGATCTGCTGTTGTCATGGGATATTGTTCGAGACTTGCGCTGTTTTTGATGACTTCATGATCAATTTTCCTATGAATTGGATTTGAAGCAAAAAATCTACTTTTGTCATGGGATATTGAACGAGAATGACTGTCTCTGATGACTTGATGATCGATTTCCTATGTAATTTATTTGAAGCAAGAATGATCTGCTTGTCATGAGCTATTGTTGTTCGAGAATTCGACGATTATCGATGATTTGATGACCGATTTTCGTATGAACACGATTTGAAGCAACAATAATCGTCTTTTGTCATGGGATATTTTTAATTTTTAGACTATTTTTGATGAATTTATGGTCGATTTTCTCACAATGTTAATTGGTGTTAAATGAAAATGTATGATACCATTTATTGGTTTAAAAACTCCCCTAGTGATGTACAATGTGGAAATAAAAAGTTAATTTGGATTAGATACGATTGTAGCTCTAGTATCATCATCACATAGTGACGTCACAAACCCCCACTCCTGAACTTTGATGCGCCTTATCTTTGTCAACTTTTATTTATTTGATTGAGCAAAAAATACGGCTTCAATATTATTTGATAATCTCACTGACGAATTAAATAATCATTTTTCTACCCAGGAAACATCCCTATTGTAACTCAATTTCACTGAAGTGACCAAATTGTTCTCTTTCTATTGGAACCAATGACTTAACCGGGGTTCAAGACACGTTCAAAAAGTAGCTCATTTTGGTTCATAAAGAACTACTGTGATACACTGTTTTAACAAATGACAAGACAATAATAGTACAAAATTACTGAGTTATCGATACATATCAGTAGAACCAATAATAGTGATGTGCCCTAGTTATAAATTAGTTATCGATGAATATATTTAACATCGAAGGGAGTTTATCGATTGTTCGCACCATTATTAGCAATTTTATTGCATTCCATCCAAGTCGTGAAGACATTTAGATCGCTTTATAATCTACACAAAGTAGTTGGGTTATCTGAAATGAAGTTTCTTTTTTATGGAAGAAAGTAAGGTCTACCATTTGCCAATCAATGGCGTGGCGTTATATCTGATTGGTGTTTCTTATGTCGACATTGGAGCGATAAGGCTCATTTTACCTACTTGATGATATTGATACGAACTTTTAAAACAGTTACAAGTCACAGGAGTATTCAAATACTGGAAACAGTACAATGTCAGTTAATTATTATTTTATATCTATTCCCACATAGATTTAACGAGAAAATTCATTATATTATACAAACGGAACTATTATAAATATTATATATTTGAATCCCAACTAAGTAAGCTGACATTACCACCCTAAGAAGAAAGTAATTTTAAATTTGTGTCAATGTGTAGTGTATACATGGTGGCTTTTAACTCATTGCCAATATTTTAAGGAATAATTATGAAAAACTTTTATGCGAGGTCAACTCGGCAAAATGCCAAGAAATTTGCAGATCAATACAATTCTGTTCACATAATTCGACTAAAAGTAGTGAATTTTCACCATACTTAGTAAATGTTATTCATATAATCATGAGTATTTGCTAAGCCTCTGAAATATTGTCAATGATTTAAAGTGATCCTGTAAACAGAAAGTACGCAGATCAAACAAATATTATTACAAGAATGGTACAAGAATTTTATTTCATCCAAAATAAAATGTGATTCTTGTGGCATAAATCATTTGTTTGAAACTACGTAATCAGAACCATATAGATACTTGAGTATGATTTGATGTTTGCAACGCTCGTTTATGCGATATTACACAGGTTACTTGTCAAGAATTCATAATGCTGACTTTCGCGTTCCAATCACATATTGAAATGACAAGAGACTCAGATGGCAGCACCATCGTTGACATACTCAAAAGGTTGCTCTTCATTTCTAAGTTTAGCTAGAAAATCACTGGAGATAAAGGAAAACATAGTGAGAATCCTGGGCGGCACCTCGTTTTTTTTACGCTGCAGTCATGATAAAAATAATGAAATTACATTTTCGCATAAACAAGCATCACATACCTTACAATCAAGTATCTACACACCACGCACTAACATCAACACGAAAAAAAAGACAAAAAAACAACCGACTCTCCCCCCCCCAGATTTTAATAAAAGTTCAAAAAAACTCGTGCACCTTGCGAAATACCGAGAGCACTCTTCATTTCTTAGCCTTCACTGTGACGTAGGCGGGCTCGGGGCCGCGCACCAGCAGCAGCGGCAGGCGGCGCGACGACTGCTGCGCGTTCTGCGCGCTGTGCGCAGTCTGCGCGCCGTGTGCGTGTTGCGCGTGCTGCGCGTGTTGCGCGTGCTGCGCGGGCTGCGCGTATTGCGCGGGCGCGGGCGCGGGGGCCGCGTCTCATGTCTGCAGGGCGGAGTTGATCTCGCGGTGGATCGTGCTCTGTGGAACAATGTCGACCTAACTAAAAACTAGTCTATAAAGGTCAGAAGACAATCCAAACACTCGCATTTCAACACTTTCGAAGATGCCTGCTAAACCTTTGGGGATATAAAAAACTTTTTTACAAAAAAATACTACCGACTTCCAAATTAGAAAACTACAAAGCGAAAAATAACTTTATTTTTGGAAGTCGGTGTCTTTCGTAAGTACCAGTTTTTGTGTTACGGACACCGACTTCCAAAAATAAAGTTATTTTTTACTTTGTAGTTTTCTAATTTGGAAGTCGGTAGAATTTTTTTGTAAAAAAGTTTTTTATTTTTCACTTATTAGTTGTACCTGCCTAATAGGCAAGTTGTTTAGTAAGTTACCTTAACGCCAGAATAGATTAGCCGAATATCATGAAACTTGAACATAAAGGGTGAATTGAGAGATCTGCGTACCTCTCAAGAGCGTACTGGCGTGATGTTATGTTATGAAATGGTATAAACAATAAACAGACATGCGATTGCAGCAATCCCGAGAGATTTTCCGTTATTTATTGAAGAGTTCTGTTGTATAGCTTCGAAGTTCTTCACCAGACCTTCACCAAAATTAAATGGGACCAATTTCGAAACATACTCTTTCATACAAAAAAAGAATTTTCAAAATCGGTCCACAATTGAGGGAGATATCGGTGAAAACACATAAAAAAAAAACATACATGAAGTCGAACATAGAACCTCCTCCTTTTTGGTAAGTCGGTTAAAAACAAGACATTAGAAAGAAATAATTCGAAATTATTGCCGGAATTTATCGGACGTTGCTGCTAAACATGCTGTTATTGCTTAATAGTATATTATGCAACTAGTGAATAAAGGACGGTTTTAAAGCGAGAGCCATAGATGAATCACGAACAAATGAAGGATTCTAACAACTGAATCACGACCGCAGGGAGTGATTCATGATGATTGAATCACGAGCATAGCGAGTGATTCAAGTGTTAGAATCCTGAACGACGCGAGTGATTCATGGCCTTCGATATAAATCCGTTTTATTCAAGAGTTGCATACTATATATTTTTATACCATGATTTCGAGAAAAAGAAGGATTTAAGCCAAAAGCACAAGGAATAATCATAAATAAATAAATGGTTTATTACCTTCAAAATTTACAGAAAATGAGAAACCTTAGGGTTTCACATTTTTTGTAAATTGAAGCTGAGCCTTTGAGTTTAAGTTACCTAAACAGCACCTGTGTCTCAGGGGCCAGTGACCATCTCCGTTAAGTTACATAATTATAATTAATTAAACATCAATGCAATTAATATAAGAATAACAATGCAAATAAGTATTCACTAAACATCCTAGACCAAAATAAAATCATTATCAAAATCCTAAATATAAACAAACTCAAAATTAAATCGACGAAGGAGTTTGAAATTCGAATATTCTTTGTTTGCACAAGAAGTTTGTATCGAGTATTTTATGCGCAAGTAGGTTGTATTGCAGATTAAAAGTGCTTTTTATTCACTGTTTTCAGTGAATAAAATAAGCTTTTTAGAGGGGGAATGGTATAAAAGAATTTTCAGCCATCACTTGGCTTGCTTTTAATTTTAGACCAATCGAAAAATTCAGTAATTCTTCTTCTCTCTCTTTTCTAATTCGATAAACCGGCGTTCAGTTGCATAATTTGTACAGAAAAGCAGAATAATAGATGAGAGGCACTCTAAAATCACATTTAAATGGAATTTCTCTGTTGGAGCTCACCGACAAAATCACACTGCTATACGCTATTATTTATCTAGTCAAGCTAACTTCAGCAACTCATTATAAAAATGAGCTAGAATGACATCAAATACATTTTTGCCTTACCAACTCATCAAGCTGCCTCGCCAGCTGATCATTGAGCGCCTGTATGACCTGCCGCTGACCGTCCTGCGCAGCGAGGGCCAACTCCAGCTGGCTCTGAGCGAGTTTAGCCTCTGCGTCCTGTGAGTTAAGGTTGAAAGTCGTTTGGTAAAATTTGTGTCGGTTAGGAAAAAATATTTCATAGCGGAACTGACAGTAAAAAGGCCACGTCACAAGAAAGGAGAGCAAAAACAAATGAAGTCAAGCAGAAAGTTAGGAATACTCATTTAAGTCCAGGATTGCACGTCAATTTTGAACCTTATTTTTGTGTGCCTAAAAGTTACACACAGTAGACACGCGATCATATCGTCATATCATGATTTTATTACTTCAATCAATAATACACTAGATAAATAATCCCATACGAAACGTCTCTTAAAAACTGTCACCAATTGTGTTTACATTATTGTAAGAATTCTAGTTGAAATAAATATACATTAATGCAAATACATCCAGAAATAAAATTCTTAAAGTTGCATTCACAAAGCTATGTACTTTACCTAATTTTGAAACGCACACTGCGGCATTTTGACGTCTTAATGTTAGCTATGATTGGACCATACTAATTTGAAATAAGAACACAACCTTACTTGTGTTCATATTTTTCGGCCCGTTTTTGAAGGGCTTACCGGGCATCAATCGGGCATGTGTATGGGGATGTATTATTGATCGAAGTCTTATGAGGTTGTTTTTAATGAGACTTAACTTAAAATTCAAGCTAAATATCAGCAGTTTTAGTCCCAATGTCATTGCTACAGTTGACAATTGTGAGTTCAAGACAATCCGTTCATGTTTTTTTATTAATTACATGTAATAAGTTAGTGACAAAAAACCAACCGAAAACCAGTCTTTAACGATCAAAGAGTGTACATTATAATCATAAATAGTTGTGAAATTAGAGGCAAATATTTATATAGTAAGATTATGAAACTAGGAAGAGCACAGTTAAAACAACAAGAAGGATAGAAATCAAAATAAAAGAAATAAATAAATTAAAAATCGAGTTTATTTGTTAGTACTTACAACATAATTAAAAATACATAACGACTATATAGTTTACAAACATGAATTAAAATAAATTAATATTATTGATTAACAAAATGTTACGTTAACAAGTTAAAGCATAAGAGATAAGAAAGAAATTAGAAAAGTAAATTTTGACAGTGATATGTGGGAGGTGTAAGCTATATAGGGATTTAATTCCCTACTGATTATATAAACACTACGTAACAAGGAGTAGTGACAGAATGGAGCACCAACTTAGCAAAATTGAAATGCTTGAACATATTAAGCAAATGATATTACTCTCCACCAAATCATTGTAACAGAACCCAAACAAAGACGCACCTGATTAAAGTGTCGTCACACAATCCTAAAGCGAACTCTTCCGTTTTTTTTTCTTATAAATCAAAAATCCCTCACACCCTTTGAATATCAACTTGTTGGAGCATAGCAAGAACGAATCTATTCTACTTCAAAACTTATGGCCTATCTCCTTCTAATCCATTCATATTGTTTTCAATGATCCGAATCCCTTGTCCCACCTTGACTGAAATCTCTTGTTTGTCCCAGTTACTGTATTCCTTCCTTGCGTAGGAACACACAGTGAAACACACCTTCCAGTACATGAAGAATAGGATATTAAACAGTTGTAATTGAAAGCCTTAAAACGGCCTTTCCTTTGATGTCCACCCTTTAACCCTAACATAAATTTCTGTTTATTAATTTATTGATCGGAACACCAACTACATATTTACAAAAGTTAGTTAAGGGAATATCACTCCACTCACTACTCCATGTCACGACTAGTCTAGAGACTGTCCGGTGTCGTCAGACGGCCGAGCCTGTATAGTAAAGGTTGTATCGTTCACCCACCTGTTCGCTCTTCTTGGACTTGGTGATCTGCGCCAGTTCCTCATTCTTCTGTGCTAACTCGGCCTCTAGCTGGGCCACGCGCTGGCGGAGCTGTTCTACTTCGTTGGCTTCTGCGCCTGGAATGAAGTGGGAATATGATTGATAGATGAACTTAAAATGAATCAGTAGACAATAATTTATTATTATTGTTTTTAGCCCGATATGTCCCACTGTCACTGCAAAGGCGTGACTTTCTTCTTGCCATTTCCCCTGGTTATAAGGAAGTGTAGACTAGTCTTGTCTGTAGGTGTTAAGTTCGTCCTGCCATCTCCACCTGGGTCTACCGAGATGTCGCCGAACATTTTCCGGGACCCACATTGTGGTAGCTTTAGCGCATACATCGTTCGGCCCTGTTTTATTTAACCTAGGCTGATTTGACTCCAAAAATGCTGCGTTCCATTGCTCGCAGGCAAACTTCAACCTTGAACCTCTGCTGTATTTCTTCTGAATCAGTTAGATCTAGAATGAAACCCAAAACCTTATCTCACTCCATAGAAGCTAATGCAATCATTAGCCACACAGAAGAAACCAGGTACAAGTAACATAAGTACAACCGCAAATGGGTAGCTTCTGTTTCCGAGGTGGATAGGCTCTATGCCGAGGAACAGACTATTTTCGAACAGTATTGTGCCTTAATGCTAAGGGCATAAGGACTGATCTTTCTACATCTACCCTACCTTTACCGGCGTAGTGCCTGGCGCGCGCCACCTCCTCGCGGTATTGATGCAGCTGTCTCTTCCACTCGTCTACATTGGCAGTGCTTTCCTGCAGGGCAGCTGTAAGCCGCAGGTTATTGCTCTTAAGTGTCGCGAGTTCGACTTCCCACTTCTTGGCGTTTGCTGAGCTGTGGATGGAGAAGGGAGACGTCAATAAAAGTACATAGTTGTAATAGGCTTTTTAGAATTTGTCTATATTCATTGCGGGGATTCGCTGGATGCGAGACGCACGGGACCGGTCAATGTGGCGACGCTTGGGGGAGGCCTATGTCCAGCAGTGGACGTCTTTCGGCTGAAATGATAAATTCGCAAATATTACATTATAACTACTGATATGATTATGATGATGAATGCGTGCGTGTGCTTTCTTTAATAAACCTGTCCTATTGCAGGTCAAAGCTCTCTTCTTATACAGATAAGGCAAGAGCATTATTCGCTACGCTTGTTCAATGCGAGTTTGCGATATGTGATTTATATTAATTGAAGTCCACTCTCCGTCAGGAAAACATCGTCCTCACTATGTTTACCTGCACCGAATGCCAGTGTTGTCTAAGATAAACTTAGAATTGAGAATTAGATTACTGAAATAGAAATATTATAAATGTGAAAGTTTGGGTGGTATTTTTGTTACTCAATACCGCCGGCTGAGCGGATCTAGATAAAATTTGGCACAGAGATGGATTATAGTCTGGAGTAGCACTTTTTACCCCGGTATAATATTCCCTGGATGATAAAACACTTTTCACGTGGACGAAACCAAATAAGGACAAAAATGACAACTTCAAAAAAATCAAACCGAAGTCGGTCAAAACACTACAAAACGAAAAATTACTTATTTTTCCGAAGTCAGTGTCTTTTGTACCCATTGATTTCCGTTATTCGACACCGACTTCGGAAAAGAAAGTTATTTTTCGTATCTTTTTTTTGGAAGTCGGTTTGATTTTTTGTTATTTTTTTTTTCTCTTTATAGTTTTGGTAGGTACCTCCAATAAAGATGAAAATCGGTTATAGCCAAAGGATACATTGTTTTATTTCGGAGTTCCAGTGTCTATCTTCTGGCTTCATCAGTACCAATTATTTATAAGTATTTGCTTCATCATAGTTGGTTAACTGACATACTTAGCATTAAGGAGTTCCAGTGACCATCTGTGGTCTTCTTCAACAGTTCCACTTAACCAAATGATACTCTCTGAGTGTAAATGATTGTATTGTTGATGAAAAACCGAAAATCTCTATATATGCCTATAATATCTGAAGAGTTCCCTCGATTTATACAGGATCGCATCATCAGATCCTGACGTGATGAATATGGAACCACCTGGGCAGTATACCCATTCAAAAAAAAAGAATAACTTTCCAAATCGGTCCAGGCGTCTTTGAATAATCGGGGAACACATATTAAAAAAAAATCCGTCGAATTGAGAAGCTCCTCCTTGTTTTAAAGTCGGTTAACAAGCAGTTTAACCGTAGTAACATCAATCTCTAAAGCAAGCACCATCGAAATCAATAAAGGATGACAAAAAAGATTTTGAATATGATCGAGTATCTTCAAGTGCCTCTATAATCAATTTTAACGATACCTGAACCGCTTTGGTTCAGGTGTCGTATTCATGAATTTCTTTTGTTTTCCCAACAAGCTCATAACTTCTTTGAGGAATTTATTGCTGACATATACTAGGAGAATCTGTAATTCAATAGTGGGCAGGAACATACGGCGTTAGTGCAAAAAATACCTACGTGTTGTCCAATTCTTTCCGACGGGTCGTTAATCTTTGTTGCGGGTGCTCAAATGTTTTTCTCGTTAGGAGTTTCAAGAGATATATTGCGTGCTCTATACAAAATCTTTCATGATCGGATTGTACTTAGTTTAGAAATATACACGTACTTATCTGAACAGTTTTAGTTTTTGATTTGGCTTTGAATTGTATTGAAATTAATTAAGCCATAAACTTTGGGAAGATGAATTTTTAGTAACTCTTTCATCAAAACTACTGCACGAGCTTTTATGAAAATTTACAGTATTATAGATTACACATCAGCTGGGCGAGCACGGCCTCTGTGATGGGCTTGAGTCACGCATTTTATCTCGGTTTTTGCTCCCTAACTGTGTTAAAAATGTGTGACTCAAGCCTGTCACAGTTTGCCATGCTCGCCCACCTGGATAACATCTAGGCTAAAATTTAAGATAATATTGGGGAAAGTACTAGTTCCACGCGGGCGGAGTCACAGACGGCAGCTAGTTGTAAAAGGTAATGTCTAAAAGGTGTTCCAAATACGAAAATTCTGCTACTTTTATTTTAAAATGTTAAAGGTTAAGCTTTTTACGTGCACAAAATAAAACACTACATAACCTCTTTAAAACAAACTCACGTCAAAAAGTTCAAAGGTCAAATTGAGAGTAAGCAAAATCATGCCACAAAAACACAAAACTGTTACATATCTAAACATAACTGAGCGTTAATTGTTTAAATTACAAAACAAAACTGACATGAATTCCAAAATCTATTTTATCTAAAAATACAATATTCACGTTTCTAATTCAGTTTTACGTTTGTTGTCAGGCGGAATATTATTTAATGGATTTCGTACATTAATGTCCTGTTGATTATTATTTCGGATTGAACTTATTACTTCAGACCATGTTATTATAAGTGAATTAACGGTTGTACCTGACATGGGTGAACGTGAAAACATGCGATGAATTTACTTACATTTTAGCTACATTTTGGTAACAAAACTAAGCAAATACAAATACACAGTTGTTTCAGTCTTTTGTAACTCGAATACGGCAAAGCCAAAAGGAAGGAGTATGATTTTAGCAGTGTATGTATGTATTAGCGTATGTTCCTCCGTAGCGCCTTAACTATTCATCCGATTTTGCTGAATAAGGTATCAATCGAATCGTTTTTATAGCCCGGGGTAACAGACTAAAAACAAAAAATCCGTAGTCGGGTTACAGTTTTTAAATAAACTTTTTGCTTGTTTATTATTGAATCCACAGTTTATTGAGAAGCATGTCAACATACACATTACTATCGCTACACGCAACATAGACGCATTGCCAAGAAATCTTAAGCACCAATCAACACATTCTATAAAACTCATAAACAATGATTAAATATCTTCAATTATTTAGCAATCCGATCATGCAGAACGTCGCGTCGGATGGACGTTAAATATAGAGATTAGTTTAAAAATGCAGACTCATGAAACTTTCGACGGAGTATGACACGCTATATTGCATCATGGGAAAGCTCTGAATATATGACACTAGCGACGCGCCCCGGCTTCGCACGGTTAGTAGAGCATATTATGTTTTTCTGTCGTAGGGTCCTGTCATCGGTGTGAGACCCGCGCTTAATTAATTTTAGCGCACGTTATTTTTATTTTGCGATAACTCCTAAGATATTCATTTAAATTGTATGGTGTAAAGTATTATCATAATGTGCATGAAAAACTAAAGATAACTAACGTATTCAAGTTCATAAGGATTAATACTTTTTGCGTCTAAATAGCTACCCAATTAGCGCATTGTACGTGACCATTTTTTAGAAGTTAGGGTAAAGTAGGTATGCTATCATTAAAACATAGACATAAACCATCGCGGACTTTTCTGTAGACCTATAAAAGAGGAACAATTTCACCATACATTGTTTTGTTACATCTCAAAGGAATGAGGCAGCGTTATTGATAGAAGCTCCCAGGCGGCTTGACTTTTGCCGACGTTTTCAACAATTATCGTCATATTTCAACCAAATTTACACAAAACCTTAACAAGTCATACAGCTAAACCTTCCTCATGAATCACTCTGTCCATTGGTGAAAACCGCATACAAATCCGTTCAGTAGTTTTCGAGTTTATCGCGAACAAACAGACAGGCAGACGTAGTGATTATGTGTTGAAGGTTAAAAATACAGCTGATTGTGTCTGGCCAAAGGTTTCTGAAGGCCTATTGCCAAATCTCAAGTTATGTGGTTTTTGTTGGACCAACACTTCCATGGCGTCGTCAGTAAAAAGACAGAGGTCGAATTTGGCTGCAGGTTTTTGCAGGAAAGTCTCGACAGTTTTAAAGCCATCTTCTTCTTTTCGTGTGAGGATGTGGCCACCTCTGGAGTCAGAGTTAGGAATCCCACAAGCCTCTGCTTTAAATCCCTGAGACTCGACCACCTAAGATCAGAGTCCCGCGGTATAAGACTTCTCAGAATGTTATTAGAATCGAGTTAATTTTTGACAAGATGTATCAAATAAAATCTCACATGGCCCAGCTAGACACCTCTTAGCACAGTTTGTAGTTTGTCCAACCAATAGTTCATAATTTTATTTTATTACTGTTAGGCTCGTGCTTGACCACTATCTCACCTGATGGTAAGCGATGATGCGGTCGATGGTGAAGCACTCTATTGAAAATAAATTGAGTAAACTGGATTGCAGTATTTCTTATCAGGCTGAGTGCAATGCAGACTCAATAATTCGGCTGAAAATGCTCTAAAATAAATATAAAACAAACTATTCTGCTCATTCTACTAAGTTTTTTGTAGTCGTTTATTTTGGCACTTAACCAAAGTTGCATTACAAAGTTCCAGAGGCTTTATTTTCTTGAGAGCTTGCTCGCAACTTAGTCCAAGTAAACTCTCCTAGATTAAACTGAAGTTGGACATTGTATAAAATACGTGGTTGAACGAGACAACGCTCTAAAGATGTCACTAACCTGTACACAGCAACTACTTATTTACATTTTAATACATAACACCATGTTTTTTTTTTCACTAAAAGGTTAGGCAGACGTGCTCCTATAGTTTTGCTAGTTATTAATGATGTTCGGACTAGTTGGTAACTATCCGGCCACTTTTGGAGTCTGCGACTAGTCGGCGTATAGTCAGCGAAGAGCGCCGACTATCCGAATATACGTTGTATGTATTTCCCAATAAAATTTATATGGGGGCCTCCCATATAAATTTTGCCCACCATGAGAAATTAAAATTTGGTACTAATTACACAATTGAAATTACGGGAATCATTATCCAATTGGTCAAAAAAAATACATACACGAGACTTTCTTTTTGACATGATTAAACTTAATTGAAACAAAAGTTGTTTACATTCGTATTATAGTATTAATGCTCAGCTAATCTGTCTATAAATAAACACGCACAACCCACAAAAAAATAACAACTGAAAACTGTTCACTAAATCACTAACCATTACTGCATACATTTTCAATCATCGGACTACAAGGTGTACGGTGATGCGTTATCCATATATCGTGGGCATTCCACCCGTATGCACTAAACGTTTTGGGAATACTTTAATTGCGCGTACAGCTAAGGAGTGGCATTCTCTGCCGGAGTCTTAAGTAACCTTATAGCTACAACCTCGGAGTCTTTAAGTCAACCTATTCAAGGTTACTTCTAGGCAAGCTTGCTTCACCGTCGCCCACATCATCACTTGCCATTAGTTGAGATAGTGGTCTAATGTGAGCCTATCAATAATTAAGATCAAAATATAAGTATATCCAGTCCCAAACGAAACCTACAAAAAAACCGGCGATGTATCAAATACCTTTAGCATCAAGTGACGCGACCACGTGGTACCGGTATTTTCGCACGCAGCGTTAATCTCGCAACACTTTCGATCATAAAGCACGCGTATTGCGCAACGATGCGATGACGCGGTATCGATTATTATGCATGAACATCTCGACTAAGCGTCTTTACGCTTACATCACTAGGCTTTACGCGGTAAAAATGCATAACATGTTATATCTCATTAGTTCTGCGGCTTTGCATGTGAGTTCATAAGTGTTACTTTTCTTCGAACTGGTTGCGTTTTGTAGGCGATGGAGCACGCTTGCTTAAATGTTGCCTGTTCAAACTTGACTTAAAAACCCTCAGATTTGTAGCTTAAATTGGAGTCTTTTAGTTAAAAAAAATATCAGAATTTCAGCTGAAAACAACCACCTTTTTGGACAAATACGTCCTCGGAATTCAACAATGATTGATTTCTACAGATCACTTTAAAAAAATTCATTCAATTATATTCCACTCCAAAAATTATTCACATGAAAATTAAAATTACCCAAGATTAAAAATAAGACTAACGAGTTATTCAATTAAAAGATTTAATAATTGCAGAACCTCATCATCATAAAAATACGCCTCGTTATTCAGAGCAAACATATCTCAATCAATAAAGTTATTAGACAATAAATTCCTACGCTGCGCCACGCTTCCTGCAACGAACATTACATAATGTACCGCGCTCGATGTACATAACTGTATTATAATATAATTGAGCCTATTTATTTATTGCTTAACGTGCAAGCGTAGCGTGGAGATTTGTCACTGTGCGGGGGAGACACAAGTACAATTTTCGTTTGTTCTCGAAATTTACCCTTAGGAGGCAAGTAGTATTGGACACTTGCAAGAGACAGAATGTTGCCTTTCTCAATGACGCAACGTGTTTGGCAAAAAGAAAAAAGAAAAGAAAAAAAGAAAAGAAAAGAAGAAAGAAATTCTGTCAAGATATCTATATCACCTATCACCTATTATGTCTCGAGTGCCATATTCTGGCAATACATTATCTGCGTAGCCTTTTATGTCGGAGTCTGCGTCAGTCTATTAGATGAGGATGCAGTTGAATCATTTCTGGCATAATCATCATCATGCAACCTATATTCTCTTCTACGTCATAGTGGAAAGCTCTACCCGGTTTTTGCAATGACAGGTGGACCAGTGTCATGCAATGAGAATCAGAAGACGGGCATCAACGCCGAGGGAAGCCTAGGAAACGCTGACGCGATGTTTATTTCTGGAATTCATTTAAATAAATCCTCGTTTGCTGCTTGAGTTAAAAAGGTACCGAAATATAAAACCAAAAACTCATCAGCGAGATCTGGTGGACAAAACAATTTAATCGAAAGCAACCATGCTTCATAGTTGGCAGCACTTACACAAATTGATTAATCGAGCGACTAGAAGTGGCACCGTTATTTTTACAATCTATTTGATTAAAAGCAATTCCATTTAGATGGTACCCATAAACTCCCTTTCGTTTTCACAAAACCACTCTACTGTAACCTTGATTTGAAAACGTGAACCGTTTCGAAATGATAGTTTTCCAGCTTTTAGAGCTTCAGCTTTGCTGGTTATAGACATAGAGAATGGACTGAGCGGTAACATCATCAAACCGCTCAGTCGAAAGAGGCAAAACAAGTTTTTTTCGTATTGCTCTCAGCAAACCCTTTCATTTGGTATTCATATCATAGGGGAATATTAAACTTAATTGAGCCGCCATTTTTTGGAGTCCGCCATATTGGTTGAAATGACTATAACTTTCCTTGATTTTCTGTATTCCCCTACAGTGTCGCACCGCTCTACTAGATCTAATTTTCCGCCCATGTCATTAGCGAGCGTGAAGATCGTACGATTTCCCGGCGCATCGAGCTGCATCGGTACGAATCGGTATAAATCGAGTGCGTTACGTCAAAACGCCGCGGTCGATCAGTATGTGGGACAGTGAGAGTCATAGCTTACAGTAAACATAGTATTAGGGGTTAAAGTATGAAATTGCCGATTTGTACTGAAAAAATGAAATTAATTTTTTTATTTATTTAACATATTTATTTAATCAAAATAATTACCATTATTATCTATAATATATTGCTGCCATCTAATAGGAAGGTCATTTATGCCTTTGCGATAGAACTCTGGTGATCTAGATTCGACAAACTGTGTGAAAGCATTTTGTACTGCATGAGAAGAAAACTTTTTAACTACTAAATGAGAAGAAAGCTTTTCTTCTGAAGCGAAGCTGTTAAACCGAGAAGAAAACAACCGGTGATCGGATGG
Organism: Orthosia gracilis; assembly: GCA_947562075.1. Taxonomy (NCBI): domain Eukaryota; kingdom Metazoa; phylum Arthropoda; class Insecta; order Lepidoptera; family Noctuidae; genus Orthosia; species Orthosia gracilis. The sequence goes on along the minus strand of OX387275.1, from coordinate 18,626,330 downwards.
AACAAGCATGTGCGTGGCGCTCACGGGGTAGCTCGGTGTAAATTTAAGGAATGGGTACTCTGGGGTAGGCCGAGTGAAGGGAGTGTTTGGGAGGAGATGCGGGAGAGTCGTAGAATCTTTAAATCACGCCTAAAGTGGTGTCAAAATAATAGGGAGCAGATAAAGATGGATATCCTCGCGTCTCACCATTCGAAGCATGACTTTCGTAACTTCTGGAAAACTACTAGTAGGCTAAATAATAATCCGGGATTACCCGTGAGTGTCAACGGTGTGAGTGAACCAAAATGTATTGCGGACATATTTAAGGATCACTTTATGGTGAAATCGCCATTGGGACCATCACGGTCATTCAGTGTGGAAGGGTCGCATGGGCAGGAGATAAACACCAGATTCACAGCGAAGGATGTTCGGGCTGTTATTAAGTCAATGTCGCGTGGAAAGTCTCCTGGCCATGACAGCCTGAGCATTGAGCATCTAAAGCATGCCGGTGTCCACCTACCTAGAGTTCTTGCCATGTTATATACATTTTGTATGGGACATGCTTACGTACCAGCAGAAATGATGAAGACCGTGGTGGTACCAATTGCGAAGAGTAAAACCGGTGACCTAAGTGACACGAGCAACTACAGGCCAATCTCACTAGCCACAGTGCTTGCTAAGGTTTTTGACAGTTTGCTTGATACACAGCTTGACCGGTACGTAAACACTCACGACAATCAATTTGGATTTAAACCAGGACTGTCTACTGAGTCAGCTATCTTATGTTTGAAGCAAACTGTCAAGTACTACTCTGATAGGAGCACATCTATTTATGCCTATTTTCTCGACCTCTCTAGGGCTTTCGACCTGGTTAGCTATGACATCTTATGGCAAAAATTAAAGAACATTTCAATGCCTATCGAGCTGATAGAAATTTTCAAGTACTGGTATCTTAACCAGGTCAATGTCGTTCGATGGTCGAGTGCTCTGTCGGAGCCGTACAGGTTGGAATGCGGGGTAAGGCAGGGAGGGCTGACCTCGCCGAAGCTCTTCAATCTGTACGTGAATGCACTGATAGAGGAGCTCAGCAGCACCCGTGTCGGCTGATATATTGATGGTGTTTGTGTAAACAATATTAGTTACGCGGACGACATGGTGCTGCTTAGCGCCTCGGTGTGTGGTCTGTCCAGGTTGCTGGGCATATGCGAGCGTTACGCGCTGGATCATGGTTTGCTCTATAACGCAAAGAAGAGTGAATGCATGGTCTTTCGAGCCGGGGGTCGGAGCTTCCCGGATTCTGTTCCACCTATTAGACTGAACGGTGCCAAGTTAAAAAGAGTTCAACAGTTCAAATATCTCGGGCATATCGTGACCTCTGACTTGAGCGACGATGCGGACATCGATAGGGAGCGGAGGGCGTTGTCTGTGAGGGCCAATATGATCGCCCGCAGGTTTGTTGTTGCTCGGGGGCCGTCAAAGTAACTCTTTTCAGAGCATTTTGTACGTCCCTGTACACGGCCAGTCTGTGGGTTTCATACACCCAGAAGCAGTACAACGCTCTCCGTGTTCAGTATAATAATGCGTTCAGGGTGCTGTTGGGGCTGCCCCGGCACTGCGGCGCGTCGGGGATGTTCGCCGACGCCCGTGTTGACTGTTTCTACACGACGATACGAAAGCGGTGCACATCTCTGGGGCGCAGGCTCCGGACCACCTCCAACACCATCCTGAGCGTATTTGCAAACAGGTTTGATTGTCAGTACATTAACCATTGTTATATGATTAATGTTATGACAAACAAACAAATTACTCAGAGGCAGGCGTATTATTAATAATTTTATTTCTATTTTATTATTTTTATTTGATTTTGTAATTGGAATTTAATTTTAAATAATGATTTAATTTTGTATATATAATTTAATTAATTATTTTTGTAAAGACATATTTAGTGTAATATATTATTATTTTGATTTCAAATGTAAAACATACCTATATGATCTTTTGGATTGAAATAAATGAAATTTGAATTTGAATTTGAATTACGTAGAAAATTCTCCAAATTCGATGGAGAATGGAAACGAAATGGTAGTTGGAGCAAGGTCTGGCGAATACGGAGGGTGACGAATGGTTTCTAATTGCAGTTCCTCTAGAGTTAAAACGGTTTGTCGTGCTGTATGAAGTCTCGCGTTATCATGGAGCATTAATGGTGAAGATCGATTCATGAGTAGTTTTGCTATCATTGTTCGGAGTTCGGCACAGTAGAAATCTGCCGTTATTAATTGCCCAGATCGGAGAAAGCTATAGTAAATAACTATAGTGAATAACCATGCTGGGACCACGAAACAGTTACCATTACCTTTTTATTGGTAAGCGTTGCTTTAGGACACTGTTGCGGCGTTTGACCTGAGGTCAGCCATTGCATTTTTCGCTTACGGTTATCGTAAAGAATCCACTTTTAATCACATGTCACAATTCGATCCAATATTTCTTCATTTCTGTATCGATTCAACAAGATAACACAAGTTCCAACACGCGTTTCTTTCTGCAGATCAGTCAAATCATTGTCGCTTGTGTTTGTCCCTTCTACACTTTATAACCGTTTTCACGTCACAGTCGGATAGGCAAAGCTCAGTCTATACCTCTATGCTTCTGGTTGTAGGTGTAGTATGGAATTAATCTCGCTCGGAATGCTTAGTTGTAGCAGTAGGTCACCTAATTATCTATTAAGTCGTGAACGTTCTACAGATCTACAAAACTCTATTCCTTCACTGATCTGATATACAAACGAAAAAAATCACAAGTCTTTTTGCGCGTGTGAATTTTAACATTTCTGTAATATTTGAGAATTTATCATTTCAGCCGAAAGAGGTCCACTGCTGGACATAGCCCCCCCCAGGCGTTGCCACATTGACCGATCCCGTGCGTCTCGCATCCAGCGCCTTCCTACAACCTTAACCAGGTTATCGGTCTCTCTAGTGGGAGGCCGTCCAACGTATCGTTTGTCCCAGGCCACAGACCAACTGGACCGTTTGTCCCAGGTAGACATATTCGTCTACAACTTCGATTGTAGAGTCTCCGACCTTGATAGGAATGGGTGTTACATGGGCATTCACCATAACCTTGGTTTTGTCCATGTTCATTTTAAGACCCACTCTTTCGGAAGCTCTACTGTGGTCATCGAGCTTTGTACTGAGGCTCTCCATGGTCTCAGCCATGACTATTTCGTCGTCGGCAAACTGAAGGTGAGTAATGTACTCGATATTAACGTTGATGCCGAGCCCCCTCCAGTCCAGAACCTTGAAGACATCCTCCAGCGCAGCAGTGAACAGTGTCGGCGAAATGACGTCTCCCTGTCTCACGCCGCGCTGGAGAAGGATTGGTTTCGAGGTCTGATCCTGAAGACGGACTGACATGGTGGCGTTTTTGTACAAACACTTCAACACCTCAATGTACCGGTAGTCCATCTGGCACCGTTGGAGAGGCTGCAGTACAGCCCAAGTCTCGATCGAATCGAAGGCTTTCTCGTAGTCCACAAACGCTAAACAGAGAGGCAGGTTGTACTCTTCGGTCTTCTGTATAACCTGCCGCTGCGTATGTATGTGGTCTACGCTGCTAGATCCTTTTCGGAATCCGGCTTGTTCGGCTGCTGCGCGCGAGACGATTCGTGATGACTCGTGAAGTTGTTTTCAATAGGCCATGTCTACAATTTGTTTTCAAGAAAACAACTTGTAGACATGGCTGAGAAGTGACGTATATATGTATAGTGTCGGGTCAATCTAGCTCTTGCGTCGTGTGCTGGACTCGCAACGGGCTTGCTGATTGATGTGCACAACTGCCCATAGAATGTCTCGATATCTCTCAGAAGCTCCGGTTTGGCGGTTACGATCCTCCTAACGTCGGTCTTCAGTTTCGTGAGCTGGCTCTGCCCATTGGAGCTTTTATTTCGCTCAATCGCGTCTTAAATACGCTAGGAATTAAAGCGGCAGAAGTCTCTTTTCAAGGATTTAGAGATATGTCTATTGAACTGCCGGTATTTGCACGCCTCATCTCAAGACTGTAGGATCATCTCACGCCTCTCCTTCATAAGCTTGAGAGTAGGATCAGAGAGCTTTTTGTTTCTATTTGTACGACGGGTCTTGAAAAACTTAGACCCGACCGTATGGACAGCTTCCACGAACCCATCGCTGTATTTGTCCAAGGAGCTCCCTATGCACTCGAAACGATTCTGGAGTTCGAGCTAAAGCTCTTGGGGGTTTGGACTTGGATCTGTGCTGGACGGAGCGTGGACTTCATTAGTCGAGACCTTTCAAGCTTAACATGCGGTGATCGCTCCCTGTTTTCACGAATTGATCACATTTCATCATGTCAACCAAGAAGCAAATGTTCAATGTCTTCATTGAACATTTGCTTCTTGGTTGACATGATGAAATCGATCTCATTTTTTGTTGCACCATCGGGGCTCTGCCAGGTCCACATCATGTGTTCACGCTTTCTGAAGAAGTAGTTCATCGTAAAGAGATGCTTAGATCCTTATCAGTTGTTCATTGATTTTTATTTGCTTCTTTTATGACTTTTGTATATAAATTATAAATTATGATCTTAATGTGGATTGAAATAAAATGATTATTATTATTTCCTTTATTTAACTTATTTCTTATTTAATACATTTTTAAATATTTTCATAAAAGATACAAAAACAAAAAAACATTTAAAAATATAAAAAATAGAGGCCCACCGGTATCGGGAACAGGGTCCAAGCTACCGGCGGTCAGGGCTCCAGAGAAAGGAACCTCCTAACAATACGAGCCGTGTCCAGCAGTACTGCTTTCTGGATCAGGCCCTTGACCCAGCCGCCTAACGAGAGCCTCCTAAGGTGTTGGTCGAGGCTCGTGGCTATTAAGCCATTGGCCGACACGACTATCGGTACAATGATCGCTGTGTCCACATCCCACATGTCGACAACCTCGCGAGCCAAGTCAAGATACTTGATTTGCTTATCTTTCTCGGCTTTCACGAGGTTCCCGTCATGCGGGACGGTAATATCAACAATCATTGCACGCCTCTCGATTCGGTCCACCACCACAATATCAGGCTTATTGGCTACAATAGTCCTGTCAGTGATGATGGACCGATCCCAGTACAATGTGTTACTGCCATTATCGAGAACTGGGTCGGGCACATACCTGTAGTACGGTACCTCAGATGCCACAAGAGTGTATTTCAGAGCAAGTTGCTGATGGATAATCCTGGCTACAAGGTTGTGCCTATACAAGTACTCTTCGTTAGCTAGACGAGAACAACCAGAGATAATGTGGCGGATCGATTCACCCGGACGGTGACATGCCCGACAGATGTCAACCGTGCCATCCTTCACAATAAATCTCCGGTAGTTATTCGTCATGATAACTTCGTCCATAATTGCACAGACAAAACCTTCGGTTTCCCCAAAGAGGTCACCGGAACGCAGCCAGGCTACGGACGCTGATTGATCTACATCAGTCCCATGTAGGGCCCGGAAAAAGCGTCCGTGAAGCTCCTTACTCTGCCATACTTCCCTGCGGTCTTTAGTATCAAGCACTACAGGCTTGCGCCAGTTCTCATTCGCCAAGGAGAGCGGGGTGAGTCCCTTGTCCACTGCTACTACATCTCGATGCATACCCACGTCGGTGTTTAGAAAGTATTCCCTGAGATTGCATATCTCGCGGTTGTGGAGGTTTTTGGCATTTAAAAAGCCACGGCCTCCACACTTCCGCGGGATATACAATCTCATGACCGATGATCGTGGGTGATGCATTCGATATGTAGTCAGCAGTGTGCGGACCCGCCTATCCAGGGCGTCAAGTTCCGTTTGAGTCCATTTGAGTATGCCGAAAGAGTACATCAGTACCGGCATGACCCAACCGTTGAAGGCGCGCACCTTGTTTCCGCCCGAAAGAAGGCTATTGAATACCTTCTTCAGGCGGCCAAAGAAGCGCTCCCTCAACGATTGCTTCATGTCAGTAGTGCTGATACCTAACGCTTCCGACATACCCAAATACTTATAGGTTTCGTTTGGAGAGAGGGATCTCAGGTTTATGGAACCCGTGACTTGAACTCCTACGGATTCCACAATCTCCCCTCGCTTTACATGCATGACCGCACATTTGTCCACACCAAACTCCATCCTGATGGCGCTACTAAAAGTTTCAGTTATTTTTAAAAGCTCCATCAGTTGAAGATTGTTGGGGGCAAAGAGCTTCAGGTCATCCATGTAAAGGAGGTGAGATATAACCTGACTACCTCTCTTCAATCGATAGCCCAGCCCTGAATTCTCCAACAGCATGCTCAGAGGATTCAGGGCTAGACAAAACCAAAGAGGACTCAAACTATCGCCCTGGAATATACCTCGCTCGATCCTTACAGGTTCGCTATTCCTCTGGATATTTCGACATCCTGGATAGCGAAGGACTGTGCTCCATTGCCCCATACACGACATCAAGAAGGTGCGTAGAGTTGTATCTATTTTATACAATTCTAGCACCCTCATGAGCCATGTATGAGGAACCGAGTCATAGGCCTTCTTATAATCTATCCAACATGTCGACAGATCCTTTCGGGAACGCCGAACCTGTTGGCTAATGGCCATATCTATGAGGAGTAGCTCCTTAGTACCGCGGGACCCGTTCCTACATCCATTCTGAGAGGCCGACATGATCGAGTTATTATCGACGTGTTTACTAATTTTATCTCTCAAAATGGATGTAAAAACCTTATAGACCGTCGGTAAACATGTAATAGGTCTATAATTTTTGGGTTCCGCGGTGCTACCAGCCTTGTGGAGCAGGTGGGTAATTCCTGTTGTAAGGAACTTGGGTAGCGAACCAGACTCTAAGGCTGCCTGGTACTGAGATGCCAAACGAGCGTGCGACCTTTGTAGCCATTTTATCCAGAAGTTGTGCAGCCCGTCCGGCCCTGGAGATTTCCAGTTCGGCAACGGACGGACTGCACGAGCTACATCTTGGGGGCTGATCGTGATAGCCCCCATTTCTTCTATTGGATCGCACGCTCGTTCAACCTCCCGAGTCCATTCACCTTCGGTGTGACTGACAGGCACCGACCAGATGCTGCGCCAAAATGTGAGCATGGCATCATCATCTGGCAGGGGCGTATCAGTCACACCTTGGTCGGGTCGCTCCCAAGCCCGATAAACCCACCTTTCATTTCTTTGGAATGTGCGATTCTGGGTGTATCGCTCCACTCGCCGCCTATACCTACGAATCCGATTTGCCCATGCATACACTTTTTGCTTCAGGAAGTCGATGCGCTCTGTGACATGGGATATATAGTCTTGGGGGCTGACATCGGTCCCCGAAAACGCCCGTCTCACAAAGCGCATCACTCTTGGGCGATTATTGCCCTCCCTGAAGCAAATGATTATTATTATTATGTCCTTTATTAATTACGTGTCTTATAAATTACATTTTTAAATATTTTTATAAAATAAATTAAAAACAAAAACATTTAAAAATATAAAAAATAGAGGCCCACCGGTATCGGGAACAGGGTCCAAGCTACCGGCGGTCAGGGCTCCAGAGAAAGGAACCTCCTAACAATACGAGCCGTGTCCAGCAGTACTGCTTTCTGGATCAGGCCCTTGACCCAGCCGCCTAACGAGAGCCTCCTAAGGTGTTGGTCGAGGCTCGTGGCTATTAAGCCATTGGCCGACACGACTATCGGTACAATGATCGCTGTGTCCACATCCCACATGTCGACAACCTCGCGAGCCAAGTCAAGATACTTGATTTGCTTATCTTTCTCGGCTTTCACGAGGTTCCCGTCATGCGGGACGGTAATATCAACAATCATTGCACACCTCTCAATTCGGTCCACCACCACAATATCAGGTTTATTGGCTACAATAGTCCTGTCAGTGATGATGGACCGATCCCAGTACAATGTGATACTGCCATTATCGAGAACTGGGTCGGGCACATACCTATAGTACGGTACCTCCGATGCCACAAGAGTGTATTTCAGAGCAAGTTGCTGATGGATAATCCTGGCTACAAGGTTGTGCCTATGCAAGTACTCTTCGTTAGCTAGACGAGAACAACCAGAGATAATGTGGCGGATCGATTCACCCGGGCGGTGACATGCCCGACAGATGTCAACCGTGCCATCCTTCACAATAAATCTCCGGTAGTTATTCGTCATGATAACTTCGTCCATAATTGCACAGACAAAACCTTCGGTTTCCCCAAAGAGGTCACCGAAACGCAGCCAGGCTACGGACGCTGATTATTATTATTATTATTATCCATAAAACTGGCCAGTAGGTGACCCCGGAGGTTCCGTCGTCCAACTCCAAATTGCCCCACTTTCAAACTTGACCTTCTTTCACCCTGGTCGACACACTCTCGATCTTCACCACGTTATTCACAGGGGACTTGTGGACCCGACACCATCCTGGGACTGCCGGTCACCCTAATGAAAATAGAGCAAGTTTCCGGATTCGAGGATTATCGAGTCCTCCCCCTCTCTTCGGACTTCAGATAACCCTACAATACTCCATCGTAACCTGCTCAATTCCTCTTCGAGTTCGGTGATCTTTTCGTCGGTCCGAAATGTGCGCGTGTTGTACGTTGCCAGGTCCCGTCGTCGGTGTTTGTTGGGGTAGCTGGATCTCGTCCGGAGATTCTTAACACCCCTTGCCATGCCGTAACCTCGACCGCTACCGTAGTCGAGGGTAGGCAGGCTGCCGGGCACTAAGGGCCACTTTTTTTTTGTGCACTTCATGGGGGGTGTTGCCATAATCGCCACGCTTGGCAGGCGGGTTGGCGAGCGCAGTATGGTTGTTATAGATGCACAGAGAACGTTGCTGCCCATTCTCTGGTTTGTCCCTTAGTTACCTCTTACGACACCCACGGGAAGACCATCCCTAGGGGTGGTGAAATTCTTTACATCCGGCACCATACGGAACCGATTTACAAATTACTTGAATACTTTTCTTTTTACCAACTTCTGAAAAAAGGAGGTTATCAAATGGATTCGTATGTAAGTAATACTATATGTTTGAATTGCACAGTATTTACATGTTACTCTTTGTAGCCGTCTAAATACATGTGCCAAACATATGTATATGTTTTTCCACGCATTTTTCCGAAACTAGTGATCGGATCTTCATTATTGAATTAGGTATATCTTAACTTAGGGAACAGTACAAGTTTCATCAAAATTGGTTCAGCAGTTTTCAAGATATGGAACATATAACCGAAATCCTTAACGACAAACAGCACGAATGTGTAATTTGAGCTATTATGGGTATTTTGCCAGTCCTTTCCTTATTATAGAACTTGCTCACATTTAGTGATGGTGTACCAAAACTAAAAACAGAAAAATAAAAATATTTTCATAAAAAATAAACCGACTTCCAAAACAAACCAGCAAAAATAACTTTCGTTTCGGAAGTCGGTGTCGCAAAACGACAAAACAAATAAGAAGTACTGTAGACACGGAGTTCCGAAACGAAAGTAATTTTTCCTTGCTGTTTTTAGTGTTTTGTTTTGGAAGTCGGTTTATTTTTTAATTTCTATACAATTGTTTGCGCATAACATGCAGTAATTAGACATGGGAGTCCGGTGGAGGGGCTCTAAAACGAGCAAAATAAGCATAGCCATATTAAGACCGAGGCGAACAAGCTCTGCTCGGGTGAAAATAGAGAAAACGACGTTTTCTAAAACTGAAACCTAGCTAGATCGATTTATCGCCCCCGAAACCCCCTTCATACTAAATTTAATAAAAATCGTTGGAGCCGTTTCCGAGATTCAGATTATATATATACATATTTACAAGAATTGTTCGTTCCTGTAACATGGGTATGTTTACAAACGTTTTAACTCCAGTTACTTAGTTCGTTATTTGTAAGCCATACAAATATTTATTCAGTGCGAGAATCGAAGCCACGACATGCAGCGCAGCAGCCAATCGTTCAGCCACTGCAAATTTCGTATAAGGGAGCAAAGAAGGGATGAGCCTGTTGCAATTGATCAGACACAAATCTATATTTCAAGCTGCTATTAAGAACGTTCTAGTAGAAACATCTAAAACCAATAGTCGGACGGAAAAAAAAATGTAAATGAAAATAAGTTGCCAAAAACAAGAACGCAGCATATATTTCCCAGAGTAAACCCGGCACTACCATCGCCTTAAAAGCTTCATACATGAAGAGAATCAGCAGTTTTGCAACAAGGAAAAAAGTGCGCACACAGCAACTTGCCAGATTAATTACAAGAGGCTGGCTTAGCGATGCTAAATTAATCATTTGTCCTGACCATTGGAAGACGGCCAACTTTTATGTGAAGCGAACATGGGACTTGCATTTGGTAAAGTTGTTGCTTTCTTTGATTCGAGTAATGTGGGTTGAAAAGGGATTACTTAATTTAAGTAAGTAATACGCGCAACGGTGGCCGCGACTAACCAGTTGTAGCTCGTAGTTTAAGTCTATTAAAAGTTTTCTTTAGCATCACCTAAGAAAATGTTAAAAGTTCTAAAGGGTTTGGTCTTACTAGCAAAGCCTTCTTTTACTGACTGCGCAACACAAAGGAGGGTTTTGTGTTTATCAGTCTATGTATGTACGTTTGTTCCTATGTGGCGTTCTAGAAACTGATTGGTCTCTAGAATGCCACATAAGAACAAACCGATAGTAATAATGTCGTTAGATTTGTCTTACAAGCGCGTGTGTCACAGGCTACATTGAAATTGAAAAAAGCGGGTTTAAGGCGCCACATTGTGGCATATTGAGTATATATATGGTTTTGGTCAGTCAGCTCGCGAATATGTATCCTTCGACTGCACAGCATGATTATCTTCTTGTTGTCAACTTTTTAGTTCGCTTCTTAAGCAGTCGTGTTTTTGATTTTTAAAATTAACTTTTTTTACTATTATATTCATATTCTTTTTTTAGAGACGGCAGGTACTCCGTCTTCCAAGAAACTATTAGTTTCTGAATAATCAATTCGGCCTGAATCTTGTTAAAAGTCTGAACAAGTCTATGCTCATATACCTATAGTGCTGTCAAAAATGGCTATAGCTTTTACGATTGTTCGACAAAAATAAACAACCAAACACAAGATACGGCAACAGAATATATCGAAAAGGCTAGCAAAAAATAACTATTAACTGGGTGAAGAAAAAGCTGATATAAGCAAAACGACCGCGGAATGAAATACTAAGCAAATAAGAGAAAAAACTACAAAGCGGAACATGGTAAGGAAAAAGCTTCGGTTCAATTATTCGACTATAAATTATATCAAGTAAGTAGAGTATGTTTACGTTACAAATCGCCGATGTAGGAATAGATAGTAAAATAATTAGCTAGCTTAAATGTGTAGAACGAAGTCAGAAATAATGTACGCAATATAAAACTAGAAAGCGGCCAGTCGAATGAGGTGGAAACATACGGGATATGTGAGTTGGGTCGCCCAAGCAAAAGCATTCAAAATATCTTTTACTAGCGACCCGCCCCGGCTTCGCCCATGACAAATTATACTCAAAAACCTTCCTCGTTTTTCCCTCTTTCTATTGGTGAAAACCGCATGAAAATCCGTTCAGTAGTATTTGAGTTTATCGCGTACAAACGCGGCGGGATTCTTCATTTTATAATATGTAGTGATGATAGTGATGAAACATCATCATCATCAACCTTTTAATGTTCCCACTGCTGGGATACAGGCCTCATAGGTCTCATAGAGAGGGGTGGGCTATAATCCACCACGCGGGCTCATTACGGATTGGTAGATGTGGTCATGCCGGTTTCCTCACGATGTTTTCCTTCACCGTTTCGAGAGCTGCGGTGAAGAAATAAATTACATAAAGTAATGCGCCTGACTGGGTTCGAACCCAAGCCCTACAACTCGTAAGTCGGGGCTGTAACCACGAGGCCACCCCTGTTCTTACTGATGTATTCAGTGATGAAACGCTTGACACTAAAAGAATGAAAAGTGGGAGAGGAATTAAAAAAAAAGGATGGATTTTATGAGGGATGAATAAGAGTATGACGGTTGACCGTTGGGAATGGAAGAAAACGTGTTTCCTCCAAGTAACATGGGATATGGGTAGGAAGATGATGACGAATTAGCTGTCATGAATTCTTCTTTCTGCAAGGCACTATAGATCCACAATTCAATAACGGAAGAGGTGGCGAAGTCTTGGCAACGCCGATTGCATGGGTGTCTTTAGAACGTCAGCGACTACAATAGGTCAACACGCACTAAACATCTTTCCCGTTAGGTAACGGTAATTGCCCCGTTGGTGTACTGCTATTCCTGGATCGGCGTTATCAGGTTCATCTGTATTTTTTTAGTAGCAGCCCGGAGTCTTGAATTGCGATCGGCTGATGGCAATACGCTCGCCAGGAGTTGAACATAATTGATGAAATATGGGTCTCCTCTACCTAATGCTTTGGGCATATTCAGCCTTGTTGGGTGTGTTAGAAGCAATATAAAAGTATCAACCGCTTACCCGTATATATCCTTGTAAGTCGCTCGATAATCGTATACGCACTGAAACCGTCCGGTCAACGTTTCCGGCACGCTAATAAAATGAAGTTATTATCATCAATCTTGTTTTGTTCCACTTTACGGAATTAGTCGACGGTGAAATATGATCTTGTGCACTTCCGTCGTAAAGAGAATTAAATAATTAAGAGGCGAGTGACGAAACTGAGAATATGCTCATTACTTTGTGCTGTTTGCTTTTTTAATCTAGTAACGTAGTCAGAAGTCTGACCAAGAAACTGTTTTGTGAACATCAGATAGGCAGTCGGTTCATGTGAAATACCGATATACACCTGCGTCCAGTTAGACTGGAGAACGACACAAAGATAGTTGGACAAGGAATACCTTTAAAAGATTTACTAAAACCTGTGTGACTGACGACGGACAGACAGTCAGACAGACACGTGAGTGACAGTAATAGGGTCAGTAATACGGAACCCTAAAGAAAGATATTTTTTAATCTGTCGAGACAAATGATGACAATTACTACAGCAAAGTAGAACCCCTATCAATCACTATAAACGTAAGTCGTGGCGCGAAAATATATAATGAGAGCTTTTTCAGTCAACCACCACTCTGGACAGCGGAACTGGCTTTCGCTCTTTGCCAAGACAATAGTGAAAGAAACCCAAACATTAAGTAAAAGACTGTTATACCGAATAAGACTTAACAGTTTCAATATCCCGAGAACCTACAGTCAGGGTTGGGCAGTATTTTAATTACTTGTAATTAAAATACAAATACATATTTGGTATTTGTATTTCAAATACTTATGTCTTCAAAATACATTTGAACATAAATACACTTAGCGATCTTGGGTGCTTTCTGCGGAAAATAGCGTTCGGTAGTTTTCGTAAGCAAAATGGCGACCACTGAATTATGCCTATCTTTATTATATTTGTATACCATTTTATATTTATATTTTGTATTATATTTATAATTTGTATTTTTAAATAAAACTAGTTAAAATACGTTTTTTATATTATTTTATTGTAAATAAAATGACCTGAAATATTTCGCATTTTAGATCGCATTTGAGATAGCAATTTTGTATTTTAATTAATGCAAAGCATGTATTTTACCCAGCTCTGTATGAGTCTCCTTCAGTATGAGTAAACCCACATAAGAACTGCCAACAAAAGAGTTTGTAACTAAATCCTTCAGAAATCCCAATCCATCTTCCACCCCGAACTGCAAAGATAATCATATTGCTAAAAGGACAACAAATAACTATTGTTTACGAGCTCCACAGACAAATATACATTCAGTTATGACAGTATTGTATAAAAGGATGGACGATCTTGTACTACAGAGTAAGGAACCACAAAACGAATATATGACGCCAAAACTAATATAATTCGCGAGTAAGATCGTGGCTAAATAATAAAAGCCGCATGGTTTGGTCTTAAACGTCAAGCAACGCTTGTCCAGTTAAGTCCGTGGATTGGTGACCATTCAGACTTGGATCCGTGACCATTAATTGCAAAACAAGACTCCCCTGTGTCTCGAAAAGCATGTTATTTTCAGATTTATAACATTCGTAATAACGGGAAATCAGAAAATTTTTACTCCAGTCTTACCAAGGATATCGTGTTACCCGGTTACCGGATTGTGGAGGTCAGATAAGCAGTCGCTCCATGTAAAATACTAGAATTCAGCTGCATTTGGTTAGTGTGGAAGCTGACGTCTACATGGTTGATTAGAGGCTAGGCAGATTGCTTTACTAATCATTCCTGTCCGCGCACTAGGCAGAAGTTCTGGCTTCCATAGCTTAGAACGACCGACCGAAAAGATCCGCGTAGAGAGCAGTGGAGGCCCAGTGGTAACGGCCGCGACTTATCGAGTTGTAGGCCGTGGGTTCGAACCCAGGCAAGCGCTTTACTTTGTGTAAATTAATTCATGACCACTGCTCTCAAAACGGTGGAGGAAAACATCGTGAGGAAACCGGCATGTCTTAGAAAAGTGAAGACATGTGACACCTATCAATATGCACAGGGCCCGCGTAGTAGATTACGGAATTTCTTACCGAACCATTTTCTCTCACACACAGGAGGCCTGCACGCACAACGGACCAAATGCGGAAAAGGGGTCCATCTATCCCATCCTATCCTAAGATCCCACAGATTGGAAAGCCTCCCACAAGGTGGACCGATAACCTGGAGGCTGCGGGAATATGCTGGATATGAGACGCATATTTATTTGTATGATAAGTTTTGACAATGCCGTCTCTAACACTGGCCAGCGAGGCGTCTAGGTGTTCTGTATCGTGAACGAAGGAGGAAAACGCTCGGATTTCGGGAATACCTCTGAATAATATAATGCTATGAGTCGCTGTTGTTTTTACAGCCCCTAACAACATACTGTTGTGTGTCAGGGTGGACTAGATTCAGGATTGATGACCTCCATTTAATGATTCAAGGTTGAGGGGTCGCAGATGAGGTAAAAGCATAAAGATATTTCGCCCGGAAAAAGCAAAATATTTCACCGGGCGAAACCGCGTAGAAATTGTCGTGATATATCATGGCAAAGAAAAAATTTAAACATTGTTTTTGCGGCCACTGCTTCAAAAGGGAACATTATTGTATTTATCTTCTGTAATCTGTAAGACTCTTCTGTTTATATTTGTGTTCAGACAACTAAAACAATTTTAAGTATGTACAAAATTAAATAAAGCATCGATAAAAGTTAAGCAGCATTAAAACTTGATTAAAACCCTACAAACTGAAAATCCATATCCAAAAAGTATGAAAACGAATCTCAATGAAAAGTTATGGAAAGTTAAGTCAACTGTAAATAATATCCATCAAGCTGTTGCATTGCAATTTGGAATTTTTCAATCATACGCTCGCAATCCGTCATTTGATTGGCTCAATCTATTGCAGGTACGTTCTCGACATACATGTTTTGTACCCCCGCTCCTTTCAGCACTGAAACAAATATTTGTGAGGCCTATATTGATTCCAGAATGGCAATGGATGCGGTTTGGGTACCTATGTATGTATTGACGATGAAAACATCGGGTAACCTTATATGGATAATGAAATATGAATAAACGAATTGGGTTTTTATTGGGGCATCCAATGTTTTTGTGAACTGAATTTTATTGTGTGTAGAGAACATAAATGATGTGAAAATAATATCTCTGAAAACAGCGGTTATTATTTCAAAAAACGGTAAATATTACTTCGACGACCAATAAAGGTACTGAAACGGATGACCAAAAACGGACAGCTGTTTTTATTAAAGTAAAATAAATAAATAAACCCAAGTTTGGCAACCTACATACATGACGATGGGCGAAAAATCATCATTATTTAACATGAAAAGCCCTGATGATTCCAACGCCTAACCCTCCTCCTCCTCCTCCTCTCCTCTTGGGCATAGAAAGCTCAATTTTTGCACTGAGGTCCCCTTTATTCTCAAGATAAAAGATTACTGTTGTCATCTTTTTGGGTTTCATATAAGCACTACTAGAACCTCAGCAGATACGTTGCCATACGATAAACAATTTATTCAAATTAGGCTGTGAGCTAACTCATTTTGACCTTAAAAGTTCTTCATAAATACTCTCCAAAACGCCCGCCCGTCACCACTTTCTTGTGTTTGCTGGGAAGAAGCAGTGGCGCAACAAACTCCCCAGTAACATATGTCTGCAAAGTTTAGAAGTACTTGAATATTTGCCTATAATTAGCCACGATACACGAGCAAGGTAGTCAACATATCCAACAAGCTATACAATACATCATTAGCTCCTGATCGACAGACACTCCGCTGATGGATCAACAACGTGTAACACGAGAGTGATAAGTAGCGCCACTACTCACGGTGCGCTGTCGACCGTGACGAGGTATTGACACTTGGAAATGTATGACGATGTGTGGTCCTAGAATAAAGATCACTTATATCGAGATACGGTGAATAAAAGCGTGAGTTTCGACAGTAGAGAATGGAAGAGATTATGGGATGGCAAACAAGCAACCCATTGATGGTAATAGGTAACCAATATCACAATATTAACTGCGTTGCTACTTGAAAGACAAAGCTAAAGTCTCAAATGGCTGTAATACACCGAAAGCGGTATCATCTCCCTGAATCACAACAACGTTGCTTAGCGGCAGGAGTTGAAATGGTAGCTGTAGAACTAAATGAAGATCGTATTTGCTGACTACGGGCCCTGACGAACAGCTAAAAAGAAATAAATACAACACAACTTGCACAGAGAGAACCATCACCCGACTGGCTAAGGCCGAATGGCTAGCCTAGCATGGAAGGACTTGAAGACGCTAGTGACAAAAGCTGTACGTCTTCCCGGTTCAAAATATGAGCAAGAATTAACAGATGCTGGTAATTAATTGATGCTGATACTGCGGTAAATGTTAAGAAAACTAACGATGACAGGAATCGTTAATTCGTGATAAGACTCCTGCCGTTGAAAGCCACTCGCTTCCCCAACGATGGAAATTCCAGCAAGGAAACCACACATATCGTGTTCGAAGACGTCAACGTCAACACATAAGACACCGACTACTTAATTACCGTACGAACAATACAAATTACAGCCGCAATGATCGTCACCGATAATTACAACATTAAAACCGATTTACATTGTGGTGTGAGGCACGCGATCGATTGTACCTGTATCATTTTAATGTAAATACTGTGGGTATTGATAAAGTTGATGATATGGCTTGACAAAATTACTAAAATGACAGCGGTGCGTGAAAGAAGATTTATGCTTCGCCAACCGAAAAAAATCCAGAGGAAACAGCAGGAGACGGTGATGGTGAATTATAAGGCTCATTACGGAGAAGGGTCATATCGTGCCTAAGTCGATGTGCTTGCTGCAGTCGATTTGTGGCTCGGTGACAAGAAGCTATGAAAGGTTCACGAGACATTTCCGTGCCTAGGAGAGGACTGATACTAAACAACACAGAGAACATGCGGCAAAAAAATATTTACATTGATTACAAAGAATTAGATCAAGCTGCGAAGTTGACAAATGTAGACGTGTAGACATTTAAGATATTAACGAGGTCCTGATTTAACCAAACTTAAGGCTCCGAGAGATGTTTACTGAATAAGTAATACTACAGCCATTCTCAAATTCATGTACCCAACCCGACCATGACAATTACGATATTCTTCATAGAAATAGTTACCGTTCCGTACGCACAGAAAGACAAATCATGTTGTCGTTGCATAAATACGAGGCTGTACGTCAACGTCTATAAACGCGAATGTAATGAGATCGTTATAAAGAATGTGGGTTAAGAGGGATCGATTCAGCAATACTCATTTTATTTAATTTCCGTATGGTTTTTGCTTAGGCATAATATTTAATTGATATTGCAGTATGTCGAAACTGATAACTGGGTGCTGTGGTGAAAAATGGGGAGACAAATGGTTAAGGCAAAACAGTGCTTATGGAATACTGTTCGGTGCTCCTGAAACCATCAGCCAACCATCGGGTTTTTAACCGACTTACCAAAAAGGAGGAGGTTCTATGTTCGACAGTTGTTTTTTTTTCTGTATGTTCACCGATATCTCCGTCAATTGTAAACCGATTTTGAAAATTCTTTTTTGTTTGAAAGAGTATGTTCCGAAATTGGTTCCATTTTAATTTGGTGAAGATCTGATGAAGAACTTCGAAGATATACAACAGAATTCTTCATAAATGAATAAAATGGGACCAATGTCTAAACATACTCTTTCGTACAAAAAAAGAATTTTCAAAATCGGTCCACAATTGACGGAGATATCGGTGAATATACATAAAAAAAATAAACATACTTACTTGAAGTCGAACATAGAACCTCCTCCTTTTTGGTAAGTCGGTTAAAAATACTACCGACTTCCAAATAGTTTTCTACTAAATTGAAAAATAACTTCATTTTTGGAAGTCGGTGTCCATAACGCAAAAAAATGGTACCTAACAAAGACACAGACTTCAAAAATTAAGTTATTTTTCACTTTATAGTTTTCTTATTTGGAAGTCTATGGTCTATCTTGTTTGGTGTTTTTTGTAAAAAAGATTTTTTTAATTATTATTTTACGGAATGAACCAGCTCTTGATCTCAATATCGCCTGGTGGATAAAGTCTACGATGGAACGAGCTTGTGTTGCTTTGAAGAATAAGCTTTTTCTTCAGCGTTATGTTACCTTATCGTCATAAACTATGAGAATTTTAATTATAAAAAAATAAAGGCACAACTTGACCAAAGACTTAAAAATAAATATTTATGAAACCTATGACCGCATTTCATTAATAACCTGAAATAATACAATTTTTATGCAGATGCCGCAAACATTAACATAAATTTCCGAGATGTAAATGCAGAAGTCATAAAACTTAGTAGTGTCAGAGATAATTCTTCAATAAATATGTAAATGATACGTTTACACTGCGACGAACGAAATGTTGTTTTGGCAAAACTTAAGACCGTGGCGAGATAGGTGACAGGTTATCTAAACAGGTGAGCCTTTGGGAGAAAATTTACAGAATAAAAACTGAAGAAAAGGCTCCAATATTCGATGACTCAAGAATGTGAAATAAGGTAAAATTGGAAAAGGCAAAGGGAAGTACTGATACGATTTCAATTAATTTATGCCCCAATACAGAGCAAATCGTTTTATTACCAAAAAAACTGGTCAAGTGCGAGTAGAACTCGTGCGCCGAATGTTCCGTAACCTACCAAACTGTAACCTACCCATTACACCAACATAATAAAATTGGTATCATTTTTGATTCTAGGTCAACGGGATTACCCGTTGACCGATAACCTATAAGGTATTAACCTTATAGGTTTTCGACCCAAAACCTATAGGGTACTTCCGGTTGACCTAGAATTGTCAATTTTGATTAAAAGCAAGGTCTTACAGCACAAGTAAAGGGACAGTTGCGAAAAATAGAAAAACTTAAAGTTAAGGTAAATTTTGGTACTTACAAGTTTTTACGAAAATCTAAATTTGCCATTTGCCCTTATCTTTTTATCGTGTTGACTCAGGGCCTTGATTTATAGAAAGATCAATATCTGACATAAATTTCAACTTGCTAGGTCCACCCGTTCCTGAGAAAATGGGTGGTGACACATGGACAGACAGATGGACAAGAAAGTGATCATATAAGGGTTCCTTTTTTATCTTTTGAGGTACGGAACCTTAAAAATACACGGGAATCTCCCACTGGATATCTCAGAGAACGAAACATCGCAAAGTACTCAAATTATCCGCCCATTTAAAGTTCCAGTAGTGGTTAATCTTAAGTGAAATTCGGTAATTAAAAGTGGGTTGACTGGCCTGTTGTAGTCGCCTAAAATTTATATCGGGTTTGGCGCGGTATAAGCTATAAAAATGACGACATTTTTATCATGACTAGGAACCTTAGGTCACCTATTTTCCGGCGCATTATAATTCATAACTGAAATCAGAAAAAGAACTCAAGCTGCCTAGCCTCTCTTTGCTGGGTAACACGATACATTTCAGCTTCTGACTACCCGTAACAACTATCAAAGATCTTCAAATGACAGCCGGGACCAACGCCTCAACTTGCTTCCCGAGGCACGGAGGAAACTCGGTTTGTCATAATGGAATGGTGCTGGTGGTGTGTTAATTAGTATCTTACTGTAAAATTGTACACTGGATTACTACCCTTTATTTATATGATCTCTATCACTCAAAGGTTTTCGGGAAGAAAACTCCATTTTGGAGTTAAGCACGCCTTTATACATGAACATTGATTTCACTTTGTGTAAATGTTTTGATGTACAATAAAGAATTAAGATGGTCACCCATCCACAGACCGAACTCAGGAAGCGTTGCTTAACCTTGAAGATCGACCCGTGCGGCTGTTATTGTTTAGCCATGCTCCTCGCCATTGCATTAGAAGTAAATCTATAAAAATCAGACAAAAACAATCCTCAAAAGATCTGCAACAACAAGCTTATTTTAACCCCGATATCAAGCAGCAAACAAATTAATTCTGCCAAGTTGATTCCAGCAATAAATAGCATTTATGAATTCACAATTTATTCAGCTTTACAGAAAGCCAGTACTTTTACATTAAACACAGCAGCATAGGACAAAACCCGTCATATTTATTTTGAATATTAACAGCTTTCGGTATAATAATCTTGGATATTATGAAAGGAATTGCATTTACGTAATATTGCAGTTGAAAGGATGATTATTTAAATTCAAGGATATATATCAGAGGATTAAATTTGTTAGTAGCAAAGGCAGTATGTCTTAGCGTATTTCCATTGTCCACGGTGGATGCGAGATGCACAAGACCGGTCAATGTGGCGATGATTGGGGGAGACCCATGTTCAGCAGTCGACTGTCTTTTGGCTGAAGTGATGATGATGTCTACTGCGGCAAAGACTTTAAAGTGCTTATGAACGTTGACGAAGGATAAAGGAAGATTAGTAGGATATCTTCGGAGAACGCGACAGACCAGAGATGTGATCTAAGGAGGAACAGACATCCCACTCCTCTACACTTCATCACTCCGGCAGAGGCCGATCTGGCAATCTCTGAACCGATTGCGGGCCCAGGTTGGTCTGCCCTAGAAAAATGGGGTATCCTAGAACCATCCCAAATACGGTGCCAGTGTGGAGTCCCTTCACAGGATGAGCATCAGCTTCCGTTCTGCCCAGCATGCGCAATCACCTGCACTTTCCAAGACTTGAACGAGGCCGCCGACAGAGCTATCCAGATGGCCACATTTGACCCCAAATAAATTGTGATAATGTAAAAACATGAACAAAGCGTATTTGCTTTGTTCATGTTCAGAAAGGGGTTCTGCCAAGGAAATATCCCCATCATAAATAAACATGACTCCATAAATAAAGTATTTGTTTATCTGTATTCATATCATTTGTGATTTTTGGTGAAGAAAGTTGTAGCAGCATTTTTGGTATACCATTTTTGATATATCTTAACGCAGAACGGTACAAGGTTTTGTATGTTTTTTTTTTTAAATATAAGTAAAGTAAATCTATAAATATACTGTTTTCCCTACTAAGTCGAAAAGTTGCAACTTTCTATAAATTCTGAGCAGTAAGTTTTCGTAATACATTTGAAACATCCTTTAATGTTTTAAGTGTATTACGATGCTCACCTTTTGTTTTATTTCATTGACCTAAGGTTATCAGAGAGTATTTTCTAATCATAACTAACCAATTCAGCACCCAGCTACTGGGTTGTTAAATATAAATTATTCACTAAAAAATATAAAAAAAAAGATTTTTTCGTTTTCTTCTCAACAAACCCTGTCATTTGATACCCATATCATGGCCGTGCACAAAAAATAACTAGTACGCCATCTTGGGCCGTCCGCCACATTGGATTAAGAATGACGTCACTTAGCTAACCATGCATTGTCATCCAAACTGAACGTGTATGCAAATTTTCATCTTTATCGATGGAGGATAACTGCTTTAAAATTCAGTTGCAAAATGTGACCCGAACACACTTACATACATACATACATATACATTGCAAGTTAAATAAAAGCTTGTTATAAATAGACAGTCGCTCCATTTCAAATATCCATCCAGTACGACTGTGAGCTGATCAAAACCATTGCAAAAGTACTGGGCAGATAGATCAACCAATTCATGTAAATGATGCTGGTAATAAACATGAAGTTTAAATTACTATTAGCGTCTCTCGCTCACCTCCTAGAAAGTTGAATTACATTTTCAGCAATCAGTTCCAATCAAAGGCTTTTAAACTAGCTAGAACTACTATCGGAAAACCAATTACAGTTTTGTTTGACGCTAGACCGAGAAAGTTACTTCAGATATTTTATATTCATCTAGGACAAATAAAGACTTTGGATGGCAAGTTATAACATTGCAAGTCAAATAAAATAACTTGCAATGTATGTGTAATTCTCGCCAAACTACTTGGCTGCCCTGAAGTTGGCTACAATGGCTACGCAGTAGTAAATCTCATACAAAAACAGAACCGTTTCGTGACTCGCGCATCCGGTAAACCAGCCTCAGGGCGGCCCAGAAGTTTGGCGAGGACTATAAGTGTGCTCGTGTCAAATCTTGCAACTGAATTTTAAAGCAGTTATCCTCCAACGATTAAGATTAAATTTTACATACAGGTGCAAACTATTGGATGACAATGTATGGTGAGCTAAGTGACGTCATTCTAAATCTAATGTGGCGGACGGCCTAAGATGGCGCACTAGTTTTTTTTTGTGCACTGCCATGATATGGGTATCAAATGAATGAATTTGATGGGAAGAATAAGAAAAATGCTTATTTAAAAAAAAAAAAAAGTTGGTTTGACATCACCATGAGATACAAGGAAACAAGCGGAAACAAGCGTGATGTTGTGTGTATAACACACAACATCACGCTTGTTTCCTCCGAAGTTAGGCAGAAGTATGCCTATAGCACTCCAACATTTCGCAAATTATAATTTAAGTCCCACGTAAAACGGGGCGAGCCGGGCACTAGTTCAGACTCCTGGTTGCAACTGAGAAACTCCATTAGTTATATGTATTGAGAAACTTTTTTAATATAATACTGCTGTATGCAATGGCTCCTCTCGAGCTTGAGGTTGTGAGTTCAAATCCGGGCAAATACCAATGTGACTTTTCAAATTCATATGTATTTTCTAAGTTTATCTTGGCCATCACAGGCAACGGTGAAGAAAAACATCGAGAACTTATATAGTTAACCAGCGGACGCCTCGTGGTATCACCCGCGTAGTTCCCGTTCCCTATGTCACCCGGGGATAGTGTAGCTTC
Organism: Orthosia gracilis; assembly: GCA_947562075.1. Lineage (NCBI taxonomy): Eukaryota > Metazoa > Arthropoda > Insecta > Lepidoptera > Noctuidae > Orthosia > Orthosia gracilis. Next base: position 18,603,056 of record OX387275.1, on the reverse strand, counting down.
CCAACGGTGAAAGAATTTTTGAAATCGGTCCAATAGTTTTTAAATTATTTGTTACATACAAAAATACCAATCTTTCCTCTTTATAGGTAATATTAGTATAGATGTAAGTCTGAAATAGACAAGTCAGAGGTCTGTGGGGTTCCCAGAGGCGGCATAATTAACCCTGACACCAGAGGTAGCCATGCACGAAAAGAAGAAGCATGGATTACTACTGCAAGCAATTCGATTTTAGAACCAAATCAGTTGCTTAGTTATAAAAAAAGTCTATAAAATATATGCTTTAATCTAATAAGCGATCTCAGCATTTTTAGAATCAGTGAAAAGCGTTACATCTCATAAAATTGTCAAGCTGAAAAATCTCTGTTTCTAATCTAAATTCCTTTTAAAAGAAACACTGAAACAAGCGCAAAGGTCAAGAGGCCAAGGTCCCTTAGAAGGCCCAGACATTTCAGCAAGTACCAGATTATGTAAAGACAATTTAGGGTAATGTCTGTAACGACCTTTTGAAGAAGAACCGGCCCGTATAAATCATGTATCGTTTAGCTTAGACCCGAGACTATACGATTACGATCTGATTTGTGGATGTTTAGCTGTAATTGAGAATCCCGACTAGATGTAAAAGAACTACTTATTGGTCTTAATACGTAAGGACATCAATGACATTAAAAACGTTGTGCATATAGAAGAAAACTATAGATCTTTTACCTTTGCCAAAGTTTTTATATTATTGCGCTACGAAACGGTCCCTATGTGGCGTCCCCGTTAGTTTAGAAAATCGTTTTATGTTTTTGGTAAACACGTAATACTTTTATTGTAAGTATTTCATTCTATGTTTTGTAAGTGTACCTATGGATAGAAAGTCTGAAAATAAAAGTTATTTTTTTTTATTTTTATTTAATACCAAAACTGAGGAAATGCGAGTGTACTGGCTACACTTCTGCCTAAACATTCGGGGGATGCAAGCTGAAAAACCATCTGTTTTTATGTGATCAACGCCGTAGTCCTATTCCCGAGTTCATGAAAATTATTGTTTCGTGGGTTCAGGCGTGTAAAATAAATAAACAAATAGAGTTACTTTCGCCCTTCATAATATTAGTAAATGCAATGCCCCATTACTGAACATCGACAAAAACGCATCTGGGTTGCCAACCCAGAAACAAAGCTGAAATGAACCGTAATCTCTTTTAGGGAGTTACAGCGATCTTTCACACATTACAATCAACAGGACACAAAACTCATACCGTCGACGCTACCCCCTACCATTGTCAGCCACAAGCTGGGGATGGTCATCAGCAGTGCATGCTATAAGTTGCCGCCAGCACGGACCGGCCACATTTGTGCACGACACTTCAAGTCACTCGGTTACACGTTACAATGGATTACAAACTTGTGAGTAACGTTCTATGGTGGTGGTGATTCTTAAATTGATTTTTTTGAAAACAGTGTGTGTTCGGTGTTCGTTTGATTTTACAAGATGGCGGATTTTTTTGATGGTATGATGTAGTCTATTTGTTTGGCACGTCTATTTGTTTTGAAGGATTTTGATGAGATTTTGTGGAAAGGCAGCTTTGTACCTGGAGACGGATATAGGGATATACTTTTTACACGCTATTATTTAGTTTCACATATCTCGGTGTGTACCTAAATAAAGCTTGTAAGTAAGATTGGGCCCACTTCCCGGTGGCCGAAATTCTGCACGTATGTTTGTACCTTGTGAAAAATCGGTTAAAAAAAATACAAATGATCAAACCAACTCCAAAACAAAACACTACAAAGCGAAAAATAACTTTCTTTTCCGAAGTGTTAGTCTGTCTTCTTTCCGAAGTCTTAGTCTGTCTTCTTTTGATTTTTGTTCACAAAAAAAATATTTTCCTCTTTTTAGTTTTGGAAGGTACCTCCAATTAACATGAAAATCCTTTACAGCCAGACTTCATCTTATGACGATTTCAAAATAAGCCCAAACACGACTAGTATACATAGTTTTAGAAAACCCCTCCTTTTTTGAAGTCGGTTAAAAAGCTTGTTATCCTGTTAATCCTTCTAGTGCGACGTGCACAGCTAGTTTTTGAGAATCGATTTTGAAGTATGTTTAGTCAAACATAGTTATCACATTTCATTTTACCTATTCATTCATAACAATTTGCATTAACTCCGCGTAACTTTCGAAGCTTTCGTTTAGGTATTACTTGAGTGAAATCCAAAATTTCTAGTCAGTCATTTGAAGTGATTTGCCATCACGTGGTTTTGTGTTTTCGCAAAGCAAAGTTTAAAAAGTATACCTACAATTCCAATATCTACATTAATATCGGCCTAGCCTTTGCTCAACTAGGTATGTATTATTTCGGGGACACAACTAACCAGATGCAGTTACATACCAGTACTTTAGCGACTGCTTATCTGACCTCCACAACACAGTAACTGGGTAACACGATATCCCTTGGCAATGGAAAAAAACCCTGATAAGATGCGTGACTCCAGCCTATCACAGAGTCCGTGCTGGCCCGGCTGGTGTCAGATATTAAGAATTCTGACAACCGTAAAGATTTTCTAAGATCTACAAATGTCAGCCGGAACCAGCGGCTTAAGGTGCATTCTGGGGAACGTATGAAACTCGGTACCTCATATGCTACATACCACAGCTGCTCTGTTACGCTAAACAATTTTAAAGTAGATCACATTACAATATTACGCAAATGCAAATAACTAAAACGAAATCATATTCACTACAGTTAAATATTAAATTGCATATCATTAAACATAACCGTTCTTACGAAGTTGTGACGTAAGCATTTCCACGTTTCCGCGATTGGAGCAAAAACAAATAATTATAGTAAATACTGGAGGAGCTCGTAGCTAAATAATAACAGCCGTACGGGTCGATCTTCTAGGTTAAGCACCGCCCGCTGAGGTCGATCCGTGGATGGATGATCATCGATTACATACCAAAACCCCTCCGTGCCTCGGAAAGCACGTTAAGCTGTTGGTCCTGGCTGTCATTTTATACATCTTTGGCAACTAACAGCTAGATTTAAATTTCATACATACCTATCTATACCAATGGAGGAAAGATTTTTTTGTTTGTTTGTACCGTATAGGCTACGAAATTACCGGACCGACTTTAAAAATTCTGTCACCTATGGAAAGCTACATTATTCCCGAGTAACATAGGCTATAATTTATTTTCAAAAAATTATAGATCCTTATGAGAATTGCAATAATGTAACCCAAAGTAACAAAATTTTGCCTATAAAATTCATTAATTGGCATGCGCTGAGAAAATTATTGATGATACATAAAAATGATGTATTACATGATTAAAGTACACATTATTAACTACAAAAATGTCTGCGAGAGAATGTATCTAACTATCATAGTTAAGTCACAATAGCAGCTTTTGTGTTCTAAAATTTAATTAGATCGCCGGTAGAAACAAAAGTTGGTTACATTCGTATTGTAGTATTAATTCTTATTTAAATTAATAGTTTAACAAATTGGTAGGTAGGTAGGGTAGGTAAGTAGGGTAGGTGGATAGGTAGGTAGAGTAGGGTAGGTAGGTATGTAGGATAGGGTAGGATCGGTAGGGCAGATGAGTAGGTGGGTAAGTAGCTGGATAGCCATTTGACGGGAGCGAAGCCGCGGGGGTCAGCTAGTCATTAAACAGTAGTAAGACGTGACGTAAGAATTTCCCCGATTCCGTGATCGGAGCAAAAACAAATAATTATAGTTAAGTTGGGAGTAATAGCTGTATATTACAGCATTTTGTTACGCTACAGAGAAGGATGTAGCTCGTTTTGTGCGAAAATTGCTGGTTTACACGCGAAAATATGATGGAAGAGTGAATAGTAAAATTAACTCATTGGGTACTACCACTTATTTAATATTGGTTATACCACAACCACTTTTGAGATTGTTTTTGTTGTTACGAGCATGGCAGTGTTACGAGTTGGAGCGGTTTCGCACTGGATCCGATCCGAGTCCAAAAAATTTCAGTCCGAAGAAGCCGTTGAGAGGTGTTACGCACTAGATCCGAACTTCGTCTGACCGAATCCAGAGCATTTTCATTTCGGAGAGAACTTGGAACTCAAATCCGGAGAGGAGAGAGTACGGATATTTTTTGCAATTAAAAGGACCATCACGAAACCTCTGCGAGGTCCGAACCCTCTATCTGAAGGACACAAGAAATTGGAACTGGACACTTAGGGTTTCACATGCCTCAGTGCTCCATTCCTATATTTCATCATTCTCTTGCCCTCATCCCAATTTATTTGGAGTTATCACCACTTTTCTCCTTCCATATGAACTTATCTATCAGTCTTTGTTTCAACCCTTCCAACACAGTCCATGATTCGTTTCTTTCGTCTTGCAATACTCTAATGACCATCCAGATCCGTACTCAAAACTTTCCTTTAGACACTTTCCTCGTTCTGCCGCATCTCATGATGCCCACATCATGATATGCTCTCATATGTATTATGACCACAATCTCTAAATAGTTTAAAACAAAGTCATGATTTTGACAAATATGTAATTTCCTTTTGGTCATGTTATATTATAGTGGTACCATACTTGGCGTATTTGCCCCAATATTTGCACCATATTACAAAATGAACTCTATTTCAATAGCCGTAGGGTTCGTTTTACCTTGCCAATATTTCGCAAATATTTGGCCGAATATGCCAAGTATAGTGCCAGCATTATAGTAAGTAAATAAATAAAGTCGCTGTCTGTATTTCCATTTACTTCTTCTCAACAACTGAACTAATTTTGTTACGATATTCAAAATAAGGAAAGGCGACAAACGAGGAAGGCTTATGTGTATAATTTGTCCCGTGCGAAGCCGGGGTGGGTTACTAGTTAAAAGCAGGGCTGCGAAGTCTCATTAAAACCAGGGAGGGGTTCACGTCATAAATCATTAGCAACTACCATAAAAACTACAAACTCGATTATAATATCAACATGATTAATTATCTCAAGATTCTCCAAGTTCCGACATTTTTCTTTTTATCCAAGACTCTTTTTATATCAGCGCCTCAAGGTTTTGATTAAGACTTAACCCACAAACGACAAGTAAGAAAATATCGTCCATTTGCTAGCTTGGCTTTTAACCTATTTAACTTTGATTAACTCACAACTTCCGCCACGTAGTTTTCTTTCATTTCCGAGGTTGGCTAATAGATATTGCTTCAATATATTTTTATATCTTTTCGAAGTGACCGTCATTTGAAGTTCGTACCTAGCCCCGGTTTCTCAACACTCCATTATCGGTCTGTTAACGTAATTGAAGGATATAATATATACTTTTATTTTTAAATACCAAGAAATTACAATACGAAATAATATCTAAAAACAAGTGTCAAATTATTATTTGATCTATCAAATCAAATCTTTTTTTTAATTTCACATAGGCCTACATGGGCACTTATAAAACGTCGCCAAAAAGAGCACGGTTCGGGTTGGTCGTTTCCTATGGAGAAGAACCGGCAAGAAAACCCACAGTTACTCTTTTAAAAAATGGTTTGGTTTTACAATGTTTCCATGATACAGCATTAGTACTTCGATATGGGGGGACAACGTTGGCACGACAATAAGTCGTAATAAACTAAAAAAAGATTACATATTATATAAATAAAAGAAAAAAAAACTTTTATACAAAAAAATACTATCGACTTCCAAATAACAAAAACTACAAAGTGAAAAATAACTTTATTTTTGAAAGCAATATTTAATTTAATATTGGGAAATAATTAACCGGGCGAAAAATACACTGAATGGGCGACTAGTATACTAAGTAAGCAACTATTTATCCGGTTTGAGGAATACCTTTTAGGAGGTTTTTGTGAGCTGCAGTAATAATATTGTGACATACTATAATTGTATTTGGGGTTCTATTTTTTCTATATTAGCATATTATTCTTTTAAAAATAGCTAAACAACTCCAAGCGACTTCATCGTAAATGAAGGCGACATCGCTGTGCAGCGCGGGAATTCGGGTATAATTGTGTTTTCAACGAATTGGTACAAGAGCAAGCGGAGCGAGTTCGGGAGCTTAGGGCACCCCGACACGGACAGGTTAGGTTCGAACGAGATGACGGAGTTCGCTCGCTTTGCTCGCTCACTTCAGCTCCCGTCATCTCGTTCGTGTTAGGTTACTTTAGACCCTGCGGACGGAAATAGGAGCCCCGCGCAGCGGGGCTCCGTCGACTATGTTGCCAAAGTACTAATCAAGTCGCTGTTTTAAACATTTGTATTCGCCCACTGTTTGTATTTCAGTAAGCCATATTCAGTATTTTGTACACCTTTAATTTGAATTTATTTTCCCTTTAATATTTAATTAAATTTAATATTTTATTTTTGGTAGGTACCATTTTTTTGCGTTATGGACGACGAAAGACACTGACTTCCAAAAGTAAAGTTATTTTTCACTTTGTAGTTTTTTATTTGGAAGTCGTTAGTATTTTTTTGCAAATAAGTTTTTTTTGCCAATAACGTTGGGGTCGGCTTCCAGTCTTCCATCAGGCAGCTGAGTACCGGTATTGTTCATGTACTGACGCCTATCTGAATTCCACAGCCCAATAACTGGGAAACCTGCCCTTATGTAGATACCACATTCATTTTAGGAAACAGAGAATGTTTCGTATATTTAAATTCGATTCGAAATATGAAGCAGTATGATCGACGAAATTAGACATATTAGATGTATGTCTAATTTTATATTATTTACTTCTCTCTTTCAAACACAAATCTAAAGACCGGAATTCCCTGCCGGAGTCTGTGTTTCCTATCTCTTTCTAACAAATCTGAGTAACGGAATTTCCGGTCGGAATCTGTGTTTCCTGATAGCTACAACCTGGGGGTATTTAAGTCAAATCGAAAAGGTAAATTCTAGACAAGCATGCCTCACCATCAACCATCAAGTGAAACAGTAGTCAAACGCGAGCCTATCAATAAGAAAAAATAATATCGCTACATAGCATACATAGTACAGCATAAATCAGTAATCAGTCTGTAACGTTTCCACTTGCCTCTGTGAGAGGCTGTAATCCACGTGGGCCCAGTGCGGATTGGTAGATATCACTAATCTCCAATTTTTATTTATTTGTTGTATGCTCGCTTTTGACCACTATCTCGCCTCGCCTGGTGTTAAGTCATGATGTGGTCGGCGGTGAAGCACTCTCGCCTAGAAGTAACCTATCCACTCTTGACTTAAAGACACCCTACGTTGTAGCCAACAGAAACTCAGGAAACAAAGAACCCGGCAGAGAATTCCACTCCTTTCCACACGTACGATGAGAGTATTCGCAAAACGCGTGCGTATGGGTGGGATGTCCACCATGTATCGGTGGCGCATGGCCGTACGTCTTGTAGTCCGATCATGGAAAGGGCTAGGCGGTACCAAATTGTGTAGTTCCATCGCACGCTCCCCCAAAAGTAACCGATAAAAAAACGGCGGGCTGGCAACTCGGCGTCGATGTTCGAGGCTCTGGCGCTTTGAGTCGACCGGTGCATCGTTGCCGATAAGCCTCTTGGTCCGTTTGATGTAAAGTTGAAACAGTCCCAATTTGTCAATTATGTTTTCAATTTGGAATCCCACTTACAGTCATTCTTTTCTGGATTCCCTAATTTCGATGTATTCTTTACTCCGCGTGGTGGTACCAACAACATACATCGCATAAATTCACTACGACTCTTCCTGAACGCCTTCCGTCATATTCACATTAATTCAAGTTATTCGCGCCAATTTTCATACTTCCGGTATAGGCAATAGCTAATTAATGTCGCTTCAATCATAGTGATGCTTTCCGTTCTTATTATGTCGGTTAGTATACTACCCATGTATAACAGTTTGATTTCCAAGCATGAATACTACAAGACTGTTCATAAGAAAAGACATTGACAACATGCTTGCTCAATAAGTTGATTTGATAACAAGTTTTCAAGACTTCAACTCACCTCTGCTGAACCCTACGGAGATTACAGGCGTGATGTAATAGTATGTCATCTTTTAATGACAAATATTGTGGGATTTGAACGAGGACGAAACTTAAGAACGCATCATCAATGGTTTCAAAAAAACTTTGAGGAAATTTGGATTACAAACTGGTATCATTATTATAAAAATCGCATCAACGCTCTATGTTGCAAATACCCAAATTTTGATAGATTTTTGTACTTTCCTTTTTATTTATTCTATGACTTAAAAAAGAAAGCCCTAAATCAAAATGTAGATAGTTAAATTGTCTTTGACATCGCGAAATAATCATTAAAATATGCCCGGCGGTTCTGGTGCGATTGTCGTTTTTTTGTTAAATTAATTACAGTATGTTATACGAATAAAACTGAAAATATTGATAGATCAAAATATTAAAAAAAATGTCAAATGTAATAAATATTTTTCCAAAAAATTACAAGTAGCCGTTAAGACGTGATTCTCATTTTGAAATCAGCTACTGAGGGGTATCTGCGCCTTAACGCAAACTACAGGTCTCTCACCTCAATATCAACACATCAACATTCTCCTAAGATTCACAATCTGTGAAAAAAAGTAAAAGGATGCAGATCGCTTCAGAAGTGTGGACATACTATTATAAGTGAAAACATCGCGTGCGTGAGCGATACCGATATGAGACCGCACGCGACCACACGTTTTCAGATAGATTATATTTTAGCTGTACTAAGAATTGCGAAGGTTATTTAAATCGATCCTTTCCAGTCGGGTAAAAATACAGAATTAGTTTATCTGACTGGCATTCAAACAAACAAAAATAACCGGTTATAAAGTGCGTGTCAGACTTCGCACATTTAGGGCTCCGTACCAAAGAAAAATTCTGATTATCGATATATTGGTATTTGATGGTAAAAAAGTACGTACCTAGCGACCCTTCGCCCGTGACAAATTATGCATAAAAAGCTTCCTCGTTTCTCACTTTTTCTATTGGTAAAAACTGCATGCAATCCTTTCAGTATTTTTTACCCGACTGCCGAAGGAGGGTAATGTGTTTATCAGTCTATGTATGTTTGTTCCTATGTGGCGTTCTAAAGACCAAACGCGTAGGCCGATTTTGATGATTATTACGTCAATCGATTCGTCATAACCCTGCGAGTGTCACTGGCTACATTAAAATTGGAAAATAATAAAATGGCGACTTTTGGGTGGCATATTGTGGGGGCCCAAAAGTATTTTTTTCCTCCAAACCCATCGTGTGGGGTATCAAAATAAAAGGTTTTAAAAGGTGATTACAAAAAAATGTAACACTTATATGTTTAAATGTATCTAATTAAAAAAAAAAAAAAAAAAGTTGTAAATAAAAAAAATATTTAAAAATAACAGACGGGTTTTTTGTTATTTTTAAATATTTTTCTTTTAGTATATGTCGTACAGACGCGGCAGAGAATTTCATTTTATAATATATTAGTGATAGTGATAATAAACATTATCGCCAAATTTCAATGAGGGTTTTTAAGAAAATTCACGCCACTAGTTGGCGCCACATTGGTGAGAGGTCTTTTACTTGGAAAATTTAACTTATGACATCAACTTGCTTGACGTCAATTTGACTAATGTCAAAAAACATAAGCATTTGACAGCAGCTTGGACCTCACGTCTCAGTGATGCCACCTAGTGTACATGATTTCAGAATACCCTCATTGCATAGGGCAATGGGAAATTAAAACATTATTCGGAACAAAATTGACACATAGACGGAAACGTGACAGCAATAGGGCTCCGTTTTGACCCTTCGGGTACGGCACCCTAAAAACAACAAGGAAAAATAACCGATGCTCATGACCAAGTTACACTCCTTAATCAAACAATTTAATTTCCGTGACCTTTTCAAGAAACGTCAACTTGTCAACAACATCCGACGCAAAATATAAAAAATCCAGTAGGCAAAATGTCAACCTCTTTCAAGTTCTTCAGCTAAGCCTGGAAACTTTGCAGAAAAAGCTTTAGTTAAGTCAAGCTGTGGAACAACCAAGGCAGTCCGCAAACAATTCATTAATTCCTCTTGCTGACTGGCTAATCGTACTTTTTAGGACACCCAAAGGGTAAAAAGGGGACCCTATTACTAAGACTTCACTGTCCGTCTGTATGTCTATCTGTCACCAGGCTGTATCTCATGAACCATGATAGCTAGACAGTTGAAATTTTCACTGATGATGTATTTCTGTTGCCGCTATAACAACAAATACTAAAAACAGAATAAAATAAATATTTAAGAGGGGCTCCCATACAATAAACGTGCGCGAGTCCGACTTGCACTTGGCCGGTTATGCACAACACTTCACAATTTTCGTGCCTATACGCATAGAGAAGATACTCGCATGGTGTTACATAGTATTGTTTATTTATTAATTTATTAGTGGAACGCCAAAAAGCAATTGCACCAACGGAGTACAAAGAAGTACTCCGTTGGTGCAATTGCTTTTTGGCGTTGCTTTTATTGCATTGCATTGCTGTTATTATATCAAAGTATACCATATTCAGTTTTTTACGTTTCAACTACTAAGATATAGGCCGGCAATCCGTGAGAAGAACGGGGCTATAATCCAACACACACACCCACCAGTGTAGGTTTTGTGGTTGTCACATGTCTTCGAAATATATACAAAAACACTTCAAAACAACAATACACGCCAGTGGTGCCAACTTAAGCGCTTTCAGCGCCAGATCTAGCGCCTTTTTTGTTCAATAGCGCGCCTAGCGCTAAATATCGCGCTTTTTGAAATCATATTATAATATGCACATCTACTTTTATTTATTCTGTAATGTGGGCACGGAAGGAATCACTAACATTTTTAGAACTAGGAACACATAAATGTGGCTACGTTTCTTATGTTGGTAGCTTACTCTATGAGGTAGGGATTCCTTAAGTTAGCAGCACTGATTCTTCGCTAACTATTTTGTAATTTGTAGCAAAATTCGTTACACGTTCTATTGTTCCACAGTAGTTTATAACCATCCGTCAATTATTCTAAGTCAGTTTTACGAGTTGTGCAGTGAAACGATAATAAAAATGGAAGTGCCCTTATCAAAATTTGTTTGAATTTGACGCCGAATGTAGCTTTTTTTGACAGCGACCATTTAGCGCTTTCTAGCGCTTTTTTAAAGAGCTAACAGTGCGTTTACCCGATGGCCTGCGCATTGATGCACCTATATTTTGGCCAATAATTCACCAGTTACGTCCCATGTAATCGAGGGTGAGCTTATTGCCATCAACCGGGCACAAAAAACTCCGGATCTCTACTGAGTATGATATCAAAGATCAGTCCCCATTTCTTGTCACATCGCAAACGACAAATATCACAAAACGCACATCACTTATAGGAAGCGATACATCCGCAAATAACGTGGCCATCGGTAATTGTGACAGGTAGACAAAAAATACATCGCATGACGACGCCAAACCACACGTTACGAACGGAGAAGGAACAGATTATCGTGTCCATATGACCGAGTTCTAATGAATTTATTGGACATCCGCATTCGGTATGTTATAGTTCCGGAGTAAGATGAGCGGAACTCAAAAACTGCATGGTAGGAACTTAATAAATAGAGGTCTTGCGACAGCCCTGACATAGATAGATGGCTGACTAATGCGACTGCGAACGCGTATTTTGTCGAAAATTTATTTGTTATTAAGGAGGCAAGTAACAGATGTCAAGTTCACGGGAAGCTTTTGGCTCTATGGAGGTGTTTGTTTTTAAAGCCTATGAGAGCAGAATTTCGGCAGGAGTAGAAAAATAAGGACCGACACAATTCTGATATTGGAGTGTCTTGTCTTGTTTGTTCTGTCCTATAGGAATCTATGCTACTCGCCATAGATTAACTGCCATCATTATCATATCAGCCGAAAGACGTCCACAGCTGGACAACGGCCACCTCCAAGCGTCGCCACATCTGTTATTTAATACATTTATACACCCTCTGACGCTCAAAGAGCGGGACGTCACACCGTATATGTCGACCTACGTTGACTGGATTACCGGCGATATTGTGATATCTATGCTACTATTATAAAGAGGAATGATTGGTATGTCTGTAAGTAACGAATAAACTTAAAAACTACTAGACCGATTTCAAAAATTCTTTCATCGTTGGGAAGCTACACTATCCCCGGGTGACATAGGCTACTTTTTATCCCTGGATTCCCACGGGAACGGGAACTAGGTACGCGGGTGAAACCACGAGGTGTCCGCTAGTACTGGATAATGGTATATAGCTCCGCGAAAATGTCGCAATATGTCAATACTTGTAAGCAACAATGATGCTGCACAAATCACTGACACAACATTACGTTTGAGTTTCCTGAAGGATAAGCCGAGGTGTAAAGTTCCTACACCTTCCGACAGCAATATTTATAAAATCCCATGTATTAGGGACGAATCTGCTGTCGTAAACCAAGCACAAATCTAGACTTCGGTTAGGGAAATCTTTAACAGAAAATCTATCTAGTTTCAACAACAACAATAATATCCCATTGCTGGAAAAGAAGGAGGCAAAGACCCTCTTCTTGATTTTTATACTGCACGGTGTCGCGATAATTTTGATTGGTAGTAAGTACACCTTGTTTCATTATCAGTATCCGTCTATGTCTCATCTTATCATGATTAGTATGTATCATCATCATGATCGTCCTGCCCTTTTCCCACGTTACTTGGGGTTGGCGTTCTTTCTTCCATACCAAAACTGTGTATGAAGTTACCACAGACATAAATCTAACTAGATGACGCTAATCGCGATTGTATGTACTTGGCGTGCCAAAAAACGGACTAAAGTTACGACCAATGGCCGTAATCTGAGCTTTTCATTTAGCATTATCAGGAAATCCACCAAAATCTAGAAAAAGTATGCCATATTGAGCAGTAAAGAATCTATAGAAAAAGTTGGCCGAGGTATTGGAAATGTTTTCCTTCATTGGTAAGTAAATTTGTTTTTAAATTGTTTATGATAAAGTGGCACGCTTGGTTTTCATATAGATGGAGGTACTTGCGTTATCTATTTAGATTTATGTCTGTAGAAGTTACAATAAATAAAGCTTTTACTACGTGTGCATATGAACCTAAGCCTGGCCTTACACGTGTAAACAGAAAGGGTCAGACTATTCTTGTCATCGAAGAATCACAAGCCACCCATGTGAACTGACCGCGATAACCACGCGTAAAGCGAAAGCGCGATATTCAACGCGTTAATTATCCACAATGACTCGCGAATAACGTTGTAACGTTACAGTGAACGCTTTCGATGACATTTATTGTGTAACAAAGTTGTGTTTGATTATGTTATTTAATTTGTCGTTACGTGTTTTGCACTGAGCTTGTGATGTGTGTAATGCCGGAATGGTTTTAGTTTAAGCTTATGGGGGAATGGTGAGTTGACAAATTTGTTATAGATTTGTTTAGTCATTCCTTGAAGTCTTAAATAATATTATAAAGAGTAGATATGTAAGGATCGTAGCAATAGGTTCTGTAGTTTCTGCCTGTCCCCGTGGAAAAAGGCGTGAATTTATGTATGTGTCGCAAATAGGAGGTCATCTTCAATATACCCTCAGTCTTGTGGGCTTAATGTCGGTAATGCAAGACCAAAGCAGGTAACTTATGCCGTTTTAGAGATAGTCCTTAGTAACAAAGCAGCGGATTCGGTCACCAATTGTTTCACTTTCTGTCAACGAAAACGCACTTTTTCTAGATCATACACGCCACCAGGCCACTTCTCAATCATTTTCATCACAACTTCAAGACGCGCGTCCATGCCGAACAACCATGGCGGGAGACTCCACTCAGGCGACCATTATGGACCCCCCTCGTTTTTCATTAGACACTGAACTCATCCGGCAAAGTACAGCTATCGAAATCAAGTATTTTGAATTAAGAGGAAAAGGAGGCGGTTCTATGTTCGACTTTATGTATGTCTTTTTTTTTAAATATTTGTTCACCGATATCTCCGTCAATGGTGGACCGATTTTGAAAATTATCTGTCTCCATAACGCAAAAATTTGGTACCTACCAAAGACTTCCAAAAATAAAGTTATTTTTTACTTAGTAGTTTTGTTATTTGGAAGTCGGTAGTAATTTTTTGTAAAAAAGATTTTTTTATCCTTTAAATATGCTCGGTTCCAGTGAAATAGGCCATGTGAACCAAGCTAGTACCTACATTGCTAAAGTGTACCGATTTCGTTTAGAATCTTTCAGCTGATGCTAAATTAACAAACAATATTAATTGGTTGATGAAAAGCCAACAACGTTTCATTCTGAAACAGGCATAAACCTAACTCAGATTGGCTCTTAAATTATGTAAGCAAGTTCCTTAATTGCTTAGCTGGATAATCAATAATTCCATAGAATTTTAAACTGTAACCTAACAGTTTTACACTCTTTTATTTATTTATCGACAATTTCAATATGAGGCTTGACCTTTTCTTTTATACCAGAGAGTATAGAATGCAGCTAATAGAGAACGCCTTCGCTAAAATATTATAGTAGCCATAGGGTAGATTCTTGAAAAAATAATTTAGTCCGTCAGTTAGATTTACAAAACATACTGGACACGTACTATTTCTTTTAACGCATAAACAAAATTGTCGACGATACAATACGTTCATCACAGCTTAATTTTGCGTGAAGTTAGGCCTTGGTACTCGTTTTACCTAGAAGTGACGTCACAAATTCTCACTCCTGATCTTTGATGAGATATAGATTTGTGACTTTTTATTGATTTGATAAAAACAAAAAATACGTGTCCAATAAGTTTTAAAGATAAATGATTTTAATTTTTTTTTCATAATGATGAGTTGAGTATAATCATAACTATTCAAGAATTGCGTTGTTTATGTCGCACCTTGTTTACCTATCTCATCCCTCTATACCTTATAGCACATCTCCCTCAATACCGCCACCTCATGTCGCCGAGAGGATTATTGACTCTCATATCGGTGAAACATATTCGGGATCAACAATATTTTATAATATAACCTGGCATTTCGACTTCGCGAGAAATTGCTTTTCGGAGATAAAATTTCGTCATCTTTTAAAATGAGACAAAAATTGGGTCGGCGGGTTTGCCAAGATTAATTTTGTAACTTTGTAATTGACATTTGCTTTTTGATTGGTCTAAGAAATTCCTTCATTAATTGTCTTAATTAACACTAGATTTTTAATGCGGTTTTCATCCCCTGGACAACCCCACAGGACACGTGCGTTACTGGTTTAAAAAGTAGCTTATAAGCGATAGTGTAGTTAAATAACATTAAAAGAATTTTCAAATCAAATCTCAAATCTTTGTTGCATACATAATATAAATTACCTGGCCGACCGAGCTCTGCTCGGGTGAAAATTGAGAAAACGACGTTTTCTAAAAAAATCTAAAAACCCAGCTGCTTAAAAAGCCAACTAAAAAGACGTAAACAAGAAGAAAATCATGCTGTGCAGTCGGAGAACACATATTCGCGATCTGGCTGACCAAAACCAGATTGGATTTCCTTATTACTAAGTATTTACTAAGTACCGTCAAACGGGGTGAATAGGAACACAGGGGTGAATAGAAACAGGGAATTTTCACGTTATTTAAAACCAATTTTGTTTGAAACCAATAAAGTGGTATCACAGTTAAAATACTAATCAAAGTTTTGTTCTCATTCACTACTGCATTCCTATTCACCCCGCGTAAGGAAGCAGTATTAGATCTTTAACACACATATATTCAAACAAACACCCGTTCAGATAAAACCATTTAAGTAACAGTTTCTTAATAACAATCAACGAATCGTTAAAATGTTAACAAGAGAATCGATAAACTAGAAACAATGTCGTTAACCGCGAGTTGCATAAGCTTGTAAACGCTGGGTAAAAGCTAAACTGAGTTTAAGTCAGACAGCTGTTGATTCTGATTCACTTGAACACAAGCAAGTAGGTCGGTGTTGACTTATAGTACAGAGACAATCTTTCAGGGGTTAAAAGTAGATACGTTTCTCTTTTTTTATTTGAACAACTTTTACTATGGGATATAAGATTAATGAAAGCAAACCGCAACTTAGTAAAATTTATGTTTGCATTACTTGACAAAATAAATGAAAAACCGACCAAGTGCGAGTCGGACTCGCGCACGAAGGGTTCCGTACCATTATCGCAAAAAACGGCAAGAATATCACGTTTGAAATTGTATGGGAATACAAATTATTATATATAAATTAAATAAATGTTTAGGTATATATTATATAACATATACCTGAATATTAATTTTATTCTGTTTTTAATATTTGTCGTTATAGCGGCAATAGAAATACATCATCTGTGAAAATTTCAACTGTCTAGCTATCACCGTTCATGAGATACAGCTTGGTGACAGACAGACAGACGGACGGACAGTGGAGTCTTAGTAATAGGGTCCCGTTTTTACCCTTTGTGTACGGAACCCTAAAAACTGAACTAAATTTGAATCACTTGGCTGAATCAGTCACAGTCATCTTCAAAGGGCTGACTTTTAATACGCCAAGTTTTTAAAACGTTGAATGATTCTCAATCAAATCAAATCTTCAGTTGACTATCGGCCTAGGCATCGGCAAATTGGATGCCGGCGTTTCATGAACGTCCTAGGCGTCCAATTAGCTAATTTAACCAGATGGCTGCAACATATACATTTCCTTGCAGTTCTATTTAAAGACTGGAAGGGATAGAGTATTGATTAAAAATGTAATAGAGATCATTCTATGATACGTAATTGCACAAAGAGACCCTGCTGCGTTGTTGTTTTCAATTGAAATTCCAAGGAAAAACGATGGCACGACTTATTTCTGGTTAACCGTTGGTGGAAAGAGTTGGAAACAAATAGCTCTTCTAATACTATGGAAAATCAAGAAAAGAAAAGTCATTAATTTAGTTGGAGATAGTTGTTGTGAATTAATTTACATTATTAATTGGAGCGTGATTTTAAACAGAATATTTAAGTCTCGTCTGAAATCTGTTCAATTTCTTCAAGTCCTATATTAAATTTAAATCCATACTTGTCTTGTTTTATAAATGCGAAAGTGACTAAGAACTGTCTAACTGTCTGATTAAAACGTTATCTAATTGTTACGCATTGACGCCTAAACCGATGCAACATTTTTGATGGATTTTGGTAAAGAGATAGATTGAAGCTTGCAGAAGGACATAGCATTAGGAGACTTTTTATCCCGGGTCTTGGTTTGGTGATTGGTTACAAATCGCGCGGGCGAAGTTTCAGGCAAAAGTTATTTAGAAATATTATAATGTTGTCTAGTCCTTGTCTATTAGAACAAAGAAATCTGGGTAACCATTCATATTTATTCCAGACTACACCTCACCTAGCCTTGTACGTCTAAATCTCGGTTAAACCCTACACATATTTTATTCGAGACATGAACGGCAAAGCACAGATAAAGTCGTAACATAACCCTTTTATGAATGTATCTGTTGAACCGTTTGCGGTGATGGATTAACCAATACGTAAACATCGTAAAAACTTTTCGCTTCGAGATATATTTGAAGGTTATTTTGGAAATCTGCTACATTGGGCTATTTTTAGGGTTCCATACCCAATTATTAAAAAAAATATTACTAAGACTCCACAATCCGTCTGTCTGTCTGTCCGTCTACCACCAGGCTGTATCTCATGAACCGTGATAGTTAGACAGTTTAAATTATGACAGATGATATACTTCTGATGCCGCTATAACAACAAATACTAAAAACAGAATAAGTGGGACTCCCATACAAAAGTGATTTTTTTGCTGTTTTTTGTGATAATGGTATGGAACCCTATGTGCGCGAGTCCGACTCGCACTTGGCCAGTTTTATTTTTATTTTTTGACAGTAGACTTGATTTGACCACAGACAGCGATGATTTGGTCAACGGTGAAGCACGCTTGCCTACAAGTAAACTATTCACTCTTGACTTAAAGACTCCCCCGGCTGAAGAAAAATAATAAAAATGGTTGAACACAGACTCCGCCAGAGAATTCCACTCCTTAGCTGTACTGAATTTATGTCACATTCTAACTCTGCTTAGCAAAATAATTCTTCATCGTGAAGATTGCTTTTGAAGTATGAATAGGTATAAGAGAGGGGAAGACCAAAATACAATGGATGGAGTATATGAAAGATGATATTTAATTTCCTGTCATTGATCTCCGGATTCTAGAAGATTTTTTAAGGCTGATTATTTTTGTTAATCTGTCGGCAACATTGACTAGTGTTTTACTTTTGTTTGCTTGTTGTTAGTTACATTTTTATTAGATATTCGAGAGCAAAGACGACTATTCTTATAACAGACTAGCTTCTGCCAGCGGCTTCGCCCGCGTTTAAAGTGTTTTCTTATCCCAAAAGAACATTATACCGGGATGAAAAGTAGCCCTGTGCCAAATTTCATCTAGATCCGTTGAGCCGTTCTGGCGTTATTGAGTAACAAACATACATCCATCCATATAAACTTTCGCATTTATAATATTAGCATGGAGGAGCTCGTGACTTCGTAATAAAACAAACACACACTCTCCAGTGCCTCGAAAAGCACATAAAGACAGATCCCAGCTGTCATTTGAAAATCATTGACAGTCGTTACGGTAGTCAAGAAGCCCTCAAATCTGTCACCAGTGTTCCCAAAGTTATATCTAGGTCACAGCCATTGGGTTGTAGACGGCCTGGCAGCCGATCCCAACCTCGACTGATTGACAGATCTTAATCAGAAATGTCAAAGACAATCAATTTACCCTTGTTCACGATGTAGCGAGACTACTAAAGTTAAAACAAATTTCAGCGTGGAACAGTTTCACAGTATCTAGTAGTAAACTACAAAGTTTATTGTGGCAGCCCATCTGTTGTGTAGAGCCGACATATTTATGAGATCTTCTCGCGTGCACAGAGTGTGTACTGGGGTTTACGTGTATGTACTGTTTAATATAGTTGGATATTAATTTGAATGAAATTTTATTACTGTGACTTGGACTGAGGCTATTTCTAGAAAATCAGAATCAGATCGTTCCACAGACAATATTTACCATTTTACCAAGAGCAAACCCCTGGCAGAGCAGTGGTGGCCCAGTGGTAAGACAAGTTGTAGGTCGTGGATTCGAACCCAGGCAGGAACTTTACTTTGTGTAAATTATTTCATCACTACTGCTCTCAAAACGGCGAAGGAAAACATCGTGAGGAAACCAGGATGTCCTAGAACCAAAAAATCAAAGACATGTGACATTGGACACCCCCCACTGGGCCCGCGTGTATTTGCTTATATTTGCGAGCTGGCTGACCAAAACTATAAATATCCGTCGACTGCAAATCATGATTTTCTTCTTGTTTACCATCTTTGCAGTCGGTTTTTTTTTTATTTTATTAACTTTTTTTTATTTACAACTTTTATTTATACTTTTTTTGTGGTATATATTTTTGTAATCACTCCTAAAAACCCTTCATTTTGATACCCCACTCGGTGGGTTACGAAGAAAGAAAAAATTGCAATCTGTACAATATGGCGCTCAAAATCCGCCACTTTTCTTTTTTTTAGCGGCATTTACCTTACACTTGGGCGGCCAAAACCTATCTAACGATGACTTAATTATAAAAATCCGTCAAGTGTTTTGAAAGATACGAGGTAATGAAGAATATTACATTCATACATACACACAAGATACTCGCGAAAAACAAAACCCTTTCCTTACAGCCGGGGTAATCAAATAATAACTCAACCCACAAAACCTAACAAACAGTTTTACACCGCTTCTTTCCGTAACATAATTTCTTGATCGAACCATATTTATGTTAACAGGCACGCTGAAAGTGGGATGGTGTTTACCCGATTATTTTAAAGCAGGGTTTCGCGTTTACACACCGAGTCGGGAGATTATTGAGTTATTATTTCAGCTTTATAAAATTATAGCAGAATTTTTGGTGAATCACGTAGAAGGAATAAGTTTTGATCGATTTTGTTGAGAAGCGAACAATAACTCATGGATTTGTTGAGTCTTGTTACTTTAAAGTTGCCACTAACGTGGGAAAACAAACTCAGGTTGTAGTTACAGGCTGTTTGGTTAAGAATTACACACTTTTTCTCAGTGTCTGAATTGAGAATAAGTAAAAAATATGTCAAACCCAAAAAGCTCTACTTTTGGCTGAAAAGTTGTCTTTTGAAATTAAAGTGTGTGAGAAATGAAAAGTACTCATCTTTCAATTCTCAATTAAGGCTATTACGACCACAAATGAGGGATTGTGACCTTTACAAGCTTCATCTTGTAGTTTTCATGGATCATGGAACTAACTACCTTCATGGCCCAGAAGGCCGTACACTTTTATAAAAGAATAGCTATATATCCTATGTTCTCAATACTAAACACTTTTCTTACTAAACAAGTTTGGCTTGTCGAAAAATACTGTCCTCTTACTTTTAACCTGCCTTTTAAGCCAAAAAAAAGCTAGCATTGTGAATATTTACGCCTCATTTCCAACTTAACCTCTAGTAGCCATCTGTCTAGACGATGATAACAACACTTTCACATATTTTCACTGCGCGTGCATTCAACGTAACGTGCCATTTTGTATACGGGTACTAAACGTCAAAGTATCTGATATACTATGCTGTGGTGACTTGCAAAATTTCTCCTGTCTTGTGAACTTAGTTTTAAGAAGATTGTAGAAATCAGTCAATAAGGAATTCAAGTATGAATGCAGATGGATGGCTATAGGACCTCTTACAAGAAGAAGGAAGAGGAAGACCAAAAAAACGATGAACGGATGATAGGTGTGAACTGCTGAGATGAGGACTAATAGAAAAGTATAAATGAAGAAGAATATGAAGTATGGAACTTGTTGCTGCATCGATCCCAAATAAAGAACAAGATGATTATGATAGTTATGTAATAAGACCGATCAGAATGCGTGGAGAACTCCTACGTAACTAGAAAACTATGATTACTAAAGTTTTGTGTTTTAGATGAAAAATTAATGGATGTAATCTGAACGAAAAAATATAAGTGTAGGAACGCTGTGCAATTTTGCTCTTTAGCAGCAATTTCCAATATTCTGAAAGCACTATAATTATTATGTGCATTTTTGCGCTTAGACATTGCCTTAGTTTTTGTATACTCAAACTGCTTCACAGTCTTCAACACATCTAACCCCAACATTCTCTTCGTCTTCCAGAGAGCCCTATCCCTCCTCCTCGTGGTGGCGTCAGTAGTGGCGCAGTACGGCGACGAGTACAGCGGCTACGAGAACTACCACCACAAGGCGCCGGTACAGCTGCACCAGCACCAGAGCCTGGACGAGCACCATGGGGAGGAATATGATTTGGATTACCATGTGAGTAACAGTAACTACGCTATCAAGCCCACCTCCTACGTCTACGTCTACCCTTCATGCCCGACCATTTGCGGCTTTCAGGATTTGAAAGTGGCGAATGACAGAGTTGTCCAAATAGCTCCATTCAGGTCGGTTTGAGTGAATTGACACGAAAGAAATAGAAGTAGTAGTAAATATAGATTGGTCTTCGTTGGGTTTGTTACTAGTCCTGTCTAAATAATATGATCATTGTCGCATGCAGTTGGATCAAACCACACACATTTACAGCTACACTACTAGCAGTGATGGATGACGTCAATATGATGAAAGAATCAGCAGGTTCTCAACCAACATTTTTGAAGTCCAGGACTTCACAACGTTAGCATCAGCACTGAAAGCGCTTGATGGATTACGGCACTCTTACTTTACTACAGAACCCCAAGTGTTACGATCCACATTTAAATCCTATTTTTCTCCGTCCTTGTCAATAAATCAGCCATTCATAATATTTTCATCTCTATACGCATTCCGTTTGTCAATGGCTCTTTTTCTGTATTTTCCAGGCGCATCCTAAATACTCTTTCGATTACTCCGTGAAGGACCCTCACACTGGTGACCAGAAAGAGCATTGGGAGACAAGAGACGGTGACAAGGTCAAAGGTAAGATCTCATCTTTTATCACTTTGAGATATATGCTTGACATTGAATAAGTTTTTCTTGTTAAGGTGTATAAATTTTATGGTGTACAATAAAGTATCAAGATTATATTTTGTTGCTTGAGCAGTAAGATTTAGATAAGGCCACCCATTATATGTATTTTTAGTTTTAAGTTTCCTTTGTAAATGTTACTTATGGTGTACAATAAAGTATATAATAAATAAATACCCAGAAGTGCACTAAGTGTACTAAAGTTTAAAGCTCGTGGGTTTTTGAAATTTTGTAGGGATGGGTGGATGTTTGACTTTCACGCAAATACTTTGAAGGGATTATATGAAGCTTTACAATAATATAGCTGATACAACAGAATAACTCGTGCTATAATTTAGAAAGATATTAGGGGAAGTAATAATACCACTTGGGTGGAACGGCAGCTTAAATAAACTGAGTCTAGACAGACAGCTTGCAGGCCAAGGTTTTCGATTACCATGAATGCTGTTAGTGCCATAATTAGATTACAACTTTATTGGTGCAGGGATATCAGTGTAAACGCTGGTAATTTTCACCAGAAAAGGTTTACTAAACTCCATAGAGATTTCACAAAGCTAAAATGTGCAGCATTTGCTACATTAGAAAGTGCTTTAAACAAACGCAGACACAAAATACTCTTGTAGACGTAAGAAAATCGTTTCAAAATCTCATATCTATTTACCTAAACTAAAAATCGATCGATCGTTTCGTTCGATATACTATATGATATCCATTTTCAATAACACGATTATCTTGGTTTCCATACGTGCAGCAACACCAACCGCCTCTGACTAACATAATAAAGATGAACACGAGCAATAAATTAAATGAATCACGATTTCATATGCTGGTCGGTCAGCTCCTCCTTATACCACTAATTAAGCATTGTTTTAGTATGGCGAGCAGCTACTAACATGTTCATGTTAGTAGCTGATCGCCATACTAAAACACTACCTATTATAATAATCATTATAGTTTTGGACTTGATTTATAAATGCATAACTAAAGCTAAGTAAGTTTTCAACGAGATTGGGGAGGAGTAAGGTATCTAGGGGACCACAATAGATCCCAATGGGTCGAAGTGTCCGAGTCATTTCTCGGCCCCTCCACAAGATAAGATGAGAAGGCTAAGTAAAGTATTAAAATAATTTTAATTATGTATTAGACAGTCTTAATAATAACAGGCGCTGGGTTCGATCTTCATGTTTAAGAAACGCTTCCATCCCGGGTATGAAAAAAGTCTGGGTACCCGAAATTCCTAGTTGTTGCAGATAGTCAGAAATGGGAAAGTAAGACAATCAGTCTTGTCGAAGGGTATCGCCTGAAAGTGAGTTGTGGAGGTCAGACAAGGAGTTAGTCTTGTAAAATACTGGTATTCAGTTGTATCAGGTTAGACTGGAAGTGCCCAACATAGTTGGAAAAAAAAGTTAATATAAAAATCAAAACCCGACTACTCAAGAGGAAATGCGGCCGCAGACAACCGACTGAATATCCTAAGTAAAATGTCATAATCCGAGGTTTGGCTCTCGCCTATTTCTTCCTTCAATATTGGACAAATTCATAACATATTCAATAAACTAAAAAATAAAGATATATACTGTGCCTCTATGTTTTCCTTTTTCATTTATAGTTGTCAAACTTGTACATTAGACCTCTGTTGGCAGCGCAAATTTTGAGCATCTTTTGAGGCTTCTAAAGATAATGTATCATCAAAAAACACACTTAACTTACTAAACAGCTTCTTAACTCTTTACGATATTTTACTCTGGATGATGAAAAGAGTAGGTATTAAAAATTATAAAACCTAAAATAATATTTATACCATTCCCCCTCTAAAAAGCTAATTTTATTCACTGAAAACAGTGAATAAAAAGCACTTTTAATCACTGTTTTGGTGTTTGAATTTAGAACACACCAATATATATTCTACCTCCAACTCAATGCTATACAACCTCCTTGCGCATAAAATACTCGCAAACTTCTTGTGCAAAGAATATTCGATTTTCAAACTCCTTTGTCGATTTAATTTTGAGTTTGTTTATATTTAGGATTTTAATAATGATGTTGATTTTGGTCTAGGATATTTAGTGCATACTTATTTAGATTGTAATTCTAATATTAATTGCATTGGTGCTTAATTAATTATAATTATGTAACGTAACGGAGGTGGTCACTGGCGTCTGAAACACACTAGCTCAGCTTAAAGGCCCTGGGTTTCTCTTCTTCTAATTAACCATTTATCATTTATTATTATCCTTTGTGTTTTTTGCTTAAATCTTTCTTTTTCTCGTAGTCATGGTATAAAATATAGTATGCAACTCTTGAATAAAACGGATTTATATCGAGGACCATGAAACACTCGCGTCGCTCAGGATTCTAACAATTGAATCACTCGCTATGCTCGTGATTCAATCATCATGAATCACTCCCTACGGTCGTGATTCAGTTTTTAGAATCCTTCACTTGTTCGTGATTCATCAATGGCCCTCGCTTTAAATCCGTCCTTTATTCACTAGTTGCATAATATACTATTTTGGACGTTCGAACGTCACGTGTGAACAAACAAAAACATGTAGATATATATATATATATGTGTGTGTTGAAAGCTTTGTTTAGTTGGACCCGATATAAATAAAGCTATCAACATGGTCCTTCGAGCCGTTTATGAACCAGCGACCTATGGCACAAGGTTTAAGCAACCGGCGATCAACACCGTATTTTTCAAGCAAATCTGTAAGAAGCTGACAGATCTTATTCATAGACTATCAAAAGCGCAAGCGACATTAACGACAGTTAAATCTTGTACCTTTACTGATACCAACCCCTCCAATTACAGGCACCTACACCCTCGTCGAGACAGACGGAACAAAACGCGTAGTGGAATACGAAGCCGATGACAAGAACGGCTTCAACGCCGTGGTCCACAAGATAGGCACGCCCAAGCACCAAGAAGAGTATGAACACAAGCCAGCCCACGAATACGAAGCGAAGCCGGCACATGAGCCTGTGCATTACCAACACGACTTTGGGCATTTCGATGAGGGATTCGTGCCTATCGCCGGAGGGTTTGAACACTAAGTGATGAATCGGCGATGTTTGCAGCTACAGGTAGATGTGTAAAAATATATGTTGGTTTTGTGTAAGACGATGTCATTGAATTTTTTAAGGGCAGTATTTTTCTGGGATCGACTTCCGACCAGTCTAACCGGATTCAGCTGCGTATCACTATTTTACATGGAGCGACTGCCTATGTGACCACAACAACCTAGTACCTGGGTAGATGTTAAAGCTGTCATGACATATGGAAGATTCTAATACCAGTGAAATCGTTGTAGATGGGTTAAGGTAATTATTTTTGAAAGATATAAAAGAATTGGTATTATAAGAAACTTCAAGTTTGAATTTAGAGCTTGTTTATTATTCAGTAACTATATTGGACTGAAAATTTATAATATCTTCGATATTTTCGTACACTACAGAATTTCACAACATTCTCAGAATATTCGATACACGTATGCCAAAATAATTGACCTAGTTATTGGTAAACCTGAATTTTAACAACATACATTCGTACTCAGATATTTTATCATCATACCTGTAGCGAATTAAAGACATGTAACATCTTCTTTTCAAAGCTTTGACCCTTGAGTACCCTTATTAAGGTTCTAAATGCAATGACGGACTGACAACTAAATAATTTGTAATCCAAATGGCTTTGCAGTATCGAAATTAAGGTTTTTTAAATGCTTTAATGTAGCTGTTTCTATAAGTTAGATTATTCCGTTAAGTTTTCAAGAATTATCTGAATTTAAACTGACTAAATATAATCAAATACAATCCTGGATTTTTAAGAAGATGAATTCAAAAGATTAAATCAACTAGGCAATGTATAAAATGGACTTATTTGATTATGAATTGTATTACAAAAATGTGCTCAATGTTAAATTGAATGCGTATTAGACATGTACTTTTTGCGCGTTAAAGGTGCGTGAATATAACCAAAAGTTGCGCGACTTTACCAAAAAGTTGCGTGGCTATTACCAAAAGTTGAGCAACTTTAACAAAACAATCGTCTTTTACGCATATCAATTTAAACGAGACGTGAAATGACGTGTGATATTCGTAGCATACTCATTAAGAATATATTTGTTTTAATATGTTGTAATGAGTGGCTAACGAATTGTATTATTATTTATTATTGACGCGAAAGGAGTTAACGTTTCGTTGTAGTTAAGGCCTGACTGTATATTGTTCTGTTTTGTAGTTTTAAGTGTTGTACAAAACTCTTGCGATTTAATAAAACTTTAACTGTTGTGAATAATGCTTGTTATTTATTCACTTTTCATCCCTGTTGAGTTTTATTGATGAATTTTAATGCTATCCAATAAAAGCTATCAGAAGTTTAAAATATCCAAAAAATAGGAGCTGCTGCGAAAGCACAAAACACAAATAGATTTAAAAAACTTGCCTTCAGTTTGAAAAAGTGCGAAAGCAAGCTGAAATCTACAAAATGAAGTTTCACGGCGTGCTTTAAAAATAAGCTGCTCTAAAAAAAACGCAGAGAACTATAACCCAAAACAAAATCTGCAACGAAGTGTCCAAGCAACGGAGTCGGCAACAAAAAAGTAAGGTTACTATCGCGCTACTGATGCGCCACTTACCTTTGTGCGAGCGCTAGCTTGAGCCTGTCATTCTCATAGCGCAACTGTTGTTCGATGGACTCTGGTGGCGGCGGATCGATGACCGGCGGGGGACCGCTCGGGGCCATTGCACCGCGCGGCGCGCGCCCCACCGTCGCGTACCCACTTTCCATTCTAAACAGGACTTCCTACTATCACTATGTGTCGCGCAACTGTTGCGCAACTATTATAATAAGACAGCAACCAAGTCGATAATCCACTCAAAGGTAAGTGATCACGCCCGCATATGGACAACTGCAGTATCAGAGATTTCGCTGGTACGCGATCCATTACACCGACACTTAAATCTTTCGAATCGAAACACAGCAACGCTATTTAACTGCAGAAATAAGAATTCTCAGACGATTGCGTTCACACGAAGCTATTCTTCAACAGTCGAGCAACTGTACAACAAATTTCTCGCAAATATCGAACATCGTTCATTCAACTTTCGGGAAACTGTGGTACAACAGTTCAAAATTGTCAAAACTATATTATATCGCAACTTTTGGGCAACTATATCGCAACTGTCAAACAACTTTAGTGAATTTTTATCAGTTACTTACCTCTGTGCAAGTGCAAGCTTGAGCCTGTCGTTCTCATAACGTAGCTGTTGTTCAGAGGAGTCTGCGGGGGGAGGGTCGATGACGGCGGGGGCGCCGGCTGACGCGAGAGGACCACGCGGCGCGCGACCGACTGTTGCGTAGCCACCCTACGGAAACAGAGAGTAAGGCTTACAAATGTTATCATTTTGATTTTCACTAACACACATTTAAATTCTTGTAAACGGTACAGAACATCTGATAACCGCACGTCCGAATCGATTTGACTTTGTGTCCGCCCGTGTGCATAGTAGTAAGTAAGTTCGATTTTCGTTTTGCTTTGACCGTTCCTGATGTCCACAGCGTGTTTCTGGTGCAAATACTCGTATTTTTCATACGCCTGAGACATCTCTTTGTTCGCACTCTCTGCGTCACGGAATCCGTCACGCGGGACCACTGCGGTCTGGTCGGCCTCACATGTCTTTGAATTTTCAAATCCAATCGGCTGTAATTAACAATTTTTTCATTAGAAAAATCATGTTATTTGATAGACGCCTTTGTCCAACAATAATGCGCGATTAGTAAAATCAATTGAATGGATCAAAAACCATACAAACAATCAACTAAAATAAGTAAATATCGTTCTCAAAATGTCAAGGATAAAATACGGCATTCAAATTCCACTGCTAATGTAGCAGTGAAGGATATATTTAACATTGACAATTTGAAGTAATTGCCACTTCCTGATCTAGCGGATGACTCAGTAAATAGAATCAAGTAATTGACAATACGAAAATGTGCATTATGACCTAACATTGAAGTATTGTGACTCTAGTTCTAATGTAGTACAAACACCGGTCAAAAACATAGTCTCTAAATGAAAAAGATATTTTCACACGCTTTTATTACATGGAGTCAGTATCAGCTCTGAGATCCTCGAACATTACAGTGGCGACGAGGATTACAAATTCGAACAATTTGCGTGTGATTCGTATTGTATTGTGCATATTCCGATTTATCGCGAGTGTACGATCATTTAAAAAAACGAAAACACACGCTTTAATAGAAAATCAAACTAAAAAGTAGAAAATAATCTATTGTGAGTTTGTGATTTTATGAGTTTGACATTGTAGAGGGTAATCTGCCAGAGATTAACCTCTACTGAACCAATTTGGAAAATGCGGAAGTAAGGTTGCCCTAGTCGATCATTCTTCCATACAAACGTAGTCTGGCGATTTCTCCACTGTTTGACGGTGTACATTCTAAATAAAAAATGATATCAATTTGTCTCATCATTATCTAGCCCTGTATGGAAACAAAAAGTAAAAAAATATATATATTTGAAAGTTATGAGCGTCGAAAGTTCCATATTTCAACAGTAATTTAAACGCATCTTTGGGCGCAAATAAATATCATAAAAAGAAGGAAAATTGCAAAACAGTTACCATCCAAAGGTCTGTTTATATAATTTTTTAACATTCCCCCTCTAAAAAGCGTATTTTATTCACTAAAAACTTTGAATCACTGTTTTGGTGTTTGAATTTAGAACACACCAATATATATTTGACTTCCATCTCAATGCAATACAACCTCCTTGCGCATAAAATACTCGATACAAACTTTTTGTGCAAAGAATATTCGAATTTCAAACTCCTTCGTCGATTTAATTTTGAGTTTGTTTATATTTAGGATTTTGATAATGATTTTATTTTGGTCTAGGATGTTTATTGAATACTTATTTGCATTGTAATTCTAATATTAATTGCATTGGTGTTTAATTAATTATAATGACGTTACTTAACGGAGATGGTCACTGGCCCCTGAAACACAGGTGCTGTTTAGGTAACTCAAACTCAAAGGCTCAGCTTCAATTTACAAAAAATGTGAAGCCCTAAGGTTTCTCATTTTCTGTAAATTTTGGAGGTAATAAACCATTTATTTATTTATGATTATTCCTTGTGCTTTTGGCTTAAGTAAATCCTTCTTTTTCTCGAAGTCATGGTATAAAATATAGTATGCAACTCTTGAATAAAACGGATTTATATCGAGGGCCATGAATCACTCGCATCGTTCAGGTTTCTAACACTTGAATCACTCGCTATGCTCGTGATTCACTCATCATGAATCACTCCCTGCGGTCGTGATTCAGTTGTTAGAATCCTTCACTTGTTCATCTACGGCCCTCGCTTTAAAACCGTCCTTTATTCACTAGTTGCATAATATACTATTGCGCGCTCGTTTTCGTCCTAAATCATCACCCATTACGCAAAAAAATTTCCGAAAGTTAGTAAACGTATGCTAACTAGGTAGCTTCTTATTGCTCATCACAGCATCTATCTCTTACGCACGAGTTGTCGGATGAGATAGCATGCATTTTAACCTCGCACACAAAATAATTCGTGCCGTCGACTAGGACAACCTTAATGCCTTAGGCATTGTCTACCAGTCGGACTTTTGGGTGATGCAGAGACAAATATTGGTAGGTGCAATATAGAAAGCACTTTGGCCGATCCGAGGACACAGGACCTTTTTCTTAACAGTAGCGCTTACACAACAAGACCAAACAAGCAGTACATTTATTAACTTACAGAGAATTTGAATACGGCTAGTAATCCTATTATTATATTTCATTTGTATCCACACATTGCTAACCTCAGCTTTCTACTAAAGATAGCCCGGAACTCCCGGAACCCGTAAGGTCCGGACCCGGAACTCTGTGAATAGACTATTACAGAGCATTATTACAGTGGTGGAACTATGTGAATAGAACTATCGTACCTGTAAAGTGGACGATACTGAATGGGCTCTCTGATGTACCGCCATCTCTTCCGGCTCTGGTTTGGGCTGCAAGAGTATTTTAGTTTTAGATGACGTTTGTCCAACTATTTTGCAAATAAGAAAGAAATAAAATTATATTTTTTATTTTTATTTTGCAACAGCGAATAAAACGGATCTTAAAAATTCAAAGTGTAAAAATTTAAAGGTACTAGGGCATGTTGGGTATCATAAGACAGAGCGCTATTTGCAAATTATATTTATTTTTGCCTCGTATTTTTTGACTTTTGACACGTAAAAAAAATACTGTTACCCATATCTCCGAAGTTTGAGTAGAGAAAACTCTAAAATTATTCTATGTGATAGAAGTTTATGTAAAGATTACAGGAACGATGTCTCTAAATAACAAACTTTTTCAGAAATCACCAACAAAAATTACATTAGTTCCACTATCGGTCAAAAGATGGCGCGTAAAGTAACACATCCAATATATATTATTATGATATTTTATGGTACGGAACCCACGGTGCGCGAGTCCGACTCGCTCGTGACCGATTTTTTTTCTTATTAGATCAGTTAGACCCCTTAAAACATATACATAAATCATTTTACTTGGACTGCAAAAAGTAGAAGTAATTAGTTATATTCGGACAGCAAGTTGTTTACCGCCGTATCGTATCGGTTAAGTGCATTTCGCAACGATTTACATAAAAAACGCGTTGAATTTCCTGCGACATTTGAATGCAATGCATTGTCTAGTTAGCCAATCGCCTTTTATGTTGTTTCCGCTGTACTTAATGTTAGTGCTAGTTAAGGATAATTTTATTTATAAAGTTATTTATTAATACATTTTTTTTTTATAATTTGGTAGGCTCGCGTTTGACCACTACCTCACCTGATGGTAAGAGTTGATGTGGTCGACGGTAAAGCACGCTTGCCTAAAAGTAACCTATTCACTCTTGACTCAAAGAGCGCCCAGTTGTAACTATCGAGAAACACAGACTCTAGCAGATATGAGATTTGTATAGTACACACTATATAACTCACCAAAGCTTGTGCCGGTGATACAGCGGGCGGTGGCTCGTCACCCCCTGTAGCCCTCCCAGCCAGCAGTGGGCTGGCAGTGGCACTTGCTACCGGGGTGGCAGCCCCACTGTTCCCGTTGGTCACTGACTTGCCACCGGTCGCACCGCATTGCTGCGCCTGAATCGCTTCTTTGACCTCTTGGAATTTTTCTATGAACTGAAAGAGAAATGGAGTGTTAAAAAAACCTTATTAACAAAAAAAATAACCGACAAAATAACGAACTAAAAAACAAACAATACTGTAGTCTAGCATTATGAGTTGGCGCCAAACAATTAATTACCTAAAGCGTAGAATGATTATAGTTAGGTTGATCTTCGTTTATAGTTTGTTTGGCGCCGCCTCAAAATACTAGACAAAAAGCTTTTCTTTTATGTTTTGCTTTTTAGTTCGTTATTTCGTTGGTTCGTTTTTTTGGTTAGAATATTGTTTTTTTTTCGTTTACTTAATTTCAACAGAATCGGTTCACAATTGATAATTCAGTGGGCAAATTATCCATTAATCCTTTTTTTTCTACCTTTAGGGGAGGATGTTATTTTTTTTATGGGACCAGTAGTATACTCTGGCCAATAAAAAAAGAATTTTTGAAATCGGTCCACTCTATAAAAAGTTATGCGTGGTCATACATACAAATATACGTGTCAAATTGAGAACCTCTTCCTTTTTTATCGTCGGTTAAATATCATGAATAATATCACGTCTGTATTCATCGAAGAATTAGGCAAAGGAGCACCGATATTATTTACACGCCCACATTTCACCAGTAACGTTTAAGTCTCTACATAGTAGTAGCCCATTGCCATCTATCGGGCACAAGTCTAGACTCCCAGCTGCTACTGCGGAATTCCAGATGGAAAAACCGAATAAAATGTAACCTGACCTGGGCATCGAATCCTGGGCCTCATGCTCAGAAAAGCGACCAGTAGAACATTAATAAAATTATTTGTCCTGGACTGGACAAAAACTTTCTGCTTTTATAGAACCGAGCAGTAAAATTAACAATAGAATGGATTACTAAGGGAAAACCGCCGTCAATTCGTCACTCTTTGAGGACTCTTATAATACACCCCAAAAGGAGGTATTAAAATTACTCTAGAGGACCCTTACAAACCCCTCAGTCCAGTTATACTCTGTTTGAGGGTCCTAAATTACTAAAGTTGCCCTTTGAAGGTGTTTTATTCATATACAGAACAGATCCGAATTCCCTGTAGAAAGAATGGATCTCTCTCGTTTCCTGCTATGCAAATATGGGTCTTCGAGATTAAGAACATCGAGAAGGCTTAGAACATCGTCTCTAACCACACATCTTCATCGTCGGTACACTCAAGGCAGAGCGGTCGTAGTCATCATCTTGCAATGTGACTTCGGGATGCCATAATTCGTTTAACGATGCGACGCCATTCGTCTCTATTCGTGTACACTTATTCAATAAGCCGCCAACTGCAGACTTAATCTGGTCGGCCCAGCGCATGGGCCACCTGTCGCACGCTCTCGTTCCTTCCACTCTAACCTGGACTACAAGCCGCTCGATAGAGTTGTTGCCTCGTCGGGACACGTGACCAAAGTGAATCATTACCACCTTCATTTCACTGCTGGACATTGGCCTTCCCCAGGCGTCGCCACATTGACCGATGCCGTGCGTCTTGTATCCAGCGCATTTCCGCAACCTAAACCAGGTCATCGGTCCACCTAGTGGAAGGTTCTATGAACTATATCAAAGGTGTACTATAAAGAGTCTTAGTCTTAGTAGTTCTCGTATCTATCTTACCTTGCCAAGCTCCGGCTCCGAAGCGAACCCGAGTCCGTACACAGTGTTGGCTCTGACGTCGCTCCACTGACCGAATTTCTGCGACGTTTTCGTGAATGTCATGTTCGCCGTTATTGTGCTGTTTATCACCGCCTGTAACAAGGATTGGTGTAAATTTCATGCTACAAAAGCATTCACAAGTCGAGTTATATCGGGACAACATAAAGATCACCCTCGATCCAACCAAAGAATCAATATACAAACGGTATGTTGTTATAAGTGGTCAACGCTATCTACACAAACATCCATAATCTGTGCTTTTAGGCGGAGTTAGGCTGGCTGTGCTTGCCAGGTCATTCGGTACGAAGTGGGCGGTCCCATGCACAACGGACCGAATGAGAGTCTAAAGGCCGATTTCACTAATGAAACTAATCGCGATTAGTTCAACTAAACTCAGTTTAGACAAATAAAGCGTTGGGATTGGTTGAGACCGCTGATAAACTACTAATCAGAACGCTGCATTTGCATAAACTGAGTTAAGTTGAACTAATCGCGATTAGTTTAATTGGTGAAATCGGCCCTAAGTATGAAAAATAGAACCCTAACTCTTATTCTACTAGTCATCAATATATAAACTTAAGCCTGTTTCGGCAACTACAGAACGTCAAATGCTAGGATCGTTACATACTCCTTTCGCTTCATTCATACATTAGTAGATAGACCACTGAAATACCAGGAACCACGCGCCATTTCAGAAACGTAAGTTAAAAGTTACTCCGGCACCTAAACCTTTCAAACAGTTCCAACCTTTTACCTATTCAATGAAATCTCTTATCTATTGCATGAATTTCATGAACATCTATTACAATGATAGGTACCAATATGTGTCCTCTTCGTTGGTAGTATTGCAACATACCGGGATCACGTATCCGCTTCACAAGCGTGACGATTCTCGCAACGCCAATCAATACTCGTATGATTGTTTATCCTCGTTAATCGAGGCTCGTATTCAACGTAGTGAAGTTTCAACTTGATGAGATCAGAGCGAGTGAACCAGTGTGCTAGAAAACTAGGTACCTATATAAAAGTTTGTCTAAATTGCAGTGTTAAATCTTTACTGCCTATCAGAAACCCGAAACTGTGGCAACCAGGTGAGATAGTGGTCATGCGCGAGCCTATAGTGTATAAAAAACAGTGTTAATCAAATAGGCACTACATCATCTTCCTGCCCTTTTCCAATATAAAACTGGCATTCGATTGCATCCGGTCAGACTGAAAATCAACCCCAAAATAGATCGGAAAAGGTTGAGCGGATGATGTATTGTCCTCTCCAACCAAAAACGATAATATTATGACTATAGGTACATCAGTGAAAAACCATGAAGCTCGATTCTCGAGGCAAATAAATTTTGACCAAACTCACGACCAGTTATGTCCATTTATCTAATCCAACCCGCATATGCAGCGAGATGCATTACAAACCAAACTTGCAAATTCTATCAAAACTTGTATTGAATTTATAAAATTCACATAACATGAGATATTCCTTCTTTGTAGATATTTGCGAGCTTCAAAACTGTTCCAGACCTAACTTTGAATTTACCAAAGTAAGCGAACTTCGATTAGAAAACTTGGTACGTTTCGACGTTTTAAACTCACGTACTGAGAGATTGTCGTGAGCTCTTGAATTGCTAATATGTAAAGTTCTAAGATGATGGGCACAATAGGAGTTTTATTTTCATCCAAAAAAGCCTTACAGGCATACTTATTTCTTCCCCTTTGAAGTTAAACATAGAGGTACGGATGTAATTTCACATTCCGCTTTCAGTATAAAATATTACGTAATAAAAGGCAAAGCGGTAAAATTTTTAGAAGAACGGAATACAGTGGAGGAGGACAAGCCATTGGTGAAAAAGGGCTACTTACATATACATAAGATCACGCCGATATCCCTTGGGGTAGACAGAAATTAAAGAACGCTATCTGCTACGACTTACTTATATATTTCTTTTACGTTTACACATCTAGTTGTACTCGTACGCCAGTCGTGAGTACGAGAACAGTGTACGTACTTTATCGAGGGCTAACCCAAACTAATAGCAAATTAACTTTAGCAGGCCCTAAGCAAAACATCGTGCCTTGCCAGTCATTACGAATGGGACCGAGACGTGGTCGATCACATGGGCCTCATCAGAAAGCTGAAAGTCACACAGAGGATAATGGATAGGGCTATGCTCGTAGTTTCCTTGCGTGATCGCATCAGAAATGAGGATATCCGCAGGAGAACTAAAGTTGCCGACATAGTCCGAAGAATTGCGAAACTTAAGTAGTGGACAGGGCACATTTCTCGCAGAACGGATGGCCGATGGGGCCGCCAAGTTCTGGAATGGCGACCGCGAACCGGAAGACGATGCGTTGGAAGGCCTCCCACTACGTGGAATGATGAGCTGGTTAAGGTTGCGTGAATCCGCTAGATGTGAGTCGCACGGGATCTGGGGGAGGCCTATGTCCAGCAGTGGACATAGGCCTCCCCCAGATCTTTCGGCTGAAATGATGATGATGACGTAAAAGGCTTTTCCACTTTTCACCGCAAATTTATCAATAGAAAACGCAAAATTATTATTTAACACGGTAAGACACCCGAATATGATAATAATTTTAAATGAATGAAGCTGTATATGAGCCCAAAATTAATTTTATACAATTCCATCGGTATCCTGTCAGTAGATATAATCATAGTCATAGGGCATAGTCGCTCCAGATAATATCAAAGCCAAAACCGAAGACCTAACAGACAAAAACGTCATACAAAGACCCAGTAACAAAGTTCCCTGCATCGTCAATTCTATTTGACAAACAACACGTAGACACAGAGCCGCACCTAAACCTACCCCAATTATGCCTTTGTTGATTCCAACTGGCAGAAAGCCGACGACGTTTCATAGTTCACAATTTAATTTCGCTGTCCATTCCGGATAGCAAAACTAGCCTTTGAGCAAAGCGATAGTGCGGTCGCAAATTAAGAGAAGCAACATCATTATGTAGAGGGGTACACTCGCAGGGTTTTTGAGTAGCAACGAGTATCACATATTTTTCTAATAAAACTGATTTTCACAAAATTAAACCTATTATTATTTAAGTACGGGGAGGGGTTTCGGACAGAATATCTTCGGCAGACTAGTACATAATTCAATATAGGATTAATACCTAAGGTTTGCGACTAATTTCACTTTTGTATCAAATGAAGTAGATTGGGGGTCCAAATCATTACCTTTGAAACAGTCTGCCGAGCACTTTTGACCATACAAGAACGGGCAGACAAGAATTTTCTGTAACTACCAATATAGTGCTATTTGATGCCACAAGTATCCTCTCGGTATCAAACGAGGTAAGTGCCATTTATATTTTCACCAGAAATGGTAATATTTTTTTAACTTTCGGCCAATCCTAATTTTTGCCACCGAATTTTCGAAACTTAGCATCACTTTTATG
The DNA here is from genome assembly GCA_947562075.1 of Orthosia gracilis. Taxonomy (NCBI): domain Eukaryota; kingdom Metazoa; phylum Arthropoda; class Insecta; order Lepidoptera; family Noctuidae; genus Orthosia; species Orthosia gracilis. The sequence continues at coordinate 18,566,766 of OX387275.1, read as the reverse complement.
AACATGTGCCATGGGGCTTATCTTATATATAAAATTCTCGTGTCACAATGTTAGTTACCTAACTCCTCCGAAACGGCTTTACTGATTTTTACCAAATTTTATATATGCAGTAGGTCTGAGAATCGGCTACTATCTATTTTTCATACCCCTAAGTGATAAGGGTTGTTCACCATTAACATTTTTTTTGTAATTTTTGGACAAAATTTAATGTTTTTATTTTTCAATAATGTGGCATTAAAAAATACATACAACCCTAAATTTTTACCCTTTTATCACCAACCCCTATTTTTTTAATAGCCATTTTATTAATTTACTCATTTTTCATCCCGGTCGATAGCTGATCAATTTTTTTTTTCCTGCCCTTGTCCCATGTTACTTGGGGTCGGCGCAACACGTTTTCTTCTTCCATACCATCCTGTCCCCCGTCACGCTATCACTGACTCCCTTTTCTTTCATATCACTCCTCACACAATCCATCCATCTTTTCTTTGGCCGTCCCCTCCCTCTCCATCCATCCACATTTACATTCATAACTCTTTTAGTAATATGCGTTTCATCCCTCCTCATCAGATGACCATACCAGGACAAACGGTTTCCTTTCAACTTTTCTGTCACTGGCGCCACTTTCAAACTTCCTCTAATATACTCATTTCTCACTTTATCCATTTTCGTCACTCCACACATCCATCTCAACAGTTGAGTACGTAGGCTTGGGTAGGTAGGATTGGGTAGGTAGGATTGGGTAGGTAAGGTAGGGTAGGGTAGGCATGGTAGGGTAGGGTAGGTAGGGTAGGATAGATAGGGTAGGTAGGGTAGGGTACATAGGCTAGGTAGGGTAGGGTAGATAGGGTAGGGTAGGTAGGGTAGGGTAGATAGGGTAGGGTAGGTAGGGTAGGGTAGATAGGGTAGGGTAGGTAGGGTTGAGTAGGTAGGCTTGGGTAGGTAGTGGATCTTGCCGTCGCCGCTCGTACTAGAATTTTGAAAGTCGATCCCTGGCCAATGAGCTCAAACTTTTCAGATACATTCTCGGTATTCTCTCAGCCGCACTTACTCAGCTATGAACATTTAACTCTAAGTATGCTTGCTTAGCTCCCTCTCTCATGTGAAGCTTCGCAATTAGTAAACATACACTCGGCAATCGAGAGCTGGGCCAGTAGCCCGTTCATATATAAATCGATATAGGAACCACAGCATAAGATCCGTCAGATTTCAATACGGCTCGTAATACTATAGTCGTGCGTTTGATTTGTAGGTAAACGTGAGATGGGGCGTTTGCTATACGAAACGCAGCGTTGTCAATATTTGTTCCCTTTCGTCTTTTGATCAATCGATTCTCATAGAAATCTGGCTTTCCATGCAGTATACACCCTGAAATTTAATTGGTTGTTTTCCCGCGGCAGAACGACTTGCCTTAAGGAGTACTTTCGAAGTATAGAGTTAAAGTAAATAAATAACGATGTTTCTGTTTTAAAATAATTAAAAAAATATTCATCAACTCGAAAAAGTGAGTAACAATAGTAACTCTGGACGTAACTTGTAGATACTAGGTACTACTCGTGTCACCACCTACAAAGAAAACCGATGCACAAAATAATGTTAAACCAAAATAAACTCTCGCACGTGGTGATACGGCATAAAAGTTTGCACGCAAAACAAACGAGCGAGCCACAAGCCGACAAAGCAAAGACCGATTTATTAAATGTTTAAAGTAAAATAAGCTCTCGCGTGTAATTATACGGCATAATCTAGCACGCGCGTAACATGATCAAACGGAGCCGCCTTCGAACCTAATCCTTTCGACGGTGACCTAGCACCCGGGTCAACGGCCTGCTATCGTTCGGCCGTAGATATCGGGAGGTATACTATTGGTTCGTGATCGCTTTCGAGTTTAGTTTTTCACAATGTTAAATATGCCAGTTTTTGTTTCTAATATTTTATATAACTACGAAACGATTGTATTACATAGACAAAACCATTTCGCTGCGGGAAAACAACCATTTAAATTTCACGGTGTAGAGAGATTGGTTTTATTTAAACAATGAAAGAGGGACAACAATTCTTTCTCGCTCAGAGAAGATGTAATTGTTTTGATAGCTCCAAGCACGCTCCCTTTCATTTTGAAAACTCAACAGTATTCATTGAGTGTTTTACGCTGTCGAGTAGACTGCTTCTTGAACACATGAGGCAATGAATGCAAGCAAAACACACATTCTTTAAAGTTACGTAGTTAGGGTGTGTTCACTCTTGCGTTCGAGTATGCTGGGTGACCCAAGTCTGTTTTCATCCGCCGTAGGAAACACAGGCTTCGGCAGGGTATTATCTTTCCAAATGCAGTATTCCAAGCTTACAATTTATAGTAATAGATTGAATCTTTCTCGTTGTCTTATTTAATTTGCTGATTAGCTCATTGAATTGCAAGAATTGTCCCACAATTCGCTCAAGTTGCATCGCGTGTTGATCTGTTCCGAATTGGTATTCGAGACTGTATAAACTGGTTCCATAGTTGTCAACCTCTTTGAGAACATAAAATCACGCCTGTGTTTCCCAAAGGGTTAGGCAGGGGTGGGCCTTATAGAACATCTATGGTATACTCGCATTTCGCCAGTTATGGGCATTCCATGTAATAGGGGCGACGATATTGACATCAACCGGGCACAAGTCCAGACTCCGGGCTACTCCTGAGAAAATCCATATGGAAAAACTTAATAACGCTTAGCCCAACTCGGAAATCGAATCCAGGACCTCATGCTCAGCAGTAGCGCTTACGACTACACCAACGAGACAGTCTCTTTGAGAAATTGTCTAAATAAAGATATCTCAGCAAATAGTTTCAAAGCCGTACCCAAATAAAGACACGGCGATTTTATTTTATTCTATTTAGAGAACACCCCGAAAACTACTTTGGAACCTTCATTTAACCCCGTGAATATAGCAAGGCGTAGTTGTAAACAGTTGTTCGGGATTTCGGTTAAATCCCTTACACCCGGAATGCGGGTACTTCCAAAAACGAGTCATATTTACTCTGTCGCATCGTGTCCCAGAATACTGAGGGCCAATTACGACTTAAGCTCGACGGCTCAAAAACTCATCGTTTTGCTACATTAGTTTTTCAAGATGTCTTACAAACAGTAATTTAGAAAATCGTTGAATTGATCTTGTTCGAAAAAGATGTATCCTTAAAGTCTCTCCAGATCCAATCCTCTCCCTGAAGTATTGCCGAAGTGCTTGAATCGTTTACGGACATTATTCTGGTCTCTACCCAAGATGATCTTTCGTTCTTCAGGATGGGTTTACGGAGACCTCCATACTCACTCCACTCTAGGCATACTACCTTCTCACAAAATGCCACGACGCTCTCCACGCCGCGCCGGCAGTCACAGACACAGCTGGCGCGATATTGTTAGTGACAAACTCACCGGGAAATCACGACCCTCAGCCATGAGATTATACGAGAAGCGAGAAGAAGGACGCACATAGCAGCCGTAGAACTACAGCTGCCATGAAAATGTTTTTTTTTTGTGTTTTTGTAATATGAAAAGCTTTCATCATGGGATCAACAATTTCTGCAATATTCAGTAGAACTTTCACATTCTGAATGATTACCAATTAATTAAGTCACCCCGTATTATATCAACTATCGTGTATTTACGGTAGTAAGGTAAGGAACACAAGCATCGTGTGGATAAGCAAATTTAACAGAAAGTCGTTAAAAATGCTTTGCATAAATCACATACCTTCGTCCCCTCAACGCTTATGATGCGGTACAGGTTCCTCGAGCAGTCATAGAAGAAGGATGTGGACACGGCTGCGGAGCTGGAGGGCATCCAAGACCGCTTGGTCTTCGGGTCTATGTGGAACATACCTTCGTCCACTCAACTCTGATGATGCGGTACAGGTTCCTCGAGGAGTCGTAAAAGAAGGACACGGCGGCGGAGCTGGCGGATATTCATGACTGCTTGGTCTTCGAATCTTTGTGGAACATACCTTCGTCCCCTCAACGCTGATGATGCGGTACAGATTCCTCGAGGAGTCGTAGAAGAAGGAGACGGACACGGCAGCGGAACTGGCGGACATCCATGACCGCTTAGTCTTCGGGTCTATGTGGAACACGTGGGCCTTGCACGTGAAGATTGGCTGCTCACTGCAACAAAAATATGAGTTTTAGAAGGTAGTTTGTAAAAAGAGAAACGTAGTTATATGCCTAGCCTTTCGGTCGGCTTACAGTCTAAATGACACGAACCAGTTCCTGGGTGGTTACTAAACCCCTTGGGTGCCGCCGCACGTTTGGGCCATATTCTACTCATAACGATTGTCAAAGATCTCACAAATGACAACGGGGAACAAATATGGTATGGTAGTATGGTTCTGACAAGACCACGTCCGCAGTCACTAAGGCTTCCTGTCCACCTGGCGCGGAGCGGAGAAAAGAAGAACAGATCCAACCAATCGAATTGCATAAAAACTCAGGTCGCGAGTCGGAGCGGAGTTTTTATGCAATTCGATTGGTTCGCTCCGCTCCTCTTTTCTCCACTCTGCGCCAAATGGACAGGCAGCTTTAAGCTGGGACCACAAATCCACAATGCGTTAAATGATGATATTTATTTCTATAAATTATAGCTAGATATTCGTCATAAAATGTATAGAATAGTTGCTTGACGCACGCTGTTGCTTTTCCTTAAGTATACCATAAGTTGCCATTACTTTCCAGAATTTGATCCATATTAGTGAAACTATCGAATGTTGTTATGAATTATAAAGCATGTGTTTTTGTTTTTCAAAATCAACGGGTTCAGTGCTTGGCTAGGAATAGGAATATAGATTTATCAAAAATCTAAAGATGCAGTTATAGTTTTCATCAAAATCGGCCTCGTGACTCCTTTGAGTGTTTGCCGCTATTCCGCAAAGTTTGGCATTTGGTCATCCAAGCCCACTTAAAAAACTCATCCTGTATAGGGATCGTAGCAGGTGGCGTTCTGTAGTTTCTGCCTTTCCCTATGTGAAAAAGGATGTGCGGTTGTGTATACGGTATATTGTTCCAAAATCAAAAGACGGCTGATAGAGATCTTAGATTTCAATCGTATCAAATATCACCAAACTAAGATTTCTAATCAGCTTAGTTGTTGAGGTAGCATAATCATAATATCTTTCTCCAAGCGAAGTAGCGGCCATCAGCAAAACTTATATGGGTCAGCCTCACCTACCACTAAAATGAACCATCTCTCATCACCAAAGTTAGTTTAAAATTATAATAAAAACCCGCTCACCGAGTCGAGCAAACAAAGATTCAAGGATTCAGAACTTGGAGAAAATAATAAATATTATGTATTTATAGTGTAAACATGAGTTGTTGAGCCCTCGAGCTCGGTATGAGTGGAAGTTGTGTAGTATAAACAATCTCAATAGCTTTGCGCAAATAAATAGCTAACAGTATTTATAATTGTGACTGCATCGAAGTCTAGTGGTATTGCTGAGCACGAGGTCCAGGGTTCGATGCCCGGGTCGGTCAGTGCTATTGAGTTTTTCCATCTGGAATTTCTCAGTGGCTCGCCCGGAGTCTGGATTTACACCCGTTTAATGCTGTTTAATGCTTCGAGTTTAATGGCAATGGGCTCCTATTACAATAACTGGCGTGCAGTTTGAGTGCACCTTTTCCGAACCCATCAGGGAATGCTGTAAGATCTATAATCGGAAAAATTGGAAAAAAAATCAAAGCATGTCCGGGCATGTGGTATAATGGCCAAAGTGAGTCACCAATTCGGAACGACGTCAAGCGTTCAATGGTTGTCTGTTCTCTAGTCATCCAGAGTCTGCGATTGCTTTTGAGAGGACGTTAAGCTGCCAGTTTCAGTTGTCACACGGACAAACAATGACAGTCGATTTCACCGTCAGAAAATCAAAATCCTGACAATCTTTTTAACCGTGAATATCGGAACTTGTACGTGATGTAACCGTGCCAATAACGGACCATCTTTAGCTTTTTGGCGTTACGTTGACATCGACTCTCAATTTTGGGCCTTACATTGAGGCAAAGGCTCAGTTGGCTTCCAAAAAGTTGGGGATCCTTGCGAAGGTGAGAAAGTACTTCACGCCGGAACAGCTGCTCAACTTGTATCAAGCGCAAGTTCGATCGTGCATGGAGTACTGTTCTCACCTCTGGGACGGTTCTGCCAAATACCAGCTTGATGCACTAGAGTCGATCGAAAAGCGGGTCAAGAGACTTATCGGCAATGAGGCACTGGTCAAATCAAAGCTCCAGAGCCTTGAACATCGTCGCCGAGTTGCCAGCTTGTCGGTTTTTTATCGGTTACATTTCGTGGAGTGTGCGATGGAATTGCATGATTTAATTCCGCCCAGCCCGTTCCATCATCGGACAACCAGACGCACGGCGATGCGTCATCGGTACATGGTGGACATCCCACCCATACGCACAAAACGTTTTGGGGACACTTTTATTATGCGTACAGCTAAGGAGTGGAATTCCCTGCCGGAGTCTGTGTTTCCCGATAGCTACAATCTAGGGGTCTTTAAGTCAAGGGTGAATAGGTTACTTCTAGGCAAGCGTGCTTCACCGTCGACCACATCATCGCTTAAAATCAGGTGAGATAGTGGTCAAGCGCGAGCCTAAAAAGAATTTAAAAAAAATACTTTCAGGGCAATAGATTTGAACATGGTACTTGAACGAAACTAGCAAAATATGTTTGTTATACCTTTTTTATATCAATGATAGTATCGCGTCGGACCACTATCTCAACGGTTGGTAAGCGATGATGTGGTCGACGATGGAGCACGCTTGCCTAGATGTAACCTTCTTCACTCTTGACAGATGTAATACCGCATAATGCCGGACTCTGTTTTTGCAAGCGTGCTTCACCGTCGACCACATCATTGCTTACCATCAGATGAGATAGTGGTCAAACGCAAGTCAACAAAAAAAATGTTATCAAAAGCACAGACTCCGACAAGGAATACCTCTGTTTAGCTGTTCGCACAAAAGTATTTCCAAATTTACGTCAGATCCTGAAAAGATGAAGTTGACACCTCTGCCTACACCGCTCGGGCAATACAAGTGGGATCGGCATTAATTGGGTCGCAGTCTCGCAGAAGTCGGATGTAGTCACTCCAAGTTAAATACTAAGTTGCATCCAGTTACACAGAAATCCAAGCGAAACTTAATCAGGCCTAGGTAGGAATGTGATTGATGTCGATTCCAACTCAACTTTAAGCTTCACAAACTCAACCAACCCTACTAGCCTTTTCCCAATTATTTTGGGGTCGGCTTCCAATCCAACCAGATGCAGCTGAGTATCAGTATTTTACATGCAGCGACTGCCAATCTGACCTCCACAACCCAGTAACGAATAACACGACACCCATTGGTCAGACTGGTGTAATATTCCTGGCTGCTGCCTATCCGTTCAACATTCACAGATTTACAAATGACCAACGGCTTAACGTGCTTACTAAAGTTAGAACGCGGTATCAATTAATTCAGTTTTGGGCAACACAAAATAACAGAAATTATTTCAACATTTCATGTGCTTAAGAGAAACAAGAGTTTAAATAAGTTAATTTTGCTTCGCCAAAACGTGCTCGGTCTACAATATTAGGGTCAATGTCAAATCATTGTCGTGCAGGTGTGGAGGTCGAATTGTTTACAAAAACGAGTACTCTACAGACACAAAATGTTTTGCATATGAATAAAATCTGGCAGACCACAGTGATAACGGATTCGTAGTGTATCTGAATTGATTTTCAGACTGTCAACAAGAATACAAAGTACTGAATACATGTTCCATCATCTGACTACAAGACGAAAGGCGTTACGCCATCGGTATCTACACGGTAGACAACCCATCCATACGCATTAAACGTTTTGGGAATACTTTAATTATGTGTGCAGCTAAGGAGTGGAATTCCCTGCTGATGTCTGTGATTCCTCATACCTCTTCTTTGTTTTGTTTTCGCGGGGAAACCTTCGAAAGGCGCTTGGACTTCTGGGGAAAAGACCAGAGAGAGTGGGATTTTTAACTTACTAAAACCACGCTGATGATCGCACATAATAGGGCCCCGTGAACCCTCTCTGTGCAACGCTTGTTAGGGCACATTCCTGTGCCACCATCTATCCAGGGGTCACTTGTTGGGCGGACAGAGTCCCAAATCTGAGCACCCGCAATCCCGGAATCCCGCCTGCTTATGTTGCAGCCTTGTTACGGCGTTTTAGGCATCGAGGCGTTTGCCTCCCCGAAACCTTCTTCTCCGAGCGGGATCGGCCCTCTCACAATCTGGCTCTCACAATATCTGATACCAACAGCCTGGTGGTCTTTAAGACAAGAGTGAATAGGATACTTCGAAAATAGGCTAGCGTGCTTCCGTCATAACTGGTCTTGGCCTTAAAGAATTCGTAAAGAAGGCTGAGTAAACTGGGTATTTGGGCCCTGCAGTCTTTAATAATAGCACAGGCTTTAATAATAAAAATACTTTTTTTTTTTTAACTGAGATAACAAATTTGACTGACATCTGGGAAATATGAAAAAAATTGAAAACACATTTCCAACGCGTCGACACAGGCTATCAACTTCTAAAAATAAATTTCATTGTAGAAAGCTCAATAAAACACAACATAAATCTTTTAGTCACGTATAAAAAGGAAAATAGAGTCAAAACTTACTTTTCCACATCAAAATAATCTATTTCAAAATCCATAGTAATTGTAACCACTATAACGAAATCACAAAATGACACTAACAGAACTAATCGTGCCAACACACCTTGGGGAATACTCGAAAATGCTTGAAAAGCTTTAACATACGCAGGAATTTTCATTGTAAACTAGAATAACATAAGGTTTATAATTCTATAGCAGTGTATATGCTGATATAAATCGATAATACACGAGCAGAGATATGACACAAATGACGGATTGATAAGATAGTCCACAGGAATGTTCAGTTTTGGACAGTTTGACGTCTTTATGTGGCTAATCACATAAGTTTGAGGTAATCGCAAAAGTTTTCGGGTGACATTTCTTTTGTGGAGCCATAAAGCTGGCAATATATCTTCCAATTTACTCGTCGTAAGTGCTATTGGAGGTTTTCTTTCTCTCTGGAGACGGAATAAGGTTTGAAGAATCAAGGTAGGACAATGGATTACAGATTTAGAACTTTTTTATGGCCACTCTTTTTGGCGTTACAGATGAGTTTTATTTTCATATGCATAATTTTTGGTGATACAAAAAGAATAAATGCTTTTTTAGGCCAAATACAATTGAATATGTTTGGCCGATTTATCTGTCCCTGAAGATGGAAGGCGCCTTCGAGGCCGGCCCGAAAGCGGTGACGAGATGAGTTGGACGTGTACCTTAGACGACTGGGGGTCTAATCCCTAGTTCGCAGCTTCGGCGTTTTTTACGGGCGTTTCCTACTCCGTTGTACATACGGACGCATGATTCGTTCGGGATCCGAACTACTAATGAATGATAACACAATTTGACAGTTGTACCTACCCCCGATGTGTTTATACCCGTCCGAAAAATTCAATCATTACGAAGTAGGGTTCACTCCAAAGTTCCGGAGTACTTTCGGACGGGCCCGTAACTTCGTTGACGGAGTTAGGGAGTAAACCGCTGGTTCGAGACGGCGCGCGAAAAGAAGAGGGAGGCTTTTGCCAAGCAGTGGAGCAGCAATGGTAAGACAAAAAAAAAGGAGATCTTTTGCATGTTGGTCATAAAGTCCATACGTGGATAATTTCAATACCTGCATCGAAAACGCGTATCTAACTATGAAGTTATACCATGTAACATCTCAGAGACTCAACCCCGAACGTTAACAAACATAAACAACAAACTAATTCAAAGAAAACAACCTTTCCGAAATCCAATTCTGAACTCCTGTAACTTTTACAAGAACGTTAATACCTTCTAAAGGTCATGTTATCCATAAAACATTCGTTTTAGATCGTTTGACAGTGCGGTACCGTTCGCAAGGGGATCCCTAAACTAAGAATGATGACCTCAAACACACAATGACATTTGTTCGTTCAACTTTAGGTCTAGACTACCTCGTGACTATAATCTGTATTTATTATCAAACTTTCAGTCTGTCTTTAAACGTCTCAGAACTTTCAGAATCATTCATCCATATTATTTTAAAAGAAATTTGAAAATTCTTTGCGTTTTTTCGTCGAGTGCCACTCAAAAGTTGCCAGATTTTTCGTGTTCTTTCATCTTAGCGTTTATCTGCGAACAATTTCTTGAGAAAAGATTCAACTTTATTTTCACAGTGTTTTCGTATTCAAACAGATCATTGTTTATCATGCACTTGAAGGGACCCGAAACGAAATAGAACGGTTTTGTTGATTTGAACTTTTTAACGAGCGTTTGCTTTTTGAGATTTTCTGCGTATATGCAGCAGTTGAACCTGTTTGACCTGATAAAAATTAATTCCATTCCAGAAGTGTTTGATAAGAGGCTTCATTAGAATCGATTCAATTATTTTCTTTGCCGTACCAGAGCCAAAACAAACATGCTTTCTCGAAACGCACGTATCATTCCCCGAAACGTCTTCTGAATTAATTATCACTTTGACCAGCTCGGGCTTGTCCGAGGCTTATAGATTCTCTGAAGCAAAATCAATATGTTCGATGGATGGAAAATGTTATCGGTAATTTTATGGAGAGAAATAGCAACGTGATTGGGAACGTTACATTGCTACGCTTCTTTCACAGGCGTGTAGTCTTTTCCATAAATCGCTGTAAGGTTTATTTTTGTAGCCGGATGATTTACTTTCTTTTCTGCGATTCTCAAGAAATCTGTACATCCCTGGACCAGATTGACGCCTGGTCGTCAGCCCAACGCGCCCCAACTCCACATGAGAAGCATTGCTGTCACAGATTTCAAGACAAACGTTCGACGACAGATATACCGGATCAATGTTACAAACCCTGACTTGCAGAATTCCGCAAAACATGGTCTGAACGGTGGCCCTTTTTGCCCTATACCTGGCTAGGTTATACAGGATAAAACCCAAGGACATGATCAATGCATACCATAAATGCTTATTTAAATTATAGAGATCACAGTGAATACCATAAAAGTTAATTGGAAACAAAACCACAGCCTTCAATTACAGGATGAACCAGATTACGCAAACCATATGGAACACTATTCCCACGTGAGTCATACCCACCAGATAAGAGAACAATTAAAAAGATAAGCACCGTAAGTACATGTGCACAGGTAATTAACATAGTTTACATACATCGGATGTGTGACATAGAATAGTTGCAGAAGCTCCACTGAAAAGTATTGCAGATGCTGGGAGTGCATTCAATCAATACTGGTGGTTGATATGTGTGCTGGTAATTTAGTAGGTTGCACTACATATCAGCCGAAAGACGGGTAATTTAGATAAGGTACTATTCATCTGAAAGTGACTAACAATGTAGATTTCACTACATATCAGCCGAAAGACATCGATTGCTGTATGTTTCCTCCATCGTTATCGTCTGCATAGACTTTTCCCGACTGTGCTGAGGTTTACCACTTCCAAACATCGCTAAAGCAGCTGGTTCTGCAATCCTGCGAGTCAACTTAATCTACTGGAAGCGGACAGCACCCAGTTGATTCCCACGCTATATAATGGATATCACCCATCCACAGGTCGATCTCGGCAAGCGAATCTGCCTTATCTCGAAGACGTTTCCGTGCACCTGTTATGATTTTTTCTTTTCCTTTTTTTAAAAACTTTGCCCCACACTATAAATTTCTTCCTGTATCGTGGGTGCGTTTACAAATATATAAACTCACATACACAACATCCAGACCCGGAACAACTATCTGTAGGTCATATAATATTAGTTCCGTGTGGGAATCGAACCCGCGACACGCAGAATAGCAGTCAATCGCTCAGCCACTGCGCCAGCCGTGCGCCCAAATGATCCACGAGTGCAAATTATTGTATGTTTGCAGTGCGAATTACCGCGCGATTTGAGTGAACCTTCTGAAATAATTTACTTGCGATACGTATTAGTTACAAAGGTCAGTTCAATAAACACTAGATAACAGTGTTTGATTACAAAGTATTTGTTTACATTGTGAATAAGTTTAGTAACTATGTACTTACATGAGTGTTTGCCATTTCACCCTGGGGCCACATTGTTTTCTTTGGAATTAGAGTGCCCCATGTTTTTGGGTAGTGAGAAATAACTACCCACCCACACAATACTGTGTTTGTAAAGGCGTGTTGAGCAATATGAAACAGATTGCCAAGTTATTGAGGAGCATCATACATCAGATAGATTCCACTAAGAAAATTATTTCTATGAAATTATCTGTTTGATAACTTTGCCAGGCCAGCCTTTTCTAGAGTTGACAAAAAGCCTGTACATACGAGCTAAAAGAATTGAGGAATTGTAGTTCATGAAGATGTACAGATTAGAAGATCTAATAATATTTTCTATCTTCAATCCTTTACTACTTTACTGTATGGTTTGAAATAAACAGAAAGATCATTATTGTGTTACTTTAGTAAAGGAAATAAAATGAAGATAATCAACTCTCAAGCTAACAAGGAGAAACTAGCTACTATCTAGGTACTTGCTACTGCTATTTTTGAAAACAAATAGTTAGTTACAAAGCTGCTTGCTACAAATACAGAGAAACTGGTTACTTAATGTTCTTGTCCAGCTATCTTTAGTTTTTAATAGAAATCTTTTAATCTTCATGCTATAAGCTCTGTGGTTCTCATTTTTATTGTTTGCATCCATGGCAAAAATGGTGAATAGTATGTTTTTTTTATTCCAGAAAACAATACTAAGAATTAAAGAGTTACATGAAAGTTAACCAATTCAGTGATAGCAAGTGTGTTGATAAAATGGAATGGGTGGAAAAAGAAAATGTGTTGTGCCAACCCCAAGTAACAAGGGGCAAGGGTAGTAAGAAGACTTGCTTCTTCAATAATAATAGAATAACTTGCAGTAAGTTCAGAATATATTCTCAATGGCATCTAGCAGTTAGCAGGAGTAATTATAAAATTTTTGATAGCAACCAAATATTTAATTTTGTACCCAAAAAATTATAAACTGAAAAATAATAATCATAATCATTATTACTAACAAGCTTTATTTTGCTAGTAAATAATGTTGTGTTCAATCTGACTATATTTTAGAAGGGATCAAGAAATCCAACTGTCAAAAGCAAAGAATTTATAGCCCTTGCGAATGCGAGACTTCTTGCGAAAGAGACCTGTCAGAATTCATCAAATAATACTTGATCTTATCTCAACAAGATAATTTATGATATGTCACATCATCGTAAAAAATCTTGTTACCACTTCAAACCGAGTGACAAGCAGTATAGACCGCATTCCGCGTAATGTGTGTGAAATTCTCACAGAGTAAACAATACATTGTAGCATACAAATTGATTACAACATGAATGTATACAAATGTTTGTTGTTTTATTCTACAAAGACATGCATACTGCGGTTTCTTTTTTTAGATATTGGATCTGTTTCTTTATCGAATTCAAAGATTTATCAATGATATCAATATCAACGGGTTTTCTCTTTGAGATAGATGAAAGAAACTGATAAGATAATTATCAGGTTCAGTTGTAGATCATAAATCATTGATTTTTAGAATATCCGAAAATTATTTATCTTAATAGAAGCTCATTGGAAAAATGTGTTGAGAGTTTTTAAAACAATTTTTTTTAATACAGAAACATGTATCTAATTAAGAATGTGTTTTATTTTCTTCAAACTATTTATATAAAGCTTCTTAAGTGTTGAATCGATAAAGAAATCACTATTCTCACGTAAATCAATTAATTTACGAAGTCCGCGACAGCCTCACGAGCGCATGTACCAGGCAAGCATGCAGCCTAAAGTGATCAATCAACTATGAAATATGTTCGATATATAAATAGTCTAAGACCGCACGACCTTAACGTCGAGGTAAAAGCACTCTATCGTATGCAATCGATGTGCAATTGCCCGTTAAAGCGTAAATGGAGTACGACACAGGCGATAATTCATTGTACTCGCAATCGTTTTCCTCGCTTACGAATATTTACGAATGGTAAATTATTTGTTTACCGACAAAAATAATTCGAACGTTAAAGCGGGAGTCCTTCGAAGGAAAACCTAAAATATCCCTTCGCAGTGGCAAAATGCATCCCCTCCCTAAAAATAATAAGGTGTCCGTGAAACCGAATTTTCTCAATTTCACAGTAATGGATGTAGAAGAACTGTATTCAAATAAATACTAGAATTTATGTAGAAAAAAACTCACCCCATTGTTTCTTTTCCTGCTGTCATTTAAACACAATAATTTCAGAAAATATTTTACTTCATAATTTTCAATTTTTCACTCGCGAACTGTCACAAGCGGCGATCTATCATAAACTAAAGAGTATTCACAATGTTGCCATTTCACTGAAAATATCAGAAGAAAATTAATATTGTCTACGTCTCCGACAGAGCTACCTAAGCCAAATTCTTTTTTATTTCCCAATCCATTTCTGATTTTGATTTCAGTGATAAATAAAACATAGTTAATAAAACAATGTCCTGACTAAAGCCATGAAATTCATAAAACATGAATGGTTAATAATGCTAGTGCTGACATCTGTTAGAACGGATCTAAATAAATAAAACACTACTCGGCGCTAGGAAGCGCTATATCAATAGTACAGCTATTCAGCAATAGATGACACTATTTTAAATTATTAAAAAAATGCAAAAGTTTGATTTACGATATTTTAATACGTATTAAAATACACGCAATAAACTATAAATATTAAAGACTAATTCACTACTTCGTAACTTATATATGAATAAAACTTGATAGGAATTTCTAGTAACCATTCCAGTTTAAGTTATAAGATTATGATCCGATAGCATTGAAATGTTTGACTTGCATTGCATGCATTAGGAATGTTTCTAGTGGACGCCTCGCGGTTTTACCTGCGTAGTTCCGTTTCCCGTGAGAATAAAGGGATAAAAAGTAGCCTATGTCATCCGGGGATTATTTGGGTTTCTTCCCAACGGTGAAATAATTTTTAAAATCGGTCCAGTGGTTTTTAAGTTTCTTCGTTACTTACAAAAATGCAAATCATAATAAAGAAGAAATTCTTTATAATATTAGTAAAGAAGTAAAGACATAGATGACAGACCACTCACAAGAGTTATTACCATGTAATTTCAGAAAATCCTTTAATTATTAGGTATTTTGTCCTAGGTATCATTGATGTTTTAATCTCACGATATGCACAAAACAAAATACCTATGAATTATCCAGTCAAATATACTTAAAATATTGGTGTAATTAGACTCACTTATTTATTTAAAAAATTAAATCAGTCTCGTATGCTCAAAAGTCTACATGAAAATAAGCAATATTGGTTCAATAGGTATAGGAAATCAGGAGTCGAACCTGCGACCAACCTGCGGTTTCAACCATCAAATTGAAACGCGGTCTGAGTCACAGTGAATGTAAATATTGCCTAGGAAAGCTCCACTCTTCTGGTTGCACCACGGAATTAGACGTTATTTACTGTTTTGTTTTATTGTTCTACATTCAATTTTTATAACTAGTACTTTGGCCACGAGCACTTTAATCTGTATTTCTGACTGTCTATAAATGACGTACCTATTGTAAAGAGGTTTGTTCGAAAATCAAACTGGCCACCATAACTAGTCCTCAAAAAAAATGGCCAAGAGCGAGTCGGACTCGCGCACGTAGAGCTCCGTACCATTATCGCAAAAAACGGCAAAAAAATCACCTTTTTTGTATGGGAGCCCAACTTAAATATTTATTTTATTCTGTTTTTAGTATTTCTTCTTATAGCGGCAACAGCAATACATCATCTGTGAAAATTTCAACTGTCTAGCTATCACGGTTCATGAGATACAGCCTGGTGACAGACAGACAGACGGATCGTGGAGTCTTAGTAGGGTGCCGTTTTTACCCTTTGGGTACGGAATCCTAAAAAAGAAAAACGAAAAAAAAGAAAAACCCAAACACAAGTTTTACACCTTTGATTACTGAAATAAACTCCACCACAACTTTCATAAATGTACGGAACAGAAATGTTACTCTATCCTCCATAACTGGACTAATGTGTCTAACATCAATATTAACGTTTGATTTATATTAATTACAAAATAAATAATTAATTTATGGGGCCCTGGCTTTTTATTGTCTCGCAGAAAGTGTGAAAAGTAGAGTATGCTCCTCTGGGATAAAGCCTTTTCTTCTTGGGCAGCTTGAACCCCTCGCATCACTCAGGACTCTACATAACTCCCTCGCTTAGAGTCCCTCATTCTCGTATGCTGAGAGTTCAGACACTGCTGACTGCTTTATGCTCTTGGTGCCTCATCTACTAATATGCCCTTCTCCAGGGCCTAAGCTATCTTTAAATGCTAGCACGCACAAAATGTCATCAAAATCAGTTCAGCGGTTTAAAACGTAAAAGACAGACAAAGGCAATTTTCAATTTCAAATAAGTAATGGATACTTTTGTGGTTTCAGTAACTGGCTTCAATTATAGTAACAATCTTGCGATAGTTTTTCTAGCATTGTTTCTATTTTTATTAGGTTTTTCGTAACTTTTGCCATAGACTGCTGAAATCTGCTTAGAAGTATTGTCATTCTCTGTTGTGACTTTTATTTCAACTTAGTGTTTAACACCAGAGTCTTGGCATTCGTGTCACCCAATTACATACACCAGGTCCACAAATAATTTATTAATTTTAATTAATTAAAATATTGGTATCCAGCAGAATCCGGTTAGACTGGGAACCGCCCCCAATTAAATTGGGAAAAGGCAGGTAGATTGAATTCAGCAAAATAGTTACCTAACCATAATAGTTTTCATAAGAAGTATTTCAGTAGCCTTATCAGAATATCAGCGCAGCGTTATTTCCTTTTTGGATATCGCGCCACATGCTGAGATGCGAGCAGCCTTTTTGGTCTCGCACGGGGTTTTATTGTTATTATTGTTTACTTTTTCTTTTAATTTTATTACTGATATTTTTGCTTATTTCTCATGTCTCCTGTGCGGGTCACAAATAGGTATTTTTTCTTTCTTTCAGTACATAGTTGGTATGTTACATTTCGTTTATTTAATTTCTTTTCTTATTGTCTACATTGTTAAATATTTCTTGAAAAAAAAAAACAAAATAAAAACATTTAAAAATATAAAAAATAGAGGCCCACCGGTATCGCGAACAGTGTCCAAGCTACCGCTTCTCAGGGCTCCAGAGAGAGGAACCTCCTAACAATATGAGCCGTGTCCAGCAGTACTGCTTTCGGATCAGGCCCTTGACTCAGCCGCCTAACGAGAGCCTCCTAAGGTGTTGGTCGAGGCTCGCACTATGAAGCCATAGGCTGACACGACTATCGGTACAATGATCGCTGTGTCAATGAATGCACATCCCGTATGTGGACAACCTCGCGAGCCAAGTCAAGATACTTGACTTGCTTATCTTTCTCGGCTTTCACGAGGTACCTATCATGCGGGACCGTTATGTCAACAATCATTTCACGCCTCTCGATTCGGTCTATATCAGGCTTATTAGCGATAATAGTCCTGTCAGTGATGATGGACCGATTCCATTACAATGTGATATTGCCATTCTCGAGAACTGCGAATTGGGTCGGGCACATTCCGGTAGTACGGCACCTCCCACGCTACAAGAGTGTATTTCAGAGAAAGTTGCTGATGGATAATCCTAGCTACAAGGTTATGCCTATGCAAGTACTCTTCGTTAGCTAGACGAGAACAACCAGAGATAATGTGGCAGATCGATTCACCCGGACGTTGACATGCCCAACAGATATCAACCGTGCCATCCTTCACAATAAATCTCCGGTAGTTATTCGTCGTGATAACTTCGTCCATAATTTCACAGACAAAACCTTCGGTTTCCCCAAAGAGGTCAACGAAACGCAGTCAGACTACGGACGCTGATTGGTCTACATCGGGCCTATGTAGAACCCGGAAAAACCGTCCGTGAAGCTCCTTACTCTGCCATATCTCCCTGCGGTCGTTAGTGTCAAGCGCTACAGGCTTGCGCCAGTTCTCATTCGCCAAGGAGAGCAGGGTGAGTCCCTTGTCCACTGCTACTACATCTCAATGCATACCCACGTCGGTGTGTAGAAAATATTCCCTGAGATTGCATATCTCGCGGTTGTGGGGGTTTTTGGCTCGCGGATGTAGAGGTTTTTGGCTCGCGGTTTTTTTTCTTTTAGCTTATTTCTCGTGTCTCCTTTGCGGGTCACAAATAAATATTTTTCTTTATTTCTTTCAGTACATATGTATGTTATATTATTGTTACTGTCGTACCAATTTAACAACTGAATTGCTCGTGAAACTGATTGGAGTCATTTAATTGCATTTGTCTCTCAAACAGTTAAGTAAAAAGTCGTTACATGAATGCAAATATTATATAAGTTATCTGATTTCTAGATAAAACATAATATGAAAACAACACTCTTTGAGTTGCATTACTCAATCGAGAGACCCTGAATCTTTTCCGAGAGCTCAACTTTATTTAAAAAACTTCTTGAGAAGCTAATTTACAATATTATCATAATTTTTGTCAACAAATTCAATAAAAAGATGACGTTTTTTGACATCATAATGAGTCACTAGAATCAATAATACGATGCTCCACATAGATATATTTGCGTAGCAAAAATATTCTAAATCTATGATGCTCCAGTACCTCATTATTTATTAATTTATTTATCTATATATGTTCTAAATTATTTTAGTATACAAATTCTAGAAAATAATTATTTAACGTTAACAACCTTATAAAAACTGAATCAAATTAACATAATTTATTTAACTAAAACCACTAAGATTGAATTTATACGGGGTAGGCGAAAAATCGTGGATCAAACAAAACAGGGCGATAGTTGGGGTTATTTGCAGTAGATTTTAGAATACCTACGAAAAAAGCTTTTTTTAATTTACTCTTATTTTATTTTCTCTACACAGATATTCCGCTACAAACAAACAAGCAATTTTATCTCCATATACAAAAATAATGGTTACTTCGAACATTATCTTCATCATTCCAGCCGAAAAACGTCCACTGCTGGACATAGGCCTCCCCCAAGTGTCGTCTCACATCTAACGGTTTCCTGGAGCCTTCACTAGGTCATCGGTCCACCTAGAGGGAACCTTGCAATGCTACGTCTTCCGATACGCGGTTGCCACTCCAGAACTTTTTGGCCCATCGACCATCCGTTCTGCGAACAAAGTGTGTGATTATAACAATTGCTGCGTTAAGTTCAACATAACATCCAGTTTTGCAACCAAAAACAAAATGGCTTTTGAGTTAATTACCCAACTGTAATCTGACAACACGATCTCAAGAGGTACTAGTACAAACTCACCGTCCCTTTGTTCACTGGGAGAAAGTAACAGTTATGTAAAAATTGTACCAATCGTTACTGCATGCTATTCGTTAAGGCGACGCACCGGCGCGCCGTCGATCGTTTTGTTTTTATTTTGGTTTATGTAAATTGCGAGATGAATTGAAAGCTTGTAGTAATTTGTATCTAGGTGTAATTGGGCTAGTGATTATGGGCATCTTTGGTATCTAGAAGTAATAATATCTATGTTTGTTTAAAAGAAACTTATTTCTTGACAGCCATAGTTTTAAAAGGCTCATTCTGAACAAAGTTTTTCTAAATTGTATTTAAATTTCATCCTGAAATATAATTTACTATTTTATGAGAGAGAATTAATATTGCTGTCTTTTGGGTCATTGCCATTTAGCTAGCCATGATCGTTATAGCCGGAAGAAAAATTTTTCTGAGCAAAATTACTACTAGGTTGTAAATATAGGATAAAGAACTTATGCATTACACGCGGCCTTTTATATGCATTACCTACTAAGCAGAAATCAATATCTATTAATGCAATGATATGCAAAATCTATATTTGGTTAATTCTGCCAAAGCCTAGACTTTATAATTTTTATTATTTGCGGAATTAAAACTAAATAGGTACAAAAATTACATAACATTTGGTTTTTCTTTGAAAATATTTCAAATATCTGTCGTAAGTACAACAATTTGAATTTTTACTCAAACACACACATGTAACATAGGGTACAGTGTATTGCATATCACCTAAATAAATAATACTCCCAAACATTAGCACATCGCCTTAACAAGTAAAAGATCGATATAAATAATGAGACCGAATTTTGTCTCAGAAAAAAAAAAACAACCGTAGTGGTGGCAGCAGTGGTTCCGCTTACACAGTTCATTGAACCCTGACGTAACAGTTAATGTGTAATTAACACTAAGGAACAAACGGCTACTTGATCGATGCTATATGTAGATGTAATAAATTGCTATTTGATTAGACAATACTGGTACATAAGGACCTGTGGCAATTTGGGCTGGTTGCACTTTGATTCGAATGCTCATATTTGGCGTTTGCTATGTTATGTTCAAGAGTAGTAGGTAGTAACCCTTGCTCCGAAGTAACAACAGTGGGAACGTTAATCTGATTTCTACATGTTATGTTTATTTATTTATTTATTTTATCACAAAATCCACAGCTCTTTACAATTTTAACCTAAACTATTTTAACTTATCCTAAAGCCAATTAAGGATTTACAATTTAACATCTATACATAGCTTAAAAATACAGCGTGGGTGAGTGTGTGGGAGTGTGCCTGAGGTGTTTAAAAGTGGGTGTGCGCTGTGTGAGTATGTTATAATGGTGTGTGGTTATTGTCTGTGATTGTGTATTTATTTATTTCGTTTAGATGTATTTGTATTTGTTCCTTCAGTCTTACAGCTGCAAACTAGATTAATTTCAGCGAATTGCTGAATGAGATTGAAAAAAAAATTAACTAAGTACTAGCCGTGCAGACGGCAGGCGCCTAATAAAATATACTGCATGAAACAAAATCGTATCACTACCTTGTTTCTCAATCTAAAAGAAAACTACAAACGCACCGAAAGAGTAAAACTATTCTACTCGTACTAACAGCGTAAATTGACACTGATGCTTTCAGCGAAAGAAAGGTTTTAACAGACTTGAACTCAATAAGACAATAAAATAACAATAATAAGCGGCACTTTTGAACGTCGAAAATTTTAAAAATAATATTTGATTTTACTGTCCATTCGCAGAGGTAGATTGTTATGGAGAAGCGCGGACAAAAAAATCCACATTGACTCTTAAAAAAAAAGTTTTGTTTAATATTTACATACATACAATAATTGATATGCATGAGGACGATGCACCTAGTATACACCACTACCATAGATATAATAAACAAGATATTTCTATGACCACTACTCTACTACATATAGGATGAAATTGTATAAGCATTAACAGGTAAATTCATTCATTTCATCAATAAGAACATGGTCCTAACTGGTCCTCACACTTACAAATATTGCAAACTTAGCTAAATCACATAATTCAGCAACAAGTGTGTACAGTGCGTGAGTCAATTTCTTAATAAAAAAAAGTAATGAAAAAAATTATTAAATTTTATTATGAATTTAAAAATCAACCAATTTGATTTTGCCTACACTAAAGATGGTCTCTGGAGTAGGACCAGCATATTTCCAAGCATTCTTATCTTGGATATATACCTAATAATCTAAACTTTAATTGGTTTCCAAGTTCTTTGAAATTACACTTTCAATTTATCTTTTCATTAAGCCTGTTTTTTCACACAAGTCGGACCTGTGATGTAGGGCAGTCTTTTCGATAGGACTCCATCCCTCCATCTTCTTCTTTGTCTACCGCTATGACAAGATGAATTTTCGTAAAAAAAAATGTAGTTCTCTTAATTTTGCTATACCCCTAAAGAATTTTGTATTCAAAAGAAGTAACTCTACCCAAGTACCCATACCTCTCTATCAAACCTTTGTCTTTTATTTCTTACGAGAACAGCTAAAAAGGATGGTCTACCTCTTTCTATATACAGACCATTTGCTATCGTTATTTTCTTTATATATAGCTTTCAATACATACATAAAGCATCACATTCTAGCCAGTACCTACGTAAATATATCAATATACTCGTACATCTCCAAGACGTCATCAGCTTCGTCGATAACATACTAATTTCACTTCCTGCTGTTATCCTGCACCTGACCTTCCGACGTTTTCCTATTGCCAACATACGCCAACCTTGGACGGCCACATCGAGTGTGTCACAATGTTATCCTCTCAATGAGAGATGCATAGTAACTCGGTACATGTTAGGGCAATCCGCTTCACTTGAGGAAGTGTGAATCCCTTAGCGTATTTGCGGAAAGAAATTATTCATATATGATGAAAGAATTATTGCATCTTTATTTTATTGGCGTCAACTCAGCCAAGGTTTGCTGAGTACGGTTTGTGTCACCAATTGCGCAGTCCAGGAATGGAGAGAGAGAGCCGTTGATCCCGGCTGTCATCGAAGACCATTGACAGTCGTTACGAAAGTCTAACAATAAGTCAACCGGGGTATCGTGCTATCCCGTAACTGGATTGTGGTGTTGTAGGCCCGATAAAGGCAGACGATTCATGGAACCTGTATTCAGCTACATCAGTTATATTGGAAGGCGACTAAAACACAGTTGAGAAACAGCAGGATTTAATAGACAGATGATAATGGGCCCGAAATTCTCAACATTGTGGAAAAGCCAAATGAGTACCTGCCTAACCAATAAGTCATTGCAGTCAGAGACGAAAGTCTCACGTGTTTGTAATTACACCGGTATCCCTGCTAAACAAACCGGAACTCAGCAATGCTGCTTGGCGGCTGATAAATGCCTTTATCAGGTATTGGGTAGGACTTTTTCAGACAAAGACTTTCTACACAACACGTATTTATTTTACCTTGGTCTTCTTAAAAACACTTATTGTTTTCCTGCCGTTGGTAAATATACATTATGTCATTAACTAAATGTGCTGGGCCCAGTAGGTAGCCATGACAATCATGGTATCAGTTTAATTTTTACCTGAATACGGCGAAGCCAAAAGGAGGGTTATTTGGGTCCTCAGAAGTGATGGATTACTAACATTTCAAACACCACCAACAGCAATAAAATAGAATATACTTTACTGTACACCAAAAAAAACATCTGAATAGATAGGTGCATGACAGGACACATCAAATGGTACTAACCTAAATACGTACTTACTGCAATTCAAAACTGGTAGGCGCACCCTGGACAGCTAGCACTCAGTAACGCAGAGAGCTCCTGAAGACCTGAGTGCTCTAAACAGGATTTAGCGTTGACGATACTCAACAGCATCCGTTGAAGATATTTTACAATCATGGCAAAACACTGCTTATGTCCAAGTGCATTTGTTTATTTGCCACATAATATCAACTAAGAAATTATAGGAGGGATTCGACCAATCAATAACATTATTATATCCGCTTATGGAAGCCGTAAATAATTCGTCGTCATACAATTGTAGATAATAATGACCCACATTTTATTTTGTTACGTGTCTTAATCTGAAGTAAAGTTGCTTTCTCTTCAAATGGGCATTATTTCTCCGTGTCTTATTCGAGTGTTTTTTTTATTATTTTTGGGGTAATTTGGCTTTCCAGACTGCAAATAGACTGGAAAAATTTACCTACAGGTAGAATGCAGATTCTCAGGCATGTACATAGAACAACCATTCAAATAACCGTTATTGTCAGCAACTGCATGTTCAAGCACGTATATTGCGTAATATCTTAATTATATACTTACTTATATGGGTAGCTATGTTTGTGAGAAAAAGCTACCTACTGTGATCATTTCTTTAATCTTGTCAGCTGTCCAGCGTTATAACCTTCTGTCTTCTTATTTCTTTAGTGTTTAATTTTGCGTGGCATTAAGATCAACAACTTAACTTAATTGCTGGAGCAAGTCTTTCTTTGCTTGAGACAGACTCCTGTACCTGTATTAATCTTTTTTAACCGACGAAAAAATAAAAAGGAGGTGGTTCCCAATTATTTTTTTTTTTTACCACGCATAACTTTTTATTGAGTTGTCCGTTTTCAAAAATTATTTTTTTTTTGGAACGAGTAAGACTCAAAGTTGTACCCATTTATATTTCAAAAATAAAAGCCACCACAAAACCAAATTTTATTTTAAAGGTTTTTTTTCAAATCAATATCCTTATGCACTATCTTTGATTTCATTGTAATTTTCCATTCAATTCGCACTTACAACATACGTAAGTCCTTGCTGTATCTACTACGGTTCAATATAATTAAAATTCTTCTTAATTAATGTAATCTCTTATTAATTAATGTAAATTTCCTATTAATATCTAAACAAATTTAATAACAGACATCCTAACCTCGGTACACCGAAAAAAAAAACTAAAGAATAAAAACATTATTCAAGAAGATTCAAGTTACATATGAAGCATTATTTAACTGACAAAAACTGGCAGCCATCTTTGGATCATCATTAGCAATATTATAAGAGCCAGGTACAGCATACCTATAGCAAGGGGTCAAGGTGGCCGGGTCAGGGTTACTCCGAGGTTGCAACTGAGGAAATCGGTAAGTGAAAGAGTTTAATCGAAGTGTAAAATATGCCGTGTAATTTATTGAGGTGTCAAATCTATGGTTATTTTGTTCGCCATTAGTTTAGTGGAAGGGTTGACAAGATTTATGATCGAGATGAGGAAGGAAGGCAATCTAATTGTTATAAGTTAACTAGCTGACCTGGCAAACGTTTTTTGCCATAAAAATACACTGCTGCATAAAAATTTGCCACAAAACACCAAACATTCATTTTCTGAATTCATTGTACTTTTATGCTACCTACCCTACCTACCCTATCCTACCTACCCTACCTTACCTACCCTACCTACCCTACTTACCCATTTTTTTTTTGTTTTTAACCTTCCCTGTATTCTGGCGATTAAAACAAAAAAAAAAAATCCATTTGCGCACGATTGGCGCAGTGGTTGAGCAATTGACTGCTGCGCTGCGTATCGCGGGTTCGATTTCCGCACGGAAAAATTTTTAATTTGTATGACCTACAGATAGATGTTTCGGCTCTGGGTGTTGTGTAAGTGAGTTTATATGTTTGTAAACGCACCCACGGAACAGGAAGAAATTCCTAGTGTGGGGAGAGGTTTAAAAAAATATTTCGTTCAAGCCGCTTTTAAGGTTAAGCGAGACTAACGAACAGCAATTCATTTTTATATATATATATATATATATATATATATATATAGATAACTGATTAATTTAGCTGTAGATAAATGCGTGATTAATTTGCAAACTACATGCAAAGGATCCTTTTTCTGACTGGTCTGAGCTGGCTCAGGAAAAGAATACTTGGAAGGATTTGACAGAAGCCTTTGCCCAGCAGTGGGACAGTTTAGGCTAAAATAATAAAAATGCAATGGTTGAATATATATGAGTGTTCCAGAGGCTTTTGACATGTGACATTCTATCAACGAAAGCATCGCAATAGCGATCGAAAAAACAGTCAAAATGTCAATCCGTTACATTTTGGCATTCCGACCATCGCCATCGCAGATAGAATGACGCTTTGTCTATTATTTTTATCGTTCTTAATTAATATATAGATATGTTAAAGACCAAGTGATTAATACGACATTATTCATAATGCCCAGACAATTTGAAAAATGCCCAATATGAGTAGGCAATATGCTAAAAACTATTGAAATAATTAAATTGACCGAGCTCTCTGAATAATGCCCATCACTTATTGGGCCGGGTAATAATATTTAAATGTGGAATAGGTAAATACAATTATTATTTAAGCAACAAAGTCGACGGATACTATATTCGTTCACTTCAGTCCCCGTCATCCTCATCGAACCTAACATATCCGTGTCGGGATGCCCTAAGCGGCCGAGCTCGCTTCGCTCGCTCTTGAACTAATTCATTGAAGAAGAAGACGTGTTTCGCCGACCCCAGGTAGCATGGGATAAGGGAGGAAGACGATGATGATGAATTATCGAATTGTCATACCGTTATGTAGCAATATTCATAATGACCAGGAAATGTGATAAACATAGAAGTTTAAATCAGTATTACATTACATTGCCCGATTTGACTTGACTTGATTCATAATACCCGGGCATTATACTTATGCACTCATTAATTACTTGGTCCATGACATTATTATCAAATTTTTACGCGCGATTTGAAAATTTACAATAGCCCGACTACAACCATCGGGCACAACATCCGTCTGGTCAGAGGATCCTTTCTTTTCAATGGAGGTTGTAGGACTTTCCACCCTGTTCCGCATACCTCTGTGTACCGAAGCCACTCATTGCACGCATTTGAAAGGTATATGTCCGCCGTAGATTGCTATAGGCAGAGTGGATACAATAGAAGTGAAAGCTTTGCAAGTACCTAATAAAACCATTAAACCACTAACAGAATTGAATTGTCTAGGCAAGCTGTAAGTACCGCCACTTCAACTATCTGTAGCACCAAATAGCACTGCTACTTTCAAGTTTGAAGGTACGGCCGGTGAAATTAGTGAACATTGAGTTGTTTTTCAAATTATTTATTTGCATAATACAGATTGATGAGTAAGTTTATCATAAATTCTCTGAATTCTTTAGCATCTGGTCAACAGATTCTTGATTGAAATGCTGTCCAGAAGTTTTCAAATGCTTAACACGTGCTAAACATAAACATTCCTATATTTATATAAATAAGAACGGTTCGGCAAGCGTCGACAAACCCCAAAGAATTAAGGTATCCACAACTGGCATCGGCAGTAACCTTTGTACAAAATTATCAAACATTTTTTTTTTAAATTTTAGCCAACACTGTCCCACTACTGGACAAAGACCTCTACCAAACCCTTCCAGATATTATTTGTCTGAGTCACCTCAAACTGACCCTTGCAGTAGACGTCTAGATCATCTCTCCGGCGCCTCCTGGGCCGGCCTCGGGGGCGCCGTCCATCCTAAGAGTAACTTGGAAAAATCTTTTAAAGTAAATACTCTGAAGCCATCGAAACATACAAATCTACGATAATATACAAAATTTATTTAAATATAGAAACCTAAAAATAGTGACACTACTTATAACAAATCGATAATATCACACAAACACAAGCCATCTAAGTCATCTAAGAACTAAAACAGCATGTTAATCCGTCATAATCCGTTTTAACGTTTGTAAGACCAAACTATGCGACACTCACGAGATCTTCGTCTTACTAGACCCTATTGTACCTACATCTCATGTAAAAAGGTCGCCGGAGAATAGTCATCGAAGGTTAACTAAAGCTGTGGGCAGACTTGAATCCGAACTGTCTTTAGATTGATTACTGCAGCCTTATTGCGAAAATGAATACGGCAACGCAAAAGGTTTGAGCGCTATCAATCGACCAATCACACAGACGGAAACCACAGAAATCAAACCTTTCGCCTTGCCGATTTCACTTGCGCAATTCGGTTGTAGGTCTATGACAACAGTGAAGGCGCAAATATCCTGAACAAAACAGTCTCATAACCATCAAATATGTTATATATCTGCAAAAAAATATTTTGAGTTTTGACACACGAGTTTTTCTGTTCAGCACTACAACCGTTAAACTCTTATTTAATACATCTATTCCTTATTAATTTTTAGGGTTCCGTACAACGTAAAAATGGGACCCTATTACTAAGACTCCGCGGTCCGTCTGTCTGTCACCAGGCTGTATCTCATGAACCGTGATAGCTAGACAGTTAAAACTTTCACAGATGATGTATTTCTGTTTCCGCTATAACAACTAATAAAAACAGAATAAAAAAAATATTTAAGTGGGTCTCCCATACAACAAACGTGTTTTTCTGCAGTTTTTTTGCGATAATGGTACGGAACTCTTCGTGCGCGAGTCCGACTCGCACTTGGCCGGTTTTTGTCTATATCAGACAAATCGTTTTTAACTCTAATGTACACACTATGTAATACTTCACACTTGTAATAAGCATATAGATGGTCATATACCATAACAGTCACCAGTTACCCTCGATAGACTTTGACGAGCCGACAGTAATGATAGTCTTCGTTTAACAGAACATTTATATGGCTTTGCTATGTATATAATCATGGTCTTTCGTTTTCCGTATTGGATAGTGTCACTGAGAGTATAAAAGGAAGTTTTATCACTGCGCATAAATGCTCTGTCTGTAGGCCTATAGGCCTGTTCCGAAAAGATGATAATTCCTTAGTACTTTTATAATAGGCTTTAGTGTAACCCTCAAAATTCTGTCATTGTCAAACCTCAATATTCTTGGTTTGTTTCTGTAAATCAAAGCACTTATTTCTTCGTCCTATTTCACCAAAACATATTTTATAACGATACATACTTTTTGGTGACAAAAATAGCCAATGCAGTAATAATTAGTTCCCCGGATGATCCTTTCCTCAATGTGGAGCTCTACCACTAATTTAATTAATTCTTTGGCGCTACAACTATTTGTGGGTCTTGGCCTGCTTAGCGATCTACTTCCATTTCGCTCTCACTGGTCCTTTCCTTCCCATCCTTCTCAAATTATCCTCGACAAAAGCTTTCCAACGGAACGGTACTTGGGTCTTCAGATTCGAGGTCCACTTGGACGTGACTCTACCGTCTCTGGTCTCGCTCATTCTTTCCAGGTGACCTGTCCATCTGACCCATTATGACTTGCTGAACTTCAATACTAATTTACGACTTGTAATAGTTAAAATTTTACGAGAACTATACAGATAATACATATTACCCCCTTTTTACATTATTTGAACTCTCTCTGTCTCTAGCTTAATAAATATTCAAAATCTTGTCACCTGCCTCGTAACTTACTTCGATGAATGATTAATCTTCATCATTCATTCACAATTCACCTGATGGATCGTTTGGTTTCGTGTCACCGAATCAACAGTCCCACAAATTATCCTGAATACATAAATACCATGATAACAGTACTGTATTCATTTATATTTTTTGTTGTATTTCTTCATAATAATGGTGTCTATTTGAATAATTTGTCTGAGTTATGATGCAATGTGTATCTATCTCCCATCTATTATTTATTTTGTATTAATTAAAAATCATACTAGCATAGTTCACAGGCCTGTCTGGCCATTAAAACTAATTATTATGGAGACAAAGGATTTTCTCAAAACCAGTCGGACACGTAATTGAAATCGTTGTTAAATATAGACAACATGAGACACATCAAAACTATAACACCTTTTA
Organism: Orthosia gracilis; assembly: GCA_947562075.1. NCBI lineage: Eukaryota > Metazoa > Arthropoda > Insecta > Lepidoptera > Noctuidae > Orthosia > Orthosia gracilis. The sequence continues at coordinate 18,537,555 of OX387275.1, read as the reverse complement.
TTAATTGGGGTTCAATCTAAAACTAAAAGTAACCAGATTAATGTATGCACTTAGAAAAAGAAAGAAATAAGATGACTATGATGAAGATGGAGGGAAAAGAGCTGTATGGAAGAAAAGACATAATATCCGACATAAGTCCCGAAAAAATTGGGACAAAGGAGGAGGATGATAAAGCAAGAAGCAGGGCGAAGTAGTGTTAAGTAGCAAGAAAAAGAGATCCTAACTTAAATAATGTTAGCATGAGTATGGAAAAAACGGTAAGAAAAAGAATGGACTCAAAAAGGAAAGGAAGAATATGAAGCTAAAACGGACGAAGAGAGACAAATGGGAAGATCTTGACAACACTTAAATGTTAATGCTGCAATCTAAAAACCCTATATCGATCTTAGTTTTTTAACGTATTCCTTTTCAGCGTAACGTTTATCATTCTACCATCACAAACTGAAGTTAAATCAAATCTGCCAGCTCCCTATATAGTCCAAATAAAACTCAATTTTATCTACACATAATCCATTAAAAAGAGTACGATATGGTAATAACGACAATTTTAGTGTAAATGCACTGTTATATAATGTCTCGGTAAACTCGCGCAGCGCGTGTTACATAATGATGTTCATTGTAAGCTTTAGGGTTGTCACAAAAACTGTCGAATTCTGCACGAGCTTAAATTCTTTTATTTTCTTTTTTACCTATTTCTCCGTTAGGTGACTAGAAAAAGCCTTAAATTTGCCATTCTTGGATGTACTCATTGCAACCCCGAAAAACGTGTAAAGTGGGAAACGTGACAGCTCGGGATGGCGCCTTTGGGAAGACCGAAGATTTATATTCTCATAAGTATGATTCGGGGTAAACGGTATCTGTTGGTTGTCTGGCAATCACTAATAGACGCTTCTCTGCAGCGATTGAAGATGGTTATTTATGTATCGTAAGAATGAGTTGCACGAAGATATAAGTTTGACGTATGTACCTATGTGTTTGTGTATTTGTGTATCTGTCTGTGGCATCATAGCTCCTGAATGGATGAACTGATTTTGTTTTAGTTTTTATTTGAAAGGTGACTTTATCGAGAGTGTTCTTAACTATGTTTAATGAAAATCGGTTCAGCCGTTCAAAAGTTATGGGTGTTTTACTGTTTGAATTAAGAGTGAATATTTTCGCAAGATAAAATTACGAGTTCGGTAGATTGTTGATTGAACCGTGTAAACTATTAGATAAATTATGGGTGTGTAATATATGGTATAAATATAAATAACAGATATAATAATATCACTTGATATACAAAACCAAGTAGACGTTTCTAAATTATATTAAACGTTACTTATAGATTTTGAATAAAATAGTAACTGAATATTATACTAATTGAACATTATTTAAAATGTGCATTATTATAAAATGTTTATTATACCATACAAATTAGCTTAAATGAAATTATATCAATAATTAATTATATCATTTGATCGTTATACTAAAAAATGTATATTAAATGAAATAAGGTCATACGATCATTAGAACTTATGTTATTATTTCAAACGTTACACACCCATAAATTATGTAGTTTAAAAAGTATGAAATAAAATAATAATGGTCGGGGGTTTTGGAAATTTTTAATTTTATTTGTTTTGCCAGCTGTGGACGTAGTGAAAGTAATTATTTTACCGGTTCTTGTCAATAGTAAGCTAAGATTAATATCATCGTTTACCTTTCCAAAACCATCGTATTGTTGAGACAAGTATAATTGTTTACCATCTCAGAACCCATTGATAAATTAAACATAAATATCAAAATCCCGTACCCACGTGTAAACTGCTAAAGTCCACACGTTTGATACCGGTTCCATTCTGTTTACCAACAAGAGGCGTTACAGGAAGCTGACTCATCAGTATGGTACTAATTGACTACGCTTTAGTGCTAGTTACTACAGTAATAGTAAAGCTTCGTCATCTATCAACGGTAACGTGTTACGTGTGCTACGGTCGGTTTTAACCGACTTACCAAAAAGGAGGAGGATGTTCGAGTTTGTTTATTTTTTATTTATTTTTTATTTTCACCGATATCTCCGTCAATTGTGGACCGATTTTGATTTTTTTTTTGTTTGAAAGAGTACGTTTCGAAATTGGTCCCATTTTAATTTGGTGAAGATCCGATGAAGAACTCCGAAGATAAACGACAGAACTCTTCAATAAATAACGCCAAATCTCTCGGGATTGCTGCAATCGCATGTCTGTTTATTCATTATACCATTTCATAACATAACATCACGCCAGTATGCTCTTAAGGGGTACGCAGATCTCTCATTTCACCGATTATGTTCAAGTTTCATGAAATACCTTTATCTATTCTAGCGTTAAGGTAACTTACTAACAAGTTGTTCAGGTAACCTATTAGGTAGATACTAAAAAGTGAAAAATAAAAAACGTTTTACAAAAAAATACTACCGACTTCCATATGAGAAAACTACAAAGTGAAAATAATTTTAATTTTGGAAGTCGGTGTCCATAACGCAAAGAAAATAGTACCTACGAGAGACAGTATTGTAGTATTTTTTTGTAAAAAAGTTTTTTATCAGTTCTATGGTTCGGTTGATATTTTTCTGAAACTTTGGCTTAAAGGACGTAATATATTTTGATCCTAAGTTTTATCCAATATCCAGGGTTGGCTTTATTTTCCATTGCATTAACCTCCAATCCTAGATTTCGAATTTCCGTCGATCTCTCGAGTTTGCCCCTAAGTTATTTTAAAACGATAGGTAGATCGGCTTCATTTAATAATTCATCATCATCATTAAACGCCAGATCACATTTATTTATTTACTAGCACTTCGCCCGCGACTTCGTTCGCGTGACCCGTATTTTATCCTACAGATGACTTTTTAGTTTCCCGCCCTTAATGGTTGAATATACAAAAATCTCTTCTTAGTGCTCCCCTACATCATAAAAAGAACAGTAAAATTCTTCACTAATCTTTAACACCCCCTAATTCATCTTTTAGGAGTAGTTTTGAAAAACTAATAATGAAAATATTAACTATTTACTTAGGTTAGTATTTATGCCAAGTTTCCTATATATAAGCCCAACAAATTGTCACCTCCTTAGGGTTAGAATTTCCAGAAACCAATTAATTAATTAATTCTTTTTAACAACCAAAAGTGTAAATCTTTAATTTCACGTGCCACACTTAAAAGCGTAGAAGTTTCACACGAACTTGCAACACCCTTTTTACTCCCTAAGGGGTAGAACAGCCAAAATTTAAAAAAAAATCTCATTGTTGTTTTATTAACCAAGAGTTTAAACGAAAAATTTCAGATGTTTTACCATCCAAACCGAAGAAATTTCACATAAAGTTTCAACCCCTATTTTATCCCCTTAGAGGTAGAATTTCCAAAAACCAATAAAAACATGAATTCTGTTTATCAAACAAGAGCGTAAATTTAAAATTTCAGGTCTCCAATTTACAAACTAAAAATTTCATCATTTATTTATTTATATACTAAAACATAAAAGTCCTGTATTTTTTGTTTTACAAAAAACCTTAAAACTAAAAACATACAACGGGCGGCCTTATCGCATGCCGCGATCTCTTCCAGGAAACCTGGAATCCAGGCATCTTCCAGGCATCATCATCATATCAGCCGAAAGACGTCCACTGCTGGACATATGTCTACCCCTAGCTTCGCCACATTGACCGGTCCCGTGCGTCTCGCAACCAGCGGATCCCCGCAACCTTCACCAGGTCATCGGTCCACCTGGTGGGAGACGTTCCAACGCACGTCATCCGGTTCGCGTTAGCCACTCCATAAAAAAAAATCATACAAACGTTTAACCGTTTTTTACCCCTTTAGGGGTGGAATTTCCAAAAACCAATAAATACATAAATTCTTTTTATCTATAAAGAGCGTAAATGTAAAATTTCACGTGTCCAATTTTCAAACTGTAGAAATTTCATACAAACTTTCAACCCCTCCCCCTTTTTACGCCCTTAGGGGTGGAATTTCCAAAAATCCTTTCTTAGTGCGCACTTACGTCACTTGAGAAACCTCCCTTCGAAAAAGCATCTTTAAACGTCAAGCGGTTTTCGATATTTCGTGGTGAGTGAGTGAGTGACCTTTCAATTCAATCTTTTTGTTAAATTAGTGGCACATGGCAGACGTAACGAAACACGGTATTATCTCTCAGTCAACCTTTGGGTTAAGATTTAGATATCTCTGTAGACCAAGGCACGGGGTCCCAGTGCTAAGAAAGAAAATTTGATTCAAATAAACCTCACTAGATGGCGAGATATGAACCGATTTGTTATTGAATTTTGTGTAAAATTAACATTTTCTGGAATGTAACATAAAATTTTTATTTTCTTGTTTAATCAACTCTCCTAAGCACAAAATTATGGAAAATTAGGCTCTTAATTCACATTTCAAAGATTATTTGAAATGATCATTTAAAATTGATGCCAATAGCTGGCGCGTTTTTTTAATTTCTGAGGCATTCCACTCGATTGTTTAAATTTGCATTGTTACACATTTTGGCGGAATGAAAAATTAAAACGTGCAAAAAATACTATAAAACAAACCTTCACTGTATTTAAAGAAAAAATATTCACGAACCGAGTAAGCCCTTTTACTTGAAAGTCGCTGCTAAAACCATCGATCTATCGCCGTGGAACGGAACCGAACTCGATTGATGTTCAAAAAATAATCGATTTAATCAGACGACAAACGCTAGTTATGTCGGCACGGTTTCTTTGTATGGGATGAGGCATCTGTATGCTAGTATTATATTATCTGTGACCAAGCTGAATATGGCGGAACGAGCTCGCCTCCCACTTAAAGGACTGGCCCACACTAGCAGCAGACCAAGTAATATCGAGAAGGGAGAATGAAATATTTTCCCTGCAGTGGGACAAAATAGAGGATGGATGACGATTTCAGCCGAAAGACCGGTCGACCATTCCTGTGCTACTAGTTTCCATAAGATTCCCGCGAGCTTTACTAGGCTATTAATGGTTTTTAGGGTTTCGTACCCAAAGGGTAAAAACAGGACCCTATTACTATGACTCCACTGTCCGTCTGACTGTCTGTCTGTCACCAGACTGTGCCTCATGAACCGTGATAGCGAGACGGTTGAAATTTTCACAGATAATGTATTTCTATTGCCACTATAACAACAAATACTAAAAACAGAATAAAATAAATATTTAAGTGGGGCTCCCATACAATAAACGTGATTTTCTTCCGTTTTTTGCGATAATGTTACGGAACCCTACATGCGCGAGTCCGATTCGCACTTGGCCGGTTTTTTTTAATTCTTGTTCTGTTAATACAAAATGATTAACCTTGAATTACCCTGGTTAGCAGCATGGTTTATTGCCCGGGGTCTACCAAACGGATGTTTGTAAACAACTTCGAGTAACCATATTGTACGTGGAAGTTCGTCTATCGCACAAAAAAAAACTTAAGTAAGGCAGCCCTAAGGGTTATAACCGCACCAAAGTACGAGATTTTATTTACAGTTCGTCTCTTAATAAATATTAACCTTGGTCATGTTTTCATCCGTATTCTGTTTGTTTAATTATTGTACTAATGGTTAATTTTATGTTGACTATTATGTTTTTAACATTTTTTTTATTTTGTTCTGGGCTAAAAAAGACAGCCTATGGGAACATGAAACAGTAATAATTATATTGTAGGTAGTTATCGCTAAGTTCTGAATCAATTTAGATTGTCATTGACAAGCCATTCAAATGTAGAAGAAGAATAAAAAAAATGATCTGAAAAATAAAGCAAAATCATCATGAATCTATCTGCTGTAAAACAAGTCAAGCGGCCACAGTGAGTTATTGGATGTCACATGTCTAAAACAGAAGAAATTTTCCAATTCAGGCAGTTTTAAGTATATAAAAGAAAGGGGAAATAATTAACCGGGCGAAAAATATACTGAATGGGCGACTATTATACTAAGTAAGCAACTATTTATCCGGTTTGAGGAATACCTTTTAGGAGGTTTTTGTGAGCTGCAGTAATAATATTGTGACATACTATAATTGTATTTGGGGTTCTATTTTTTCTATATTAGCATATTATTCTTTAAACAACTCCAAGCGACTTCATCGTAAATGAAGGCGACATCGCTGTGCAGCGCGGGAATTCGGGTATAATTGTGTTTTCAACGAATTGGTACAAGAGCAAGCGGAGCGAGTTCGGGAGCTTAGGGCACCCCGACACGGACAGGTTAGGTTCGAACGAGATGACGGGAGCTGAAGTGAGCGAGCAAAGCGAGCGAACTCAGCTCCCGTCATCTCGTTCGTGTTAGGTTACTTTAGACCCCGCGGACGGAAATAGGAGCCCCGCAGCGGGGCTCCGTCGACTATGTTGCCAAAGTACTAATCAAGTCGCTCTTTTAAACATTTGTATTCGCCCACTGTTTGTCGCCCACTTAGTATTTCAGTAAGCCATATTCAGTATTTTGTACACCTTTAATTTGAATTTATTGTCGCTCGTTTAAATACTACCCAAAAGAAAGCACACAAGAACTACGTTTTAGTTTCACTAACAAAATAAAACAAAAATCAAAACTGCAATTCTGAAATGCTGTAATACTTATAGATTTCCATGATTTTTTTTCTAACGTTTACTACTGCACAATATGACAAGCATGCTGGGTAAAGTTAATGTGATTTTTTAAATTTTTCTGTTATTTAGACTTCTTCTCGTGACATTGCTACGATAATAACTTCTGTTTACCAATTCGTCATGCCATTACCACCTACAACCGATTAGGTTCGTGAATATTGTTTTCTTTACATACAGTGAAGGTTTGTTTTATTATATTTTTTGCACATTTTTTACAGTGTGTAGCACCAAAATGCGTTACAATACAAATTTAAACAATCAAGTGCAATGCTTTAAAAATTTAAAACCGCGCCATCTATTGGCATCAATTTTAAATGATCCTTTCAAATAATCTTTGAAATGTGAATTAAGAGTTCAATATTCCATAATTTTGTACTTTGGAGAGTTTATTAAACAAGAACATACAATTTTTATGTTCAATTCCAGAAATTTTTAATTTTACACACATTCAATAACAGATAGGTGCATATCGCGCCATCTAGTGAGATTTATTTGAACCAAATTTTCTTAGCGCTGAGACCCCGTGCCACCTACAAGATAAGCCTACTTGCTAATTAATACCGAAAAAAACATTTCATTATTTCATTATGATTGATGTCAATGTCGCCTGCAGCGCTGCTTATACCGCTTTAGTAACAAGATTAATGATTGCAACTGTATGGCCCATTGAGGAAACTCCTACGTCGCATTGGAATTAGGCTGAGTGTATGAATTGTTTTTAAACTGTGTCAATGTGTGTGAGTAGGAGGAGCAATTGAAGCGCGTAGTGCAGTAAGTTGGGATGGTTCCGTAGTTTTAGGTGATATTCATTTTTGACAGTCACAAAAGAAATATGTGAGGATCGTTGCAGGTATTTATAGGCATTACAATTAAATTAAATTAAAAATAACATTCTCATCATTCATCATTTCACTCTCATTTCTTTGATGGTCACGTGGACAATATATCCTTGCGTCTTTTTCGCTATAAAATTTACATTTTCACCCTATTTCTTTGATCAAAGTAAAACATCTCTACGTTAAACTTTTAAAATGTATTACACAAATTGTCTGTCTATTAAAATTGCTGAGAAATGTCAATTTTAAAGTTTAATACGAGCTTGTAATGGCAACAGTTTGATATTTAAAAACATGTATTTTACTTTGCAATATTCCGTATACAAATTCTCAACTTTATGCGCTATTAATACTTGATATCCAAACCTTCAAACTATACTTTGTTGTTTTCCGACAGAACCCTAATCTGCTACACATAGCTTCAATAACGCTTCGGCCCGTAACGATTATCTAACAACTAATAACGGTTATAAAATAACTGCTATTTTAACTACAAAAAAAACTACTATTTTAACTACAAAAAAAACTACTATTTTAACTACAAAAAAAACTAGATCGCTCCTTTATGTAGGAAGCGTTATTAAAGGTACAATTAGATATTTATTGTAACGATCTTTGACTTAAATAGTTTTAATTGAGGAAGCTTCGAAGATGTCCGCTTTTTGTGAATTTTATCTTGTCAAAAAACAAATATTAAAAACCCGCTTTTTTATATCATTTATTTCAGATCGTGGGAATTCTTTGAGGTAATTATAGCAACGCTGGGTTTATTATCTCGTGTTAGATAAAACGAGAATATCAAAGTAGAAGAACTAAGCACTTTGGAGTTTGGCAAACATCATGGGGATAATAACGACATATCCTAGATCTACTCGTAGATCAAAATAAACATTCAGACATATATGACATCCATCAACCCACTCCGGATCGCTTGGCTGATCTCAAATCAAGCAAGTTTCTAAAAAGAATCCTCTGATTAATGGCCCAGAAAGTTTTTAAACATGATAGTATGCCTATTAGCAGATAGTTTTCTTGCTTTTGAAACGAGGGCTAACCCTTATAAGTATACATAGTTTGGACCCAGTAAGTGGCCACGTTTATAGCAACATCATTAAGTACTTAATGTGTATCGGCACTTGAGGCTTTCAAAGTTTGGGCCATGTATCTCACATTTGGTGTCAAACGGATAAATCCCCATTTTGCCAAGTCGTGTTTACAGTGTCAAACATATCGTGGCAGCAATTTAGCAGATGAGCATTATTACCAACATAATTTAAGTGTAAGTGAACCAGTTTGGTAAACACTGGCTAATGAACCTAGTAGGTAAATTACTGAGCATAAGCACTGATATTTCAAGTTACAGATCGCTGAATGGTTCAATTGATTACTCGTCGTCGTCTTAACCAGTTAACATTGTTAATCTAATTGCCGATTAAAATTCCAACTCATTTACCGGCTTTTTGTATCTGTCTAAAGTAGTTTATGAAACACGAAGGCATTATGACACTGAAAAAAGTACATCGCTTCTATTGCATCATTTTTAAATAACATAGTATGTTTTTAGTTATGTCAAACATGATGGCAATAGTTAATTGCTTAATGAGGGAAGTCGTATTAATATTCTCAAATGAGAGAGAGAGTTTCTGGTTCGTAAGACGGTCCAGTAGATTTATCCAGCAGGATGCTATGAATTGTCACGTCGCAAACAACTTTGTTAAGGCCAAAGAGCAGAGGCAGCTCTCAGTTGTGAATTGCAGTGGCCTAATTGAAAAGCACTGATCCGCTTTCGTACCCCAGTAGGCTGCTGCAAATATAATTTGGCGAAGTAGGGGATCAAAGTACATCTCATGATGATTCCAAAAAGCCCAAACACTACTAGGATACATTGTTTTATTTCGGATTTTAAGTGGCCATCTGTGGTCTTATTCATCAGTTCCATTTCACCAAATGACACTTTATGAGTGTAAATTATTGCATTGTTGATTAAAATATCAAAATCGCTGTACGTATGCCTATAATATTTGAGGAGTCTCTCGATTTCTAGGAACCCATTATCAGATTCTGGTTTCCTTAAAATGGTACCACCCTTGGGATATATCCTTTCGAACAAAAAAATAATCATCAAAATCGGTTCATAAACGACGAAGTTATCCGCGAACACACAATAAAATAATATATATACGGTCGAATTGAGAAACCTCCTGCTTTTTGGGAAGTCGGTTAAAAAGAGAAATATTAAAAGCATTAAAAAAAACAGACAAGAAACAAAACTATACAAAGCAAAAAATAAATTACTATACGGAAGTCGGTGTCAATAACGAAAAGAAAATAGGCACTAACGACAACGACTTCCGAAAAGAAATATTTTTTTTGCTTTGTAGTGTTTTATTTTGGAAGTCGTTTTAATTTTTGATAACTTAATTTAGCATTCCCAAGTTGCCATATATTACCATACACAGATTGCTGTATGCACAATGTAGCTTCTAGTTCAATACCTCAAACAAAAACTAACTTCTCCCATCTGATCTGCTCAGAATGTAGATCACAACGTGCACAAGACAGATTTACGTAAGAAAGTAATCGTTATGCAGTCGAACCGAATGGAAACCGCGCAGGCGCATGTGGGTTATTTTAACTAGAATGCAGGTACGTGCAATTATGGCTGAACAAATTAGTTTAAGAGATGGTGGCCTCGTTGGTTCAGTGGTTGCAAGCGCTGAGCATGTTGGGTTGGTTCCCATTTCGCGTAATGTCTTCGATCGAAATTAAATGAGTTTCGACTACAATTGACATCAGCGATATTGACATCGTTAGCGTTTGCCTCGAAAAGATCTTTGAAAGTGAAGATGTTTATGCTCAGAGAACACAACAAGAGACAAGGCATTGTTTGAGACGCAGCTCCGTAGCGTTCTAGTGTGTTATTTATCAGGAATTTCTCTCAAGTTTGTCGAAGTCTGAATTTAATGGTTAATTACCAAATACTATTTCGGACCTCTACCTACACCTTTGCATAATAGGTAGATACTGGCGTGACGTTATGTCATGTTATGTAAAAAGTAACTTACGCAGATATATTCTTTTTGCCAAGGTAACAAATTGCAGTTCCTAAAGGTTTCAAGGTTAAGGTCATATGTATCTATTACCACAATAATATTTATCATGCAAACAGACAATACACCATCTGCTGTTTAAGTCAGCAAAAAGTCGGACTCATACGGTTTCACTATTACGTGTGAAGACTGCTAGTTACCCGTGTTAAAGGTCATTGTCATCAGAACTACACAATTATGCAAATAACTCAAACTATGAAATTTAGAAAAGTAAGTCAATTGATCACATCTTCGATTGTTGTTTGTTTTTTTTTGTATTCGTCACCGGATGATTGCAGACACCTTAAGTTTGTGATTAATCTTGCAAGATAATAAATTCTCGATATTATGGATCATGATCATTTCCCATCTAAATTCTATGCCTAGTTTCAAACCCGTGACTGAATGAGAAGAAAGAGTTTACAATCACACGCGATTTGTTATAAATGTTTGAATTTCACAAACTGGTTCACAAAATTTGGCAAACTAGTCTTAAGTTTCATTTGATGTGTTTTCTTTTTCAGTTAATAAAATGGTTTCTTGATTAAGTATTTAGACTAGCTATCTACTTATTTATTCAATTGCTGTACTAATTAATTCTATTTCTCAAGGAAGTACATGCGAAAACCTGTCAGCCCTTGAATCAAAAGGAAGTGTTTACGTAGTCGCTACAGACTAGTAAATAAGCATAATTGTCTCATTAGAATCCTAATTCAATAAACATCAACAGGAAGGTAAAACTATTTTAAAATATATCAATCAACACTCCTCGACAAATGCTTTACACAAAGAATAAAATAACTGTCATTAATAGCCGTTATTATATCGGCTATCGTTTTAATTTGCATAACTTTAGACGTAAATCATTGAATTGATCGCAGCTGATATTCGCGCCAACGTCACCTGTTACAACACTAGCTGTCAGCGTGAGAATCAATCAGTCAAGGCAAACAGATCACGAACCAACTTTCCACGACGAAGGTCAATTAAAACAAGCAGGTTTCTCCAAAAATCTTATAATTATATCTTTAAAATAAATCATCTCGACTTTAATTACAATATACAGAGGTTTGCGACTTCACATAAATTTGACGACGACGCACCGAATCTACTAATACGTAATTATAAACTATTTTGTTTCAGATTCAGCGCGAATGTTTCGTCAAAAAGTCACAATATCACTTAAAATAAAAAGCGAAGTAGTTGTGCCGTTACAAGCATGTAACGTTCCTCTGCTCAATAAAAAAATAAATTAAATTAAAAAAAAAACACAAGAAAGTAGTGGGTTGCGCAACCCGATATCTACATAATCATCACAATGTACTTACATCGAAAAGACTTAACTAAAAACGACAGTTAACATGAAATGGCGACTGACTTAAGTTACAATGACTTAATTGTAAAAAAAAAGAAAAAAAATGTTAGGCATAGCGCGTCACGGCTTTACCAGCCGGAGTAAGAGAGGCGGTTACTTTTACAGGAAATCGCTCGCAGTTAGAATGTGTGCAATTAAATTATGTAATACATTCTACAACTGTACGCGCTCTGATACTCCGAGTTGAGACGATGTTGCAGCGACAGCGACGCGGAGTTAGCGCGACATAGCTGATAGATCGATCGCGGAGAATGTTCTAAGTATTTCACATCGCAGGAAAGCTAGCATTACTAGCGCCGATGCAGTGCAACACCGCCCCAACAAACATCTCTCTGGTCTCAACATGTATCGCTCTCAGAGTCTACAATCGCCTGAATGTCGATTTTGCGTGATCATTTTGTGCCCACAACTCTGACATAACTCGAAATGAAAACTCGACCGCGACGCGCGCGCACTCGCAATAAATTACGCGATTCATAAATACAATGTACTAATAAATTACATGTAGTGATAGACGAAACTACTGAAACTAGACACAGTGTTTCGTGGCTTAAAACTAAATGAGCATGATCACATTGTTCAAGAAGGTAACTCAGTTTGTTCGATCGCGGAACACACACGGCGACGCTTCCTCGTGCGAAATAGATTAAAAAACCAGCGGCCAGAACGTGAAAGGCGGTTATCCAACGTGATTAGAAAGGTGTCACGGTTGGCGGGCGCTTTCTAGCGCGAGTAGAGCGCGAGGTCCGAGATGCGGCGCTGGCGGGCGGCCGCGTGGAACCCGCGCGTGCCGTCGGGAGTCAGCGGCGCGCGCGGCTCGAAGCGCGGTGCACACGACAGCCGGCGCCCGCCGCACTCCGGGCCCGACACAGAACACCCGCTCAGCCGCCGCGACAACCAACCGTCCGCACTGCCCGCGCTCCCCGTACTCGCCTGAGACGTCCGCCGGCTGCTGCTGCAGTAGAACGACACGCCGGAATCAGAACTGTGAGAACACGTGGACTGCCGCCGCGGCACCCACGTCTGGATCTCAGGAGATCGCGGCGCGAAGAAACCGCTCGAGTTCCTCCTGTAGAACGGCGTGCCGTATCTGTAGTCGTATTCAGGTTCTGACCCACTACAGCACGAGGAGTATTCACACTCGTGACGCCTAGGCGGCGCACGACGAATCGGCGCTTTTCTTTTAGGTTCCCTAGGAACTCCGTTCAACTCATACACTCGCATACCATCTTCTTCAGAGTTCTGTAATCGCAGAGCTTCTCTCGCCGACTCGGATTCAGTGAACTCAACTAACGCACACACACAATTAACCAAACTAGGGTTCTTATTCAGGAACTGTCGCACATCTGCGGGCACGGGGTTGCCTGGTCGGAGCACCCTTACAAGGGCTATCTCCCCGCAGCCTGCAAACAGTCGCGACACGTTTTCTACGGAGGGCCGATCGATGGGCATCTTCACAGCCACCACAGTCCTGGACGGCGTCGTCTCGTCGTACGCGGGGAGCGGCTCGATCCGACGCAATTTTGTTCCTAATTCATTGATTTCTAACTTGGTGGACCGCTTGAGTGCTTCAGCGACCACTCGCCAGTCCTTCGTCAAGTGCTTGACGCGCTTGAAGCTGGAGATGAGCTTCAGTGACACGTAGCCCTCCTTGTTGCGACGAACGTGCTTGAGCAAGAAGGCATCCTTAGTGATGTTGGCGTCGGAGAAGTAAAACTCCACTTGTGACACGATCCTGTTTGCTAACTCATCATCTGGGGGTGTGTAGGGAGGTTCCTGTGCGTCCACGGCCACTTCGCAGCCGGAATCCTTGCCTCCTCCGGATCCTGTGTCGGAGGCGCTATCGGAGAGGTCTGCATGGTCGTCGGTGGACGGGCGGCGGTCGGAGGCGATACCCTCGTCCTCTGGCACTCCGTGAGAAAGGGTCGCGCCCTCCATGTCGGTAACTGGCACACTGGGCACACTATAGCATGAAGGCGACGTTGCTCGCTCGGACTCGCGGAGGTGACTGCGGGCGCGCGGCGCTGACGGCACTCTTTTATAATGTCGGGGGGATGTGCCGCCTGTTTGTGCCGGTAAGAGGCGAGCATTCGGAAGCGGCGCGAGATGACATTGCCAGACTACGCGACGCTATATAGTGCACATACGTGTGCTCTAATCAGGAATATTATGGAAAGAGGTTAGGTTCTGTTTCTATTATTGGGCTGGTACACACGCAAGTGTATCACTGTTTGGGAGCGGAGCCGGCGCACGCGATGCACGCACCTCACTATATTACGGCATAAAATTGGCATTCTAATTTTAGATAATTGTTCCCAATTAATACTGATGCGTTTGCGTTAATTGTATTTCGTTCGTTTTGTGGAAATCGCGAGGTATCGTATGATGTGATCGTAAATGAAGCGCAGTGAACAAGGTCTCAGACATGTTTTGTTAAATAACTTTACGATGCGATTACGCGTTCTTGTTTTTTTTTTGTTTTTAGCACATACTTAACATTGTTTTTATTGCTTTGTTTAATCATTGAATTGGATTTAGGTTGATGACCTTCGGTTGCGGAAATTGAGGACCTACAGTTTATATAGCAATAACACTGCCTAGCCCTTCGGGGTATACATACGGGGTGACCTTAAGTATTGTAAATTGGAACTGATAAGGATTTAAACGCCCGCTGCTTAGTAGTTTTAAACTAGATTATTTTACTTCGTTTACAGAGAGAAAGTGAATACACATTGCTGCAATAACGGTTTCTAGCGGCTGAATTTCAGCGCTCTGCGTAGAATAAATCATAGTTTCAGATAATCGACGATCTTTTTTCATGTTTATTCGACTGTAATACTCGCGACATCTTCAAGATTAATTTTACTAACCGACTTACCAAAAAGGAGGCGGTCCGGTGTTCGACTTTATGCTTGTTTTTTTTTTTGTATAGTTTCACCGATATTTCCGTCAAATGTGGACCGATATTGTCTGATAATTCTTTTTTGGTTGAAATTGTGAAAAAGAAAAAATGTTCCAAAATTGGTCCCATTTTAATTTCGTGAAGATCTGATGAAGAACTTCGGAGATATACAGCAGAACTCTTCAATAAATAACGGCAAATCAAATCGGGATTGCTGCAACCGCATGTCTGTTTATTGTTTAAACCATTTCATGACATAATCTCTCACCAGTACGCTCTAAAGGGCTCAAGCGCTCTGGGTACGCAGGTGTGTACAGTTCACCTTGGTACACTCTCATTTCACCGGTTGTGTTCAGTTTCATGATATTCCGGTAATTCTGGCATTATAGGTAACCTACTTAGCTAGTTGCCTATTAGGTAGATACAACTAAAAAGTGAAAAATAAAAAATCTTTTATACAAAAAAATACTACCGACTTCCAGATAAGAAAACTACAAAGTGAAAAATAACTTTGTTTTTGGAAGTCGGTGTCCATAACGCAAACCATTGTGACCTACCAAAGACACCGACTTCCAAAAATAAAGTTATTTTTCACTTTGTAGTATTCTTATTTGGAAGTCGGTAGATTTTTTTTTATAGTTATGTCAATATTTAAAGCAATTCCGTTTAACAAACTCGAGTATAAAATGTTTCTGAGTTGATTTGTCAGTCGAAGAGATGGGAAAATGTTGCCCGTCTTTGGTTTTCTGTTTTTTGAGATTAATCTCCGATTTCTGAATGAAGACTTAGAAGCTGAGAATTCATAAAACTCCAATTTAACCTGAAAACCTAAACTTAAGCATTAAGGTAGAATTTGGCACATTCTTAACTCCAAATACACAATTCAGAAACCGGCCCCAAGAAAACCCAGAAAAATAATTAGAATACTGAAAAGTCAGTCGTTTTTCAGGTTTTGTAAAGTTCGAAATTCATAGTGAAAATATCTAATTTCACAGTAATCAAGACTGCGAATACCAGATATATATAGCATTATTAGAACGTAATGTTTACAAAGTAACAAATGATAACCTTGCTTGCAATCACAGATCTATTAAATGTACATTGACATAGGACCTTATAGTATTTTATAATTTAATTTGACAGCTTTCACAACACTATGGAGTTAAGAGGATTGTTGCCGAATGTGGGATCCCGGGTTCTATATCAAAATACCGTCAACTAACATAGGATATTCATCTAACTGCCACGTTGGACTAGCGGTCGCAAGTTCGACTACTGAGAGGTCTTAAGTTCGATTCCCAGGACGGAGAAATATATCGGGGTGGTCCGTTAGGAATTTTCATTAGGAGCCTGGATTAATTATCGGTTGATAGCAATAATCTTGTTTCTATTAAGGGATTAAAACTGAGCTACCTACCAGTTCAATTAAAGTCCCTTGTAATAAAGGGGATGTAAGTACTATACACCTGTGCCTACCTCTTCCGGGCTTTCTGGCGTGATGTTATGTTAATTGATGCATTTTCCATCAATCGATTGCAGAGGAACGAGATATGAAAGTTAACGTAGAAATGAAAAGTTAGAGTTAACTGATCCCTGGGATATGCACGGCCGATCATGGGTTTCTACTGTTTCCTAGTTTGTCGCATCTTTAAATTGAACAAAAGTTCACCTCAGGCCCTATTTTTTATTTGTAGTTAACTAAACCAACGGTTAAATTCACCAGTGGTTGCAAATTTCGGTAAAACACCATTTTTATTCAGTTGTTAGCCTCACAAATGATCAAATAAGTTAGGCTCAGTTTTTTTATTGGTAGTTAACTGGTTTGGACTGGTAGTTAGCTGATTTAATAATTAACCTTCCAACTTATTTGATCTTTTGTAAGGCTAACAATTGATGGAAGTCTGGGGCTTAGTCACCCACATAGTATAGGTACCTAGTATTATTTTTTTATAAAAATAGAACTTCTAAGGATTAAAGTTATGTCAGGCAAATCTTAAAAAGGTATCTACTCTGGACATCATAACCCCATAAATTATGCGCAAATAGAACTCACCTCTTAACATAGGAAAGTATGGATATTAAATAATAAAATAGTAGACAGACCTATTTAATTATTGGAAAAATTACAGTAAATATAAATCTGAAAATCGCCGAATCACCGTCGCATTTTTATCCTGAAAACATGCACGGTTTCTGTAAGATTGACGGCAGCGAAAACGCGGCAAAAACCGCTGGTAATACCAATATCATTGAGTGAACTTTTATTAATCGCAATGATCTCAAAGCTACTCAACCGTTTGGGACAGTTACACTTACTCCGTTACATAGTGTTACATCACCAACTTATACTTATTGTTTTGTTTAGCACGATTATTGGTGTAGTGTTTTTGCCGTCCAATCGGGAAGTGAAAGAAATGGCTTTTTTTTGTTATTTGTTTTTTTGGGATTCAAGTTATGTAGACTTCTCCGTGACTGTGAACAGGTGTTATTTAAAACAAACAAAAAAATAAATAATGAAAAACTGTTACACACTACGGTTTTTACCCGACTGCCGAAGGAGGGTAATGTGTTTATCAGTCTATGTATGTATGTATGTTTGTTCCTATGTGGCGTTCTAGAGACCAAACGCTTTGGAAGATTTTGATGAATCTTACGTCAATCGATGGTGTCACTGGCAAATAGAAAATGGCGGCATTGGGCGCCATATTGTGGGGGACAAATTATTTTTTCTTCCAAACCCATCGTGTGGGGTATCAAAATAAAGGGTTTTAAGAGGTGATTTCAAAAATATATGACACTTATATGTTTAAATGTACCTAATTCTACAAAAAATAACTAAAAAGTTATAAATAAAAAAGTTTATTGAAAATATCAAAAACCCGACTGCTTGAAAAGCAAACTAAAAAGACGTAAACAAGAAGAAAATCATGCTGTACAGTCGGAGGATACATCTGGTTTTGATCAGCCAGCTCGCGCATATGTATGCTCCGACTGCACAGCATGATTTTCTTCTTGTTTACGTCTTTTTAGTTCGCTTTTTAAGCAGTCGGGTTTTTAGATTGTTTCAATTAACTTTTTTCTATTTTACCCGTGTCATAATAACACATTGATTGACACCTTATTTGTCAAAATCGGATGAATAGTTTTGGCGCTACGCAGGAAAATACTTAAATACAAACATACATAGACTGCTAAAATCATAACCCTTCCTTTTGGCTTCGCCGTAAAACAAACTCCTGCCCATCTCAAAAACCTCAACAAGCATGAACTTTCCTCGAACTCCACGTCACTCCACACGTCACCCAGATGTCCACCTCTGATTGGTCCAACACAACATAACAAGATTACCGCAGTCACTCCACACTGTGTCATTATAGCTAATTAAGTTAAGGTAGGATTATGAACGTTGTCAGCGAACCAGATTATGTAATCAGTAAACAGGTAGACCGTACTAACGAGGTGATTGTTATGTCTGTTTGTCATAAGGCTTAGGGAAGGGGGGAAGTATCACCGTTCGTAATTCTTCCGACAAGTTGATGAGTAGGATTCAAGTCTGAAAGATGAAAATGACGCCATGAGCCATTAAAACCAAAGAATTTGCTTGTACGTTGCCCAGTGAAGAGGTTTGATATTACAAAGACACAAGCCTTTAACGGAACAAAGCAATATTGGCAGGAGAAGATATGGTGGTGCTGGTGGCTGTTTTCTATGGACGTTATAAAAAATACTTCCAAGAATTGGGCTGTAACATCCTTTGCTATCAACGAGCTTTATCCTGCAGTTTTGATCCCATGCTCTGTACTAAAAAGATGAGAAGTAGCCTAAGTCACTCAGCGTGTTTATATTTCTATCAAGGAGAGATTTTTATCGGAATCAATCGGACAATACCAGATTCTATTTACTTTAAAAAAAAAATTAAAGTAATTTTTTACCTCTTTATAAAATTACTTTCGACTATCCCAAGAATTTTGTTTTTGTCACCGTCGCAGTTCAATACGCCAAAGGTTTTTAGTATTTGAAATATTTACTCAAGCGTCAACCCTTGGTAATGTTGAACTTAGTGCGATGTTCTCAATTCCTCAGTTGATGTAAGTGATTCAGACATGAGGCGCTTGGATAAGTAGACCGTGTTCTACCGAGCTGAGGTTAAGCTGTACTTGGAGGGGTCAATGTATGGATTAATGACCATTAACTTCAAGTGGTCTTCGTGATTTAGAGTGCTTTGGAAACTCTGTCCATCAGTTTGGGAGGGTAGACCTTTGCTCCATTTTCATTCGCTTATGGTATCGTATTTCACTGGAAAATAATCCAGACCAGGACAGCGCTAGGGTGGGTAGTAATAATTTTGTCTTTGACTCTGAATAAAACTATTGCGTATTTTGTTATCCTCCTCTGTTGACCTGTAAATGAGCTAAGTAAGATCCCTTGGCTTTTCATTCTTTTCTGTAAAGTCAAACGCAAAATTGTTGCCATTGACTTTGCAGAGTGTCTGACTGAATCAATGAATGTTACTTTTTTACTAACCTGTTTTGTCCCACAGCTGGGCTGAGGACTGAAGAATGTGTTGCCTTATACGGCCAATGCTTCTAACGCATCGTTATTTTAGCATGCCTTAGTTAATTATTTAAATTAAGAAACATGCCCCAAAATCTCAAACCAATGTCTTCCTTGATGTGCGTCCATGACATAATTTAGCTCACCAAATCCTCCTTCCCATGAAAGTCATCCACCCTGACATAATCATGTACAAAAGAACTGGGTTACATAATACGGCTTCCTGCGAACTATACCTAACGCCTAAAGCCTTATATTGATTTATTTTAAAATATATAGCAATATGTTTCTTCCGTATTACTTGAAACAAGTGATTATCGTCCGTCCGGGAGTTTATTTTACCGGCGGAAAATTACGTTTTTTTATAACCCAAGGACTGTTTACTTGTGATGTTTTGACTGATTTTATTTATGAGGTTGAAAAGTCATGATGTCTTTAGATCCTGTTGTTAGCTTGTTTATATATGTATTTAATACAACAGTAAGCAAAGTGCTTGGGCAAGGGCTTGCCCGGGAAAGTTATGGCCATCACGTGTGCGTCCACACTAAACGCAATAGATAGTATGGTTGATTGCGTAAGCTTTAAAAAAGGTAGAATTTTAGGAAAACATTAAAACAAGTAACAATTTGTTTGTATCTATTACTGTTCCCCACATGATTTAGGAAGTTTGGCCGAAAAGTGCGATATTATCTAGAACTAATTTCACCTTTCAAATACGAGACCAAAACCACAATAAAAACACTTAAAATACTTCGTCATTCTATAAGTTACTATGGTAAGAAGATTGTTGAAGTTGTTATTTTACAGCTGTATCCCGTTAGACTAGTAAAAGCCGACCCTAACACAGTTGGGCAAGGCTAATCAAATGATAAGGTTGTTATTATTTTCAACGAACTATCACAACACCCAACAACACATTTATTGATTTAGCGGTTCCGCACTGCATCCTATACGAATTCAATGGATGTCGATCTGAAATAAGATATACTTTTAGAAGTGTTTGTGCCCTAGATCCTCCGTCCGTCCAAATTCAGATCTTCTCCAATTCAGAAATAAAACAGAACCTAAATTCGGATCGGATGCAGTCCACACTCTATTACCAAATTCTAGAAACTGTGGTCAGATATAAACATTGTAAAAATAGAAGAAGCTCCAAAAATAATGCAAATGCTCACACAATGTGTTTAGTATGCTCCCGACGTGGCACGGAGGTCAAGTGCCAAGATCTTGGCCGCTCGGTGAGCCGGCGACCTCGACACTTACTGTGTTGTTGTGCGGAATACGCGTTGGAAAGTTTCGAGATGAAAAGTGATTCTAAACCACAAACATAAATCTAAATAGATAATGCAAGACCTTCACTCTGTACGAAAACCAAGCGTGCCACTTTTTCACAAACAATTTAAAATTTACTTACCAATGAAAGAAAACTTTTCCAATGCCTCGGCCAAATTTTTCTATACATTCTGTACAGCTCAATATGGCATAAAAAGGCATTTTTTTTAGATTTCGGTGGATTTCCGGTGCCGATAATGCTAAATGAAAAGCTCAGATTACGATCATTGATCGAAACTTTACTCAGTTTTTTGGCACGCGAAGTACCTACATACAATCGCGTCATCTACTTAGATGTATGTCTGTGTTCTTAACGCAATGCTGCTTTCTTGAAGAGTCGTTACGAGTAGTTAGAAGCCTGTTTTTTTTTTTTTTTGTATGGAAATTTGAAACTAGAATAAATGTATTGTAACGTGTTATCCAGTTACTGGATTGTGGAGATCAGATACGCAGTCGATCACTCTATGTCAAATTCTGGTAAGCTGCATTCGGTAAGACTGAAAGCTGACGTCAACTTACTCGGGAAAAGTATAGGCAGATTGATTGTTGCTTTGTTGAACTCCTTTTTCAACCGACCTTCAAAAAGGAGGTTCAATTCGACTGAATACTTTTTTATGTTTGTTTCGCGATTACTCCGCCAATTTGTTGACCGATTTTGAAAATTATTTGTGTGTTTGAAAGGCTATACGCCCGAGGTGGTCCCAAGTTAAGGAGTTGGGGGGTTTAAGTTACCGGCTTTAGATTTTTTTTGTTTGACAAATTTCAGCTTTCTAGGACATCAGGCAGTCCTTTAAGATTTTTGATGATCATCAATGAGTGAGTGAGTCAGTGACGAAATCGGGGTTTTTTTAGATATCAATAAAATCTAAAGTATAAGAGCTATGCAATTGAAACTTATTTAAATTATGTGTTTAATAAGCCGCCATATTATTATCTGTAGAACCGATGACCGTTGGGGTAGACGTGTTCTCGAGTGCAGACCACGAATGGGTAAACGTAAAATTTGACGCCCTCTGGCTAGGTGGAGCGACGATCTTCGCATGGTGGCTGGTAGCAGCTGGATGAGAGCTGCCGAACATCGAAAGCAATGGCGTGCTGTTAGAGAGGACTGTTAGAGTTTCTTCAACAGGAATATCTGAATAGCATTCCCTAGGCTTAGTATCTGTGCCCGGTTTATGGAAATACCAGACTGGCTCCTCCTCCTTATTCCATGGGATTAAAAATAAACTAGCGAAATCTGGGAACTCACCTATATGTAACTTTTGCAGAATATTAAGGCCCAACAGCATTGTCACAGCTAAATTATTATCTACATCTACTTTTACATCCTTCGCAATATGATCACCATAACTTTTGCCAAGACCATCTTTAGTGAGAATGTTAAGAGCCACAATAATGTATCAAATTATTTAGGAAGCAGTACAAACGGACGACGGGTCGGTGTTGCCATGCGAACTTTAATGTTTACTGTTCAGTATCATGCGTTGCGTGACAAAAATGTAAAAGTAACAGTAATTAGGCACCTTTCTAACGGCCCATACTCATGGCGGGTATATTCCTATCTTTTTATGAATATTTTAACTGAATATACATATAAAACAGTCGTGATGACTGTATACCCCGAAGAGTTAGACAGACTTGCACCATTGTACACCCACAATTTTAATGAACGATAAAAAAGGAGGAGGTTCTGAATTCGAAATGTATATTTTATTTTTTATGTATATGCATATTTTTTTCTAATAAAAAAAAAATATTAGAAAGAGTATACCTTAAAGTCGATCCTATTTAAATTTGAAAAATAAAAAAGGGATTTATTGATAATTTTCCCAATGAATTTTCTGAAGTGAACGGAAAAGCGAAAAAAAAAATCTTTTTAACAAAAAATAATATCGGCGTAATAACGATGAAAAGCAAAAAATATAACTTTTACTCTAGTATTTTGAGGCGGCGCCAAACAAACAATCAACGAAGATCAACCTAACTGCAATCATTCTAAGCTTTAGGTAAATGATTTGCATGCTTGTTTTATTGGCGCCAACTCAAAATAGACTACACTACAAGTTTTTTTTTTGCTTTTCAGTTCGTTATTTTTGTCGGTAATTTTTTTTGATAAGAAGATTTTTTGCCAGTTATGTAGTCCCGTATAATAGGGGGCGACGTCCCGTATATTAGGGACTATTAAGATGAACCGGGGACAAGATAAAAAGACGCCGGATTGCTGCCCAGGACCTCATACCCAGCTGTGGTGCCTACTAGTTTACTACCAATAGACCAATAAGGCAGTTAATTAAACAGTAATAAAATTCAATATTTGTTTTTTTCTTTACACAACGTAGCAGACAAAAGATGGATTATGTTATTGTCGACAGTGAAGAAGATCCTACACCCAAAACGCAAGGACCAAAATTTCAAACTAATGAACTTCTAACCTTTTGGTAATACCTGAAATTGAAAGAACAAGTCGAAGAGTTGCTAAAGAACAGATACAATAATATTATAATCCTTTTGAAACAAAGAGGGACCCTGGCAGATCGCCAGCGTACGGATGAAGAAGTCATCCGAACTAGCTTCTACAAATGACTCAGAGTGATAAAGGAGACTTAAGAATGCTCCAAGGAGATTTGGTTAATGTTTATTTTAATAATATTATTTACCTTAATAATTAAATGTTATTGCAATGAGCGGTACATCTATTTTAGCAACTACGTAGTCATACAAAATTTGCTTTAAATACAATAATCGCATCGCTAAATGTGGGATGAAATTGTTTTATATTTAGCGTAGTTAAGATGCGAGAAAGAGAGATGAATCTTGAAGAGGTATAGGCAGGTACTAGTTAAGTCAAGAAGGCAGATAATCTGGCTGATTGTCGAGCACACACACAAAAACCGTTTTGTATCAGTGCTGACATTAGCAAAACCCAGCTGTGTAGCAGTGACAGATTTTGTGTTAGTTATTCAAACCCTCAAGTGCCTGAAACATGCATCCACGCGAGACAGATACGCAGTGGCTTTTTAATTGTAACGGTAACGACGGCCGATAATTCAACCGGTTAATAGAAACTTATAATAAAAATAAAGTATTTTCTATAAGGAGTCTTCATAAAATACTTTCATTGATTTCGCTGACAGCTACAGGACAGCCGTGAAGTGATTCTGTGGTAATGCCCAGAGTAAACAGTAATAGTAAATAGTATCTGCTGTTAATAGGTGGCCTATTTCTAGCACTGGCACAATTCCTATCGGTGTGTTGTTACAAAACAATTCCTCCACATCTTCTTAACTATTTCTATCTAATCTATAATTATTTACAAATACCTGTTCATCTATTTATAATGGCACTACATTATCAGTAATTACGGCACATGACAGATGATCGCAGTTCATTGACAGACCTTGGGCACTTCCTGCTGCAATCATCATAATTATGGTGCATTTTACCTCTTTGTCCAGCAACTGCGGAAGTGTTCAGATATATGTGTGATAATTGCCAACTAGGTAGGCGATTTGTTTACCTAATATGGTAATTAAGGGCGAAGGAATTGTGATTGTTTACAGGACAAAATTAGATAGTGGATCTTGGGTCGCGGATAAAATTGAACGAGAGTAACCGCAGCCCCGGCACAAGCAACTGAAGGAATACGGGTGAGTTTTAGTCAGTACAAGTCTGAAACGCCCTCCTGCCTCATCCAGAGCGGGCGAAGTCATTGGATGAATACCAAACAAAAAAAATAACAAAAAGATGTGGATGTTTGAAGATATGATGGGTTTTGGTATCTGATGAAAATAATAAAATTCTAAACTCATTAAAAACATCAAGTAAAAACACTTCCAGCGGCCATTTTAACTGTATTCGGATTTTCTGTCTACCTTATCTGCCCACTCGAGGTCAGAAGCTCCTATCCTTTCACTTTTCAGCCGTTTGAAAAAGGGAAACTTTCTGCCAATTTTCCCCGCAACACACACACGCATACTCCATCAACGAAAAATAAGGTGACCATTCCGACTTTGGCAACGTGACAGTTTTGTGATCCTATGTTTGTCTGTTAAGAAGAAGAAGAACGTAGAGAAGATGTTTTTAATCGTTTGGTATTGTTCGTTTTTTTTATTTACGTAGCGCCCGCTCGCTCAGATGGCCTATTAAAAGTTTATAAGTAATTTTACAATTACCGCGAATAGTTAAGTAATTGTTTTTTTTTTCCTTTATAAAGAATACTTGCTATTTGCTTGTTGTGTCATCATTTTTTTTTTTTTTCATAATCATAATCATTTATTCATTTGTAAACATAGGTTTTACATAGATGGTATTAAACAAAAAAATAATAGTAGCTCTATGTTTTGCTTCATTGGCATACAAATGATTTTTGTTGAGAACTTAATAACTAGATTCACATG
Source organism: Orthosia gracilis (assembly GCA_947562075.1). NCBI lineage: Eukaryota > Metazoa > Arthropoda > Insecta > Lepidoptera > Noctuidae > Orthosia > Orthosia gracilis. The sequence goes on along the minus strand of OX387275.1, from coordinate 18,512,448 downwards.
CTTAGATAGTAATAACAAATATTAAATTGTAACAATAAAATGAATGTAAAATATAATTAGGAACTATCATTTGTAACTAACTTTTTTAACTTTTCATATTTTTTTTTTTATTTTGTCCCGGTTAAATGCTCAGATTATTTGGACTGAGGCAAAAAGGTAAAATAATATGATGAAGTTCAATGTTTTTTTACGAGTTCCTATTATTTACTTAGCTCATATTGTTGTTCCACTTATTTAAACATTTTTAAATCAACACAGTTAAAACCCAAGTAATAAATACACGCATATACTATGTAAAATACATAATGAATGACGGAATTGCCATGCTATTGACCTTCCAAAGGAAAAAAAATATCGATAAGAATCGCAAAAAGATATGCCCCGGGTGAGGATCGAACTCACGACCTTAAGATTATGAGACTTACGCGCTGCCTACTGCGCCACCGAGGCCGGCGACGTGGCGTCTGAAAACAACCTTCACAAACTATTGTGACGTTTATTATCTAGATTGGCGATTTTCCGCGGTTCCGTCCCGTTGGCCACAGGAAAGATACATTTTCTTTGAGATGAAAAGTAGCTTATAAGGTGAGATTCTATAAAAAAATTACGTAATTGGTTTAGTAACTACTTCTAGATTTTTGGGGTTCCGTACCCAAAGGTAAAAACGGGACCTTATTACTAAGACTCTACGGTCCGTCTGTCTATCTGTCTGTCTCCAGGCTGTATCTCATGAACCGTGTTAGCAAGACAGTTGGAATTTTCACAGATGATGTATTCCTGCTGCCGCTATAACAACAAATACTAAAAACAGAATAAAATAAATATTTAAGTGGGGCTCCCATACAACAAACGTGTATTTTGCCTTTTTTTGCGATAATGGTACGGAACCCTTCTTGCGCGAGTCCGACTCGCACTTGGCTGGTTTATTTTTTCTAGCCGTTGGCTCTCAAAACTGGGCAAAGGCCTCCCTTTGTTCGCATCTGGATAGATTCTCATAATGACAGATTAGCAGAAGGACAGAATATTCTACCTAGTACTTTCAGTCATTCTGATGGCTATCTCTCCTCTACAACCCATTTATTGGGTAACAGGATACCCCTCGGCAAGTTTCAGATTTCAGGATTCTGACGACTCGTAACGACTATCAAAGATCTACAAAATTAAATGAAACATTTTCGAAATATGTGCAAGAAAAATAATTATTTTTCTTTTTATTATAGAATACTAGCTTCTGCCAGCGGCTTCGCCCGCGTTATTGTCGAAAAGTATCCCGAGGGAGCATATTCCCGGGATATAATATCGTATAGTATCCTATGTGCTTTGCCTGAGTATAATCTATCTCTGTGCCAAATTTCATCCAGATCTGTCCAGCCGTTTCAGCGTGAAGAAATAACAAACATACATACACACTCACAAAGTTTCGCCTATGTTTCTATGTTTGTTAAAATAATAATATATTAATATATAGTGAGATTAGTTTATCTATGTTGCTAGGTACTTAATAGTTTATTTCATTGCGAAGGTCAGTAGTCGATTACCTATCTATACAATATTTATGTTAATAAGACGTCAGAAAATAGATATGCAGATGCGAAGATGCGTTTATGAATTGCTTTTGGTAATAAGGTCACATAATTAGTCACTTTTAATATAAAGTACCTGGTCGACCGAGCTCTGCTCGGGTGAAAATAGAGAAAAAGACGTTTTCTAAAAATTAAACCTAGCTAGATCGATTTAAAGCTCCCGAAACCTCCTGCATACTAAATTCCTTGAAATGCGTTGAAGCCGTTTCCGAGATTCAGATTATACATATATACAAGAATTGTTCGTTTAGAGCTAATAGATAGATAGATATAAATAATTAAATTTAATTATTATTTTTTATTATTATTATTTAATTATTTTATTATTGTAAAAGAGATGTGTAACTTAATTTTTTGGTGTACAATAAAGTATATTATATTCTATTCTATTCTATTCTAAATTAACTATGTCCACTAAATTATTACATTCCCGAGATTATATACCTGTTTGTTTGTCCTGTCTTCCTAGTGTAAATATACCTACTTATTCTAGGCATTTCGCTAAAAACTTTATTACTGCTGAAAACGATTTCGTAAGCTTATATTGCCCATTGCCGAGCAGACTGCCCATTATTGTGGTATTGTATTAAGTTACATGTCGAGAAGAAGTAGCGAAAGAATTGGTAGCGGTCTTCATTGAATTTTATTAACATTTGATTTAATTTTATTTGTACTAATTTTGAAGTTTTATTATTTTTGACATGTTAATTTAAAATTCCATGCTATATAATATCTTCTTGACATCTAAAATCTTTTTATTTTTGACATTTTTATTTTTTATTTATACATTTTTTTATTAATTATAACTTTAAATTTAATCAATTGACAATTTGTTTTTATTCATTTCTCGTCCAATTTCGCAACATTTTGTAAATGTTTATTTGATTTGGAATGTACCTTTTAGTAACACTAGTTTTATAAGGATTTGTTACTAACACGAAATGGACTATTGTCTATCGTCTGAATTTTTAAAATAAATAAAATTATATTATACTAATATCGTGTCCTAATTAATTGATTGACATTAATTTAGAGGTTTTCCAACACTTCACCTCAAATGATGTTATTTAAAAATACAAGAAGTGACTGAAATATCCAGGTACTTTAAACGAAACAATTACAAATATAATCGAACATAACTTAACTATTGCAATATAATCAATCTAGAAAACAAATTCACACAAAGCTTTGTCAACCAACAATAGGACAGACTTAGAAGGTAGATTAATGAAAGTTTGTTATTAGCACTTCCTTTCAGCTTTTATGTAATTAATACGTTTACTTAGTGTTATTGCTAAATATGAATACCCGCTTTGGTGGAGTGAAATGGAAACTGGCATACCCAAAGAGTGGAATTGACAGCCAAGGGCCAAATGTGCAGTCGCTAGCTTCAAAGCTGCGCCATTTACCAGAACAATCTAAAAGGTCCATGACTACTGTAATCTATGCTTTAGATTCTATAAATACATTAGATCAGTTGTGGGCCCAAGTACAAAGAACTTGTTTGTGTGCTTGCACTTTGGATCTTAGACTATATCTAGCTTTTTAGGATTCCGTATCCGAAGGGTTCAAACCGTCCATGTCCATCTGTCTGTCTGTATGTCGTCTGTCACACAGATTTTATAGTCAAACGGTTGGGGCTAGAGTCTTCAAATGTTCACAGTATAAGCATCTTGTTGACCCAAAGCCATACAAATTATCCAAAAATATTTTTAAATTTAAGGGGGCAAAATATTGGACAAAAAGGAATGAGAAGCCACCAAAGTCAGCTTTTTTTCCAAAATTTTGTTCCGAAGAATTTTTAAACTTTCCATTGACCTATAAATTTGATGATAATGTTTATAATTACAAATATTATACTAACAAATACCAATATATTGAAAAATCAGATTTTAGTTTGAATTTCCTATTTTTTTCCTATTAACCAACTTGTATTTGCGGCTTGATACGGAACCCTAAATGCGACACGCACTTGACCGGTTTTTATGCCTCTGTCACCGACCTTATCCCATTTACTTAGGGTTGGCCCTCCTTGTCCTTCTTCTCCACTGTGCACGGTCTTAAGCTGTGGTGTGGTGGCATCCAATTGTGCTTCATACCACTGCATGATTATAAAAATATTAAATAGTTACATATTATAAATATTTAATAACTATAACAATTTGCAGGTTTTAATACAACAGCCAGACGCTTTATAAGAGCCGCAACTCTCAACCACCACGACTTAAATCAATATCAACATGATTACTTTACAATCTCTTAAAATCATCAATCATCTCTCTACAAGACAGATAGCTATCCTACCATTATATATGATCTGTGCTGATAAAGTGATACCTATCAAAACAGCTGTTCCCTTGACATTAGTCGTTACAAGCTGATTCGTGACCTACGCTTATGACCCAGACATTTTGTACTTTTATATACGCACTCCAATGTACTGGTATGTACCTTGGCTATACTGTACGTGGTTCCCGACAAAATAAAATAAAAACGTGAAGAAAATATCGTAATACTCTGAGTAAGTAATGTCCTAGCCTAGGAACATTAAATAAAGTATTGACATAGGCTTAATAAGTGTTTAGAAAATTTATCTGTGTGAATGAGTATTGTTGAATGGTCTTCAAAATGAATGGCCTATGAAAAAAATTTGCTGACCGGGTGACGCGTGACTCGTGAGATGACGTCTAATAAAATTTTGGGAGAGGAAGACAATCATGTTGCATCAAATGAAACAAGGCACAGCGGTATCATCCTATGCTCGCTCACTTCAGCTGCCGTCATCCCCTTCGAAACAAACCAGCTATCCATGTCAGGGTGCCCTAAGCTCCCGAGCTCGCTTCTCTCGCTCTTGTACTTATTTTGTTATATGTGTGAGTATAACGTTTGTACGCTCTGTTTAATTAGCTGTGCAGTCAGTATTTCTGATGTGATAAAGTATGATGGAAATAAATTGATAGGTGGTTATTTATTCGATGTGCAATTATTAATATCCCTTTCATCAATGCCTTTTTGTTTTCCTAACTAGGTAGCTAGGTATTAACTAACCTATCAAGTTTTGGATTAATGAACCACAATTACTGATTGTCTATTAGGGATGTGCATCAATTAGTTAAACAAAAGTGTTACCCCTTCCGATGCAATTAAGTAAAAATTTAAAAAGTGCCTTCTGAACTGAAGTGTTTGTTACTTCCGAACCGAAGCAGTTACAGGCGGATACGTAATCGAATGATTACATAACAAACCGGAAGATTTCAAGTTCTTTTTTTGCTCTTTGATGTGGGCCGCCTCATTACCTTTCTCGCCACTAATTTGGGACTTTCAATATAACCTGATGCGGGGCTGAAAATATACAAAAGCACTCTCAGACGTGGCAGAAGAACAGTAAGATTTTACACGAAACGGCTGGCATCTGAATGCCCTGAATTAACAGTTTGGTCCTAGAGCTTTGGACAATCCGTAGCAACTACCTACAAAAGCTGGAAACGCTTTAGGTGTTAACAGACTGTAGAACATGTGATTTACCTTAACGGGCAGAAACGCGATGCGACAATGTTTGGAAAAGGGGGAGTACAATTTCTAAAACAAGAATGTCAACTACATAGGGGCCTTGACCACAAAATTATCACTTTATTAGCCTTATTTCGATTTCTGTGTTCACGGACACGACATTTTTACTCTCAGGAAAAACACAGGTCAAGCAGCACCAAGTTGCCAGGATCGCAGAGGCATTCTGATTATTTAGCTGGATTGTGACATAGCTGACAAAAATTTCTACGCCATCTGCGTAGCTTTTACCCAACATTTTTGGAGTTAGCTTCCAATGTAACCGTATTATGTAAATGAATTCCAGAATTTTACAAGAACTGACTGCTTATCTGACCTCCGCAACCCAGTTTCTGGGTAGCACGGTATCCCTTGACATACCTTTTGTTTATGGGTGGGATATCATCTAGTGATTTCGCCCGCTCTGAAGCGGTGTGGCATGTTAGACTTTTACTGACTAAAAGCTATCCGTGTTCCTTCAGTTGCTTGTGCCGGGGCCGTGGTAACTCTCTTTCAAATTCATCCGCGACCCAGATATGCATCGGCCCTGACGGATCCCGTCAGATTTTTCTGTCATCTATTTGAGGCGCGCTTGGTGGGGCTACGCGCCGTCGCGTCGACTCGGGTCTAGTCCTTATCGGACGGCGAGGCACCCAAAACTCGCCGTCCGTAAGCCCGCGCCCACGGTGGCCGGGAATCGGCTTGCGACTCTCGATGCCCGGGCACTCCTGCAGCCCTTGGCAAGTCTGGAGTCAGATTTCACGCTTCTGACTATTCGTACCGACTGTTAAAGGTTTAAAATAACAAACGGTACCAAAGGCGTGTGTTTAAAGAAATGGACGGAGAAGTCTGTTAGGACTTAAGAAAGGTATATCCAGTCTCCAATAAGAATACTTACAAACAGTATCTAAGGTGATTACACAGTAACACATCATCACTGTAACGTTACATAATTACAAACGTTGAACCATAGTCAGCACACAGTAACTACTGGTAACATTACGTGTAGGAGTAGATTCGTAATCCCGTGTCAGTTTACCACCAGTAATCGGATGATCGCGTAACGTCCTACCTGGTGGGTTGGTCACTACTGACGTGGTGAATGCGATCGATGGTGACATTTCGGAGGCAATGTCTTTGCAAAAAGAGTTTGTGCTGACGATATATGGACGGCTATTTAATTGACTGAATGGTTTTGCATAATTTTCAGTTTTGCTGATGGGTAGAAAGAATGCCCGATGGATGAAATATTTACTGAAATATAAATACACTAGCTGACCCCCGTGGCTTCGTTCCCATCAACTGGCTATCTACCTTCCTACACCTACCTATCTAGCCTACCTATCTACCCTACCTACCTACCGACCTACTCACTGCCCTACCGATTAACCTACCTACCCTACATACCCTATCCTACATACCCTACCCTATCTACCTACCCTACCTATCTACCAATTATATGAACTATTTATTTGAATAAGAATTAATACCATACTACATTACGAATGTAACCAACTTTTGTTTCTACCGGCGATCTAATTAAATTTTAGAACACAAAAGCTGCTATTCTCTTGCGGTTTTTTATGTAGGTATTAATGAGTACTTTAATCATGTAGTACATAATTTTTATGTATCATCAATAGTTTTCTCAGCGTACGCCAAATAATGAATTTAATAGGCAAATAAAAAATAAAAAAAATGATTATTTCAATTACATAAAGCATTAACATACGTGTATGGAGATCACCTTTTAAGCAAGTAGATGCCTGTGATACTCCGCTCTTCCAAAATGCAAATTGCAAAATTTTGCTACTTTGAATTACATTATTGTAATTTTCATAAGGATCTCTAACATTTTTGAAAATAAATTGTAGCCTATGTTACTCGGGAATAACGTAGCTTTCCATTCGTTAAATATTTTTTTAAATCGTTCCAGTAGTTTCGGAGCCTATTCGGTGCAAACAAACAAAAAATCTTTCGTCTTTATAATATTGGTATAGATAAATCGCTGGTAGAAAACGGGTATAATTTAGACGGTCATCAAAAATATTTTTAAGACTCTAAGCTTAGGCACCAAATAAAATAATTGGTTCCCAAAATGGATCAACGGTCACCAAATTCTATCCAACTCAAAGATTAATATACCGGGTGTATTCGTGTTTTTAACGAATTAGTCCAAGAGCGAGCGAAGCGAGCTCAGGAGCTTAGGGCACCCCGACACGGACAGGTTAGGTTCGAACGAGATGACGGGAGCCGAAGTGAGCGAGCAAAGCGAGCGAACTCGGCTCCCGTCATCTCGTTCGTGTTAGGTTACTTTAGACCCTGCGGACGGAAATAGGAGCCCCGCGCAGCGGGGCTCCGTCGACTTTAAAGGCGTCCATATATTTTTTTGGCAGTCAATAATACGAAAAAATGGATTTATTTCATAATATTTTAGGAAACGTTATTTGGTGACCATTTATCCATTTTGGTAACCGTTTAGAATTTTTTTGGTAGTAAAATAGGTACTTTTTTGGGCGGTGTTTAAACACAAGCCGTAGAAAACGCTGTATCTACATGTATTTTAAATAAGAATGTTATATACTTTATGTGTCACGGTCTATCCACACCAGAAACAGCAAGAGGCGTAGATTAATTAATGTGGAAGTTTACCCGCAGCCTTGTTCCCGTGGAATATCCGACTCGCATCATTCATTCTGCCCGGGCAAAAGTAGCCTTGCAGCACTCGTAGATAGTAGAGTACAAGTGAAAGTATTTTAGCAATCAGATAAGTAAGGTACTTCAGTAGAAACCCCTTACAAACACATAATCAATTTCAACTGCCCAGCCTTTTCCTAATTATGTTGGGGTCGGCTTCCGGTCTTACCGGATTCAGCTGTCTACCAGTATTATACATGGAGCGACTGTCTATCTGACCTCCATAACCCAGTAACTGGGTAAGACGATACCCCTTGGCAAGACTAGTGTCGGATCTCAAGCTTCGGACTTCCCGTAACGACTGTCAAAGATCCTAAAATGACAGCCGGGACCAACGGCTGCACGTGATTGCCGAGGAGTCTTAACCTTTAAGATCGACCCATGCGGCTGTTATTATTTAGCCACAAGTTCATAATCAATTTGAACTGTTTACTGTATGGTCGATGGTTTAAAATAATAGTTTTTATAATTTCTCTCTAGTTATTTGTTAAATCCTCAGAAAAATTACAATCTTAATTCAAACACAGTTCTATTAATTCTCATTTTAATTATCTACCTATTTAATAATCCACAAACAGTCACATCAACATTTCCAAAGCAATCTTCCTCAACACGTCCTTCGTTCCATAGCAACATTTGACGCCTTCGATCCGCAAAAAAATCTTCCATCATGGAATAACCGGAACTTTTTCCGTAAACAAAGATTCGGCATACATAATGTATGAGCAGTGGAAGTCTGAATTCGACCTAGACCTACAGACAGGCCTGGGGGAGCGACGTGATCATATGGCTGAATGTTGATTTATACAGGACGATCTCATTTGGGTTTATTGATTCATTTGAAGCGGTAACTCGGTAACTCGTTGTGGGAGGATCGGTGATCATTGCTCTAAAATTCGATTGCGTCATCAATTTTATCTTTACTAATATTTTGTTAATTATTTGTTGTATAGGTATTTGTTTACATGTTTGTAAAAGGTACATAAGATAATATCGTTCACTGATTTATATCAGTGAAAGATAAAGTTACACTATCGCTTAATGATCATCATCATCTGTCCCACTGCTGGGACACAGGCCTCCTCCCTGTGAGAGGGAGTGGGCCGTAATCCACCACTCATACACCAGTGTGTGTTGGTGGCTGGCACATGTCTTCTTACTAAGGTAATTCAAGATTCCACTGGCTGATACTAAAGGAAAATGTCGTCCGTTTGATATCCTATAAGTGACTTGATAATCACTTCATGTCTTTGTGTTTAATAAATATTAAAGTTAGTAATTACATTAAGAAACCTTTAGATATCATTCATTAAACCATTTAAATTAAATTAAAAAGCTAATTGATTAACAAATGAGATAGTTAAGCTCATTGTCAATCAAACGGCCACTAATTGTTATCATGTTATCAATCCATCAATCAAGTGAGCTTTCTGGAAGTATGTACTTATGTTATAATGTAATTAAACTAATTATATAAATGGGTATGTACGAGTATAATATCAGGCGCAGTTTAATGGTTTATCATTTATATGAATTATTGCATGCTCTTGTGTCAAAATCACTGTCTAATTATATTTTTTATTGTTGGTGGTTGAATGAGAATATATTTTTAATGAGCTAGCTTACGCCAGCGGCTTGGCCCGGTTGGTCATCTTTTCAAATCGATAGAAAACTTTATTGATATTTTTGGCCCCGTAGGTGGACCTATTAATTGCAGCGTCAAAGGCGTTCATTCGGTTCTCTAAAGTTTTATGAGCCCTTGGGGATCCCACTTAGCCCGCGCGAAGTCGGAAATTAAGAAGGAAGTTGGAAGGGAATAAAATGTATCCTAAGTTCTTATCTATGGTGTAAACTATCTTTTTACGACAATTTATCAAAATTGGTGCAGACAGAGTATTAGTATGTATGTAATACTGACTTATAGAATTTATTTGAATACATTTGAATGAATTCATAGACTAAGCAATGCCGTTCGGCCAGCGATATGATACGCCATTTAGCTATATTTGGGAGAAGCCATTACCCTGTCTAAATGTGAACAACAGTGCACATATTTGCCACATAGTACCAAGAAGCGTCTGTAGTTTATGCGTTTTCAATCGGCTGAACTTTTGCTGAAGTGTTCGCAAAAGCTACTACTAAGCATGAAGTCCTGGGTTTGAATCGCGGGTCGAGCATAGCTTTACTGGGTTCTGGGTTCTATGCGCTCGCATCGGTCGCATCAAGGATGTGTTAATCGCAAATAATCACCATCAGACTTTGAAACCGAGTATTAGATTGGTCTAATGCCTGAAAACAGGAAATTCCCTTAGTTACCATGCAGTCACGTTAGTTTAAATATTTCTGACTAATTTATTAAATTCTTTATTACTATTTCGTCGTTTATTGCTACTAGGTCAACTCTAAAATAAACTATTTCGTAATCCAAAACGGATATTCAATAAAAAAAATAACAATAAATTTATAAGCCTCTGCCCATGGTATTCAGAACTAGATCAATAAATATATCTTACACAAGGCCAATATGATACATGAGCATATAGCCATATTATCAGATTGTAATCAATTCCTTATTGATCATTATTTTCGTAATAAAACATTTTATATTAACCGAATTAATTGACTAACAAACATCCTGTAAACTCTATCGCTTAGCGGTAAGCGATATATCGACAAAATTATTATTACATATCGCCTAACACTTACCACTCAACAACCGACCGTAAAACAATTGTTTAAAGTCGAATTTCAATAAATTTTGATTAAGTAATAAGTGATACTTAAAAACCGACCTTAACACAATAGTTTAAAGTACAATTTCAGTAAATTTTGGTTTGGTAATTGCAAATGTATGTTGGTTTATAAACTACATTGCCATTTGCGATGGTCACAGTACAAAGCGGAAAGAAATAAGGTCGCTTTGATAGTACCGTCATGTTTTTGTCTCCATGGGGTAAGGTCGGCAATGTCAGGCTATGTCGGCAGCCAATATGGTATGTGGTATTTGAGAGGTGAGATCATAATAAAGTAATGTAGGTAAGGAACGGATGATATTAAAAAAAAAAAAGTTTTTTGTAGTTATGACGCCTACGTGGTTGCTTCTTGTGTTGGGTTAGTTTTATACGTATAAAGCTACTAACGGATCATACATGATACCACAAATGTTGTGTACATGATACCTCAAAGGTACATTTAATACACCTTATGTTTAACTAGCAGAAGCTTGTGAATAATAAATCTGCAACTGGCACAAGCCAGCGACTTCCCCCGCCTTAATGTCGAAATTTATCCCAAGGTAACAAATTTCCGGGACAAAAAGTGCTATTATAGACTATAATCTGTATGAAAAATTTCATCCAGATCCGTCCAGCCATTAGAGCGTGAAGAAGTAACAAACATATACACACACACTCGCTCACAAACTTTCGTCTTTATAATATTAGTGTGATTCCCATGGGAATCTATGGCATCAATTGACTCCAATCCTGACTCTGAACTGCTACTTAGATACTCCTAATGGAAATACCTAATAAATATTTCACCCAGCCTCGGGATCACAACCAAGACCACAGACTTGGCAAACGCGCTAACGACTTTCAGCCAACGAGGCACTCGCACACTGAAAGGTAGGCACACTGAATAGCATTCCTCTTTCTGATACTATCTAACAAACGAAGATCACCCATCTACCAAGCATGACGATTTTTAACCCCCGACGGAAAAAGAGGGGTGTTATAAGTTTGACGGGTGTACCTGTGTGTTTGTTTATCTGTATGTGCCATCATATAAGCTCCTAAACGGATGAACCGATTTTGATACCGTTTTTTTTTGTTTGATGAAGATCTGTTCAGCCGTTCTAAAGTTATGGGTGTTTTAATGTTTGTAGCGGGGTGTTTTCGCAAGATATCTTGTCATAATTACATGTTTAATAGTTTGTCTATCGAGGCGTGTCTATCACCAGATAAATTATTTAGCATGAAATATAAATGTGTCGGGGTATTTTAAAATTTTATTTGTGACTATCTCTATCGTCGATTGTAGTAGCGAGAATTGCGAGAACCTTAAACATATGTGTGTGAAGTTAGCATATCAAATGTTAGCATCTCACAAATTAACACCATATATGATGGCATCCCACATAGTTCTACAGTTCTTGATAAGTTTTAACAATAGTTCCGTCGATTTTACTATCAAAATCGCATTTTGAAAAAATGAGCTGCTAACTTCACAATACATATCATAGCATCCCATCGAATTTCTCAAATAAACACACATATAAGGGCATTTCACATAGTTCTACAGCCCTTGATGCATTTTATCAATAGTTCCGTCGATTTTACAATACAATCTTTGCATACCAGCATTTTGAAAAAATGAGATGCTAACTTCACAATACATATCATAGCATCCCATCGAATTTCTCAAATAAACACACATATAAGGGCATTTCACATAGTTCTACAGCCCTTGATGCGTTTTATCAATAGTTCCGTCGATTTTACAATACAATCTTTGCATACCAGCATTTTGAAAAAATGAGATGCTAACTTCGCAATACATATCATAGCATCTCATCGAATTTCTCAAATAAACAACACACATAGGGGCATTTCGCATAGTTCTACAGTCCTTGAAGCGTTTTATCAATAGTTCCGTCGATTTTACAATACAAATTTTGCATACCAGCACTTTGAAAAAATGAGATGCTAACTTCACAATACACATAGCATCTCATTGAATTTCTCAAAATTGACCTAGTTGTAGTTGGAAGCAAAAGAGTTCTGCATCCTTAACCTATTCTGTTAATAGTTCTGGCAGATGAATCTCATTTAAATCCCTAAAAAAAATTAAACGAAATATCCGTACAGTAGTGAGATGCTGAGGTATAACTGGGCATTCTGTGTCGTATATTTATACAACCCAGAACTCCCAGTTATACCTGATTTTACCATTTGAACGATAAGTCTAGGTCCCTCACACAAGTCCCGAAAGAGTTTAGAACATCCACAATAATTATAAATCATTGTTATAAACAAAATATTCATAAAGGAGTGAGATGCTAAGATATAACTGGGAGTTCTGGTTCGAACAAAACATTTGAACGATTAGGCTAGGATCTCCTCGGTTTCCAATACTACTATAAATGGACTTTAAAAAAATATGCTCCAAAAAGTGAGAACTCTCACTAAAGTATTCGCAGAGTCTGGAAGAAGAGTTAGGTTAGCAGAAATTAAGAATATTTTCAGAGTTAATTTGCAAAAATTCAAAAAAAATGTTAAGTCGTAGTGAAGCCTAGCATCTCATCGAACTCTATTACTCCTGAAACTAAACTTTATAAAAACATGCTACACAAAGATAAAACTCTGACCGAAGTATCTATTGGGCCTGGTCGAAGATTGAGTTAAGCAAAAATCAAGAAAATTTTCAGAGTTCAGTACATAATATACGAAAAAATTGTTAAGAGGTACTGAGGCCTAGCATCTTATCGAAATTTATTACGCCTATAACTGTTCTATATAAAAACCTACTACAGAAAGCCAGAATTTTCACTAAATATTCCACAAAGCCTAGTTGACAATTTAGGTAGGCTACAATCAAGAAAAATTTTAGAGTTCATTACAAACATTTCAAAAAAAGGTTAAGAGGTACTGACGCCCGGCATCTCATCAGTGTCTATAAGTACTATGACTACAGTTTATAAAAACATGCTAAAGAAAGCCAGAACTATCACTAAAGTATATACTGAGCCTGGTCGAAGATATAGGTGAGCAAAAATCAAGAAAATTTTCAGAGATCAATAAAAAGAATTAAAAAAAATTGTGAGATACTGAGGCCTCTCATCGGTTCCTTTAGCAAGTGTAATCATACTTTATAAAACCAAGCTACAGCAAGCCAGAACTTTCATAAAAGATTCCATAGAAAATGGTTGAAAATTTAGATTAGCTAAAATCAAGAAAATTTGCCGAGTTCATTACAAACATTCAAAAAATGGTTAAGAGGTACTGACGCCCGGCATCTCATCAGTGTCTATAAGTACTATGACTACAGTTTATAAAAACATGCTAAAGAAAGCCAGAACTATCACTAAAGTATATAATGAGCCTGGTCGAAGATATAGGTGAGCAAAAATCAAGAAAATTTTCAGAGATCAATAAAAAAATAAAAAAAATATTGTGAGAAACTGAGGCCCGGCATGAGGGTAATTATACTTTGTAAAACCATGCCACAGAATGCCATAACTTTCATTAAAGATTCCACAGAACATGGTTGAAAATTTAATTTAGCTAAAATGAAGGAAATATTCATCGCATGCAAAAAAAAAGTTTAAAAAATGTTGAGAGGTACTGAGGCCAGGCATCTCATCGGTTTCTAGTACCCCTATAACTGGACTTTACAAGAACATGCTACGGAAAGCCACAACACTCACTTAAGTATCTATTGAGCTCGGTCGAATATTTAGTTGAGCAAAAATAAGAAAACTTTAAGAGTTCAATACAAAAAATTCAAAACATAATATAAGAGATACTGAGACCCGTCATTATATCGAATTCTATATATCAGAAGTACTGAGGGCCGGAACTCCTCGTTTTCCACTACAACTATATAGGCACTTCATAATAATGTGCAACAGAAATCCAGAACTCTCAATCAAGTATCAGCAGAGCATGGTTAAAGATTTAGATGAATAAAAATCAAGAATTTTTTCATCGTTCGTAATAAAAAATCCAAAATCAAATATCAGAGGTACTGAGGGCCGGGAACTCCTCGTTTTCTACTACAACTGTATATGCACTTTGTAAAAGTATGCTACAGAAAGCAAGAACTCTCACTCAAGTATCAGCAGAGCATGGTTGAAGATAGAGGTTAGCAAAGATCAAGGAAATTTTCAGTTTTCGTTATAAAAATTCAAAAATAATATATCAGAGGTACTGAAGGCCGGAACTTCTCGTTTTCTACTACAACTGTATATGTTCTTTGTATAAGTATGCTACAGAAAGCCAGAACTCCCACTCAAGTATCAGCAGAGCATGGTTGAAGATTTAAGTTAGCAAAGATCAAGGAAATTTTCAGTGTTCGTTATGAGAAATTCAAAAATAATATATCAGAGGTACTGAGGGCCGGGACTCCTCGTTTTCTACTACAACTATATATGTTCTTTGTACAAGTATGCTACAGAAAGCCAGAACTCCCACTCAAGTATCAGCAGAGCATGGTTGAAGATTTAGATGAATGAAAATCAAGAAACTTTTCATCGTTCGTAATAAAAAATCCAAAATCAAATATCAGAAGGTACTGAGGGCCGGGAACTCCTCGTTTTCTACTACAACTATATATGTTCTTTGTAAGTATGCTACAGAAAGCAAGAGCTCTCACTCAAGTATCAGCAGAGCATGGTTGAAGATTAAGATGATTTCTCTTATACTTATGGTTATACTCCAGGAAAATAACTGTAATTAGCGGTCAATTTGCGAAAAAAATAAGTTTAGTAATTTTACCGAAGTTGTGTTCATTATGTTAGTAGTAATGTTGCCTGAAAAGTCCATAAAAATCCGAGAAGGGCAAAAAAATGGGCTGTGAAAGGGCCTAAAAATCAGTTTTTGCTTAATTCTTGTAAAGTTTTGATTTGACTGCAATTTGTAATGAGAGCAAATGTATTTCTTGTTCAATTGTGCACTAAAAAGTAATACGTAAGATTCACAAATGTTCATTAGTTTTCGAGATATGAGCCAAAATATTTTTTTAGGTGATTGTTTTTTTGTACTAAATCTGTGCGAATAGTAATTAAGGCTAGTTAAATTATGTTTTATGATCAAGAGAGCTGTTTTATATTCAAGTTGACGTTTTCTGATATGTTTTCATGTTTTGACAGCAACGTTATCAATTTTAGGTACTTAAAATTAGTAAAATCAGAAATTTAACGGTACCTACCGAAATATACCCCATTGCATTGTTTTTCACTGACTATACGAAAGGAATGAAAAAAATTCGATCAAAATGAAATGTGAGAAATAATACCTGCTATCAAAACATGAAAACAACCATGCTCTGCTGATACTTGAGTGAGAGTTCTTGCTTTTTGTAGCATTCTTTTGCAAAGTATATATACAGTTGTAGTAGAAAACGAGGAGTTCCGGCCCTCAGTACCTCTGATATTTGATTTTGGATTTTTTATTACGAACGATGAAAAATTTCTTGATTTTTATTCATCTAAATCTTCATTGCTCTGCTGATACTTGAATGGGAGTTCTGGCTTTCTGTAGCATACTTATACAAAGAACATATATAGTTGTAGTAGAAAACGAGGAGTTCCGGCCCTCGGTACCTTTACAAATTTTTTTTTTACTTTTTATTACGAACAATGAAAAATGTCTTGATTTTTATTCATCTTAATCCTCAACCATGCTCTGCTGATACTTGAGTGGGAGTTCTGGCTTTCTGTAGCATACTTATACAAAGAACATATATAGTTGTAGTAGAAAACGAGGAGTTCCGGCCCTCAGTACCTCTGATATTTGATTTTGGATTTTGTATTACGAACGATGAAAAGTTTCTTGATTTTTATTCATCTAAATCTTCAACCATGCTCTGCTGATACTTAAGTGGGAGTTCTGGCTTTCTGTAGCATACTTGTACAAAGAACATATATAGTTGTAGTAGAAAACTAGGAGTCCCGGCCCTCAGTACCTCTGATATATTATTTTAGAATTTTTCATAACGAACACTGAAAATTTCCTTGATCTTTGCTAACTTAAATCTTCAACCATGCTCTGCTGATACTTGAGTGGGAGTTCTGGCTTTCTGTAGCATACTTATACAAAAAACATATACAGTTTTAGTAGAAAACGAGGAGTTCCGGCCCTCAGTACCTCTGATATTTGATTTTGGATTTTGTATTACGAACGATGAAAAGTTTCTTGATTTTTATTCATCTAAATCTTCAACTATGCTCTGCTGATACTTGAGTGGGAGTTCTGGCTTTCTGTAGCATACTTATACAAAGAACATATATAGTTGTAGTAGAAAACGAGGAGTTCCGGCCCTCGGTACCTTTACAAATTTTTTTTTTTTACTTTTTATTACTAACAATGAAAAATGTCTTGATTTTTATTTATCTCAACCTTCAACCATGCTTTGCTGATACTTGAGTGAGAGTTCTTGGTTTTTGTAGCATTCTTTTGCAAAGTGTATATACAGTTGTAGTAGAAAACGAGGAGTTTCGGCCCTCAGTACCTCTGATATTTGATTTTGGATTTTGTATTACGAACGATGAAAAGTTTCTTGATTTTTATTCATCTAAATCTTCAACCATGCTCTGCTGATACTTAAGTGGGAGTTCTGGCTTTCTGTAGCATACTTGTATAAAGAACATATATAGTTGTAGTAGAAAACGAGGAGTCCCGGCCCTCAGTACCTCTGATATATTATTTTTGAATTTTTCATAACGAACACTGAAAATTTCCTTGATCTTTGCTAACTTAAATCTTCAACCATGCTCTCCTGATACTTGAGTGGGAGTTCTGGCTTTCTGTAGCATACTAATACAAAGAACATATACAGTTTTAGTAGAAAACGAGCAGTTCCGGCCCTCAGTACCTCTGATATTTGATTTTGGATTTTTTATTACGAACGATGAAAAATTTCTTGATTTTTATTCATCTAAATCTTCAACCATGCTCTGCTGATACTTGAGTGGGAGTTCTGGCTTTCTGTAGCATACTTGTACAAAGAACATATATAGTTGTAGTAGAAAACGAGGAGTTCCGGCCCTCGGTACCTCTGATATATAGAATTCGATATAATGCCGGGTCTCAGTATCTCTTATATTATGTTTTGAATTTTTGGTAATGAACTTTTTTTAATTAAAGTTTTCTTATTTTTGCTCAACTAAATATTCGACCGGGCTCAATAGATACTTAAGTGAGTGTTGTGGTTTTCCGTAGTATGTTCTTGTAAAGGCCAGTTATAGGGGTACTAGAAACCGATGAGATGCCTGGCCTCAGTACCTCTCAACATTTTTTAAACTTTTTTATTGCATGCGATGAATATTTCCTTCATTTTAGCAAAATTTAATTTTCATATTAACACGTCCTATCAAACATTCAATATAAGATGACTTACCAACATTAGAAGGCCCATACAAATACAACTGTTTACGTTTAAAACCAACAGTTCGTAAATAATCATTCCACCACATACACACTTCCATAGTCCAATTACCATAACATTCATTCAAAGGTCTTAAAACTACATCTACAACTGGTTCTTTAATGTCAGCAAATACTTTTTGTAAAAAGCGATAACAGAATCGATGCTCAATAACAAATGGATCATCAAACCGAAACCTAGAGGTTTTTTTTTTTTTTGCCTCAGTTTCTCACAATATTTTTTTTAATTTTTTGTGATCAACTCTGAATATTTTCTTGATTTTAGCTAATCTAAATTTTCAACCATTTTCTATGGAATCTTTTATGAAAGTTCTGGCTTGCTGTAGCTTGGTTTTATAAAGTATGATTACACTTGCTAAAGGAACCGATGAGAGGCCTCAGTATCTCACAATTTTTTTTAATTCTTTTTATTGATCTCTGAAAATTTTCTTGATTTTTGCTCACCTATATCTTCGACCAGGCTCAGTATATACTTTAGTGATAGTTCTGGCTTTCTTTAGCATGTTTTTATAAACTGTAGTCATAGTACTTATAGACACTGATGAGATGCCGGGCGTCAGTACCTCTTAACCTTTTTTTGAAATGTTTGTAATGAACTCTAAAATTTTTCTTGATTGTAGCCTACCTAAATTGTCAACTAGGCTTTGTGGAATATTTAGTGAAAATTCTGGCTTTCTGTAGTAGGTTTTTATAAAGAACAGTTATAGGCGTAATAAATTTCGATAAGATGCTAGGCCTCAGTACCTCTTAACAATTTTTTCGTATATTATGTACTGAACTCTGAAAATTTTCTTGATTTTTGCTTAACTCAATCTTCGACCACCTAATCGTTCAAATGTTTTGTTCGAACCAGAACTCCCAGTTATATCTTAGCATCTCACTCCTTTATGAATATTTTGTTTATAACAATGATTTATAATTATTGTGGATGTTCTAAACTCTTTCGGGACTTGTGTGAGGGACCTAGACTTATCGTTCAAATGGTAAAATCAGGTATAACTGGGAGTTCTGGGTTGTATAAATATACGACACAGAATGCCCAGTTATACCTCAGCATCTCACTACTGTACGGATATTTCGTTTAATTTTTTTTAGGGATTTAAATGAGATTCATCTGCCAGAACTATTAACAGAATAGGTTAAGGATGCAGAACTCTTTTGCTTCCAACTACAACTAGGTCAATTTTGAGAAATTCAATGAGATGCTATGTGTATTGTGAAGTTAGCATCTCATTTTTTCAAAGTGCTGGTATGCAAAATTTGTATTGTAAAATCGACGGAACTATTGATAAAACGCTTCAAGGACTGTAGAACTATGCGAAATGCCCCTATGTGTGTTGTTTATTTGAGAAATTCGATGAGATGTTATGATATGTATTGCGAAGTTAGCATCTCATTTTTTCAAAATGCTGGTATGCAAAGATTGTATTGTAAAATCGACGGAACTATTGATAAAACGCATCAAGGGCTGTAGAACTATGTGAAATGCCCTTATATGTCTGTTTATTTGAGAAATTCGATGGGATGCTATGATATGTATTGTGAAGTTAGCATCTCATTTTTTCAAAATGCTGGTATGCAAAGATTGTATTGTAAAATCGACGGAACTATTGATAAAACGCAACAAGGGCTGTAGAACTATGTGAAATGCCCTTATATGTGTGTTTATTTGAGAAATTCGATGGGATGCTATGATATGTATTGTGAAGTTAGCAGCTCATTTTTTCAAAATGCTGGTATACAAAGATTGTATTGTAAAATCGACGGAACTATTGATAAAACGCATCAAGGGCTGTAGAACTATGTGAAATGCCCTTATATGTGTGTTTATTTGAGAAATTCGATGGGATGCTATGATATGTATTGTGAAGTTAGCAGCTCATTTTTTCAAAATGCTGGTATGCAAAGATTGTATTGTAAAATCGACGGAACTATTGATAAAACGCATCAAGGGCTGTAGAACTATGTGAAATGCCCTTATATGTGTGTTTATTTGAGAAATTCGATGGGATGCTATGATATGTATTGTGAAGTTAGCAGCTCATTTTTTTCAAAATGCTGGTATGCAAAGATTGTATTGTAAAATCGACGGAACTATTGATAAAACGCATCAAGGGCTGTAGAACTATGTGAAATGCCCTTATATGTGTGTTTATTTGAGAAATTCGATGGGATGCTATGATATGTATTGTGAAGTTAGCAGCTCATTTTTTCAAAATGCTGGTATGCAAAGATTGTATTGTAAAATCGACGGAACTATTGATAAAACGCATCAAGGGCTGTAGAACTATGTGAAATGCCCTTATATGTGTGTTTATTTGAGAAATTCGATGGGATGCTATGATATGTATTGTGAAGTTAGCAGCTCATTTTTTCAAAATGCTGGTATGCAAAGATTGTATTGTAAAATCGACGGAACTATTGATAAAACGCATCAAGGGCTGTAGAACTATGTGAAATGCCCTTATATGTGTGTTTATTTGAGAAATTCGATGGGATGCTATGATATGTATTGTGAAGTTAGCAGCTCATTTTTCAAAATGCGATTTTGATAGTAAAATCGACGGAACTATTGTTAAAACTTATCGAGAACTGTAGAACTATGTGGGATGCCATCATATATGGTGTTAATTTGTGAGATGCTAACATTTGATATGCTAACTTCACACACATCTTAAACATGGACCTCCCAATGATCAATGATGAGTGAACGATTAAAATCTGGTAGTTATAAGGTCGTTCACATACTCGTAGGTTATAGATACGTCTAGAATTTACCAATACGTGATTGGAATTGTAATGCTTGTTTGCGGAAAAATGATAAGGAAAGACAGTCGGAAATGCTGGGAGCCGAATACATAATAGCATTTGCTATTATATATTTAATACTGTTCTATTGCTCTTTATTTCTTAAAAATACTGTTTAATAATTTCTTCGGGACTCGTCCAGCTTGGAGAAAGTAAGGATCATAGCTGGTGACGTTCTGTAGTTTCTGCCTACTCCCAAGGGCAATAGGCGTAAGGTTTATGTATGTCGTCGAGCATCATTGCCTCGGTTCTATTCTGGTGTTCACCAATGTTTGCTTTATGGCTTTCAGGAATTGTAGTGGAATGAAAAAGTAGTAGTGTCGTTTGTCACAAAACAATTCGTTGGGTTACAAACTGAGTCTGAAAATCAAATAGCTAATTTTACGTGATTTCAAAATATTTTATGAAATTGAATTTAAAATTGGCTCTAAATTACATACAACATGCAAACATAAAGAAATCTGCCTATTAATTTCCCATTGATGGAACATAGATAAACTCTCTGTGGGAGGGAATGGGCCGTAATCAACCACTCCGGCCCAATGTGGATTGATGGATGCCATAGGTCTTCAAATTTGTTGGTCCTAGGCCAATTGCTTTGCCAATTTCCTCACGATGGTCTAGACACTGTCTTTATTTTTTCCCACGAAATTACAAATTGACCTTTGTCAAATTACATTGCTTTTTACTTGAAACGTAGCGGTCTGACCTAACAACCCATGTTTACCAGCCTAAAACAAGTAAAGTGCATCATTTTCTCAGTAACAACACCTGAACACTTTGTGTTACCAGGGGTCATTAAGTCAGGGTCGTACGTGACTTCTTCAACGTTTACTTATGGTTTTAAAAGCTGTTTATTTGGGATTGTGAAGTTTATTGATTAGAGTTTCGGTGAATTCTTTTCGGGAGTTACTCTCGTCCGGGGAAGTACTTTTTATACAGCTACCATACCACTACTATTACTACTACTAGCTACTATTTCTTTTTCCTGAGAACCAATTTGAACAAGAGAATTTATAGCTAACTAGCTTTTACCCGAGGCTTCGCTGGCAGTGAAGCCACTTTATTTATTTTTTAAATAAAATGTATCCTATGTTACTTCTAATACACCAAGAATATATTTACAAAGTTTCATGATGATCGGTTCAGTAGTTTTTGCGTGAAAGCGTAACAAACTTACAATCACATTTAACATCTATACATATAAATAAAATTGGAGTGTCTGTTTTTAATATTGAAATAACCGTTTTTTACTACATGTATATGAATATATATACGATACATACACCAAAATAACATTTTTTTGAATTTTTGTCTGTCTGTCTGTTTGTTCCGGCTAATCTCTGAAATGGCTGGACCGATTTTGACGGGACTTTTATTGGCAGGTAGTTGATGTAATAAGGAGTAACTTAGGCTACGGTTATTTTAGAAAAAATCTTTTATTTTAGAATTTTGTTAGGCGGAACGAAGTTCGCCGGGTCAGCTAGTTTATAATATTAGTAAGGATAACAGCATTTTTTTGCAGATTGGTAAACACAGTGGCAGGTACCTAGCTACAGAAAAAGGTGATAGGCATTGTCGATCGTCAACCTTATTTTGAAACAGTCAAATAAGAAGATTTTTAGAAAAAAGCCGGTTAGCAATACACAATCAGAGAGAGTCATATGTTTATAGATCTACTAAATCATCAATAAATAAATCTGTAAAAAAACAATTTATGTACATCGAAAATATTTCTAAAAAAAATTGCCAGGATAGTATTAAAGGATAACCAACAGAACCCATTACCAGTATTTTTGGATTTTTTGTCTGTTTATCTGTTTATTTGTGTACGCATCACCTAAAATGTACGAAACCAATGTAGATAACATTTATAGATAAAAATTGTGCGTAACTTGAAGTATTACTTAGTTTTTGTTTTATCGCAATCGATTCACTCTTTCAAAAGTTAGATAAATTTAAAGTTTAAAAAAAATAAATTAGCACAACACACGCAATTCAGATACTCCGACAATTGAACTTCGTATTCGATAGATGGCGCTGAGCATTTGCGCGAAAGAATGACCAAATAGTACCAAAAAAATTGGTACCTACTGGTAGAAAGTAGCAAGGTAAGTAACGTAGGTAAGTAGAGTAGGGTAGGCAATTGACGGCAGCGAAGCCGCGGGCACAGCTAGTATATAATGTGTACCTAATCACTACAACTTCGGCCTAACCCAATCCAATCACACTCCACAATTGTAGCAGATAAATCAAAGAAACCATTACAAGAAACAGTCAAACACAATACAAAATAATTGCCTCCTTCATCCGCCATTCATCATCCACTGTTCAGCCTTAGAGCACACTATTTGTCAGAGATGGCAAACCAATGGCAGATACTCGTGACAAACTGACATTCTATATGCGACAGCGATTGTAGAAATGTCAAAAATGTATGGGATTGACATGCTGCAAAAGCGTCAAGTGATCAATCCTTTACATTTTTCCAACTATTTTAAGGTTGGTTTCAGTTTAATCAGATGCACCTGAATACATTTCACATGGAATGACTGCCTATTTGATCTCCACCATTTTATCATTTATCATTTAAACAACGAAACTGGGAATGTTGCAATCGGTTACGGGCCCAGGTTGGTTGCTATATAAATAGTCTGGCCAAATGGTGTATCCTTTTTTTATATAATCATTAGGCTTGCGTTTGACCATTATCTCACCTGATGGTAAGCGATGATGAGATCGACGGTGAAGCACGCTTACCTAGAAAAAACCCATTCACTCTTGACTTAAAGACTTCTAGATTGGGAAACACAGACCCCGGCAGTGAATTCCACTCCTTAGCTGTACGCATAATAAAAATGTCCCCAAAACGTTTTGTGCGTATGGGTGGGATGACCACCATGTACCGATGACTACCGACCCTTTGCCTGAATGTATGGCCCAAAAATTGAGAGTCGATGTCCAATGGCGATCAAAGCCAAGAAGCTCAAGATGGTCCGTTATTTGCACGGTTACATCACGAAAACTTGGAGCCGGGTGAAATCATAGACCAATCCCAAACACAGTGCCAGTTTGGAACCCCTTTCATAGGACATACGTCATTCTTTGCAGCCCATCATACATATCACCTAGGATATGAACGAAGGAAACATCAGAGCTTTCCAGAGGCTCAACAAAGTGTTACTCTGTCATTGCTGGTGATTGTCGAAATGACAAAATGTAACCATGTAATGTATGTTGAAAACAAGAAGGAAGAATTTGGAAAAGGTGTGCCATCCCTGCCACTTATCATCCATCAGGTGCAGGGATCTCCGGCGGCGAGGGAGTCGAGGAGGGACGAGGGGAGGTGACCTGATGTGTCACTCACGATACTTTCAATGCCAAAATATAATAGGGTCAAGATCTCGTGTGTGTCTGTGTACTTATGTCGGTAATGTAAAGGATTTCGGTGTGGTGTAAGAGGTAAGCGACAATGGGGATATGGATTCTGTCAGGACTATGAGATCGTGAAAGGTGGGTAGAATGGAAGGAGGCCGTTGCCCAGGAATGTGATAGAACAGGCTAGCAAAACAAAAGGGGATCGTGTTAGTGTTGATAAACATCATCGAACTCGCAAGTATACTGATACTATTTAATATCGTCGTGTTGTAACTATGTTCAACTCTAGTCTTGATATTTTCTTACGCACATATCTAAGAGAACTGTGTTATTTTAACTAGTCATAAGTCACCAAGTTTGGCGAAACTTGACTCAGTTGTAGATAAGCAAAAAAAAACAGTTTAGTGACGCAAAAGTAATCTCCGTCCTCTGGAAAGAAATTATCGAGGCGTCACAAATTAAATGAGAGTCAAGTAATGCGATTGGCTGATGAATCACAGCTGCTATACAATTTGTCACATTAATTTTGTCATCATTGCTTCCAGAAGGTGGGCCTTAAAAAGCAGCCCAGTAGGAACAACCAAAAACCATTGTTAGAAAAACAAGTACCTATTTAGTCACATTCTCGCGGCCTCTTGCGACTTAAAATCAACGAATTAATGAAAGGCTTAAAGTTTTCGCTGGCACTGGTCGCCGTAGGTGATCAAGTGCGTCTGTCTGTATGTATGTATGTGCCATAGGCTACTCTTATGTATGCTAGAGCTTTATCATTTAACGGCGGCTAAAAGTCACCCGAGCGAAGGATTTCAACAATATAATGAATCGGCTACTGACATTTTGTACATTTATAATTATTAGCTTGATTTAATTGAGGTGTTGTTTTTAAACTTAAATGTTAAGGACTAGCTTCATCCTGCTTCTTTACTGTCGTGGCTAATCCCACAGGAGCATTATTTTGACAAACTTAGTAGTAGTAGGGACTCCCGTTGCCACAGTTAGACTCCCATTCGTTCATCATTCATGTGTTGTGCGTAGGGTTACTAGCTAATATAGCCAGCCTAGCTCTGTCGAAAAGCATAGAAGCATCCTGGGGGCTTCACAGGCTTCACGGAGCGATCCCACTGTTCCGAGGATTTCTTCGCGTGGGCGGCTGATTCTTCGGCGTTAAAACTGCCCCTGCGAAGTAGGCTGTCTGTGGCGCCTATGTTGAAAAGATGTTTGTTACCTTCTTCGAGATAAATCGAAATTGCTGTGCTGACCAAATACATGCGAGCAGCGGCCGGCAAAAGTTGTATGAAACTCCATATCTATCGTGGTTTAGCGGCCAAATAAATTACATGGTAAACTCATAACTGTCTTGTAATTAAAAAAAGTAAAACTATATTTTACCTCATAACATCGCAACCAATGAGGTAACTTATCAAAGGTTTTATTTAAGTTTTGAACTGGCTTGCAAATAATAGGGGTTAAAGTATGAAATTGCCGTTTTATTGTAATAGGTACTTTGAATTGACATAAAACTTTCATTGTTTGAGATTTTTGAGTGAAACTTTTTTTCACATGGTACCTATAAAGTTCTTCTTTTAAAAAATGTGCAACATTCGATTATCGACTTTCTTAATTCTTAATTCTTTATTGTACACAAAAAAAGAAATACATATACAACTTGATTGATCATAAAATTGATGTACAAAGGCGAGCTTAACTCTAAGAAGAGTTTTCTACCAGCAAACCTTAGAGTGATAGAGAGAGTTTACAAAAGGAAGAAGAGAAGTAGTCCAGTGTACAATTTTAGAATAATATAAAATAAATCATAAATATATTAATATCAATTATACATAAATAAGCACAAAATATATATATATATATACACCTATATACATATACTAATATTATGTCATTCCGAAAGAAAATGATCCTTGATTTTCCTCTTGAAGACATTCAGAGAAGGGCTGTCGCGTAGGGAATGAGGTAGAGAGTTCCAGAGACGCACTGCAGTAACAGAGAAGGAGCCATCATAGCGGCTGGAAGTGTGACGTGGGGTACGAAGGAGAAGAGAAGTGGAAGTGCGACAGGATTTACCCCTCGGGACAAAGTACTCAAAGCGTTCACGAAGATATTGAGGAGAATTAGGATTGTGTAGGATAGTATAGAGAAGAGATAGGATATGGGTATCTCGACGACGCCGAATCGGCAGCCACTTCAATTTAGTCCGAAACTCCGACACGTGATCGTATTTACGGAGGCCAAAAATAAAGCGGATGCACAAGTTCTGCAGTCGCTCGAGTTTATTTAGGAGTACCTCCGTTGCATCTAGAAAACAGACATCTGCATAGTCTATGAGCGGTAGAAGAAGAGATTGAGCAAGAGTAACCTTAGTGTGAAATGGTAAGAATTTTTGGAGACGTTTTAGCGACTGAAAAGAGTAGAAGACCCTCTTACTTACATCAGCAACATGAACCTCCCAAGAGAGGTTAGTATCCATATAGACGCCTAGGTTTTTCACGCTTTTCGAATAACATATGGGCACTGAATCATAAAGTACTGGTGGGAGGGCTTGGTGATTTAAAAGGTTGAGCATGTATCTACCACCAACAATGAGCGCTTGAGATTTGGTTGGGTTTAGTAAGAGTCCAAAGGATTTAGCCCACTTGTTAATATTTTCAAGGTCACTATTGATGGCAGACACAGCCCCAACCAAATCACCCACTTTAAAGTGTCGATATATCTGCAAGTCGTCTGCATAGAGGTGATAGTTAGAAGTTAGGACCTTCGTGATAGCATTTATGAAAATCGAGAAGAGGAGAGGAGAGAGGACGCCACCCTGAGGAACGCCCGCAGTCAAGTCACACCAGTCAGAGGAGTCCTCATCGGATCGAACAGACTGCGAGCGGCCCCGAAGATAAGATTTGAACCACTCAATTACCGAAGCAGAGATATTAAGAGAGGAAAGGATTCCTAAAAGTATGTCAAAGTCAACTGAGTTAAAAGCACTGCTGAAGTCCAGCAGAACCAATACAGTAAGACATTTATTATCCATAGCCAGTCTTATATCGTCAGTTATTTTGACAAGAGTGGTCACAGTACTATGGCCAGGTCTGAAACCAGATTGGTAAGGACTCAGCAGGCTATTAGAGGACAAATAACAAGAAAGTTGCTTCTGAACAATACTCTCGAGGACTTTGGAGAGGATTGGTAGGATGGATATTGGACGGAACTGGGAAGGTAAGGAGGGATTTGAAACTTTAGGAAGCGGTAGGACGTGAGCCCTCTTCCAAGCTGAAGGAAAGGAGTTTTGGAAAAGAGAAAAATTTACTATGTGAGTTATGATAGGTACTATTTCACTTAAAATAGGTAGGAACATTTGGAGATGTAGGCCATCATCACCTCCCGCTTTAGTGGATATGGATTGGATACATCTCTTAATATCTAGTTCAGTAACTGGGTGAAATGAGAAAGAAGTATTTGCTGGCAAAGGAAGATTAGAGAGTTCTTTGAGAGTGGAAGATTTAACGTGGTTGTCGAGGGTGATTGGTGACTTAGAAAAGTGTGCATTAAGTGCATTGAGGTCCATCTTAACAGGAGAACTCTTGCTAATAGCTTTGCCAATACCAAGAGTCTTTAAAAATTGCCATACTTGTGCTTGGTTGAGATTATCAATTGAGTTGTGAATGTGGCGCCTTTTTGCATCCCTACACAAACGACTGCAGCGATTTCGCATCTTCTTATAAACGTCCCAGTTTTCCTCCGTGGGCCGCTTCCTGTACAAACGCTTAGCCCTGTCACGCTTAGCCATCTGAGTTTTTATTTCTGTGGATAGCCATGGCGCAGGAAGGTGTTTGACCCTTACCTTTTTAAGGGGAGCATGTGCCTCGTATAATTCTAAGATAGTCCTGCTGAAGGTTGACACCATAGTGTCTATATCCTCGCAGGTGAATATAGGCCCCCAGTCAATCATACCCGCATCAGCCCTCAAACGCTCCAAATCAATGTTTTTAAAACTTCGAAGAAATAGAAATTTGGTCTTGCGTTTAGGAGGTCGAATCTTATAGGACAGATAAATGAGGTCGTGATAGGAAAAAGGAGCAGGAAGCTGTCCATGTGCGGCTACTTTTTGCGGGTCAGAAACCAGAATTAGATCTAAGAGAGAACTTTCAGTTGTTTTTTTATTCAGCTTAGACAAGAAAGATGGATACTTCGAAAATTCGAGTGGTTTTTTAATAGGAGTTCCGACGCGGAACTAACGCGGCAGAAACAGCTCGCAATATCAATGTTGCGTTTGAAAAGGGGTCTGCTAATGAACACACCGTTCGATTTTGGTTTAAACGCGTTCGTGATGGAAACTTTGATTTAAAGAACGAACCACGTAGAAGAACGCCCACACAGGTGAATAACAATGAATTGAAAGAGATGGTTGAAGCCGATCCCAGCCAACCTACCCAGGAATTAGCGGCATGGTATAACGTTACCTTACCAACAATATTGACTCAGATGGGTCAAATCAATAAAAAAAAAAAAACAAAAATCGCCTCATGATTTGACTGATCTGCAGAAAGAAACGCGTGTTGAAACTTGTGTTGCCTTGTTGAATCGGTACAGAAATGAAGGAATATTAGGATGAAAAATGCATGGTCGGTGTCTTTGGTAGGTACTATTTTTTGCGTTATGGACACCGACTTCCAAAAATAAAGTTATTTTTCACTTTGTATTTTTCTTTTTTGGAAGTCGGTAATATTTTTTTGTAAAAAGTTTTTTTATTTTTCTCTTTTCAGCTGTAGGTACCTGCCTTATAGGCAATTTGTTTAGTAAGGTACCTATAATGCCAGAATAGATTACCCGAATATCATGAAACTGAACATAACCGGTGAACTGTACACATCTGCGTACCCCTTTAGAGCGTACTAGTGTGATGTTATGTTATTAAATGGTATAAAAAATAAACATACATGCAATTGAAGCAATCCCGAGAGATTTGCCATTATTTATTGAAGAGTTATGTTGTATGTCTTGGAAGTTCTTCATCAGATCCAGATTCACCAAATTAAAATGGGCCAATTTCTGGACTCTAGTCTAGGTCAGAGGTGACAGAGACAAAGTCGATTTAATTAATAATTTATTTATCAATTTTCAAAATTTATCGCATCTTTCCATTACACCTGTATAGCTTAGCTTAGGCTCTATTTTATGCGGCCTTCCTCTTCACGACGATAAGAATTGCGATCATAGTAGTTCAATGAGAAACCGACATAGATACCCTTCGTTTTCGCAAGATATAAACTCTTCATGAGGTGCTGGGCCCCACATTGGTCTTCGATCTATGTAATCTTTTCTCACATCCCGATAAAAACAGAATAGTTTCCTCCGAAGATGCAGAAGCCATCTAAACGCAGGAATATTCTGTCAACTTTCGCTTTAAACTTAGTTGCAAAACATGGCGCTACCGGCTCCGCAAGAGGTCGTACAGTTCATGCACTGTGGAATTGATGTGCTTAATTGCTATTAGCATTCAGCATGTTTGGTTAATTGAGGGGGCTAACGAGAAAACTGGTCATATTTAAACCACAGCACTAGTAATGTGAACTAATATTACCTATAGGGAATTTTGCGTTAAGTTTTTAAAGAATATATAAATAAATAAAGAGGGAAGTGGAAATTTATTTTCTAACCTTTTCTGATTAATTTCGTAACGGTATCCGAGACAGTTGAATCGTTTCTCAGGAATTTGCCGCAGTGGTTGGGAATAATGCGGATGCTGATTGATTCCAAATAAACGTAATATATGCCCGTAAATATAAACGAGAACTTCCTCTCACAGCAACGCTTTGCGTTGCTTAACCTTTTTGCCCCCAAGCTGATGTTATTATTTAGCCGGTTGCCACGAAAACAATTAAAAATTAAAGCTCCTTCAGTAAACATCAAGTCGTCTCGTCAAGGTTTACCGCTAAATATTTTGTTTACAATTTTTGCTCATAAAGTTTTTTGTTATGTAATTAATAGGAAACTAAGTTATTTGTAGCGGTAACTCCTCGTGAATCAGCTGTTTTGCTGTTTTTAGGGTTCCGTACCACCTTATACCTTAAATATTCCAACCTAAGTTATAGGATCACTTTGTTATCCGTCTGTCTGTATGTCCGTCTGTCTATCAAGACCCTATATTTCGGGAACGCGTGGAGGTATCGCGTTAAAATGAATAATTATCGTATACTCAAGTTTGCAACTCCTTGCAGTTGTAAAAAAAACAAAGTTCTCGATCATCGTAATCAAGAGATACGGCCGTTAATGACGCATATTTTACACTAGCTAGGTAAACAAAATCTACAGGGTACTTCCCGTTGACATAGAATCATGAAATTTGGCATGAAGCAATGTCTTATAATACAAGTAAAGGAAAAAATCCGAAAACCGTAAATTTGTATCTACATAAAAAAATATTTTTAACTTATTTGCAGTTGGTAAACTGACCGCGACTTATGTCGATGTATGGGGACTGCTCAGTTTTCCAACGGCAAAGTTAAATTAGTCCTTCAATACTGTTTATCTTATCGTTAGAGCAATGTTCGGTACCCTCACAGTTTATGAACTTCAATAGTGTTATATAATTGTTTTGGTGAATGTAGTTGTTTGTACGGAACCATCAGCGCGCGAGTCCGACTCGCACTTGGCCAGTTTTTATATTATATGAAAACTATTATAATTATATTCAAAATATTAATTGTTTAGGCCTTGAAGTCATTTAAAGTTAGTGGAATTTTTACAAACCCATAACAATATCATAATCATTTTATTTGGTACCCAAGGAAGATGGTAATTAATGTATCTTCACAATTTAAATTAATCTATTTAATCATATTTGGGATACGATAGATGGACAACTTTTCCGCCCTTAGACTCGCATTTGGTCCGTTGTGCGTGCAGGCCTCCTCACTGTGAGAGGGAATGGGCCGTAATCCACCACGCGGGCCCAGTGCATGTTGGTGGACGTTTGTTTGTTTGTTTGTTTTTTTTAAAAACTTTGACCTATACTAGGAATTTCTTCCTGTATCGTGGGTGCGTTTACAAACATATAAACTCACATAAACAACACCCAGAGCCGGAACAACTATCTGTAGATCACATAAATATTAGTTCCGTGTGGGAATCGAACCCGCGATACGCAGCGCAGCAGTCAATAGCTCAACCACTGCGTCAACCGGGCGCCCACACACACGATGTCACATGTCTTCAATTTTTTGGTTCTAAGACATGCCGGTTTCCTCACGATGTTTTCCTTCACCATTCAGAATATTTGCTTAAATATTTTTCAAAGGATTCTGCATTGGTTTATCATTCGCAAGCATGTATTGGACGTTGGTTCGATCCCAAGTAAGGCAAATTGGCTTTATTTTCTTAGTCTGGATTAGACAACGTTGCGGTTTAAAAGAATATGTAATGTCATTTTTTTTAAAGAGTACGCTTAGATCTCGGATTAGAGAACAGTAACAGATAGCGCCTACAGAACACGAGAGCGAAACCACCAATTCAAATACAAATTCCAAAACAAATACAAACTCACTTTAGTACGAAAATATGCATCGCACTGCTTACACGACACAAGTGTTTTCTTATTTTATTTCAAATGTCGTCTTGTATCTTTAAACATTGCTAAATGTGTTCCCAAAAACAAAAAAAAGAAGAATATGGAGTATCTTTCCAGAGGTAACTATTGCTTATTTTATAGTTTAGTTATTGATTTACCCACTAATATTTACGGCTCACTTACACACAAATATTGGCAGTAATTGGTTGGTGTTGCCAGTTTACATTGAAATAACTTTCCTTGAATTAGGGAAATGTGCATGGGGCATGGACAGATCGATAAATTTATACAGGAAACTTTTGTTACTAGTATGCCATTGTTTTAAGTGGTTCGGTATCAATAATAGAACACATTTCCACTAAGTGTTCAAAACTTTTTTTTATCCGATTTGATATCAGCCTAATATGAACACAATCTATTCGTATAATTATAATTCAATGAGCTGGTAGCACGCGGCGGGGAAGTGACAGGGCGCGGGGTACCCGAAAGGTGGGATAAACGGTATAAATTTGAAAGTAATTATTTTTCGTAAGCGATTACTTTCTCTTGTCACAATTATGTAGGTATGTCTTTCAATTTTAATTTATGTAAATATGCATAGTATAGAAATTACGAATATTTTTACGTATTTATGTTTTCTTTATGTATGTATATAAGTGTGTTCGGGTCAAATCTTGCAACTGAATTTTAAAGCAGTTATCCTTCACCGATTAAGATGAAATTTTGCATACACGTTTAGTTTGGATAACAATGCATGGTTAGCTTAGTGACGTCATTCTAAATGCAATATGGTGGACGGCCCAAGATGGCGGACTAGTTATTTTTGTGCACTGCCATGATATGGGTATCAAATGAAAGGGTTTGCTGAGAAAAATGCAAACCAAGCTTGTTTAAAACAAATCATTTTTTAATGAAAAATTTATTTCTGTGTTGGATATAAATTAATAATAACCAATATGTGAATTCTATTTAACCACAATTGTACACTTGCTTTTATGATTGTTTGTCCTGTATAAATATTTTTGTGATGTACAATAAAGAATATAATAAATAAATAACTTTAATCCATTTTATTTTATTTAATAACCATTACGCTGTCCAAATACTACTTAAGTACCAATATTGCAAAAAAATAAAATATTTACAAATTGTAACCTTAACATTCATGAGAACAATCGAAAAAACTGTGAGAGATTTTGCCATACATGCTTAAACGCACACAGATATACGTGTCCCTACAGTGCCGATCCTCGCTGTAACGCACACAAAAATAAAAAGTGGCACCGCTCTCGTGTTCCGCGGGCGCTATCTGTTTCTTTTCTCTAATCTGAGGCTTAGATTCGAGAGTGGATGGATGAAAAATTATTAACAAAAGCAGACCTGAGTTGAAACGCCGGGAGGATACACGGATCTTTACGATGATGTTCTTCAAAAACGCCAGTTGCTACTTATATACCCGCGTCCGTGTATGAAAAGCCATGAGTTTATACTAGCGAATTGCCTACCCCTGTTTACAAAAAAACAATTTTTAAATACTTCAAATAGAAAGAAATAAAAATATTTGTATATGATGAATAGTTTGAACAATATTAAATGCAATGTCACCTATTACAATAATTCATTAAACTTAAGCTATCTTGTTTGCGGAAAACCAGTTATTTTTTTCTCGAAATCGATTGACATACATACAGCGTGGTTGCGTGACCTTCGCCTAAAAGTGAACCGCTGTATGTCATTTCATTTCGCTGTAAACACTGTGACCTCTGAGTTGTTCATGTGGGCAAACAGGAAAAAATACTATGACGGATACATCGTTTTATTAATTAATAAGTAAAATGCAGATGTAGAAAATGCTACTTTATCATCAGCCTTTTTAATGTCCTCACTAAGGAGGATCCATTCCCACAGGCCTCCTGTCTACCACACGTACCAAACGGTACTTCATATTTTTGTCAAGCGTACTGTTTGCGAGACAAATCCCGTCAAAGTCATGAAAACATATTTTTTATCCGAATACGGCGTCGCAAAGTGTTTGTTGATCAATATGTAATTATGTATTCATGCATGTATGCATTTATGTCCATATGTTCCTTCAGGCTCTGCAAAATTTACCATGGTCGTATGCTATTTTGCAGAATGTGTTATTTGTTACGGTAGGTGGCATACGACAGGGTAAATTTACGGGAATATATTCTTTTTAAATTCTTTTTACCCGACTGCCAAAGGAGGATAATGTGTTTATCCGTCTATGTATGTATGTATGTTAGTTCCTATGTGGCGTTCTAGAGTCCGAACGCGTTGGCCGATTTTGATGATTCTTACGTCAATCGATTCGTCTTAACCCTGCAAGTGTCACTGGCTACATAAAGATAGAAAAATAATAAAACGGCGGATTTTGGGCGCCATATTGTGGGGGCCGGCCCAGTTTTTTTTTCTTCCTAACCCATCGTGTCTGGTATCAACATAAATAGTTTTAAAAGGTTATTACAAAAATATAGAACACCTATATGTTTAAATGTACCTAATTCTAAAAAAATTACTAAAAAATTGTAAATAAAAAAAGTCGGTTGTATCCTACATCTGGTTTAGATCAGCCAGATCGCGCATATGTATCCTCCGACTGCACAGCATGATTTTCTTCTTGTTCTTTTAAGTTCGCTTTGTAAGCAGCCGGCTTTTTGTTATTTTTAAATATTTTTTTATTAGAGCGTGATTTTTCAGTAGTCAGGTTCTAGTTTTTGAACCATTTTTTTTGGTTCTAGTGAAAATGCTCCTTAGTCAGTATTTAAACTGCTTGTACTAAGTTACATAGCCGGACTTAATGCATTTCACAATTTTAGAATGACCTAGGTATTCACTCCCTTACAACCAAAGGTGGTGAAGAGATAACATGATTGGTGCATACTTTTATAAATCCTTAGGACATTGACTTGAAGGTGTTTTAGGAGTCACTGCGGACAGCAAAACCTGAACAAAATTTTAAACATACACCCAGACTACCCTACAAGCTTAGGCTGAAATTCAAAAACATTTCTCACAGCCCAAGCTTATAGGGCTGGTACTCAGGTAGATATCCTTAGACAAAGTGGCATAGCATAAACACGACATGCATTTTGGTAGAGCATGTTAATCCCAAACATTAAAAACACAATCGTTGTCGCTGATGAATGTCACTTTGTGTAGATTCTAAGCAAAACTACCAGACCTTGACGCGGTTCCATGACTCAGTTTTAGAGATAGCGCGCACGAGCAACTTTTGTCTCCGCAAATTATTTGTCTCTCGCATCAAGTCTATGGGTTTCTATGAAAGTGCGCGTAGTGTTACATACTCTTTGGTGTTAGAATTTGAAGTATGTGTGACGTCTTTAAATCATGATTTTTTATTTCTTAAGTTTTATTGCTACATAATACATAAATGTCATATTTATTAAGCACCTACATACACTTGTCTAAGTACCTACCTAAATTATTATTGTGTTCTCAACTACGTACAAATGTAAAAAAAAATATACAAAAAAATACTACCGACTTCCAAATAAAAAAACTACAAAGTGAAAATTAACTTTATTTTTGGAAGTCGGTGTCTTTCATAGGTACCAATTTATTGCGATATGGACACCGACTTCCAAAAATAAAGTTATTTTTCACTTTGTAGTTTTATTATTTAAAAGTTGGTAGTATATTTTTGTAAAAAGTTTTTTTATTTTTCACTTTTTAGTAGTACCTGCCTATACCCATAATGCCAGAATAGATTACCTGAATAACATGAAACATGAACACTACCGATGAAATGAGAGCTGCGTACCCCTAAGAGCGTACTGGCGTGATGGTATGTTATGAAATGGTATGAACAAGAAACAGACATGCGATTGCAGCAATCCCGAGAGATTTGCCGTTATCTCTTGAAGAGTTCTGTTGTATATCTTCGAATTTCTTCATCAGATCTTCACCAAATTAAAATAGGACCAATTTCGGAACATACTCTTTCAAACAAAAAAAGAATTTTTAAAATCGGTCCACAATTGACGGAAATATCGTTAAACATACATAAAAAAAAACATACATAATTTCGAACATAGAACCTCCTCCTTTTTGGGTTAAAAAGATTAACTACCTAAGTAAATATTGTTGTGTGTACAGAAAATCAAACTGTGAGTTTGATTTGTTTTGATTTGCAAAGTAAAGCGCCGCCACAACAGTAATAGTAGTGGCGGCGCTTTACTTTTAGTTAATTAATTCATCACCACTGCTCTCAAAACGGTGAAGGAAAACATCGTGAGGAAACCGGAACCTAAAATTTGAGTCCCAGCAGAGGAAACATAAAACAGTCTGATGATGATGATGAGATATAATTATATAATCTAATAATCTGAAACATAAGCTTAATTCTAAATTCTGAAATTCTCATTCTAAAATAGCGAAAATATGTTTTTGGAAATGAATCTCAAGTTCTGTGAAATGAATCTCAAGTCTCAAGTATCTAAACATTGTATGAAATTTTCCTAATATTAGTCTATCACTCCATAAGGGATGCACCCAATATTGCCTTTTCGCTGTCGTCTTCGGTTTCTTAGACACAGACCACAACCGTCTCTTTGAAATCCATGTTGATGAATGCGGATTTATTTTACATATAAAAAACTTTTTTACAAAAATTACAACCGACTTCCAAACAAAAACACTACAAAGTGAAAAATAACTTCAATTTCGGAAGTCGGTGTTCCTGTTTACGTTTCTTCATTTTTTGACACCGACTTCCGAAATTGAAGTTATTTTTCACTTTGTAGTGTTTTTGTTTGGAAGTCGGTTGTAATTTTTGTAAAAAAGTTTTTTATTTTTCACTTTTTAGTTGTGGTACATAATGGACCAGTTCTATAGGCTAGGTACCTACGCGTATAGTGCCCAAAGTGAAGCTAGAATAGATTAACCCAATAACATGAAACTTAAACGAAACCAGTGCAATGAGAGTATACCAGGGTGAACTGTTCACACCTGCGTACCCCTTAAGAACGTACCAGTGTGATGTTATGTTATGAAATGGTGTAAACAATAAACAGATATGCGATTGGATCTATCCAGAGTGATTTGCCGTCATTTATTGAAGAGTTCTGATGTATTTCTCCGAAGTTCTTCATCAGATCTTGATGAAAATTAAATGGGACCACATGACAAGCACCCGCTTTCAAATTAAAAAAGAATCATCAAAATCGGTTCGCCAAATAAAAAGTTCTGAGGTAAAAAACATAAAAAAAAAAAAAAATACAGTCGAATTGAAAACCTCCTTCTTTTTGCGAAGTCGGTTAAAAAGTAAATCTCGGCGACAGCCACAGAGACAAAAAAGTTGCTGCGCAACTAAATCGCTCGTGGGCGCTCTCCCTTAATCTACCCACTGTCAAAAGATTTCTGTCCCAACTGTTCTTCAACCTAATTACGAGTACGTCGCCCATTCCAACCTTTATTCCAAAAATACTTCAGCAATACTAATAACACAATGCGCGTACGCATACTCGTAGCAAGCTATTAATAGATGCGCTATAATAGCTCACGTGTCTTGACCTGCCACAATACTATAAAACACTACATATTTATTTATTGTGTGTTTTTATATGTAGCGGTTCCGTGTTTTAATATATGGCTTCTGGGTAATGGTCATGGTCGATATTATGTTATTACCTGTAGGGCTCTATGTGTGAATAATTAGTTGCTTTATCAGTAGAGAATAGTTACTTATATTCATACTTGATTAATTACATCCGATCCTATCTCTATAATATCAATTTTATACTAACCTACGTACGAGCTCTTTTGGCAGATAATAGTTATTTATGCTACAAGTGCGGTAGATAGGTGATTCCCGATGAGTGGCATTTTTATTCACGAGTGAGCGAAGCGAGTGAGTGAATAAATCGAAACGAGTCGAGACATCATTGTGCGAGGTAATAAAAAAATATATCTGAACCAAGCAAGAAATTAATAAAATGGCGGGCTTATTCAAGTGAGTTCAGCATATCCACAGATTAACTAATAGTTCCTCGGGTGTATCTACTGCGCATGTGCAAATAGCTATTAAGTCGTGACGCAAAAAGATATTTAATGATTATTTAAAATTAATTTATTGATCAAATCTAAATCTAAATCTAGAGTGATTAAAATCGCATTTAATGAAGTATTAGTTATATTTTACCTTTTATATGAATGATAATCTGTACTTAACTAATTTGTAAAACTTTTCTCAAATAATAACTATGCGTATGGCTGACGACGGAGTAAAAATTTAAAAAAATCAGAAATTGACTAGTGAAAAAAGTAACAGTTTCCGCACAGTTTGGCTGCTTGGAAAACGCTATTTTCGAAGAACATAATGCATTGTAAAAAACTTTTTAACAAAAAAAACACTACAAAGTGAACAATAACTTTCTTTTCCGGAGCGGTATCTTTGATACCTATCGTTTTCCATTTTTCGACACTGACTTCAGAAAAGAAAGTTATTTTTCGCTTTGTAGTGTTTTGTTTTGGAAGTCAGTTTGGTTTATTTCAAGTTTTTATTTATCTGTTATTAATTTTGGTAGATACCTTTAATTACCATGAAAATTTATAGCCAAAATCCATCTCATGAAGTCATGACGATTCCAATAAGCCCAAAAACGCAGAAGTTTGCAGAATCATCACAGAGTTAATTTGTTGGATTCGATTTCTCAATAACATATTTTTTATGTATGTATGTATCTAAGTATGTTTTTATAGATATATATATATATTAAATTGAGGTATTTATTTTTCTTTACTCTATTTTTTTTTTTTCCATTAATTTGCACCTGCCATATTTCATCTCTGCACCACCCTAAGGTCGACTGGTAGAAAATGCCTAAGGCATTAAGTCCGCCTTTGTACTTGTGCATAAAGTTTAATAAATAAATAAATAAATAAATAAAAACGGAATACCAGTGCCTACCTGCCGGCTTCATCATCAGATCAGTTCGATGATAATATTTCCATCAGTACCATTTATTTATAAGTACCTGCTTCATCATAGTCGGTTAGCTATTCGATATATCTTATACCCGTGACGTACTTAGCGTTTCAGTGGCCATCTGTGGTCTTCTTCATCAGTTCTATTTCACCAAATTATACTTTCTGAGTGCAAATAATTGCATTGTTGATGAAAATACCAAAGTCGTTATATGTATGCCTATAATATTTGAGGAGTTCCCTCGATATCACCAGAATCCCATCATCAGGTCCTGACCTGATGACCATGGGACCACCTGGGAAGTATATATAGCCTTTGAAACAAAAGAAAAAAATTCTAAATCGGTCCAGGCGTCTTTGAGTAAACAGCAAGAAGTGGTGAAGAGAAAAATGTGTGGTTTTAGTCAGTAGGAATCTGTCAGACACGTCCGCCTGCCCCAAGACGGAGGACAAGCGTCGCGTCCAAGAAGAAAGGTTTTTACCGCAGCAGTGTTCGAAGTCGGACTGTAGATGATGATGGAGAGGTTAGGATGATAATAATAAGAAGAGATGATGATAAAGGAGATAAACCTTATGTAATTGTGACCTAGTGTGAATATGTGTGTGACGAACACCATGTCAGCTGACTCAGTTTATTGTTTGTTATAATTAGTATGTTCGATTCTTATTATCGAATTGAGGGTAGTTGATAAATCATCACTAAACTCGCCCTCGACCTACGTCGCGGTTCTATATATCCGAGGCGTGCAGTACGAATTAGATCCCTGAGCTGGATGAACGTTTCTTCCTCTCTCGTTGTGCTCGTGTCACAAGCTAAACGTTTTAGCATCTTTAGTGTTTGTGGACTCACTACCGTGTGGTGTGCGATCTTCAAGACCTTTGAACCCAGAGTACGTCTAGACTGCCTATTTGTGAAGTGCCGTGCACGCCGCAGGTCTTCTGCTGACCCGGGAGTTGAGACGAGGTAGGTGGTGTTCAATTGCCTTCTTGGAGATAGTAGGAACGAACGATTTCTACCCACAAATACTTTACATACACATTCTTAGGTTCATAAGCCGCCAGCAAATATTTTCTTAAAAAAGGCTGGTCAAAAACCGAACATAGTACGTACAATTACATCTACAACTATTAATAGTTAACGCTCGATCGTTATCCTAATGATTTATTGTGATTTCATTTTCAGCAAGAGACAATTTTGTATAGTATAATATCAATATAAATTGATCTTACCAATACTTTGTAATATTTTCCATTTATTTCAATTTGAATCAATGACTTTTTTGCTCGTTCTTTTGCATATCTACACTTTCAAACCTGCAATTAGCTTCATCTTTATGACTGATCTACTCTTTGACAATTCAAAAGTGTCTGTAAGTGTTTTAATTGTTATAAATATATATTGAGAATTAGTCGATTTATATTGCGTTCCCAAGAAAGAACAAAGACTTTACTCAAACTTGACGACTCCACCACATACACCAAAGGGTGTTAACTCTAGCACTATCCTTAAATTACATAAGACCTTATTCCACGCGACCCAGTAAACAAGAAGCGTGTTAGAAGCAGGAAATGCAACACGGAAGCAAACATAACATTACTACAAGGTCTGCACTCTGTAGGGATGACCGCCGTTGCATACGGCGACGCAATTATTTACATCAATATTCTTATAAAGTAACACTTAGGATTAATAAGTGGAATGAAGAGCTAGGAGGGAATAGATCTATCAATACTTGATTGGAATACGACTAGAAATTGGTACATTAGAGTTGAAAAACTTCATAGGACTGGTCATTGTGGCCATTCTTGCCACATGTTCAGCAATGGATGTTTTTCGGCTAATATTATGACAATGATGATAAAAAGTTTTAGGAGTGATGATGCCTCCAGCGTACTAATGTAAAACAAAACTAATTTATACAAATAAGACTAGAATCAGCACTTTTTAGGATTCCGTACCCAAAGGTTGGAAACGGGACCCTATTACTAAGACTCCGCGGTCCGTCTGTCTGTCTGTCCGTCTGCCACCAGGCTGTATCTCATGAACCGTGATAGCTAGACAGTTGAAGTTTTCACAGATGATGTATTTCTGTTGCCGCTATAACAACAAATAAAATAAATATTTAAGTGGGGATCAACAACGGGATTTTTGTGCCATTTTTTGCGATAGTGGTACAGAAGCCTTTGTGCGCGAGTCCGACTCGCACATTGCCGGTTTTTTTATTAAACATCAGAAGTTACAGCAAAATTATTCATTAAAAAATCTTTTTTTTAAACAACCTTTTTTCGTAATCTTCTCAGCAAACCCTTTCATTTGATACCCATATCATGGCAGTGCACAAACAATAACTAGTCCGCCATCTTGGCCCGTCCGCCATATTGGATTTAGAGTGACGTTACTAAGCTCACCATACATTGTCATCCAAACTAAACGTGTGTGTAAAATTTCATCTTAATCGGTGGAGGACAACTGCTTTAAAACTCAGTTGCAAGATTTGACCCGAACACACTTACATACATACATACATACATTGCAAGTAAAATAAAAGCTTGTAAAAAGCGGCCCGCCTGTCTCCACAACAAATATGTCTGTTAAGTAACAAGTACTTGAATACCCTGTCTTCTCCACAGCCCCACTTCACCCACAGCTGATCACAGGCCTCTTTTACGTTCTGTTCCCACGTTCCTGTTCCAGCCTCCATCAATGCCCATCCAGCCTGTGCTGTAGGTATCTTAATCCTGTTTACAACCACGCATTAGCTGTTCATCAAGAGATGAATTATCCTGTTTACATTTAGCAGCTTCTACGGACAAAAAAATTAAAGTGTTAGTAGCAGAACTGCAGTCTATTTTAAAGAAGGCTTAGCATACCTTTCGCAGAAACCATCAGATTATATCCTCATAGAAAATACGCATAGGTACTTAGAAAGACAATAGAAAGCTAGGTTTACATGCGTGATGGTAGCACATGTGTGAGTACTATGTTCCGACTGTAAATCTACCATTCACTGTACCTATGTGTCGTTCGTTGACTTCTGTGTGCCCTGGCAGTTGAGTGTGTCATGCTCTTTCTAATTTTTCTCTGATGGTGGCACATGTGTTGGATCATTCGGTTCCCTTCATGATGGTTGAGCTGAGTGGTGCCGATCCATGCGTCATGTTCGTGAACGGGCGCCATCAGTTGGGATTGGTCATAACTTAGCTGCCTCGTCCTGTTATTGCATTTTTATGTTGAAATTGTTTGTTACTCTAGACGCTTTTACGTGCACGTCTTTTTGCATCGTTCTCACATATATGTATTTTTTTCAACAAAAATGATGTAACCGAAAACATGTAATTGAAACTGATTGAAAAGAGTGTCCGTGGAGTTTCTTGCAAATTCTTCTCCATTGAGATCTACTGACGCTTGCGAATTTGCAACTTGAGTCATATATTTTTTTGTTTTTGTTTGGCAATTCAAAAGTACTCGTACCTCTAAGGTTTATTTGAAATAAACTTTTTTGATTTTGATTTCATGACTCCACAACGATCGGATTGGTTATTTATATTTTTCATTTTCACGACCACTTTCTAACCTGATGGTAAGCCATGATGTGGTCGAAGAAACCTATTCACTCTTGACTTGAAGACTCCCAAGTTAAGCCATCAGAAAATACAGAATCCGGCAGGGAATTCCACTGGTTTAATAGGTACTGGTTTAACTGGTATAAACAGCCTGCAAATGAATTGCCCATTTGGAATGTGAGTCATTGATAAACACCAAGTTATCAACGCACAGTTTAGTATTGGGACTTGGCTTTCCCGAAAGATTCCCAATTTCTTTACCAAATTCATCTAAATCCAACACTGCCTCTATTGAGATTAAACCTTTCTTCTTCATAGAACGTTTCTCAGGTGGCTCTTAAAATCTGTGCTGTTTCACATCGTCATTTCAAATGATGGTAAGCGATGATCAGGCCAACGATGAAACACGCTTTCCTTTCAGTAACCTATTCACTCTTGACTTAAAGACAGGCAGGAGGTAGGATATTCCACTCTTTAGCTGTACGCACAATTAAAATATTCCCAAAAAGTTTAGTGCGTATAGGTGCGTGATGACGTAAAAATGATAATTTTCGTAAAAAAATTGTTTGCTCTAGAACTTTCTGCCTTCTATCAACAGTTACACATAGTACTTAGAAACATGTAAATAAAACAAACACCAGCATCTGTTGCTAATAATACGCGACCCTGTGTGTCTCAGGAAGTAGATAAGTACGAGTAGACATTGCGAAAGTCGTAGGAGGAAGTGAGTCTAAAATTATCTCTAATAAGGATAAACGGTCTTATTTATAGTATTGAGGGCTTTAAGTATATTGTTGTTGTTGTTTTTGTTTATATTTTATATGTGGCGCCATGTTTACTGTCTTTTCTTTTTAAGAGTTTGATAGTTAGGGCTTTTAAAAAGTTCATTGTTGAATATAAGCCTACAGCAATTACAATATTATATTTCCGTCATAATTACCAAGAATGTTGATTGCAGTTATAAGCAGAAATGGAGATACATCTATAGCAAATCTTCTGGGCATCGGAGGATTATCGGAGGGGATGGAGGAGAAAATTCAAACATGAGGCTTTTTTGGGGTAACTTGGTTATACTCATACAATACTATTTTTTGAAAATATCGCCTTTCGGTTTTTGTATTGAGAATTCAAAGTTGAGAACTGCAGCCTAATGGCTTATGTGAATTTGGCAAGGCAAAGGGTTAGACTCCATGAAAGAGTATGACAAATACTCTTTAATTAATAAAGTATAGCCAAAAAATATTGAACTCTTTCGAAAAGAGTATCTTCACCAATGAAAGCTTCCAATTTTTTGGCAATACCTAATTATTTAAAGAGAATTTTCATACTCTTTCAACGGGTCAAACCCTTTGCCATGCCGAATTCACTAAAGTAACTAGACTGCTGATTTTCTCTTTTTTCTTTTTAAACTTCAAATTCAATGCAGAAACTGGGGGATAATCCAAAAAAAGGACGGTCTAGTGACATGGAAATAGACCAGTTGCCAATGTCATAACTAGATACATTAATACAAATCAGCTCAATCGTATCAATATTTACGCACTGATCGCCAGGCCGGAAGGAAAGGAAGCGACCTTGACCGACCGACCAACACATCCACGGCCACTGAGACAAAACAAGATAATTAGCTGCTCATAACATTGTAATAACAAGATAATATACAGCACATAATTTAATGTCACTATCGGAGATCAAACATAATTATAAATCGCGTGTAATCTGTGATCGTTACACGAGTTGTTTTCGTTCAGTTGATACTGTAAATAAGAGCGGAAGTGAATTACTTTCGTACCTATTTATCAAAAACTACCTACTACCGACTTACCAAAAAGGAGGAGGTCCTCAAATTTGATTTTTAGAGATATTTTTTATGTA
Source organism: Orthosia gracilis (assembly GCA_947562075.1). NCBI lineage: Eukaryota > Metazoa > Arthropoda > Insecta > Lepidoptera > Noctuidae > Orthosia > Orthosia gracilis. The sequence continues at coordinate 18,468,286 of OX387275.1, read as the reverse complement.
TGTTCGGTCATAATTTCGTCATATATAAACGAATTTGCATAATTATATTTTTGTACGAAAGGAGTTTAATCTGAAATGGTCCCATTTAAATTTGGTAAAGATCTGATGAAAACCTTCGGAGATATACAACAGAACTATTCAATAAATGGCGGCAAATATCTACGCTCTAAACGGGTACGCGATGTGTACAATTTACCCTGGTACACTCTTACTCCACCGGTCATGTTGAAGTTACATGTTATTCGGGAAATCTATTCCGACATCACTGTGGGCCCTTACGAACTTTTAGAACTTGTCCATTACGTACCACTAAAAATAGAAAAATAAAAACTTTTCTACAAAATAATATAACCGACTTCCAAATAAAAACACTACAAAGTGAAAAATAACTTCAATTTTGGAAGTTGTTGTCAAAAAGAGAATGTCATCGACACCCTTAGAAGAAGTGGACCGATGACCTAATTGCGTATTTGATTTAAAAGTACGAAGAACACTGCTTCCTTTTCATTTTGATATCAGTATTCATTGCATGTTTTACGCTGTGGAGTAAACGGAAAGCATTCAGTGCGCTAATCTGCTGGATGCGAGACTCAGAGGATCGGTCGATATGGTGACACTTAGGGAAGGCTTATATCCAGTAGTGGACGTCTTTCGGCTGAAATGATGATGATAGACATAGACTTCTCTCAAGCATGACCATACTGGTCCTGTTCTTCGCTCATCCAGCAGGTTTCTGCGTAAAACTTCTTCCCAAAAACCCAGAAATATCCATATTGGCTGATGTCAATTTACCAGTTGGTTGCTAGTAAGTCGGTAACATATCGCCGCTGGGCCAGATAAGGGCGTCATTGACACAGTAAGTGCGGGCGACACGACGCGACCTCTCGCAGTCGCACTACCGGTGAAAGATAACCGTACCGACAGCAACACAAGTAGGCTTCATTTTAAGACTTGTCCATAACTACATATAGAACCTGATGGAGCAAATTGAATTGCTGTTGGTTTACGTTTACGGGCTCATTCCATCTATTTCAAAGTCGTCTAAATAGTTCAGATAGAATTCACTAAAATTCCATCTCTTCCTAAAAATACACAGAACATTATAATAGTATCTACTACGGGCGAAGTTGAATAGATCCATGAATTCGAAAAGTATGTTGAGCATTACCAGTCCCTATCTGTAAATACTCGTATTTAATAAACCTTTGACGTTCAAGTATCACCAGAGCTTTCAAAAAATCGGAACCACGTCAGGTTCACGAAAAAATCGTGAGGTTAGCCAACATATTCTAGACCTAAATTTTTGGAGATATAATTATGACATCAACCAAGCAGCACTCGGTCGTGATCGATTATGGTCCCTCTCACGGATGGTAGGCCCATTTACATTGCTATTTAAGTTTTTTGAAATAAAAAACTTTCGCAACAGTTTTTCTGCCGACCCTACACCCCGCATTATACCGACCTTCCCCAATGTCGCTCTAGTGACAATAGCGACATTGCACCTTTCACAAATACACTACAATATCGTGCACATTACATACAACTTATTACAACCACCATAGGCTCCAATATCTTCTGTTTCCACCGCAAAATATCTGGCAATCCATTATCCAAGAATCCCACGCATGTTTTAGATTGTATTCTAATTGTGTTAAGGTTGAATTTCCTTTGAACTGTATTAATAGTAGTGCGTATTTTCGTGTCTTATTTTAATCATTCATAATTACGACCGTTGGTATAACAATAATTTTGTTAGCATAACATGATAATCAGTTAAGGCGCTGCCACAACACAAAAGTAAAAATACAATTTAATGCTACACCTTTTTTGTTACCTGTACCTGTACCTGTACCCTGTTACCTTTTTTGTTACCTTACATAACAAAGTTACTTACCTAATTGTAGACGATAAAACCCATTTCAGCCTTGGATTGAAAAAACACAGTGTGAATGATGTAACTATCAATAAAATCGTTTTATTTTATCTGAGTTGGGTTTGCACCTGACTCTAGTCTTGGTCAGAGGTAACAGAGACAATGTCGACGATGGAGTGAGCTTTCCCAGAAGAAGCCTGTTCACTCTAACTTTGAAGAGATTTGGGTTGAATTCGTTCGGAAACACAGATGCAGGCAGTGAGTAGGTACCACTCTTTCGCTGTGCGCATTATGTAGGATGTTTGTTAGCGCTTAGTGCGAATTGGTGGAACGGCAACCAGGTAAGGATGGTAACTTGCAGTGCGTCTAGATGTGCGTTGGTAGAAGGGGGCCGATGGGATGAGGTCGTGGAATTCATGAGCACACTCACCGAATACAGTCTTTATAATGAGCCAAGCTGTGAAGCTTTGCATCCACCAGTTTGACGTCGCCAATGAGCCTCTTAGCTCTGCGTTCCAGCGAGTCAAGCGCGGCAATATTTAGCTGCGCCATCCATTTCGCCAATCCATAATTTTTCGGCCTCATCAACCATCCGTTCCGCGAGCAATGTGTCCTAACCACTCGGGCTATATCGATAACCTTGATTCTCCAGCGGATTTCTTCTTCTATTTGTGTCGATCACGCAAGGAACTCCGAGCATAACCCTATTCATTGCCCTTTGGCTTTTGGCGACTTTAAGCTTTCTAATGAGGCCCTGATACTTATGTACCAACTTTAAAAGGAAAGAAAAAAACCTATCTTTAAAAAAACACCATTCATTTGGAATGCAGCAACCCACCCTTAACCATATCTCCGATCACTGAATTAAGAGCATTCACAATCAGGACATATCAGCCGATATGATCGCAGTACGCCAAGCCACAGCCCCCGGTCTCGGTTACTCTGTGATTTTATCCTGCGACACGGGTATTTCTGCCGTAACACTCATTAAGATGGCGAGATATATCGTTTGATTGTCACGAGGTGAGATAATATGTGTCGTGTTTGTTTACGGTGCTAGTTAAGCTGTGGGTAATTGGGTTTGACAAATTATTTTTTGCTATTAGCAGCTTAGTGGTGCCCAGAGGTAACGCGTGTGGCCGCGACTAACAACATGTAGATCGTGAGTTCGAACCTACGCAGGCGCTTTACTTTGTGTAAATTATTTCATCAAAACTGCTCTCAAAACGGTGAAGAAAACATCTTGATGAAACCAGCATATATTAGAACCATAATAATACATAAATTTCGAAGACAAGCAATGGGCAGGCGTAGTGGATTACGGCCCATTCCCTCTCACAGATAGGAGGCCTGTGTCCCAGCAGTAGAAACATTTAAAGGCTGATGATAAAGATAAAAAAGATAAAGATATATTTATTTGCTTAAACATGTGTATACATGCAAGAATAAAAAATACGTGCATGCTGGATAACATTTAAAAAATGTTCGGACATGTTTGCCACATACTATGGCGTGCAAATATTTTGGAAGTTAATATTAATTAACGATTACAAAAATGATTTTTATCACAATAATTATAAAATGACAACGATAAATAACTGTATATAATTAATAATAATGTCAAAAAATCAAATGTCAAACAAAAATGTACGTCAAATCTACGTAAAATATCAATCAAATACAATAAACAATTACTAAAATGAATTCAAACGCAATAATGAATATAATATAACTAAAAATAATAAAATATCAAACAGATGTCATACAAAAATGTATGTCATATCTGTGTAAAATTATCAAATAAATTTCAAATAAAAATGTAAGTATGTCAAATTTAAATTATAGTTAAAAATTCAATTAATTCAAATGCATCATTACAGTTAATAAAATATCAATAAATCTGCCTAGCCTTTTCCCAACTATATTGGGGTCGGCTTCCAGTCGTACCGGATTCAGCTCAGTACTAGTGTTTTACGTGAAGCGACTGCCTATCTTACCTCCACAATCCAGTAACTGGGTAACTCGGTACCTCTTGGCAAGACTGGTGTCAGATCTCAAGCCTCTGACTACCCGTAACGAATGTCAAAGATCTTCAAATGACAGCCGGGACCAATGCCTTAACGTGCTTTCCCAGTCACGGAGGAAACTCGGTATATTGAAAATGGTCACCCTACAAATTTCCTTTAGAGTTGAATTGCTCCAGAAAATTATTCCAAATCTTATCACTGATTCAGGAAGCCCGTAATGTGGTGTAAGCAAAGTATCTGTGTTGAGAGTCGGTGCGAACTTATAAAGAGCGTATGACGAAGTACTTATCTTTTTACAAAGTTCATTAATGTGAGTTTTCCAATTCAATTGTTTGTCAATCCCAAAAATGGTCTGTTTCAACTTCTTGTATTATATTATATATTGTATTATAGTGTACTAAATTAAAATTGTATGTATTACGTAACTTTTCCCGTTGTTTAAAATGCATTATGTTTGTTTTACTAAGATTTATCTTTAAATTATTATCATTTAGACAGGTTATTAGAGAAATCAATTAATCATTAGAATCAGACTGGTAGTTAACCATATTTTTAAGTGCTTTGATTACAGTACTGTCGTCAGTGGACAATGACATGGGTTCTTAAATTGCATTTGGTAGATCATTATTGTATAGTAGTAACAAAGGAGGGCCTAACACACTTCCCTGGGGAACACCATAAGTGAAGTATCGCTTATTAGAGGATAAAATCAGTTCTCTTTTAGCTTTAACATAAAATTATGATATTTGGGCGAAATTTTGGGCCGAATGTATGGCTCAACTGTTCTTACAATCCAACATCTTATTTTGTATACTTTCTAGGAAATAAATGATTTGATAGATTGATTCATTGGGTTATTTGTTGGCGGTCTGATAAATATTACCTTTTATTTAACAATTCCAGGACATTACCCCTAATACCATAAACCTGAAGTTTATCCAGCAAAATATTGTGGTGTACATAGTCGAATGCTTGTGACAAGTCACAATAAATAGAACAAACGGGTAAAGATCTGTCAACTTGCGAAGGAACTACGTATAAAAAGTCGTACACCGCCATCCGAGTGGTTATCGATGGCTGCTCGTCCGGTCAGTTAGGTATTAACATAGATTTAGAATTTTTTTGTAGGTTATTAACGCTGGAGTCCCTCAGGGGTCGGTGGTCTCGGCTACACTGATCTTGCTGCTTAATAACCTGCTAAAACCCGGAACATTTGGGTATGCAGACGACAGCACGGTTACTGAGAGATACGTGTCCGGCGCACGGACTACTGGGCCTGAGATCCGGTCTCTCCGGATGGCCATGGTTGTACGCTTGAACCTGTCTTTGGAGGCAGTCTCAGAATGGGGCGATGTCAATCTTGTCAGTTTCAATGCTGCACAGACCCAGGCATGCCTGTCTCCGTAAAAAGAGAAAATTCTACCCGACTTAAAAGAAAAAAGACACGCCATAACGCCGTAGCTTGCACCCGGCTCCATCTTTCCGTGGTGTAACCGTGCCAATAACGGACCATGTCGACCTTCTTGGTGTTACGTTAACATCGACCCTTAATTTTAGTCCATTCATTGAGGCAAAGGCTCGGATGGCTGCAAAAAAGTTGGGGATCCTTGCAAAGGTGAGACGGTACTACACGCCTGAACAGCTGCTCAAATTGTATAAAGCGCAAGTTCGGTCATGCATGGAGTACTGCTCTCACCTCTGGGACGGATCTGCCAAATATCAACTTGATGCACTTGAGTCAATTGATAAACGGGCCAAAAAGCTTATCGGCAACGATGCACTGGTCGCCTCAAAGCTCCAGAGCCTTGAACATCGACGCCGAATGGCCAGTCTGACGGTATTTTATCGGTTACATTTCGGGTAGTGTGCGATGGAACTGCACAATTTAATTCCACCTAGCAAATTCTATCATAGGACAACAAGACGAACGGCAATGCGCCACCAGTACAGTGTGGACATCCCACGTACAAAGCGTTTTGCGAATACTTTCATTGTGCGCACAACTAAGGAGTGGAATTCCCTGCCGGAGTCTTTGTTTCCTGATAGCTACAAACTTGGGGTCTTTAAGTCAAGAGTGAATAGGTTATTTCTAGGCAAGCACCATCACCTTCGACTACATCATCGCTTACCATCAGGCGAGATAGTGGTCAAACGCAAGACAATTGATAAAAAAAAAAATCCGCCATATTGTTTTTTTTCATTTTTTCTGTAACCTTTCTGCTCATCGCATTGAATTTAATTTTTGTCTAAGTAGCTATTGATTTCACTATAAAAATATATCTCAGAGTTTTGAAAATTCAGAAATAAGTGCTATAGGTCTATAGTTCTCAATTAAGAATTTATTATCTTTTTTTAAAATATAGATTTTAATAATTGTCAAAAGTCCAACTCTGTATACAACGATTCAGAATATCTCATATATATGGCTTAAGTAATGAGAGATATAATAATAATAACAATAAAGCGTCCGTAGCCTGGCTGCGTTTCGGTGACCTCTTTGGGGAGACCGAAGGTTTTGCCTGTGCAATTATGGACGAAGTTATCATGCATGACGAATAACTACCGGAGATTTATTGTGAAGGATGGCACGGTTGACATCTGTCGGGCATGTCACCGCCCGGGTGAATCGATCCGCCACATTATCTCTGGTTGTTCTCGTCTAGCTAACGAAGAGTACTTGCATAGGCACAACCTTGTAGCCAGGATTATCCACCAGCAACTTGCTCTGAAATACAGTCTCGTAGCATCGGAAATACCGTACTACAGGTATGTGTCCGACCCAGTTCTCGAAAATGGCAATATCACATTGTACTGGGATCGGTCCATCATCACAGACAGGACTATTGTAGCCAATAAGCCTGATATTGTGGTGGTGGACCGAATCGAGAGGCGTGCAATGATTGTTGACATTACCGTCCCGCATGACGGGAACCTCGTGAAAGCCGAGAAAGATAAGCAAATCAAGTATCTTGACTTGGCTCGCGAGGTTGTCGACATGTGGGATGTGGACACAGCAATTATTGTACCGATTGTCGTTTCGGCCAATGGTTTAATAGCTACGAGCCTCGACCAACACCTTAGGAGGCTCTCGTTAGGCGGCTGGGTCAAGGGCCTGATCCAGAAAGCAGTACTGCTGGACACGGCTCGTATTGTTAGGAGGTTCCTCTCTCTGGAGCCCTGACCGCCGGTAGCTTAGACCCTGTTCCCGATACCGGTGGGCCTCTATTTTTTATATTTTTAAATGTTTTTTTGTTTTTGTATCTTTTATAAAAATATTTAAAAATGTATTAAATACGAAATAAGTTAAATAAAGGAAATAATAATAATAATTTGTTTTTATAAATAAATATTTAAAAATGTAAATAGTAGATGTGTAAAAAATTGAATAAACGAAATAATAATTTATTTGACACAAACATAGGTTACATTTAAACAGATATACAGGACAATTTACATTTTTCTTATTTTTTTATTTTAGGGGCATCTGTGTCTGAACTAGATAAAAAAATATCTGTATCTCAGACATCAGCGCTCTTCCTTTTACTGCTTTGATTACCTTAGTCGAAATACCGCCATAACCCACACTGCTAGTATTTTTTATGATGATTAATAGTCATTAAGATGGTGAGATATATCGGTTGATTATCACGAGATGAGATAATATGTGTCGTGTTTGTCGTGAGTGCTAGTTAGACTGTGGGTAATTGGGTTGGATAGATTTGACTGTTGATTGAAGTAATCGTATTTAATAACAAGTATTGTTGTGGTTTTCGAACAATTCGATCTTTAAACTTTATAGTGACCGATGGTTTCGTGATCGCAAGCGCTATTGCCAAGAGTGGGGTTCAGGTCTAGCAAAGTGTTATTGTGACCATTCCGTTGGTTTCGTGATCGGAAGCCCTATTGCCAAGAATGGGGTTCGAGTCTAGTAAAGTGTTATTGGGTTTTTCCATTCTCATATCTCGGAGTTTGGAAAACATTTAAATTCATTAGTCCTACCCAGGAGTACTCTCTCATCTCTCGTCGGTCGTGTAGGGCTGCTGTTCCATCGGACTGTAAGAGTAAAGAAACAGGAACTACACCTGTGATTGCGCACATGCTTGTCCAATATAATACTCCTAATACCCAATTTCCGTTGAGGCTGACAAGTGCCACACTTTCCGGTCGGGACAACGGAACCCCACGACCTTCATCAGGTCACCGGTCTACCTTGTGGGACTAAAGTACTCGTATCAACGCCACATATTCTGCAGTGGGAAAGTATTATTTAAACGTTCGTTGCCGTAATTACTGAAACAATTAAATAGTGCGCGCGAGGCGAGTCTTTGGCAACGAATGTGTTAAATAAGAACTGAAAAGATTTTTTATCTAAAGACAACATGTGTTTAAATGAAAGCTTTCATTAGCTCAATAAAGCTTTCATTAGTTCATACTTTTCAGACTGAGGACTTAAACCCAAGCTTTAAAGCATAGTTCACTAAAATAAATCAAAAGTCTATTACAAAACTAATCAGTCAAACAAACTCAAAATGCTCGCATCACGCACGAAACGAATCCACTCCAATATTGCGCAACTCATCTGACACACACACACACATACATACATACAGGTAAATTGTGACCACATGTCAATATGATTGTACGCACTGTGCACGACTGGTTTCAAAGACTAGTGTATGGCCGTGACTTACCTCGGGTTTTTTATAAAGCTTAAGGCGCTCTATAGAAACTATGACATTGATTCTAATGTATTTTTGCAATGTTGCAAAACAGATGTATTGAAGGCTTTTTGAACTAAGCAGTCGTCATTGTTTCAATATACTCCGACTAGTATTATTTATCTGTCCTCCAACTTATGAAACGTAAAACTCTCCATAGACCCTAGTAAACTCCTAATCTAAGCTCGTAAATTCTCGTAGATATTTCCTAGGCCCATCGTAAAACCCTTGTGGAACCATCGTAGCAGCCTCGTAGGCCCTTCGTAGACCCACCGTAGAACACTCGTAGACCCATCGCAGCGCCCTCGTAGGTTCTTCGTAGATCCTTCGTAGGTTCTTCGTAGACCCTTCGTAGACTGATCGTAGTGCCCCCGTAGACTGATCGTAGAGCCCCGTAGAAATCTCGAAGGCCCATCGTAGACTCACGTAAACGCCTCGTAACCACTCGAAGAAACCATGTTGACCTCTCATAAACAACTTGTTGATGCCTCATAGGCTCCTTGTAGGTCCCGCAAGTTTATGAACCTATAGAGGCGTAGGCGTCTCGTAAACCTGTCGTAGAACCCTAATAGGCGTTTCATAGACCTATCGTAGGCCTCTCGCAAACTGTTTGTAGAAAGCCATTTTCCTATTTCGCTTAATGGGATTAATGGCTACAATGAACAGCCATACAAACAAACATGGGAACAATCACTTTATTTTCCCATACATAACGACAATATACAGATGCACCTCAATACAAAACGAGGGTCGATCACGTTCCGATGACACGAGCTTTTTTTCAAGGGCGGCTGTGATCTGAGATCGTTACTAAACTCTCCGCCAGGTAACAAAAAATCAAAGTTATTGATCAACTTGTAGTTAAAAGTATAATTACGTAACTTGAAAACATGATGTTTTTGTTTATGGAGATATTTTGATAATTTTGGTCTCAAAAGGTATAGGAGTACAATCATTTTATCCGATTAAATCATGCAAGGTTTATGAGATATTAACTCATTACTGAATACCAAGTGATAGGGTCGAGAACGCCCCTTACCGCGACACTTTTTTTGATCGTATTAGCGACACTGCCTTTACATATTTTTCGTATCGTTTTGAAATAATGAATTACATTGGTAGACAGGTGTTAATGACTTTTATTTTTTGTTATCTAGCGGTGACTTTATCAGTATTATAACACACCTTGCTTTAGATCAATATCAGAATTGAACAGCTTCTAATCTACAACCAGACTGTGTATCTGTCTGCGTGGAAGTATTAAGAGCATCACTGTTAAGACCCCGCATAGACCTATTGTAACCTTTCGAAGACTGACGAGGGATGTAGATCCCTCTTAGATTCCTTTTATACCCAGCATATCCCTCGTAGACATGGGCCCACGAAGGCGTAGACCCTATACCCCTCGTAGACTCATCGTAGGCCCCTCGTAAAGGCAGTGTGGGTGCTACGAAGACCATTCTTTGGTCTAAACTACCATGAACTGTCCTACAAACGAACATAAGAACATACACTTATAGTGATAATAGCTTGTACTACATACGTGACAGATGCACCTCAATCCAACAAGGGTCGAGCACGCTCCGATGACACGAGCTTTTGTTCAAGGGCGGCGGTTATATATGATTGTTACTTATGGTATGTACTGTTAATGTTATGGCACACCTTGTTTTAGATCGATATCAAATGCTGTTTAAAGCAATATATCGCCTATTCCGCTAGGCAATTATTTATGTAATAAATAGTTTATGAAGAAGACCCAGATTTATTCATAAGTTAATACAGTTTAATACGATTTGGACAGTTATAAATATAGACACAATTTGTTGAATAAAAACCGGCCAAGTGCGAGTCGGAGTCGCGCACGAAGGGTTTCGTACCATTATCGCAGCAAACGGCAAAAAAGTCACGTTTGTTGTATGGGAAACCTAATTAAATATTTATTTAATTCTGTTTTTAGTATTTTTTGTTTAAAAAAAATCAGCTGTCTAGCTAGCACAGTTCATGAGATACAGCCTGGTGACACACAGACAGACAGGCGGACAGTGGAGTCTTAGTAATAGGGTCCCGTTTTTATCCTTTGGGTTCGAAACCCTAAAAATTACATTATTACAAGAGCAAAGTAGTAACACTGCAACATTTAACACTTGGTTCCAAAACATATATTACAATGCTTAATACTTCCCATTGCAAAGCAAAGGATTCTTCACACAGACAGAAGAACCCTTGCTACCTGTCTGTTAGTGTTTCCACACGACCTAAGTAGACACCATTTCTAGGATTCCTCACAATTTTATTCTTGAGCTTAGCAAGTGCTCAATAAAAATTTACCAATGTTTTTCACAACTAGATTGGATGCCAAATTTCTGAGTAATACAAAACTGATTGAGTAGATTATACTACGTATCCGTATACTGTAATAATGAAAACAGAATTACTCACAATGTGGAAAAAACATACAAATTATGTAATACATACCAACTATCTAGGTTTACAAATACAAATACTCCACACTAACTATCTAGATTTACAAATACAAATAATCTTTTTTGACATAATATTTTACAGCAGTTATTGAAGCCTCTGACTCCCGAACTAGGCGGAACTGTATGACAGGAGTCAGCGCCTTCCCCATTTTATATTGTTCTAATGACAAATTACAATTTAAATTTTATAGGAAATCATATTATTAAAAATTCAATAAATTATTCAAACATTAAATTAAATTTTAAAAAAAATGTTTAAACTACGTAAAATTTAAACAAACAAGAAAAAATATTTGAAATAAAACACGGATAGGAATTCCCCAAAAAAATAGAAAAATATCTTAATAATGTATACCAACTCAATTAAAACATAATATTAGAACTAACACCAGTCAGATAGGAATTTCGTAAAAAAACTCAGACAAGCAGTAATAACCAAAAACTAATTAGTCAAGATAGATCTGATGTGGCTAATTCGAGACAGAACTAAATAAATAGCGCTGTGAACTCACCATTGTATGCTAATGTCGGCCGGATTGGTATCTAGGGATGTGCTTATGTAGGCATGCTTATTCGAAAATCTTGATGTGTCGTAGTCATAATACATTTGCCTCCAAAATAACACCATACATACGTAAACTCACGCCTTTTTCCGGTAGACAAAAACTAAAGAACGCCACCAGCTACGATCCTTACATAGGTACTCATTTTGCTTAATTTACGTACATACATCTAGTAATACACGCATACCGGTTATGCGTACTGCTCACCTGGCCTTTATTTTTGAAGTAAAATAAATAAGATGAGTCTTAAAAAAGAAATTGATTTACTGGATGTAGTCATTGAGCACTGTCGTGTCAGTGTTAAATATTAAGATAACAAACCACAACCACCACAACCAACCATAACAGCCGAACTGTCAATACTAGCAGAACCTACTGGATTGTCACATACGAAGTGTAAAGCTTGACGAATGTACCTAGTAAGTAGACCTACAAAGTGACATTGTATCAGCGATAGGGATTGCTAAAAAGTCCAAGTTGCATAGAATGAGGGTTATAGCATTTGAATTTGCCTCTAGGGTCGCTGGTGTAGAGAGAGGTCTTCAAAATTTCATAGTTTTTTTGTCTTTTAACGCGAGTTTATTTGCTACTTTGTTATTGTTGTGAAAATTTTCCAAATATGGCAGATAAAGATAGACTAAGAGTTTTATTTTTCGGCAAATTTCATCCAATTTAGTTTAAAAAAAACGGGCTGCGCGAAACTGCAGCATATTCGATTTTATATTTAATCGCACTTCTACGGCTTTAGAAATGATTTTAATTCAAACTATGCTTAATAACAACGTTAACAGCTTTATTTATGGACCTTACTCGCCAGTGGCGCCACTTGGTGAGCACAGAAACGGAGGCCCTCATTGACAAGCGCTACTGAAAAGTCATGCAGTCAATCCCAAGTATTTTGAACTTTTGACTTCTTTATCGCTGACAGAAAATCATTTTTGGTCCCAAGATTGTTTATGAAATCAATAGAGCAGTCAGTCAATACTCTATATTCTATCAAATAAAGAGATCATTCATTCACAAGTATACTGACAAGTAATAGTAGTTTATGCAACGGTCTTATAATAGGGGTTATTAAAGCACGAGTGTGGGTTGGTGATAATAGTATCAAACGAGTGTTTTAATACCTAATTATATGACGGTTGCATATACTATTTTATCTTCACTCATACAGTTGAAATAAAACAAAAGTGGAAACGGAAAAATATGTGGTATGATGAGCAATTTGGATTCTCATTGCGCATGACTGCGCAGCGCGCGCATCCATAGAGAATGAAACGTTTTTTCTACAGTAAGTCAATGAGCCCATACGCGCCAATAAATTAAAAAGTAGGTAAATGTTTGTTATAAAAATTTAAGTTATTTTATGATGCAGTTGTTTGAAAATCAAAGGAAAATGTTGAACTGTAATGGTTTATACACGAAAAAAAGTACGTCTTTATACAATATTTTTTGGATTCATATTTGGAACATTACGTTGTGAGTGTCGATAAAGGCTTTATCTGCACCTCTCGACGGCTGTTTTGATGGGGGCAGCCCTATTTGAATGTGGTCTAAATACATTAAGCTAGCACACACGTGCGGTTATGAGGGCACTACACTAGTTACGTAATGTATGGCACATAATCTCATACAGCACTACGTGTTCTGGTACCTACTAGCAAAGGTAGTCAAACTTTTGGAAAAGCTGCATATGTGTTTGCAAACATGAAAACTTAAAAGTGATTCAGGGTTGGTTTCTGTATTGAGTATTTGGAGTTAAGAACGTGACAAACTCTAGTTTAGTGCTATATTTTTGTCGGAGGTCAGTTTTCCTACAAAACCTCTTCGACATGCAAGGACTATACTGTACTTAAACGAGCTGAAAAAGAAGGAAAATATAAGATCATTTCAAAAGAAAAGATCTATATTTTTTTACTGAGGCAAGCCCGCCGCACTGTTCTCAAACACTGCAACTCCTGAAAGCCAGAATCAGCAGCGGCGACCACCAGAAAAGCGCCGAGGCAATGCAGCTCGATGAGACCCGGAACAAGCAATTCGACTATCTGGGATAGAAGATAAGACTTCTATCAGTGTGCAGATGAGCTGATGATCCCAACAGATATCAGAAAAGGTATCCTATGCCTATCTAATCTAATCTAGGTCATGATCTAATTGTAACCCGTGTTGCTGGGTTCATCTAAATCTGTTCAGCCGTTGAGGAGTGGTTGTCTTACAAACATACATACACGCAGATTTTCAGATTTATAATTATTATTAGTAGATAACAGGAAAGGATTAGTAGGATGTCCGTTATTATGAGTAAGGATTATGAATTAGCTAGTAACAGCTGCGACAACTTCAAGGTTGACAACCGCAGACCCATACGATGATTACTAATATTTCAGTTGGCAAGTCTGACTAGGACCGGTATTTGTGACTCTGGGCAGGAGTTGTGAAATTATCTGTCACTCATACATACGGCCATACAGGTTCACACACACTTCGAGGAAATTAAGAAAGGTATTTGTCCTTCTCGGTGCTAGGATTTTTGTGTGTAATTAAATGATACAAGACTAAGTCATAAAACTTTTGTATTGCATTTAGTGTATTTTTCTTAGAAAAAGAGCTACAGAGATCGAAGTATACGTACATGCTGATAAAACCAAAATACTCTCTGCAATCTCAGCAACCACAACAGATTTTCCTCTGCACATTATACAGAGTGCGTTTTGCTAGTGGCTGTCTATGGCCAAATCTGAAACTACATACCTGTGAAGAATAGCGAAAAACACTCAAAGGAGTCTCGGGCCTTATTTCACCATCCGATAGCGTCGCTAACAAACATCAAATTCGGGAGGTGATGAGATACGGCAAAGCTAAGGAAGGACCTCATTTTTAACAAAATACTTTTAAGGGTTCCGTATCCAAAGGGTAAAAACGGGACCCTATTACTAAGACTCCACTGTCCATCTGTCTCACAGTCAGTCTATCTGTCTGTCACCAGGCTGTATCTCATGAACCGTGATAGCTAGATAATTGAAATTTTCACAAGAAAATTCATATCATATCATTCATTCAAGAATTTTCATATTTAAGTGGGGCTCCTATACAACAAACGTGATTTTTTTGTCGTTTTTTGCGAGATTGGTACGGAACCCTTCGTGCGCGAGTCCGACTCGCACTTGGCCGGTTTTTTATTTTTCTTATGTTATGTATATTACCAGTAAAACCTTAGTGTTTTTTTTTAATGGTTACTATTATTTCCGCATTATACGACTCAAGGATTGCACAACTTTCAGTATTACAATATTTTACTCCAATATTCTCCGAAAATCTTTTTACATCATCAATTGCACGAAACAATGTTTGTAGATTTCGTTTTAACCGACTTACTAAAAAGGAGGAGGTTCTATGTTCGACTCCATGTATGTTTTTTTATGCCGATATCTCCGTCACTTGTTCCATAACGCAAAAAATAAACCTACTAAAGACACCGACTTCCAAAAATAAGGTTATTTTTCACTTTGTAGTTGCCTTATTTGGAAGTCGGTAGTATTTTTTTAAACAAATGTTTTTTATTTATACTCCCGAATTAACTGTGGCTTTTGCGAGAAAAGCACCGACACTACTAATCCATACAATATTCAATTGTATGTGAGCCAGAAACGAAAACAGGTTATATAAGGTTTGATATTCAATAAAGCGACTGAGTGATGGTGTTAGTACTTGTAGTAAAATACTCTTGAGTCTGGTTTTGTACCCGGTTGAAGGCAATGAGCTCGGCCTCAGTATACTAAAGGTAGTTACACTGATCTGCCGAACCCGCGGGGAATACAATTGATGTTTATTACGTAAATCCAAGAAAAGCGGAAGAAATTATAACATTAGTCGCCAACGACGATATAACCACTTGACGGCGCATACAGTGCCCCGACGCTCGAAAACTATTAGTATTTTGTCGCCTATGTAAAGGCTTCGGTACTAGTAACCATTTTAGTTGTGTCCAGTTATTAGACCTGTATGCACGCTAAATAAATACAAATTGTTTTATCTTTTTATTGCAATTATAACGCATAAAAATGCCCTCATGCGCCGTAAAGGGGTATGGGAAACATTCCAAAACATCTAGTTACAAAAAGGATGGCATAACTTTTCATCGGTAAGTAAACAGTACGAAAATTATTTTTAATTTAATCAGATTATGAGACACCGCAGGGATCTAGTTAAAATGGTGGATGGGGTAAACGAGCACAATTTTGAGTCCCGCGTTGATGTCTTTTGGAAAAGTCTCGCTCTTTCACTAGACAATTCTAATGCTTCTATCCCTTTCTCTCCCTTTGTATTTTTATCGTAAATATCTGTGCTGTTACTTTTAATAGCTGAAGTCGATATCGATAATAATAAAATTAAACTTAATAAAAAATGTATGAAAAAATATCTATCTACTTTTAACCGACTTAAAAAAAGGAGGGTGTTCTCAGTTCGTCGAATTTTCTTATGTATTATGTTCCCGGATTACTCGTAGACGGCTTGACCGATTTGGAAAAATTCCTTTTTTTCTCTATGTCCCCGACAAACATATTTATATTTGTAATTGATTGATTTTTATTAAATAATATTTATATGATTTTAATTGAGTATTTTTAATAATGTTAAAATCCATTTTATCGATATCGACAATTTTCCCTTAATCGAGTTGATCAACCCTTACGATAGCCATACCTACGCAACTTACTTTGAACTGACCAATTGCAGCCGCGCGTTCTTCCTCGTCTCCCGGCCCGCGGTGGTGAGTCGTGTGCTTCGAAGAAATCGGCCTATAAGCTCTCTAGTGGTTATATTCTCTTTGTTAGTCGCCAACGAACTTGAGGGAACAAAACGCGCACTCGTTGCACACCCGCGCGACACAAAAGTCTGTAGCTTTTTGTACATTCCTTACCTATTATTCTATGACTTCAAAAAAAAGCTTTAGATCAAATTGTAGATAATAATTTTTCATTGAGATGGTGACAATTTCACTAAAATAAGCGCAGTGGTTTTGGTGCGGTTGTCGTTTTTTTGTCCGTGTTAGACATAACTTTACAAATTAATCGCACAATGTTATAGGAATAAAACTCAAAATATTCTTAAATCAAATTATTAAGGAAATGGTCTAATATAACATATATATATTTTAATTACGGCTAGCCGTTTAGACGTGATTTTCATTTTAAAATCAGCTCAAGTCTCAATTCATGGCGATATTGTTAACTGCCACAATGAGTCACTATTAACTCACATTAATAGCTCTTAAGGAGAAAGTAAATTGTACTCCTACTACTCAAGTAAATTTCTAAACGATGACGACGTGGTTAATTTACACTTCTTTACTTTAATTTGTCTTTATTACGCCTCGGTGTCCGCCTCGGTGACTGCCTCGCTGGATGTCAAGTGCGACTTCTATGCGCAGGGTTCTACATTCGACATCCGAGTCGGGCTAAACTTGGATTCTGAATTATTTCTTGAGTCTCCATGGCTCGCCGCTTCTTAAATGAAAACTAAACAATTCTGGTGAAATGTGGGTGTAACCACCTCTATTAACCCATTCGAAGATTTGAGGATTAAGGCCGAAGGAACGAGCGAACTAATAGAGATCACTGCTAAGTTACAACAGCCGTACGGGTCTATCTTCAAGGAAAAGCAACTTACTTGCCGAAGTCGATCTGAGGATTGATGACATGCAGAGACTCCTTCCTGCCTCTAGGCTAAAAGCACGTACAGCCGTTTGTAGCGGCTATAATTTGAAGATCCTTATCAGTCGTTACGGTCGGGAAAAGGCTTGGCAGATTGATTGGGAGTCTCCTATAGACACCACATGTTCACTCGCCTTTTGATTTCCACTCGTTAGTTCGCTTAGTTTGTACCAGGCAGAACGCAGCCGTGATGTTATGCGATAAAATAGTTAAGAAAACAAAGCTATGTTCTTATGAAGGTTAAGTGCATCGATAAAACGCAGCAACGACCATCCGGACTAATTAGAAGTTTCGCAAATAATGTTGCAATTGATGCAGAAGCTATTCATGTCGACGCGTTGACAAGTTGCAGTTTGAAAACTAACAGTGGAAATGTTGCAATTATAATAAATAATTATGGTAGATTAGTAAGTAATTCATGATGAAACGCATGATACTAAAAGAGTTAAGAATGTAAATTTTAATGTGAATGGATGGAGAGGGAGGAGACAGCCAAAGAAAAGATGGATGGACTGTTTGAGGAGTGATATGATACAAAAGGTAGTTAGCGATAGCGTGACGGGGGACAGGACGGTATGGAAGAAAAATTATGATGAGTAGGTACTTCATTATGAACTAAATTCAACTTGGGAGTACGTATCTAGGTAGAGGTCCCTAAAATTGAAAGCGAGCCTCTTAACTGGGCACGATTGCAGACGCCGAGTTATAACAAAAAAAAGTAGTGTAGAAACCCTATCTATAAATCTACCCGGATCAGGACCACGCGCTCAGCAGTCTTACCTAACCAACGAGGCATTTTTTAACATGAACATTAATTACTTGTAAACAAAATTATGTCCAAAACGATGAAAAATATCTCCATATTTCCACGCTACGGTAGTTCATCAAAACATAATTTACAATAGCACTTAATCTAAACCCGGGAAACACGTAGGCGTTAATGATTTCCGTATTTATAATAATAATATTGGATGCTATAACGTTTTATTACTTTTGACAAATATATATAGTTACGGCTGAGGAACTTATGTAATTAATGACATAACCAATGAGTAATCGAAGGCAAACGTAAATATTACCAAGGGTTTGATTGAATGGAGTTACCATTTAATCAAACCCTTCATCGAAAGCTCCAGACGGGATTAAAAATTTTGCATCAAGTAAATAGTATCTTTGGCAAATGTACCTTTATCGTATCTTTATCTATATCTATACTTCTATACTAATATTATAAAGAGGAAAGATTTGTATTTTTGTATAATTGTATGTAATGAATAAACTATAAAACTACTGGACCGATTTCAAAAATTCTTTCACCGTAGGGAAATTACACTATCCCTGGGTGACATAGGCTACTTTTTATCCCTGTATTCCTAAGGGTACGGGAACTACGCGAGGCGTCCGCTTGTCTGAAATAAAGCGATTGATATTAGATGTGGACACTTGCAATATCCAGGATAGGGCGAATAAATATTCGCCCTATCCTGGATATTGCAAGTGTCCACATCTAACATCAATCTGATTTTATAGAAATCTTCCATTTCATACATACTCTTCAAAACAGTAGTCAGCAATCAATGCTGTTTAGAGGGAGAAATAATTAGCTTTTATCTGTGCTAATTCTATTACATACTGTTGAATTCCTTAAGTCCGAGTTAATGAATTTCTTTTTAACACGGACTTTATTGGTGACGATATTCAAAGAGTGGGCCAAATGTCAGTCAAAAACTAAAAAAACACTCTTTAAGGGTAAATTGAACTGAAAAGTCGCTAATCCTGAAAATCCTGGTGGGGATCATGGGACAAACTATTTAAATTATTGCATTGTCTATTATGCCTTGATAAGTGTGCAAAGTTTCAAATCAATCCGACGTTTTGGAGGGGATGATAACACCCACAATATGGCACCTAAAATCTTCCATTTTTTTTCAATTTTAATATAGCCAGTGACACTCGAAAGGTTAAGATATTTACATTGAGTTTGACACAGACATTGTGATAATTGTAATATTGGACAAGGAAAATAAATAATAAATCATTGGATAATGTAAATAACAAAGAATATAAGAAATCTGTTTTAATTGTGAATGATATTTAATGTATAGTTGTAAAATTTCAAAATCATTCAGGACTCAATAATAATAATTTACTTAAAATATTTGCACGCCATGAGAAATGGCAGGCATGTCGTGAGCCACTCTTATTTAAGATCATTGCATACATGTATTATTTTGATTCTGTATGTATACACATGTTTGAGCAAATAAATTTTCTTATTCTTATTCTTAAGATGAAGCGATTGACGTAAGAATTATCAAAATCGGCCTACGCGTTTGGACTCCACATAGGAACAAACACACAAATATACATAGACATCACCCTCCTTTGCGGAGTCGAGTAAAAAGGCGTAAGTTTAATGTATGTATCTTGTAAAGATTCGGTAAGCTCGACGAATCAATGTCATTCTCTTAAGCGAACTTCGCACACATCATTGAATTAACCAAAGTTCATAAAAAAAACGCATTAACAAGTTAAAGTTCTTGACTAGCAGCAGTTTTGACCTCTGGTATTACCAAATTAGCTGGTCATTCACAAAAAGTCGTGATTTTACAATAATTTGCGTCGTTATGTGGTTCTACATAACGGAGCGTTATAATTAGTTCCAGTCCGATGCACGCTGGATTGTAAGCTGCAGACATCATCGTTATGAAGTCAAGTTGTTATTTTAAACGATGTGCAGTTTGGCAGCTGTCAATTTAAGCAGCTTTAGTATCAAGAGCGTCTCCTTGATGTCAGTTTGCGAGCTCTTAATTGTATCAGATGTAGGTGGTAAGTGTTAGAGACTATTCATGAAACAAACAGCAAAAAAATCGTACATACAAGTTCAAATCTAAACCAAACGAATTTTAATGGGATCAATTAAATTTAAAAACTGATACATAAATATTCATATATTGATTACATATCCAAGTAATGTCAAAGGTAGGCCATACAAGGTCGGAAGTGGGCTAAAATAAAAGCTGGCAATACTGTGTACACTTAACGAACGGTTCGCACTTGACAGGTTGTGTATAAAAATCAGTTGCCGCCCTTGACCGCGATGCCGTGCGTTGTCGTCCAACGACATGTGAGCACAGGGGTGGCACGCTACGGAAATTATTAGAATTGAAGCTGCGAAAATGGTTCTTAATTTTGTTTACTTAAGGGCCATTTTTGTAGCCTATTGTTAATGAAAAGTGCCGTTAAACCATTAGAAAGAACCATGAAGCGTGTTACTTGGATAAGTGGAGTGCAACCGTGTCCGTTTTGAGGTAAAGCAGGACAGCAACATACATTTTAGCATAAGTAAGCACCAATCGACCGTGCAGTACGGCAAGTAATATTCGGGTGATTGTCTCATCTCTTTTCCTTCACAATATCCACCACAACCACCTGCTCTTTCCAGTTCTCCAATTAGCCACGGTCTTACAGAGTAATTAATCGACACAAAAATAAGAAAAAAGAAGACTTTAATCTGAAAAAAGCCTAACATCTTATCTTACTAATATTATAAACTAGCTGTGACTGCGGCTTCGCTCCCGTCAACTGCCTACCCTACCCTACTTACTTACCCTAAAAAAATGAGAAATTTATATAGTGCGGTGCCTACAGGATTGACAAAATACCCATAATAACTCAATTTACACATTCGTGCTGTTTGTCGCTAAGTAGTTCGGTTGCATGCTCCATATCTTGAAAACTGCTGGACTGATTTTGATGAAACTTGCACTATTCCCTAAGTTGAGAGATACTCAATCTAACACAAAAAGAATGATCACGATCCGATAAGTACTTTCGGAGAAATGCGTGGACAAACATACATACATACACTTATGAAATTTGGCACACGCGTTTACCCCCCGGCCCACGTAGAATAACATATGGGAATATTGTGCAGTTCCAAGAATATTACATACATACGTGTCGAATTGATCACCTACTTTTTTAAAGTCGGTAAAAGCAGGTCTCACTTTACAGATAACCAGAGAGAAAATGTTAGAGTTTAATTTTTAACGCTCAGTCAGTTTTCGATCACAGATCTTAAAGTAAAGAACGGTTCAAAGCCTACTTTAATAGCAAAGTTTGACAGGTTCTCAAGCTAAACGACAGTTTAACAAATAAATGTAAATGGCAATTTGTTTTGCGGTGCGACAACCCTAAGGCCGTTCACACATGTGCAGATAAAGCCCCGCTTGTTAGCATTAAATATTGACAGTGCACAAATTGTTTGACTTGTGACAGCTTGTACAGCTACAGAAGTACAGGCTGGGAACCGCACTTAACTGTTTATCTTGCAGAGTTAAGTAACCATGTTGTTTCAAATACCTATTTGTATGTATATTACAAGCTTTTCTGTGGTTTCACCTACCCCGTGTCTGTGCGTGATCAAAGCTTAAAAGTTGACCCACTTCCAGGTGGTGTCCATTGAGCTGAAATTTTGCACACACGTTTGTATCTCGTGACAACGCAGTTCATATAAAAAAGCTACCTAAATAATTCAAAAGAAAAACTTGTTTCAATTACAAGGACTGTGGCAGCGTATAGTAGTCTATAATCTGCCATCTGAATCGTTAAAAGTTACAAAAACAATTTTGAACATATGCATTGAATTTAATTGAAAATTTCATAGCTTACATTCTAAACGCGTTCAAAATTATGAGCCAAGCTTTTAAGTAATTGACAGGATTAATTCAATTAGAGCAAGAAACTATACTGGATAGCTGACCCAGGCACAAGACAAGTAAAATTTAACCATATCTTGCAAAAACCACCCGATTCAAACAGTAAAACGCTCATAATTTTTGAACGATTGAACCGATTTTCATTAAACATAGTTAAGAATACTCTCAATGAAGTCACCATTCAAACAGTCGGTTCATCTGTTTAGGAGCCATGATGCCACAGACAGATAGACATATAAAAACACACGTAAAACTTATAAAACCCCTCTTTTTCCGTCGGGGTTAAAAAGAGAGGTCTTTGGTTCCACAGTGGGCGATACTATGACTGTGATGATGTTAAATGAGACTAATATAACTTAGGTACTATATAGCGAAGTGGACAGACGACATACATAGGTTGCCATCCGTTGTAGAACCAGGATAAGGGCACAGGAGCGTGGGGAATTTATAACAACTTTTTCTCCTTTCTCTCAATCGACAAGAGCTACGCGAGAACACCTCTTGTGGTGCAATCAGCAATTTTGGTAACTTGGCTAACACCCAATGAGCACCGGACGAAACATATCAAATAAACCACACAACTTTATACTTACGACTGGCAATAACTACAAAATATCTTAATTAATTCAATAGTAACTGACATTGATCTTTAGCGCGCATTGCCCACGCCCAGAAATAGATTTATAAGTGTTACATACGTTTAATTTATTTATCAAACTATATACTTATGTAGGTACGTTACGTGGCAGTATGCAATTATGTTCGCTCGTAAGATCACGCTTTTAATCAAAGTGTTTGAGCGGTTAAAGTGAGGCAAATGCTTTAATTTCTTTATTTCATAATGGCACTTAATAACACCACCTCCCCGAAGGGTTAAGCAGAGTTGTATTTATAGTAACACCTAGATTCCCTAGTTATGTTTAGATCACATGTAATAAGGGTTAGGGTTAGCCTATTGCCAACATCCGGGCATAAATGTAGACTCTCAACTGTTACTTGCAATGTATTTTGTTCAATTTTTTTTTAACCGAAGGTTTTTTCTCGTTGTCATGTCGATTGAGTCGAGTGGAGTGGAGCTGTGGAGCTAGTTTCATTGAAAAGGACATAAATGTAAGTATAAAGCCGAAATGAAAAAAAACCTTTTTAACAAAACAAAATACTACAAAGAGAAAAATTACTTTCTTTTCCGAAGTCGGTGTCTTTGGTACATATCGTTTTCCGATTTTTGACACCGATTTCGGTATAGAAAGTTATTTTTTAGCTACTATTCGATAAATCTTATGGAGTTGCAGTGGCCATCTGTAGTCTTCTTCATCACTTCCATTTCACCAAATGACCCTTTCTGAGTATAAATGATTGCATTGTTGATAAAAATACCAAAGGCAAGCGTGCTTCTCCGTCGACCACATCGTCGCTTACCATCAGGCGAGTGTGTGATCAAACGCGAGCATACCGATAAAAAAAAACGCTATATGTATGCCTATAATATTTGAGGAGTTCCCTCGATATCTTTGGGATGCCAACATCAGATCCTGGTTTCCTTATCATGGTACTACCCTTGGTTGGAAAAGAGATATACTTTCCAACAAAAAAGTATCATCAAAATCGTATATGAATAATAAAAAAAAATAGCCTTCATGATTTTTTTTAACACATGTCGGACTCACAGAAATCTTGCTTACAAGCTTAGAAATCTTGCTTACAAGCTTATCACGATTTAGGCTTACCACGCATTGCGGTTTTTAGCCGTGCGGATAAAAGCCGCAAATTCTGCGACATATGGAATTGTCAGAAGCTGCACTCACTTGCGGTAAAAAATCCGCAACAAATCTGTGTTTTGCCACAGAAGCCACCGCACCGCGGCGCGGATGTGAAAATTAGAAATTCGCACGAATATTTTGAGATCTATGAACAGGTAGAAAGAGACAAAAATCGCGGGGTATTTTCTGCGCAGAGCGTTTTAGTTGCGTTTAGTTTTAGACGCGGATAAAATTCCCGCAAATAAAAACCGTGCGGCTGAAAACCGCAATGCGTGCTAAGGCTTAATATCAATAAAGTTTTCTTTTATGTGATATTTGCGGCAAAACTTCCATAAGTGGCCTTCCGCGAGCACATTTTACCATTTAAACAGTCACAGAAAGTATATTTTTAACCCCCGACGGAAAAAGAGGGGTGAAGTTTGAAGTGTGTTTGTGTAATTGTGTATTTGTGTCCCTGTCTGTGGCATCATAGCTCCTAAATGGATAAACCAATTTTGTTTTTTAGAAAGATGACATTATCAGGAGTGTTCTTAGCTATGTTTGATGAAAATCGGTTTAGCTTTTCAAAAGTTATGGGCGTTTTAATGTTTGAATCTGGGTATTTTCGCAAGATATCATTTCATAATTACGTGTTCAATAGTTTGTTGATCGAAGCGTGTATACGTGCTAGATAAATCATGTAATTTAAAAAGTATGAAATAAAAAGAAATTGTCAGGGTTTTAGGAAATTTTTACTTGTTGTTTTTGTACTTGTAAGAATTGCTGGCGGAAGTCAATTTCTGAGAATTTGATCGCTAAATTAGTAGAAAAAGATTAAGTTACATGATGGTTTTGTTTAGTTCCCCAGGTAAATAACAACAGCTTTATATCTATAAATACTTCTCGGCACGTTTGTGCTAAACCTCGGCGCATGCACAACAAGATTAGAACATAACCGCACTGATGGCCATCAGGAAGAAACCTTATATACATGGGATTATATTGTAGCGCGATGCAACTGCGTTCTGCGTAGAAAATTTACTATGAGGTGACAAAGACTCAATTTGCGTCGAATTGTTTAAAGTTTAATTAAATTTATTGCATCCATAATGTACTTACAGGTGGTAAATATAAGTAACAGAAACAATTATGGACCCTGTCGGGGACAGCAACATTCTTGATACAGTCAGTGTCTAGGAGAGAGGAATAGCGCTCAATATTTTCTTTATTAATATTTAGTTATCTATTCCCTTTGTATCTGTTTTTATGTAATGTTTATGTCTTTTTATTCTTATGTTAAGTCATACAGGACGGGTAAAAATAGTGGATCAAATGAAAAAGGACGGTAGCTGGGATTCTTTGCAGTACGTTCTAAGTTACAAATTTCTTTCCATTTTACTTTAATTGCCTACAAACTATTGTAATTATAGCGTGAAAACTGTTTTCTTATCCCAAGGAAACATTATACCGGAATGAAAGTAGCCTATGTGCTATTCCAGACTATAATCTATCTCTGTGTCAAATTTCATCCAGATCCGTTCAGTCGTTCTGGCTTGATTGAGTAACAAACATTCATCCACACTTCCACACATACGTAAATCCAAATTTTCACATATATAACATAAGTAAGATGTTTTGATCATTTGCAGTAAAAAATATATCTGTGGTAGAGCCCTAACTTGATCTACTTAAATGTTATGACAATTTGAGTGTTTTTCAAGAAAATACATATTTTTTTAATAAATAGGCAATTGGAGTAAAATGGAAAAAAATATATAATAAAAAATAAAATAATAAAACCTGCTGCAAATAACCCCAGCTGTCGCCCTGTTTCGTTTGATCCACGATTTTTAACCATCCTGTATATTATTATTACTTATTAATTTACTCGCATAAGTTGGTTCGTTTAGGTTTCATGTCGGCAATCAATCTACACCAGAAAATGCCTAAATCATCAAGTCCGCTTTTGTACCTTAGTGCAGAAAGTTTAAAAATTAAATTAGTACAGGATGAGATGAGCTTATGCTCTCCCTCAGATCTAGGGTAAAAATCAAAACTCCGAACTGCTATCAAAACTCCGAACTGCTATCGAAAATTTCCTACTGACTTTTGGTGAAATTTTTCGGAATTCCATGTTTTCTTAGAACCTTTAACATGGACATACGATACGGAAGGGAATTGATTTAGGAAATGTGTGCGGAGGCAGTGTAAAGTTTGTCAACAACAGCGGGGTTTTCACCATACATTCAATTGTATTGGAAAGAAAAATAGTTAAATGTAAGCAAAGTCTCATTCACCCAGCCAAATTAGCTCATCTTTCTTTTTAACCGACTTTCCAATAAGGAGGAGGTTCTATGTTCGACTGTATGTATGTTTATTTTTTGTGTTTGTTCACCGATAATTCCGTTAATTATGGACCGATTTCGAAATTATTTTTTTTTTTAAATGGTATACTTTCGAGATATCCTATTGTATCCAAAAACTCAACTGTAAGTAATTGGCTACCGCTGAGCCATACACCCATTGTCAACAAGTAAGGATCTGATGAGGGATCCCATGGAAATCGGGGTAACTCCTCAAAATTTATACGTATAGCGATTTTGGTGATTTCATCAACATGGTAAGCATTTGCATTCAGAAAGTATCGTTTGGTGAAGTGGAACTGGTGAAGAAGACCAGAGATGGTCACTGGAACTTCTCAATGTTAAGAAACTTGCTTCACTAGTTTCTGCCAGCGGCTTCGCCTACGCGAAAGGTGTTTTCTTATCCCAAGGGAACATAACACCGGGATGAAAATGTGTGAAAATGGGTCTATGTGCTATTCCAGACTATAATGAATCTCTGTAGCAAATTTCATACAGATCCGTTCGACCGTTTTAGCGTGATTGAGTAAAAAACATACACACACGCCATCCAAACTTTCGTATTTATAATATTCTAGTAAGATGTTTTCGGTATGAGTCGAATAGTGAAATAACTGTGATGAAGCAAATTTAAATAAATTATTCTAATGAAAATAGTACCATCGAACTGATCTGGTGATGAAGCCGGAAGGCACCGGAACTCCGTAATAAAAAAATGTAACCCAGATGAGAACTTTGACTATAAATGATACATGGTAAAATAAGGTACCAAAACTAAAAATCAAAAAATAAAAAAATTGTTAACAAAAAACCTAATCCGACTTCCAAAACCAAACACTACAAAGCGGGTTTCTTTTTCGGATGTCGGTATCAAAAACGAAAACCAAATGGGTACCAAAGACACCGACTGCCGAAAAGAAAGTTATTTTTCGCATAGTAGTGTTTTGTTTTGGAACTCGGTGTAAGTTTTTCGCTAAAAAGGTTTTTATTCTTTTTTTTTATATATATATAATGGGTTTGCTCTTGACTCTAGTCTTGGTCAGAGGTGACAGAGACAAAGTCGACTATGGAGTGGTGGGACGTGTATTTTCGATAGGATCAGTAGAAATGGTAAGAACTTACTTCACAGTTCGCACTTAGTGTCATTGGAATTTTTGTCCTCGTCAATAATAAATTGCTAAACCAAATTAATCTTTAACACCTGGCTTCATATAAAATTAAATCGACAGTTACTACCTCCAGTACGGTGCGCAAAAGTAATGACCGAATATGTATGTAAATCAATTATAGGTTAATATATGCGTAGGATAAGCGAAACAAGCGGCGGTATCGGGCGACATTATCGGCGACCGATCGCAACCGAATTATCTTATATTTTGATATATTATTATTGTTGGTTTTGAGTAGGGTCGGCAAAACAACATATCAAAGGCGTAGTTGTTTCTGACAGTCAGTTCTTTACATCAAATTATTAAGGCATTATCCTAATGATTATTTAAATCGCTTTGCGTTCAAAATCAAAGGCTAAGGAGTTTGCCTAAAAAAATATAGGCACTAAAGTTGTCAAAAAAGAGGAAAAAAGAGGGTAAATTTCAGAAGCCTCTTGAATAAGCCGATGAACTTTAGGCTCCCAGACAAATGACATACTATCACAAAAGCGTCGCGAAAGCGATTGGAAAAACGTCAAAAAGCTGTCACGAATTCAATCCCTTACATTTTGGCATTGAGACAGTCGCCATCGATGACAGAATGTTACTATTTTTAGATCCTCTGGGATGACGTGCATTAAAGTCATTGTCTACCCTCTATCGCCGGTATTAGCCAATAAACAATCATGCATGTAATAAATCTTAACGCAACTTAAGGCTGTTTCGTTGACGGTACAGATCATTTAGTTATTTATGTTGCTGTCGGTACTGTCGTGTACTCGCACATATGCACAAGGCGAGCGACCGCGCCCTGCACATGAGCAGGTTGATGGTGATGTGACTTTGGTCTTATCGATACTTTTTGAATAATAGCATATCATTAAACGTTGCCCGCTCTAAAGGACTTGTTGCAGATCGTAAGAGCATTGCCATGGTCATATCCGGGAACGAAAAAACATGGGGATGAAAACGAAAAATAAGAAATCGGGATTCAAACATGTAGAGTAAGCTACTGTTCATTGTAACAATAATGTACTACTCTATTTTGTCTTGTCTTAACTCTGTGGTCCTTTGACAAAATCCTACTAATCGTATCCTACTTATACTTAATAACATAAAAATTATAAATGCGAAAGTTTTGATCGATGTTTGTAACTCAATCATGCCAGAACGACTGAACTGATCTGGATGACATTTGGCACAGAGATAGATTATAGTCTGGAATAGCACATAGGCTATTCAAGACTTTTTATCCTGATATAATGTTGCATTGGGATAATAAAACACTATTGACGTCGGTGAAGCTGCGGGCGGAAGCTAGTGTCATTATAATTGAAAAAAAAAATGTGAGAACAACGATAAAAATATCAATGCACTGCGGCACATCACTAGCTGCGTATGTTTCCAGGCGACACATACTCGTTGCGTTGCAACACCAGCGCTAGGTGACCGCCAGGTGGCGAAACAGCCAAGCCCACACGAGGAACATAAGCTGGCATACATACCAGTACCAAACTAAAGTCGCAGGAAAACATAATATTCGACATCTTCATCTGGTGATTGAGAACACTTTTGTCAATAATCAGTGAAAATGTCTTAAGAAGACTTGACGTCTATCAAATCGCACTGGACTCTCATGGAACACTTTCGCTTACAAGGAAGAATCCTGCTTCTCAGCAGTAATAACATTATAGGCTGAAATTAGATAAGCGGAGTATCATACAAAGTCCCAACAACTTATCTATGTTTCCTAAACTAGGCACGTACATACTTCTCCAAACCGTCAAAATATTAATTATCAAGACGTGCCTCGGGTATTAAAATCTATGTCTGTCAGTAAATCCATTAACAAATTTCATGTGAGCGTAAATCTCTCTCTAGGTTATTTTTAGGCAGCGTACTCCATCTTCTTTATCTTAGAGATAGTGGTCAAAACAAGAGCCTACTAACTATAAAAATAATATTGTGTCCGATTGACCAAAACTAATCTTCATCATATTAGCCAGAGATTCAACTCACTGATACCTCATCCAATAAGGTTTTCACAAACCAGCTAAAACCACTTGACAATTTAATGTTTTAGGCTAAAATAAAATAACTTTTTAATTTATTTATAAAAGGCTGGATTGTAATAAGATTAACTTTTCTATGAACTGTAGTAAAAGGAAAATAACTAAAAAAGAATTTCTCAATTCTCAGAATAAATTACTCTCAATCTCAACACAATTAATCACTGCAATATTTCTCACATCCTAGGTCCACAATCCTTACAAAGTGATAAATCGCTATACTGCGTGACCTTTACCTTTACGGGTGATGTAGGTCGGTGCATATCCACCGGTAATTCAAGGGTCGACCCTGACCTCTTCCTTATGTCCATAGGACGAAGTTTCCGGTCTATCTTTATATGGATGCATATTGTATCTGATTGTACATCTTGGTTTTGATTTCTGAATTGTCATGAGTCATCATCCTGCCCTTGGGTTTCAGATAAAGTGACAAAAGTATTTATGACGTGACATTTCGGTAGCGGGGATCCACTGGATGCGAGACGCACGGGACCGATCAATGTGGCGACGCTTGAGGGAAAGGGTCTGTGGCATCAAAGCTCCTCAAAGGATGAACCGATTATGATTTAGTTTTTTTTTGAACGATGACTTTATCGAGAATGTTCTTAGCTATGTTTGATGAAAATTGGTTCAGTCATTGGCCTTTTACTATTTGATCGGGGTGTGCATGCGCGGCACCGGCGCACTGCGCGCTTTGTGCCTAAATTGTATGGAAAAAAATCCGGCTCTCTAATTTCGTATTACCTTTCCAGAACTTTCGACAAGAATGGTAAGATGGTATTGGACGGAATTCAGATCATGATGTGGGATTGCACTTTTTTGGTTAGAGTTATCTGCGCATCTTTCCATGAGGATGGGAAGAGACCGAAAGACGTAAAAAGATAAGGATGTGGCAAATGACAGGAAGGATAACGTCCAGCACCAGGAGTAACATTTTGCGGCTGATACAGTCACTTCTTGCTGCATTGGAAGTTATCGACAGTATGCTGTTCTTAACATTACATGCGGAGAATTGACTAAAAACAAATGGAGAATTAGGGGGAATCTGAAGAGATGAAAGATAATCCAAATTGGACGAGGATTGGATTATTCAATGCATCGATATCTAAATCTTTCGGATTGACTCTTGTCGCGTTTCTCTTTCTCTTTCTTAATGATTTTAGAAAATTCAAAATTTTGGTTGCGTCTCCGTTTTGGACAGAGTTATGTATGTGTTGGTGATAAGCATTCCTACACTTCTTATAGCAGAGTTTGCGGATACAGGCATATTTGTCCCTACTCGCATCAGTAGGCCGTCGCTCATATTTAGACTTTGCTGCAACTTTTTTGTGCAATAACTTTTTGATCTCATCTGTCAGCCACGGCGCCGGAAAATGGCTTTAACAGCTCGTACAGGTGCATGAACAACAGGTTAGTTTCTATCTATCTTTAGTTGAAACTGTAGGAGGAAATGATTTTAGCCGTAGGTTTCTGGATTAATTTAATGCTACTGGCCTTAAACACTGACATAATAATAACAAATTGAATGCCTCTATAAGACTACGTAGAAAGCTAAACGCCTGGCATGGAATTTATATTTACGACGACTTTAATCACAGCAACCGTTTGAAGAAAAAATTTTCCGTGAAGGAAATAGAGTATTGTTATTTGAACCTACTTACACCCGGTCCATTTGTTTAAGATTATTTCAGACTTTCAAAGCCCACACCCATACAGAATGGTTTTGGAGCATAGGGCTAAGTAGTTAATAGCATAACATGCGGGCCGAAGTACCTACTTACATATCTAACACACCGTTAGTTATGGTTAAGTCTCAAGTAACAGAGGGTGGGTCTACTGTCACTAACCGGGAAAAAATCTAGACACATGAAAAAAAAAACAAAAAAAGAAAGCCCGGTTTCTTTTTTTGTTTTATTTCTTTCATGTGAGGATGTGGCCAGCTCTGTTGTCAGGGTTAATTAAGCCGCCTCTGGAAACCCCACAGGCCTCTGACTTGGATATTTCAGACTTATATTAACTATATAAGTCCAGATTTCCTCACGATGTTTTCCTTCACCGTTGCCTGTGATGTCCAAGCTAAATTTAGAAAGTACATATGAATTTGAAAAAGTCGCATTGGTACTTGCCCGGATTTGAACCCAAGACCTCAATCAAGCAAGAGAGGCGAGATCTTAGCCACTGGACCACCACGACTCCGGGCTGCTACTGTAAAATTCATAAAGGGAAATTCCAATGACTAGTCCGACCTAGAAATCGAACCAGGCGCCCAAGCTCAACGTGTAGGAATTAATAATATCTTTATTGCTAGAATATGCGTAACATTGTGGCGGGCGTATCTTTAACTCACACTATGTTCGAAGAGGAGATGGATGGAGGAGAACTTGCTGGGCCAACAAGGCATTTGTCATATTGTATTGACAACTGCCTCGTACAAAGGAAAGAACCAATGTGACGTGCTTATTAAAAACTGCGCGAGATAGCCACAGGGCAAAGAACACCGGTCGTCCTCAGTCGGCACTCGACGCCATACTTGTATGGTAATGTTGTGGAGAGCACATGAGGACTATGTCGTGTATGAAACTTATCATATGGTTGTGAGAAAAATCTATGTCCTTATTTCTTCTCTAGTCACCGTGTTACCCAGTTACTGGGTTGCGGAGGTCAGATAGGCAGTCGCTCCATGTAAAACACTGGTACTCAGCTGAACCCGGTAGGACTGGCAGCCGACCCCAATATAGTTGGGAAAAGGCTAGGCAGATTGATTGCTTCTCTAGTCAAAGAGCGAGTAGAATTCGCCCACCGAGGTAACCTTGGTAGGATTTTTTCTACTTTCAAAATGATCATTTATCTTAGTTTATTAACATATTAGTTACTTGACCAATTTACCGAACATCAGACAAGGCAGATTCCTATAGGATTATTATATCTGTGATATTTCCTTGCACACTTCGGAAAGCCCACGCCCCATAGTATTTCGAGCTAAGCTCGACGCCCAAGTTGAAGATAATTCGTCGCGTGAAAGTTCTGTCAACGATATCACCACAGTTTCAGGAAATACCTGGATAAGGAACCACGAATTACTTATAGTCGAAATGAATAAATATACCCAACAGTAGGTGAGTCCAGGTTCCAAGTTGATATGGCCGCTCTGTCAAGAGCGAAGCGAAGTAGAGAATTTATCTCTATCCTACAAAGATAAAACATATCTCTTAGTAATAGCTATTTTGCCAGGGTGCGGAAGGTAGATCTGTTTCGGCTACAGGGTAACCCGCTTGCTCTATATATTTTACCGGATAATCTTATCGATACCTACTGCTAAAGTAGCTTTTTAAAACCACGTCAATCATCTGTTAATAGAACATTTATAAATAGTAATTTAGTTATTAGAATGGCAATTAAGATAAATTCACAAACGTTAGTACAAACAGACACATCCTTCGCTCACACTGGCTGCATTCATTCACGAGATGGCCGTGAATGTACCACTCATCCATTCATTGTATTTATCTTAGTAATATAATAAAAAGTATTTATATAACGGCTGGTATGTCTGTCTTTGAATACAGTAACTTTATAAATATAGTTTATCTGAAAACCAATTAATAAAGATTATATCCTCATACAATAGAAGGAATTAGCATTATTCATCACGATTTCAGACCTATTCTCATCTACTCTGTAAATAAGTAGTAATTTCTAAGTATCTTAAAAACTTCACGTATTTATTTAGAGTAGCTAGATTGATACCTCACAGAACTTAGACTATGAGATATCATCTTACTAATACTAATATTATAAATGCGTTGTTTTGGATGCATGGAGGGATGTATGTTTGTTGCTCAATCACTCCAGAACGACTTAACAGATCTGGATGAAATCACGCACATGATAGATTATAGTATGGAATAGCACATAGGCTACTTTTTGTCCCGGTTTATTATTCTCTTGGTATAACAAAACACATTTCACGCGGGCGAAGCCACTAGCACAAGCTAGTGTTATATTATACTAGCTTCTGCCACAGGCTTTGCTATTCCAGACTATCACCGTGCCAAATTTCATCCAGATCCGTTCAACCGTTCTGGCGTTATTGAGTAACAAACATACTTTCGCATTTATAATATTAGTAAGATAACACGATACCCGTATTCTCCAAAGGGTGAGGCGAATGTGTACCTACAGTTCATCTACATTTATCCAGATATTTTTAAGTCCTATCCAGAGTGTTTCTGTGAAATTCCAGTTGGCAAACCCTTATGACCATTACCTTACACACGGCATTAGCTTAGTTGACTGGTAGAGAATGCCTTAGGCATTAAGTCCGCCATTGTAATTTTGTGCATGAAGTCTAAATAAATAAATTAGCGCTTGCGAACATTACACAAACGATGCTGAAATATCACACACACACAAATCAAAATCCCCGAGCAAAGCCACAGACCAGAACTATTCTCCAAAATAATAATATTAAATTATCTAAACAGACACGCTAATAACTATCTCCTCTTCCATATAATAAGCAAGGAGATGATAAACAAAGGGCGCTGCTGGCTCCTCGCCAACAGTGTCAGGGCTCCCGGACTAGTTGAGTAAATGGCGGGTTTTATTCGGTAAACATCCGGACTGACTTTATAGCCGGTATTATTGCCAGGGTTATGAGATGACTAGCATTTCCAATGTCAATAAAAATAAATAAATTACTGATTGAGAACTCTTTGCTTGATATGGAGGGAAGTAAAAAATATATTTTTATTATCTAGCTATTTTCGTTTCGGCCCAACTTTGTCAGAGTTGAGCTAGGCAGATTATCTAGTTCATAAGGATCATACAAACCCATTGAAAGTCTCATTATTACATAGTGAAATATGTTCATAAAGATCAATGTTGTCTTTCAAAAGTGCGTGGTATTAATTACACCTTGTATATGTGTGTACAACCTGTAGTTGCCGTAAAAGGCGAGAAAGGGATAATGTCAAACAATGAAAAAGATAGACAACGGTTTTTTTGTAAAAAACTATGTAATCCAAGGAACTACGCCTATATCTGCCAAAAAGACTTACCAGTGTTGTGGTAGCCAAAGCTAATGGCCCCGACGGGATACGGGCAAATGTTCTGTGAATTTGTGTGCATGAATTGTCTCCGATCCTGACACGCCTGTTTTGCCTTTCATATGAGATTGAAAAAGTACCTAATGCTTGGAAGCAAGCTAACGTTCAGCCTGTGACCAAGAGGGTAGTCTGGCCGACCCGATCAACTACAGACCCATACGAGTATCAGTTGGGAATAAGTACTTTTATTATGAGTATAGCTAAAGTGTAGAATTCCCTGCCGTCACGCCATCACATTTAGGTAGAGTAACATTACCTACTAAAGGTAGATCTAAGATTATTTCCACAGTATGTAAATGTAAAGTGTTATAAATAAATTATTATCTACTTAAAATCGTGTTGATGTCGGCTTTACATAAAATTACATGTTTAAACAAAATAAACGTAGATACAACGGGTCGATACAACACTATATTTAAAACTTTAACTAGAAGTTTATGATTACGGGTCGTGGCTGACAAACAAGCATTGTAAAATTCAGTAAATTCAGATAATGGTTGGTTAGTTGGAGAAGCCGACCCCGAGAAAGTTGGCAGAAAATTCCTTGCTGGCAAGAATTTGGTAGAAGTAATTCCTTGGAAAAAAAAAACATCAAGAACTTGCCAACTAATACGTCCTAATTTTAATATCTAGTTTACAGGACGCAGCAGGCCCAGAAGAAGAAGGCGGGACCATGCAGTGAGATACGAAAGTCTTATATAATAATAGTATTACACGGAATTAAGAGACTACACTAAAATATACATTATTAAAGGTCGGTCAGAAAGGCATGCCTATTTCATTAAAATCGAACTTTGCGATCCCAAGATTTAGCATATATCAGTACGGTGTGCATGGGCAGCAATATCCAGTAGGCACTGTGTGGTGTGGGTACTAGCCACTAGGGTAGGGTCAGCACACGCGGATCTACACGCAACCACACGCGCTGCCGCGCCCACATCGACACACATTCGAGAGACGTACGGATAGCAGGACAATGTTGCGTTTATATAAATAATTTGTTATGGTAAAAATGTGGAATTAATAATACCCATACAATTTTTCAAGCTCAGTCATCTAATTTATTTTCTACCTTTGAATAATCAACGAATAATTGGTAACTACATAAGGTATCACAGAGAGGAGGCTTGTGTCCCAGCAGTGGGAACATTAATAGGCTGTTGATGATGATGACATAAGTTCAGTCCAGCAAGTTGACTGTATGTATGACCCTTTCAGCCGATAATTCGTTTGACAACTTCAAAGTTTTCTTTGTATACCACTCATGGTGCACTTAAGACGTTATAAACAATATAAACTGTGTCAGTACGGATCGCGCAATTTTGGCCATTGTTCTTTGAAGAAGATAAAATTAAAAATGGTAATTGTATTAAAATAATTCAAAATATTTATTTTTTCCGCTAAAAGGAGCCAATTCCATCCGGCTCCTTCATTCCAAGGTCCATCTTGAGCTTCTTGGCGTAACGTTGACAACGACATTCAGTTTCGGCCCATACATTGAGGCAAAAGCTCAACTGGCTGCCAAAAAGTTGGGGATCCTTGCGAAGGTGGGACGATAGGTACTTCACGCCAGAACAGCTGCTTAAGTTGTATTAAGCGCAAATTCGATCTTGCATGGAATACAGTTTTTCGAAAAATTTGCACAAAGCTTGTAACGTTACGTTTAGATCTACGTAAAAAAATAAAAATAAAGGCCGGCTTCGTACGCCGTGCCACCCGCGCAAAACTACTGACTGAGGGATCAGCTACGGCCGTCACCGCCCGCCTCTTCCAAGTTGGCGAAGGGGCAACCACAGTCCAGGGCGACGTGGGACAGTGCGATGGGACGGCTGGTGGAGCGCTACCGCGAGATGTGGGCCCTCGTGTTCAGCGTGCGCACCCTGCGCGTACTGCCGGAGGGCGCGCGCGGCCTCATACTACAAACCGCCGCGCCGCTGAGGACCTGTCTGCCGCAGTTCATACACCACGTGCCAGACTGGCACATCTTGTTATTAAAACAGTAAAAAGTTCACTTGAGAGTATAATTGTTATTTATTTATAGTCTTCAGGGAATTATAGCACTCAATTACAAACTGAATTCATTACAATTTTAGTAGTACTTTGAGGATAAGAATATACTTTATAATTCAAGGCTAAAATATGTCCTTCAAATTTCGCAACCAAAACCAAACGATATACTGACACCTGTTTTTCCTCGTTCTGTTTCATATCTTCTGAATTTCAAATTCAAATTTCAATTAAGAAATCAAGATCAGAACGAATAAAAAATGATTTACAGAGGGAGCAGTCTGCCGCTGCTCTTATTAAGAAAATTATAATATACAACCAGCTTATAGAAGGTCTAGTCCATGGTATATTATGTCATTATGTCTATGGCATAAGAAAATAAAATTGGACAGATAGATGTCAAATCAGATAAAATTTTTAGAGTCTAAAATATTATAAGATTTTTTGCCAAAGAAGAAAAAAAAAAAAATTATAAGATTTTACAAATTAGCAGTAAAAATAAGTTGCGGATGTTAAAAACAATCAGAGATAACTAAAAGCATCCTTTTCAGGTGTTAACAGTATCAAAGAATATATAAAAGTGAGTCACATGAGTTGATATAATTTCAAAAGATTTTTATACTATTATAAAAGGTAAATAGACTAAAAAATGTGGGTCTGTACAGCGGAATACCACAAGCTCGTCGACTCTTCACGTGACCAGAGGGCTGGCCTTTTCTTCGGCCAGAGAATCAGCATTTCCATCCAACGTGGCAATGCTGCCAGCGTTCTGAGCACGTTTCCCATTGACAACGATGTGGACGAATTTTTTGATGCACAATGAGGCCTTTTCCCTCTCCCCTTTTTATTTGTATATAGGTTTTTTTTATATTCAATTGTATATAATATTTTATATTTGTTAATATTATATTGTATATATATATTGATGATTAAATAGTGTTTTTAATTTAGAATTAACTGTCGTCCAGCATTGTTTGCTTAAAGAAAGAAGTACCGAATAATATTTCGTTTCAAAAATATATACGAAATATTTCGGTTACAGAACCTTTTCTTTTAATTTAAAAGAAAAATGCCAAATAATAAAACGTCACGTAGACACTTAAATGGTGCCATGTCATTAAAACAACAAAAAGATGGGTATAAACTAATTGAAACTTTACGGTAGCTAAGGAAACAAACATTTAAGCAAAATTCGACCTTATTGTCTTGTATTAGAATGTCTGTAGAAAAATTTGCTTATGGTAGGTCATAAATTAATCTTGTCGACCGTACTTCTTCAGTCATTGCCCTTTTTCTTCACGACTGTTAAACTGTTCACTAATTTTTCTGCTCCACTTCGAACTACCCTTTACTTTCGTATCAGAAAAATTGCAATTTGTCCATTCACTACCTATTACACCTGTTTGTCTTCTGCCTCACTCATGACTGTTAATATAATAAAAAACTTTTTTACAAAAAATTACTACCGACTTCCAAATAACAAAACTACAAAGTGAAAAATAACTTTATTTTTGGAAGTCGGTGTCTTTCGTAGGTATCATTTTTTTGCGTTATGGACACCGACTTCCAAAAATTAAAGTTATTTTTCACTTTGTATTTTTTTTTATTTGGAAGTCGGTACTATTTTTTTGTTAAAAAAAAAAAAACACATTTTAGTTGTAACCTAATAGGCAAGTTGTTTAGTAAGTTACCTTAACGCCAGAATAGATTATCCGAATATCATGAAACTATTGAAACTTGAACATAAAGGGTTGAATGAGAGATCTGCGTACCTCTCAAGAGCGTATTGGCGTGATGTTATGTTATGAAATGGAATAAATAATAATAAGACATGCGATTGCAGCAATCCCGAGAGATTTCCCGTTATTTATTGAAGAGTTCTTTTGTATATCTTCGAAGTTCTTCATCAAATCTTCTCCAAATTAAAATGGGACCAATTTCGAAACATACTCTTTCATACAAAAAAAAAGAATTTTCAAAATCGGTCCACAATTGACGGAGATATCTTTGAACATACATTAAAAAAAAAACATACAAGAAGTCGAACATAGAACCTCCTCCTTTTTGGTAAGTCGGTTAAAAATAATGGTTACATAACAGACAACAGCGCTCTTATTTGTAAAAATAAACTATCTTGTCAATATTTTCTCTTTGACTGATGACTTGATATAGATGATTACAAACACAGCCAAACCAACAAAAAAAATCTCACTCTCGTACTAATATTATGCTATCGGTACACAACACGTCATATTGCTAAATAACCAACGTAGATTGATATCTGCGATAAACTGGACATGCGAGCTACTGCTAGCTACCGACAGTCTAGCTAGGCCGAGCTTTAAATATTCGCCCTGATATGGCCGACTCAGGGACGTTGATAATAATTGATAATAAACATTCTATTATACTACGCAGTCCTTTATTAACGGCAGATATTTAGTGATAACCACGCAGTTGGCTCGCAGCACCAGTGGTCAATGGGGCCAAAAAGTTCTGGAGTAGCAACCGCGTACCGGAAGATGCAGCGTTGGAATGCCTCCCACCTGGTTAAGGATACGGGGATCCACTGGATGTAAGACGAACAGGACCGCGTGATGTGGTGACAGTCGGGAGAAGCCTATGTTTAGCAGTGGACGTCTTTCGGTTGAAATAATGATGATGATGATGTTGACGCAGTAGCCCTGATGGTAGGCTGATGCTGAAGTAAGCTGTCACAACTACCTATGGTCATAATTTCAACCCAGAATCAGTCACTGCTAGACAGACTAAGATTTCGCGAAGCCCCCTTTCCTTTCTGCGTCGTCTAGCTAGATTTGCCTCCTAACTCTACTTGAGACGTCGTCCTTTCCTCCTGTCAAAAACGTCGTAGACTTTTGTCCGAGAGCCTTTTACGGATATATTGTGAGGTTTTAAATTATGTGGTATTGCCTTTACAAACGATCAAAACAAAATTAAACCATACCAATATGTAACTAATACCTCTCAAAGAAAACCGCTCCAAATGACTTCGAAAAAAGCATAATCCGTTTACAGACGACCTCACATAGAACCGATAAGGTCAGATGCGATGTGTCGAACTTAGCCCAAACCGTCGCAAGTCGTGAGGAGCCTGTCACGAAGTGCCGAGCGCTCGACCAATGGGGAGCCTTGAACAGGTGCGGAGAGATAAACATATGGTGGCGAAGATTCAAGATGATTACATATAGTCTAGCAAATGTGAGCACTTCAATCATATGCAGCATAGCTGCAATTTGCGAATTTATTTGAAAACAATCTTATTTTCATTAATAGAGAATCTACACTTGTACAATTCGATCCGCTAGGGATTGGAATTTTAAATTTTGCATATTTATACTACGAACGAAGGCAGGATTTTAAATGCGTTAGGTACCTATTGAATTTACAAAAGGGGTTAAATAGGGGATAATTTGGCATGGAAGAAGAAAGGAAGGGCCTGCCTATACACGCCTTCTAAGAACACAATTTTAATTCCGTACAGGTTTAATGTAATCACCCTTTGCGAATCCAAGATGGTTTCGATTCACAGAGGTTGGCCAAAATATTACTGGAATTTTCATTCCGAATACTTCAGTCCGTAGTCCGGTTTTCTGATCGGCGTCAATTACATGGGACATAAGCATAACTGAAGAAATGTGTGCGTGTATTACACATCTCTACTTAACCCCACAGGGAAATACTCATGACATTAGTCTTGAGCTAAGACCTCGTCTCAAAGCAGTTTGACATCTAGCGTCGCCTTAAAATCCTTGAAGGTCGGGAGCAGCCGCGGGCGATGGCTAGTGTTATTTACACACACATGTAGTATATTATGTATCAATATCGCGCAGAAAGTAAGCGATCTGTGTCAAGTGCGACCTGTACATATGTGCTTAAGGTGAGTACACAACATACCGTTAAAATTGACCTTTTGATCCTAGCAATGTTGTTTTTTCTGTGCAGTATCCTTGCTATTCATTTAAACAAAAAGAAGTTGGTTATAAACTATAACCTAATAATAATAATATAATCGGCTTATAAGGTTTACACAGCTGGGATTCTTGCCTTCTTTCTCTAGGGGTCCCGGGGTGGAGTGGTGGAAGTCCCAGTTCGTAAATTTGACCAAGCAAAGAATTTGAAAAAGTACACTTATATACAGCAATGTACTCGTGTAACTTACATACAATGATAAACATTGTACTCGTGAAGAACGAACACCTCTCAATCGGCTGCGTAACCCAGAAATGGGTAATAAATTGAACCGGCAACAAAACGCCATTAAAAAAAAAATGTGGATTGAATGTACAATCCCTGACGTTTTTTTACTATGAAGACAAACTCGTGCGCCTAGAAAAACATTTTTATTAGTAACTAGCACTTCCCCGCGATTTCGTTCGCGTGATCTGTATTTTATCCAACAGATGACTTTTTAGTTTCACCCCCTTAAAGGTTGCATTTCCAAAAATCCCTTCTTTGTACTCCCCTACATCATAAAAAGAAGCCCAGTACAGTAAAATTCTTCACAAACCTTTAACACCTCCTAAATCGACTACAACTTAAAATTTGGGTAAAAAAATAGAAAAAAAATGTTAGGAATTGGATGGTTTTTCTCATATTTTATTTTCTAGCTTTATTTTTTCATACCATTTTGAATGACGTTCTTTCTGTGTTGTTCCGACTGTTTCATTGGATTTCTAGAATATAAAATAGGCTTGCTTTGTTCCCGAAGTTGTCGCTTTTAAAGAAATAAGAAAATATAGAGGAAAGGAAGTATTCTTAATTTAAGCTAGAAGTACATAATGTATTCTTCAGCGGTCTGGAACAATTCGTTCTATAGCTCGACTGGCATGTTTTGTAATTAAAGTGTCGTGTATTATCAAATGACATTTATAGCTTTATTAAATTAATTATCAACTCTAAATAATGGTTATGTACCCGGTTTATAATAGCACAACTTGACACGGCTGAGGTCAAGCGCTTGAGGCGGCTGTGGCGTACCATTGACTCATTAGTTAAGGTCTAGATTTACAAACATATTAACTTAGGCATCATTGGGTTTTTCCATCTGGAAATTCATAGTAGCAGCCCAGAGCCTAGGCTAACAACAGGGGAACACATTCAGATCTGTGCCTAGTTGATGCTAATAGACCTCTACAATTACTGAATATGTGAGTGGCGAAATGCTGGCGTTATATAAAGAAGAAAGAAAAATCGGCCAAGTGCGAGTCGGACTCGCGCATGAAGAGTTCCGTACCATTATCGCAAAAAAAAACGGCAAAAAAATCACGTTAGTTGTATGGGAGCCCCAGTTAAATATTTATTTTATTATGTTTTTAGTATTTGTTGTTTTACTGGCAACAGAAATACATAATCTGAAAATTTCAACTGTCTAGCTATCACGGTTCATGAGATACAGCCTGGTGACAAACAGACAGACATATACACTGCGGAGTCTTAGTAATAGGGTCCCGTTTTTACCCTTTGGGTACGGAACCCTAAACAAAGTAAAGTATCTACAGCTACATCTCTACCTAAACATTCAGGAAATACAGGCGTGATCTTAAGGTGCGAGTTGATCATGCGACCGCGGCGCGGGACCGCGACTCGCGAGTCGCGACCGAGGCAGGAGACGCGCGACACTTGTCCTTAGGCTTTTTATGGGAGTGAGTTCGCGCGCGAGACCGCGACGTGCGACATTATACCACTAGCCTGTCTTGCTCACGGAAGAGTAATGTCGCGCGTCGCGCTCGAAATACCCGAACATTTTGTCATTTAAAAATTGAATAACCATCTTTTTTATTGACTTCCATATTAACAACGATATTTTTTGGCCTCATGTTGTATAAAAATTCGATGATTTTTGTTTATTTTTATGCTAAAATAATATAAAATCGTCGTAAGGATTCTTCTTCCTCCAATAGTAATTTGATATCTTGGCTTGCCATTGCAATCAATGTAGAATAATAATTTTCAACAATATAACTGATTTAAATCGAGAAGAGTTTGTTTGCGACACATGTCTCGGTCTGGCGTCGCGGTCGCGCGCTGAACTCGCACCTATAGATCAGTACGAGCTTCTGCCAGCGGCTTTGCCTGCGTGAGAAGTATTTTCTTACCCCAAGGGAACAACATACTGACAAGAAGTAGCCTCCGTTGTATTCCAGCCTATAATTTATAAAATGTACGAAACCAATGTTTAATACATAAAAATACTACGTAACTTGAAGTATTATTACTTAGTTTTTGTTTCATCGCAATCAGTTCACTCTATAAAAAAATATTTAAAAATAACAAAAAACCCGACTGCTTAAAATGCGAACAAAAAGACGTAAACAAGAAGAAAATCATGCTGTGCAGTTGGAGGATACATATGCGCGAGCTGGCTGATCAAAACCAGATGTAGGTATCCTCCGACTGTAACAGCATGCTTTTCTTCTTGTTTACGTCTTTTTGTTCGCATTTTAAGCAGTCGGGTTTTTTGTTATTATTAAATATTTTTTTTATTTACAACTTTCAAGTTATTTTTTTTTAGAATTAGGTACATTTAAACTAGGTATAAGTGTTCTAAATTTTTGTAATCACCTTTTATAATCCTATATTTTAATACCCCACACGATGGGATTGGAAGAAAAAAGAATCTCGGCTCCCACAATATGGCGCCCAAAATCCGCCATTGTACTA
Source organism: Orthosia gracilis (assembly GCA_947562075.1). Taxonomy (NCBI): domain Eukaryota; kingdom Metazoa; phylum Arthropoda; class Insecta; order Lepidoptera; family Noctuidae; genus Orthosia; species Orthosia gracilis. The sequence goes on along the minus strand of OX387275.1, from coordinate 18,425,066 downwards.
TTTTCCAATTTTAATATAGCCAGTGACACTCGCAGGGTTAAGACGAATCGATTGACGTAACAATCATCAGAATTGGCCAACGCGTTTGGTCTCTAGAACGCCACATAGGAACAAACATACATACATAGACTGATAAACACATTACCCTCCTTCGGCAGTCGGGTAAAAAGGAGGAGGTTCTATGTTCTACTTGATGTTTGTTTTTTTTTGTGTATGTTTACCGATATCTCCGTCAGTTGTGGACCGATTTTGAAAATTATTTTTTTGTTTGAAAGAGTATGTTTCGAAATTGGTCCCATTTTAATTTGGTGAAGATCTGATGAAGAACTTCGAAGATATACGACAAAACTCTTCAATCAATAACGGCAAATCTCTCGAGACTGCGGAGTTAGGTGAAAATATTTAATTAAATCTTTAGCTTAACTAGGCCTTAACACAGGTATATAGAAAAATCTCTCGGTCGTTTATTATATTGGCATTTACAACTATAAGTATATGTATTAATAAAGGTGTATGTTAAAATTATATACACGTAGTAACATGTAGAGGTGAACCCATAATCTCTACATACTGACTTGTCTATTATAAATATATCTTCTACACAGAGGTTAGCAAGGTAACTATTGAGGGCTGAACCTGCATTAAATGGACGCCCGCGCGGTTCCATACAAAATGCTCCGTCGCAGCGACCTTTTTGCTAGTCGTCGTTTTGCTACGTAATAATATATCAAGTGATTCATCGACACGACTGTACATGCACACCGCTAAAACGTAACTAGCAACACTGCGTAAATAAATTAATCCGTGTCTTTTGTACGCGCGTAGACACGCGACGGGTGCCCGAGAGTAATTTTTTTTCTATGTGTGTCCGTCGTGGGCGCCGTATATACTTCTTAAATAACAATCACCGGCTGACGACAGACAAACATTTGAACTCTTTTCTGAAAACTACAGGACAGGAGCTTTTTTTTTCTATGCAAGCATAAGATCAGAAGATAGAATGAAGATGAATTGGACATCTCCGATTTGCGCTCGCATGCGGAATGGGCCCGCATCGCGGCCGCAACGCAACTCCATTGCTGCAATGCGCTTCTTCATAAATGCGTATACCAAACAACACACGTGGTTACGTAAAATGTGCATTGCGGCTCAAATAAAACCCATCAAAACAAGTATTTAGGAAAACACGTACCTACAGAACACGCACATTTCGGCAGCTTTATTATGTCAGTCAGAAATATAACGAGATTATTTCTGCCTAGCTAAAGCGCGATTTATTCTATCACTGTACGAAACTATTGCCATCGACTAGGCAATCAAGTATTCAGATTTCAGCCCAAAGTCCGGCTATTCGGGCTGAATAATTCCTGCTCGATCAACTTTTGTCTTAACCGCGAATTGTACCTAGGACCGTATGCTCATTAGAGCGCTTGTGACCACAAAACCAACGTCTACGAGTACTCTTCTCTAACTCTAATTGCGAGTATCGAATTCTGTTCTTTAATATTTATGCCCATACAGAGAGATAAAACTACAAACGTTGTTGTTGTAGTAGGTCAAAACATGAAAAACAAAACTCTTAAAATAATATCCCAAAATAAGTAGCCCTGTAATCAAAGAAAGACAAGTCCTGTGAGAAGGCGCGAGGCCGCCCTTACCGCTGTTACGCTGGTTACGTCAGCGAACCGTTTTGACGGTCAACAACCGTGAGTCGCGGTCACCGTGCCCGTTTTCAGTGCGTTTCGTCGCACTTTCACTTTTTACCAAGAAAATCTACGCTTACAGCGCCATCTCTTATGCAATAGCGGAGCTTAAATAAAAATTTCAGAACATTTTGAATCAAAGAGTTTGAGTGAAATGAATGTGAAGACAAATGTACATAATATATCGATATATATATTTTGATATTTATTTTAAATGACTATAATAATATAAAACTACATTCTCAAAGACTAAAAATGCTTCAAATTCAAAACTTGCATGATATTAATATCTCGCCATCTATATGCATTACGGTGCACTTTTTGCAGTGTTGTTTTTGTTATGTACAGCTATTCGTCACTAGACAAGTTTATTTAAATTTAGGTTTATTTTAATTAAGTTCTTACTTACGTACACGTTAGAAAAGCATTAAAACCAAGGGACCATTCGGACCATAGTTCCATAAATTGTAATCGTAGGTTGTAATCGAATCGGTTAAAAAAACGACAGTTCGGAACGTTCCAGTTCCATTACTCGTATTTCGTAAAATCTATATTTACTCTGGAACGCCCCATACATTACTCGATTATAGTACAAACTATCCAGTATATTTTGACATACGGCACAATATGGAACTAACATGAAATGTACTGAAAATTACAATTGCGTAAGAAATAAGCGCCCCTCCAAAAAGTCAAGTTACACTAGTCTTTCATTGGCATGGGAACTTCACAAAATTGGGTTGGGAACCGAGTGAATGAATGACACAGAATGACATGACGTTTCTGGTTTCATAAATTGTAACCTCGCTTCTAGTTGTTCTTGTTGAAAACTTGTAAAAAGCAAATAATTGAAAATGGCTCAAATATTAAAGTGCAAAGAAGAAGAACTAATTCCCAAATTATCTTCACAAATAGAGCAGATAGCGAATGATGCTATCGAGAACCGTGGAAAGTTTTTCGTCGGATTTTCAGGTAAGCATTTGAAGGTCATCTTAATATCTAAAGTTATTTTATTTACAGTAAAAAACAGTTAAAAGTTAGCTCTCTGGCAACTTAGAAACACATTTGAAGATATATTTTGTTACTTATTTGAAAGCACCCGCTGGTAAGAAAAAAGACATGTGTAAATAGTCCCCCAATGCGACCGCTATACGCCGGCCGCCGGCCGGAAGCAAACTGAACTCCAGAGTCAATCAGTATTTTATTTCTCGCCTGCCTTAACTGAATCTGTAATACCTTTATTGTCATTTATACCAAAAATGCCGTTTCTATAAGGGAAAAAAATCATACATTACCATGGCAGGCCAATCCATGGGCGTTTTTGTAACCAACCGACACCGGCCTTGGCAACTGATAGTATCGATTACTGACACTATAGTTTTACACATCATGCTGTTCTGGAAAAATATTAGTCATGATTATTAAAGGCAACAAATTTTTGCAGGTTATGTATCATAGGTACTATGTTACCTCAATCTGTAATGCTAATGACTAATGAATCGTCCATTTTGGCTTTTTGTAATGAATGTACCATCTCCACAACTAATATGTATCAAAATATCAGTTGTTTGGATGTACAGTTGATGTGATTGATGTCTTTGATAAGTATGTGGCTGTATTCAGCCTTGGATTCATTAGTCACAAATGCCTAACCAGCAACTAAATGAACTGTAGCTCCTTAGTCCTTTTTTCTAACTATGTTAGAGACAGCTCCCAGTCTAACTGGATACAGCTGAATACCTCTATTTGCTATGAAGCGACTCCCAATGTGATGACCACAAACCAGTCACTGGGTACCTCTTGGCAAGACTTATGTGTAGTGCTTACCTAACTTCTTACCACCCTCTGAAGTCAGCTTTCCGATGCGCAATGCATAGACCGGTGCTGTTTTTTATGAGATTTAGTACTGTACAGCCATAGAGTTTGGCGAGAACTATAATAGACGGTTGTCTAACCATGAGCTGTGTCATGGCTGTTGTTATTTAACCCCCAAGCCCCTTCCTTAGCAACTAAAGAAACTATGCAACAAAATGTAATAGGCATGCTATTAACCACAGACATAACACAAATCTAACTAGATAACGCAAGTCCCTCCATCTGTATGAAAACCAAGAGTGCCACTTTTTCACACACAATTTAAAAACAAATTACTTACCAATGAAAGAAAACATTTCCAATGCCTTGGCCAACTTTTTCTATACAGTTTTTAAAGCTCAATATGGCATAATCAAGCTTTTTTCTAGACTTCGGTAGATTTCCGGTGCCTATAATGCTAAATGAAAGCTCAAAGTAAGATCATTGATCGTAATTTTACTTCGTTTTTGAAAAGTGAGGTACATACAATCGCGTCATCTAGTTAGATTTATATCTGTGCTATTAACCTATTTAACAAACTATTATCCAACACGACCTTTCACCTTTGCTTTAATTACCAAGGCCTTCAATCTAGAACTCAAGCATAAATCTAAATTCAGATACTAGATAACTGACATATTTCACACATAACACAATCAATATAAAGTTCTTGCCAAACTTCTGGGCCGCCCTGAAGTTGGCTTTTCGATTTGCAAGGCACAAAATGGGGATGTGTTTGTATGAGATTTACTACTGTGCAGCCATTGTAGCCAACTTCAGGGTGGCCAAGGAGTTTGGCGAAAACTATACCTATCCTTTTCCCAAATATATTGGTGTTGGTTTCCAGTGTAGCCAGGTGCAGTTGAATACCAGTATTTGACATAGAGCGACGAGCAGTAACTTGGTATTCTTTTTGGTAATTAATTAATTACTTACAACTATTAATTACTTCATTTTCTATTTCCAGGTGGGTCATGGTTGAACAACCTCGGTGAGTGTCTCCAGACAGTGAAAACAGAGTGGCCCAAATGGGTGGTGGCATTTTGCGATGAGCGTGTGGTGCCTGAGAACGATGAGGACTCAACATTCGGCACATACAAGAGGGAGCTCATTCCCAAGACCATGCTTGTGGAGAAACAGTTCATAAAGATCAAGCAGGGAGTGTCAGGTACTATAATTATTATTAAGATAATCATATCACCTCTTTTGCAAGACTGGCAAAATCAAAATACAAATAAAAACCCCTTCGTAGTTGGTGACAGACAAGCTGATTTTGTCTATTTGAATCAAGTTAAAACAACATCACACCTGTATTTCCTGAAGGGTTTGGCATGATTAGCAAATGTAGTAATGTGGGTGTTGTTTATGTTATGTGTACACCTGCATTTCACCAGATACTAACAAATTACAGAAGTGAATAGACCTGCTAGGTAACATCAACAAAGATACTATCTGTAACCATACCTGTTTTACAAAATAAATGATAGATTGAATGAAAACAGATTAATTTTTTTTTATTTAATTTGGTACATTCCTATTTTCGACTACAATTAACCTTGATAGGTTACCAGACTCTTTAACACTTTTACTGTTTAACTCTAGTACTTAACCTGTATGCCATAAAATATATGACGAGAATAGATACGACTCTGGAAGCGCTAATTAAAAAGAATTAACTATTGCTCAACCTGTAGTCTGGGTATTGGGAATTGCATGTGTTTCTAAGTCAATATTAGTCTACAAAACTGAAACAATTTGACTTGCTCTAGAAATCAACTGTCTGGAAAATAGTAAAATAAATATCACCTTTGATAGCATTTAATAATCTAATTCAATCATTTCCACAGCTGCGGAAGCCGCAAAAGACTACACAGAGCAGCTGACCAAAGCCTTTGGCAGCGAAGAAATCGTGTTTGACCTACTTCTCCTGGGAATGGGCCCAGATGGTCACACCTGTTCCCTGTTCCCCGGACACCCGCTGTTGAACGAGACTGCACTGAGCGTGGCTCCCATTAATGACTCACCCAAGTTCCCACCAGAGAGGATCACACTGACTTTCCCCATTATCAACAAAGCCAGGAACTGCATGTTTGCAGTGTGTGGTTCCAGCAAAGCTGAGATGATCCAAGTAAGTTCATTATTTTTTTGATTTCATCATCACACAGGGCTGAATATTTTATAAATGGAGGCAATGAGTATCTGAAAGGAGAGGTCAAGCAGTTTAATTTTTCAATATGATAATGATGTTGCTTCACTTAATTCTGAGGTATTTTGGACTGTCTTTTTACATGAGTTCATGAGAAAAATCTTTTTTAATTCAAGCTTTTTTCGCATTCTTCTCAGCAAAACCTTTCATTTGATACCAATATCATGGCAGTACACCAAAAATAACTATGCCGCCATCTTAGGCCGTCCGCCATATTGGATTTAGAATGACGTAACTTAGCTAACTACGCATTGTCATCCAAATTAAACGTGAATGCAAATTTTCATATTAATTGGTTGAGATAATGGCTTTAAAATTCAGTTGCAAGATTTAACCCGAACACATATACATTGCAAGTTAAATAAAAGCTTGTAAAAAAGCCGTATCATTGGGTTTTTTCCTAATTGTCCCAGTTGAAGATAGTAAGGATAAGGTTGTCTAGTAGAAGTCTTATCGCTGTTAGCGATAAGACCCCCATTGTAGCCAGTTTCTTTTTTTGTAATCTAGATTTGTAACTATTTCAGTTTACAATAGAGAATATTCTATACTATAGGTCCAGCCATAATCTATGAGATTCGGCATGGATATTGAATGTACCTTGGCTAACAGAATCTTATATTTTCTTTCTATTATTCCAGCGCATCTTGAAAGACAACGACGACAGTGTCCCAGCACGCCGCGTGAAGCCCGTCAGTGGTGCCCTCTACTGGTTCCTCGACGAACATTCTGCCAAGAACTTGTAAAAACACCAAGTTGCGCCAACCACGATGCACTAACAAACACTAAACAACGCTGTGGCTGGCACCCATGCATGTGCAATCTTTTTTTCTAACATTGCATTTAAATAAAACTTGGACAATGATTTTTATTTAGGGTTACAGTATATTGACTAGTTGAAAAGTATTTCTAATAATGTACACAGCATTTTGTCCTCCTATTTCCAAAGTGTAGTGCACAGACTTCTATCGCGACAAATCCCTTCGAATTTTTGAATGCGACCGTCCTTATCCGGATGGAAATATGTGCATTACCTTCTCGGGATAAGTGTTAATATGCTATGAATTTAAGAAACTCGTTTCGATTCTGTCTCGGTGTGCTTTAATCTTCGTTGGTGACGCACTAATCAGCTTTCTGTTAGAATGTACAGTGCGTGTTCCGTCTAAGTAGAGCTAGCTTATGATTTTTTAAGTGAAACATAATATTATGGCAAAATTGCCTCTTTTATTTATATGTTACATTCCTATATACTGCTTATAATAAATGTTTGTCTGGGCAGATCCTGTTTAATTTCATCTTGATTTTGTGAGGCGCCTTCCTTACCGAACCTGTACAGATATGCTGTACGTGTTTGCGTTTAGTAAAGAATCTATACCGAAATGAGTCAGGGGCAGTGAACGGAAATAAAAATGGAAACATTCCTAGCTTTAAAAAATGACCCAACGCACATTGTGCCGCGGTGGCGGGCTCCGAAGTAGGCAACAGCGGCGGTCGACTAATATTTATTGTTTTTCGCTTGTTAAATATTAAAAATGCACGAAATCTATGGGAATGACATTATGCCAACCAAACAAATTACTTTTCTACCTGACAATAATGACAATTTATATAATTTTGATTACAATCTAAGATACAATTCACGCCATTTTTTTCAATGGGAACGGCACTATGTAAAATATACTAAGTTATTGTAGGTATATAAAAGTTATTTTAATAGCATGGAGAAAATAGATATTGTTGCTGTACCTTTATTTTATTTTTTTATTTACTATAAAATGGTTCTTTAACACGAATTGCGGTAGGTGTTGACTGGTAGAAATAATCATGCGAAAAAGCGTTCATACTTCTATGGGATTTTCTTCTTCAAAATATAAATGCAAGATGGCGGCTGCGAAAACTTTCACATTTTTCATCATGGACTAGTTTGCGAGGGTGCTTAAGTAAATTGAGAGGTTGAAATAATCCAAGACGGCAAAAAAACAAAAATAAATGTTTTTTTAAATCATATATTTGTGAAGGAACTTACGGTGGTCCTCTGACCACACACGTTTTTTTATGCTTCTATTTTTTTTTCAGATTATTTAATACCATCACTATCATAATTAATAATTGCGTTGCACCATATTGCATAAAACATCACGGGCGACGCTAATGGTGGACGCAGTGGAGTCGTAGAAATGTTAGCGGCCTGTACGTATGATGGTAATTTAAACCCAAACTATCAGCAAATAACGTCTATTTTTAACTGGGACTCATGAGTTGTAATAATATTGTTTGTGTACTTTGGCTAGTTTGGCGAATCAGTGGCGGGGTTTCGATGTGTGAGTTGTTTGGGATTTTGTGTCAAGATGCGCCTTTAGTTTCTTTGAAGTAATGCTTCCATGTTTATTTCCGTTCACTGGTCAGGGGCCTGCATGACCGAGTCTTTTCGGTACATAAACGAAAACTCACCGAGCCAGTGAGTGAGTGTTGATTGAAATCGGCCGCCAAGAGCGCACCTGCACATCTATGTTGTGCCTCTGCCTTCTCTGTATTTGTATTACAAGAGCCACGAGCCCTGCACTGGGACAATTACAGGCTAACAAATTACTATCGAAGTGCAACAATCTTTCCTGGGAAACTTTGATTATTATTTTAATATGGATGTAATTTAGAATATCAGATAATAATAAGCCAGTTTTGAACACCCACGCAATGGTAGCTACACAAAGTTCTTAACACATTGCAAAAAAATAACCGCCCAAGTGCGAGTTGGACTCGCGCACGAAGGGTTCTGTACCACTATTTCAAAAACGGCAAAGAAAATACTTTTGTTGTATGGAACGGTTAATGTAACTGAATAAAATAAATATTTAAGTGTAGTGGAACCTACATAAATATTTATTCTATTCTGTTTTTAAATTTGTTGTTATAGCTGCAACAGATATACATCATCTGTGAAAATTTCAACTGTCTAGCTATCACGGTTCATGAGATACATACTGGTGTCAGACAGACGAACAGTGGAGTCTTATTAATAGGGTCCCGTTTTTAACCTTTGGGTGCGGAACCCTAAAAAATTAACGAAATTTAAAAAATATAGGAATTAGCAAATTACAACAGGTTTTCAATAAAAATTTTGCAAGATTTTTATTATGTTCCTAGATTTACATTATTACAGTTGGATGTTAGACTTTAAACACTAATATCATACAAAATTAAAACAGTTACCCCCCATGATACTTAATTTCAAACAAAATACCGAAACAATCATCCGAGTATTACTGTTGACCATACTGTTATACATTATAAAAAGTCCATTTATTTTGCTATAATCATAGTCAGAGAAGGTAAACAAGGGTGCTTTTACAGAGTTCGATGCACACGACACGACACGACAATACAGTACCAGGCAACACGCCCCGCATACATCTAACCTAACTTAAAAGCACCAGTGTAGTACATCTCCTCAAATTTCTTGCGTTACTAACAAGCAGTTAAATTAAAATAAAAGTCTGTGGTCAAGTTCCAATATGTGTAATCCGTCATATTTTCAAATGCCCGCGAGATCATCACAACTGCATTCTTCCACATATAAAAGAGCTCGACTAATATACTCGTTACATACGATTATCGTCCTATGACATCTCTTTAATCATTTTTTAATAATAAGTGTTAATTACAAAAAGTATGTCAACTAAATAAAAAAAGTTTGGCGCGCATAGCGTACCAAACACTTATCATCATATCATATACATACTTTACTTTATTAATATTACACAATAGCACTAGAGGTAATTTCTTTTAAACAATTGAAACCTATGATAGCGGACTTAACGAATGAGATGAGAGTTGCACCGTCGGCGTCACCACGCTTATAAACAAATTAAATACATATACATATTGCATCATTCTACGACAGCTCCAATGTTAACCAACAGGGGCGGCAAATGTGACGGCGACGGCGCCGATGCGTTTACACTATGAATTTATAATTATAATAATGCGGATTGTGTCGTATTGAGCTAGGTAGATGTAGTAGTAGTAGGTACAGGGCGTACAACATGTACAGGACGTACAGAATGTACAGGACAGGGGCACAGGTTACGGACAACTGAGTGGAAGCGCACGCACGCGCACGCGCCTGTAGACAATCCCGCACACCGACAACGGCCACGCCTGCAACAATACAAACACTACTTATAAACAATTACAAATAGTCGAGCTAAATGTATGCCAACTTTAAAGGTAATCCCTGGTTTTCTTCTATTATTTGTATTATTTCTTCTATTATTTAAAAAAAAAAAAATAGAGGCCCACCAGTATCGAAAAAAGGGTCCAAACTACCTGTCATGGCTCCAGAGAGAGGAACCGCCTAACAATTCGATCCGTGTCCAAAATTACTACTTTCTGTGTTAAGCCCTTGATCTAGCAGCCTAACGAGAGCCTCCTAAGGTGTCGGTCGAGACTCGTGGCTATTAAGCCATTGGCTGACACGACTATTGGTACAATGATCGCTGTGTCCACATCGCACATGTCGACAACCTCGCGAGGTTCCTGTCATGGAAACAATAGTGCCATTTGACTTTTATTATAATTTTGCCGACTATGTCTACTGTCAATGTCAAAATAATGAATGCAAACGACAGCTGGAAAAGGTAGATACCCGTATGCTTGCAAGTTGTTTACTCAGACGTAAGAGGGGAGTATAAAATCGCGTTTAATAAATGTATTATACAACACATGCTTCAGTCAATAGCTGATGTCGCTTTATAACGTCGAAAATTTTCGAAAATTTTGAGGACATTGGCATGTCCTAGAACTGAAAATTCTGACTCGCACTTACGTCGCGGATTATAGGCAGCTTCGTTTTTGAGAGAGAGTTTGTGCCCCACTTGTGAGAAAAACGTTATGTTGTGTGCAATTTTACGGCTTGGTATTGTATTGTACACAGTGATCAAGTGCTGCCGTGCACAGCGTCACGGTAATGATATCTAACAGTATTCTGACTCGGCCCTGTCCTTGAAATAAGTGCCTACAAGAGCACATTACGTAAACACGCGTTAGGTTTGCCCGCCTCTACCTACTTGAGTTTCTTTCTAGTTTCTGAGGTAAATATTATATTTTTTACTATACTTATTTAAAATCTTACTAGGTAAGTTCCTACCATTAATTTCTCCCATAGGTAATCATTTCATAATGATATTTCGTCTAATTCAATAATATATGTAAGTAGCTAAGTAAATAAGTAAGTAGATAGCCTTGCGTAGGTAGGGCACTCGAATGTCACTTTATCACTCTATCCGCTTATTTATTTATTAATCCACGTTTTTCTACCTATTAAAAAAAGAAACAAACTACGTACTAGTAGGTTAGGTATTTTTTTTTATAGTCTTGCCTTTCGGAGGTTCCAGGTAATTAAAAAAAAATATATCTGTGTGTGTTATAGAAAAATTCAAGCAACCAAAAACAGCACAATATAGTACATAATTGCTCTCTGTCATATTAAGTAAGTAAGTACTTGTACGTATTTCAATCAAATATTCACAAATCGCACGCCTACTGCTTACAAAACCATCACACCGTTCGTGACTGTTTGCGACTGTAGTGTATAGAGTGTTGGCTGAACTCGAGGCGCGTAGGTATGACTCGCGTTTCGACCGTTTGTATGAAGTTAGAATACTGTTAGATATCATTACCGTGACAGTGGCTCAGGGATGTGCCCTAACAGGCGTTTCACAGAGGGGGCTGGTTTATTCAGGCGCCTTTTGAAGGCCCCCAATAATAAGAAAAAAACGGCCAAGTGCGAGTCGGACTCGCGCACGAAGGGTTCCGTACCGAGGGTGGCGTCAACTATGTATGAATGAGGACTCCTTTTAATTTTCAACTTTTAATTTTTTGGAATTTTTCCTTTATTTGTGCTGTGAGACCTCACTTTTTGCCAAACTTCGTGATTCTAGGTCAACGGGAACTACCATATAGGTTTTCGATGCAAAACATATAGGGTACTTTCGGTTGACCTAGAATTGTCAATTTTGGTCAAAAGCAAGGTCTTACAGCACAAGTAAAGGGAAAATTCGAAAAATAAAAAAGTTGAAAATTAAGGTAAGTTTTGGTACTTACAAGTTTTCGCGAAAATCTGAATTTGCCCATATCTTTTTATCGTGATGACTCAGGACTTTGGTTTTAATACATTTAATTGGGACTATGACCTCAGTATCTGGAATAAATTTTAACTTGCTAGGTCCACCCATTCCTGAGAAAATCGGTGGTGACACACGGACAAACAGACAGACGGACAAAAGAGTTATCTAATCAGGGTTCCTTTTTTAACCTTTTGAGGTACGGAACCCTAAAAAGGTATGTTAGTAGGTAAAAAGCCCACACTCCTTGGTCAGTTTCTTAACTTCTTCATTCCATGACTGTTCTGACTTCTTGCCTCCCACCTTAGTTCAACAATGGAGTACAAGTATTGTATGGTCCTAAACTTACCAGTTTATCGGCTAGTTGGGTGCCCAGTAGGACTGCGAGTAACTAGGCTTGCTCGCCGCCGGCTTGCTGGCTGAAGCCCGACCGCCGCCCGCTCCACTCTCCTGAGATAACGTAAGTATATGTTAATTACGTCATCGTATTCATACAAAACACTCGAGGGTGTATGGCAGGACAGCCAGAAATCAACAGCAATGTTAGATGTTAGTCTAGGCAAGTGTGCTTCACCGAGAACCACATCATCTCTTACATCTTTTACCATAAGGTGAGATAGAGGCCAAACGCTAATTTAAAAAAATGGCTTTCGTTTTGTTCTGGATGTAGGCCTGTAGGATTTAGTTATGTTTTTAACTGTTAATTAAAGTTTAAGTTATTAATTACTAAAAAGGTAAATGATTTGACGGAAACTAAATTAACGTCCCAAACTTCGAATTTAGGTCATCATTACTTATAAAAATTTCGGAACTTAGATTTTAAATACAAATTCACTATAGAAAAATCGAATTAAGAATATGTTAATCAAATGCAAAAGTTCAAACATTTGTATACATAAGACCCATCATATTTTATAAACCAACACCAAAAAAAATCTAAAGCAACTTGATAATATTAAACTTTTAGTAGAAAAAAAAATACCTTTGCCATATATAATTGTTATAAAATTGTTTCCTTATCCAAAATGAATTTCTAGAAATATACTAAAACTCTCAAAAAAAAAGAACAAAAAGTGATCTTGTCAGAAGTGGGATTCGAACCCACGCCCACAGAAGTGGACTGCGACCTGAACGCAGCGCCTTAGACCGCTCGGCCATCCTGACATGTTTGGAATAGTCGAAATTACGCATCGCTATTTCTCGAAACTCCCAAGACGAATTGATGTTTGGGTCGGAAAGACCCAAACATCAATTCGTCTTGTTGTTTGAAGATTATTCAAACATGCTAAACACGTCTTATAGTATTCTATACACTATGTACATTTTTATCCATTTCATTTATTTTATTAACTTAATGAAAATTATACTACATATTTTTATTTAACAATTATATTACGCAAGCTTATCATCAGCCAATCTTGAACATTGGATCCACCAGAACATTGAAAAAAACGTATTATTAAATCAACTTTATTTTTAGAAGTTTTTAAATAAAACGTTATCAAACTTGCTGTTGAAATAAGGCATAGAAAAAAACATGAAGAGATTTTTTATCAAATTATTAACGAGCACGAACATAGAGCAGACAAAATCAAAAACCACCTAATTAATTTTATGCTAAAACATAATATAAATTATTGACAAATAAAAAATATGAGCGAACATTCGTAACAGGTACATGCAATAATACGTGTAAGGCGGGTAGTAGGTAAATAGTTAAACTTATAACATAGTATAAATATATAACGATACATAATACATACAGGATAACTTTTTCAATGAAATTTTTTTTTTGTTGCTTGAACAAAATGGCATCCTTTATCATAAGTTGCCTTTCGAGTTTCTTTTAGCTCCAGACTGCTTAAGCATTCACATCTTGATCAAACTTTTTTACCATTATCTCATCTGATGTAAGCGATGATTTATTTATAATTATTATTTTTCTTACAAAATGAATGAGCTTTCTTTAAAAGCAGGAAAAGCCAAATTAACGACTTGAATTCGTTCATGGCAGATTGACTAGAACAAGCACAGAGAGAGAGATGTAGAGATCTATAGGCCAGAAGCAATCCAGTAATGGTATGGTATAGTAAGTGCTCGTTCACACAGAGCTCCGTTTTACAGGTCCGCTTTATCGTATACGTCTTTATTCGGCGCTGATCTATGTAGTTGTATGAGTGAGTTCACACACATGACAGTATTCCGAATCCGACAAAAATACAGCCGTCCGTTTTACAGGTCCGCTTTATCGTATACGTTTTTATTCGGCAATGGCGTAGGTAGTTGTATGAGTGAATTCACACACACAACATTATTACAATACTAATCCGTTTTATCGGACGTCCATCCTTGTAGAAAATTGGTTGGTGTAAACATTACCCCCAGTAGCGACAGATACGTTAAAAACGATCCTGGAAATCATGTTCTGTGTTAACGTACCCTAAGCCGCTAAAAGTAGCAGTAACTGCAGATATTTATTTCGATTACCAAGTAATTACATTATTTTATAGGTACAAAAATAAATTCTAGTCACATTGAAAAGGTTAACACAGTAACAGGTGTGCATAGAATACATAAAGTGTGTTAATAAATAATATGTATTTTTGTATATATTAACTTACCCGCCTATTATGACTACTGTTCACCCGTACATCCATCTACAAACGAAAGCAAACTCTAAGAAATATAATAAAAACGTAATCAACTCAATGTATCGCATGCATAAACAAAAATATATTTAACCCCCTTATTAATAAACAAGGAATAAAGTTAAACCAGGAATAACAAAGCAATAACCATACATTTTCATCGGTTTAAATTTGGAATAACTTTATTCTGTGTTTATTAATAAGAGGGTTAATGCTTTGTTTCATAATAAGTCCTGGGATTACTTCATAACTATTCAAAAGCGATGTCACGTTTATCGATAGTTTTTTTGTTTGTTCTATGATTTAAAAAAGACAAGTTTATAATATGTCTATTGTGAGTCATCATCAGACCATTATTGAAAAGAGATAGTGCTTTCTCTTTTGGATACTTTAAAATACGGCTTCTGATTTGCAAGCAGGCAGACAGACAACAAACAAAGCTAAATATCAGCCGTCCCAGAACTAATTTTACGTGAAACAGTCTTGGAGCATATAGGCGGGAGACGGATGCAGCTTTATAATGTCGCGACAAACAGCCGAATATAACGGGCCATTTTGAAAAAAAAACATGCTTTTGGATGCAACCTTGGTCATACGCATGTTTCAACACACTGTTTAACCCATTTTTGAAAGGAATAATAATTAACAATGTTTTTCTAAAAAAAATTGAGTAGCCAGTTTCTGATCAACTTTTGATTTGAAATCCATATACATAATGTATTTTTAAAAGGGAGATATTTTCATTATAAAATTCATGATAAACTCAAACTCTTATTTACAACCTTTGAATTTTCAAGAAGTCGCTCTATTGGTCTGGTTTATAGGTGAACAGAGAAGAAATTCCACAATTTAAAATAAATTACTACAAATGACAAAATCCTGGATACATTGACAGTGAGAATTAATGAACAATATAAAACAATGATCAGTAAGATCTTTCGATTTGAAACCCGTGTTAAGTATTTTTAGAGCTGGACGGGACATATTTTTTTAATGTAAAAAGATAAAAAATATGACTCCTACTGGTTGCTAAGCCATCTTCAGCCTATATGATCACAGACAACATGATTCTCTATAAAACTTTCGTGTCGATCATGCTACACTCGTGTGATATTCGCAACGCAAACTATGCAAGTTTCAATAACTTCTATATGGTATGTAGTGGGGTTTCTATAACATTATTCAAAGATATTGTACAGAAGCTTATTTGTTGGATATCAATGTATCTTTTGGGATATTATGTAGTATAAAGCTCTGATCGAACTGAAGCGAACCCAGTGCGGGATATGAGCCGAAATTAGCTCACGCCGGTTGTGTCAACAAATTTTTATGCAAGATTTCAAACTGCACGAATAGTCGTGTGCCTCCTTGATTTTAAAAACAACGGAAAGTACCGCTTTATAGTTGTCGATGCCCCACCTCCTAATATCCTGCCCTCTGCCCCAAAACATCAACATGCAGTCAAACCTCTACCATCGAAGATGCCATGACAATGATGGTTTTGAGTCAATAAAAATCTATCATGATGACGAACTAAATCTCACTCGGGATTTGCTTCAGCATGGTCGGAGCTTTAAGCTCATGTGTGCTAGACGTGCGAGTGTTTGGTAGAGATATATGTGAGTGTGTGTGTGAGTGTAGTGTGATGGTGTGTGGGTAGTTACCTGATGCTGCTGCGGCGCGTGATGATGCGGGTGGTGGTGCGGCGGCGCCGGGATGTACAGGTGCGAAGCTCCGCCGAACGGGGGCGGCGTACCGCTGTGGAACGACGCCTTCTCGTAACTCTGCGACAACCGACAACTATTCACATGACACTCTCTCACACACACACAGAGCATGGCCTTCTCGTAACTCTGCGACAACAGACAACTATTCACATGACACTCTCTCACACACACACAGAGCATGGCCTTCTCGTAACTCTGCGACAACCGACAACTATTCACATGACACTCTCACACACACAGAGCATGGCCTTCTCGTAACTCTGCGACATTCGACAACTATTCACATGACACTCTCTCACACACACAGAGCATGGCCTTCTCGTAACTCTGCGACATCCGACAACTATTCACATGACACTCTCACACACACAGAGCATGGCCTTCTCGTAACTCTGCGACATCCGACAACTATTCAAATGACACTCTCACACACACAGAGCATGGCCTTCTCGTAACTCTGCGACAACCGACAACTATTCACATGACACTCTCTCACACACACAGAGCATGGCCTTCTCGTAACTCTGCGACAACCGAAAACTATTCACATGACCCTCTCACACACACACAGAGCATGGCCTTCTCGTAACTCTGCGACAACCGACAACTAATCACATGACACTCTCTCACACACACAGAGCATGGCCTTCCCGTAACTCTGCGACAACCGACAACTATTCACATGACACTCTCACACACACAGAGCATGGCCTTCTCGTAACTCTGCGAAAACCAAAGAGAATATAACCACTAGAGAGCTTATAGGCCGATTTCTTCGAAGCACACGACTCACTACCGCGGGCCGGGAGACGAGGAAGAACGCGCGGCTGCAATTGGTCAGTTCAAAGTAAGTTGCGTAGGTATGGCTATCGTTAGGGTTGATCAACTCGATTAAGGGAAAATTGTCGATGTCGATAAAATGGATTTTAACATTATTAAAAATACTCAATTAAAATCATATAAATATTATTTAATAAAAATCAATCAATTACAAATATAAATATGTGTGTCGGGGACATAGAGAAACAAAAAGTATTTTTCCAAATCGGTCAAGCCGTCTACGAGTAATCCGGGAACATAATACATAAGAAAATTCGACGAACTGAGAACACCCTCCTTTTTTTAAGTCGGTTAAAAGTAGATAGATATTTTTTCATACATTTTTTATTAAGTTTAATTTTATTATTATCGATATCGACTTCAGCTATTAAAAGTAACAGCACAGATATTTACGATAAAAATACAAAGGGAGAGAAAAGGATAGAAGCATTAGAATTGTCTAGTGAAAGAGCGAGACTTTTCCAAAAGACATCAACGCGGGACTCAAAATTGTGCTCGTTTACCCCATCCACCATTTTAACTAGATCCCTGCGGTGTCTCATAATCTGATTAAATTAAAAATAATTTTCGTACTGTTTACTTACCGATGAAAAGTTATGCCATCCTTTTTGTAACTAGATGTCTTGGCATGTTTCCCATACCCCTTTACGGCGCATGAGGGCATTTTTATGCGTTATATTTGCAATAAAAAGATAAAACAATTTGTATTTATTTAGCGTGCATACAGGTCTAATAACTGGACACAACTAAAATGGTTACTAGTACCGAAGCCTTTACATAGGCGACAAAATACTAATAGTTTTCGAGCGTCGGGGCACTGTATGCGCCGTCAAGTGGTTATATCGTCGTTGGCGACAACCGACAACTATTCACATGACACTCCCTCACACACACAGAGCATGGCCTTCTCGTAACTCTGCGACAACCGAAAACTATTCACATGACCCTCTCACACACACACAGAGCATGGACTTCTCGTAACTCTGCGACATCCGACAACTATTCACATGACACTCTCTCACACACAGAGCATGGCCTTCTCGTAACTCTGCGATAACCGACAACTATTCACATGACACTCTCTCACACACACAGAGCATGGCCTTCTCGTAACTCTGCGACAACCGAAAACTATTCACATGACCCTCTCACACACACACAGAGCATGGCCTTCTCGTAACTCTGCGACAACCGACAACTATTCACATGACACTCTCTTACACACACAGAGCATGGCCTTCCCATAACTCTGCGACAACCGACAACTATTCACATGACACTCTCACACACACATAGAGCCATGGCCTTCTCGTAACTTTGCGACAACCGACAACTATTCACATGACACTCTCTCACACACACAGAGCATGGCCCTGTCGTAACTCTGCGACAACCGACAACTATTCACATGACACTCTCTTACACACACAGAGCATGGCCTTCCCATAACTCTGCGACAACCGACAACTATTCACATGACACTCTCACACACACATAGAGCCATGGCCTTCTCGTAACTTTGCGACAACCGACAACTATTCACATGACACTCTCTCACACACACAGAGCATGGCCTTCTCGTATCTTTGCGACAACCGACAACTTAACTACACGAGTCACACACATATAAAGCTACAACCTATCACCGAGCTTATCCAAACCTCATGCTACTAGGCTATCATCACATCAAATAAAGGAAAAAAAAAACTCAGCATTTAAGCCAAATTGCAAACCACAACCCAAAAATCATAACATATACGTTCAATCACATAGATAGATAACCTACAAAGACATTTACGATTCTCTTCGCAAACATTCACGACCGCTCTGAACATTAATGTTCAAGTTATAGTGATTTTAAGTGTATCATCTACATTCAGCAAGAGCTTCGTATGGATCAAGTTATGAGCGACCATGAAGTTTTACACACACCAAATGTTATATTCTTACGCACATTTAAGATTGTTCGATGCATTTCTGGAGTTGTACGTGAACAAATACGTAAGAATTGATCTGACGATACCTACAGTAAAATGAGCTAGAAATTATGTAAGTATAAAACAAAGGGATAATTATAAATTGCTGAAAAGGTTGCATTCTAGTACCGGGGCTAGCCTTACCGGTATATGGAACATCAACATTTGGTCCATCATTTCGTAGTTACACGTTCATTCGATGGTAATTCTTACAAACATTTCTCAAACATGCTGTGTGAATATGTATATTTCTTTACATAATTTCTAACTTATCGTAATAAGAAACAAAATGCCGAACCCGAAAATATAAACTAAATCATTACAATTGTTATATATAATTACACAATCCATAAAATTTGGTATACACCCATACATCATAAGCGAAGGAGGCCGAAAAACTTGGCCCCCTAACGACAACAACATGTCGTGGAATCAATAGAATCTTTGCGCTCCGGCTCGAAGGACCAAAACATTAATGTGCAAGTTTTGTGTTCCTAATTTCTTATAGCTTCTAAAGGCCGCGTAGTTTAATTGTTTCTGACCGTCGAGTCCGCCATTTTGTTTCTACCCGTTCTCTAGTGTATAGTATAGTAGTACCCTCATGTAATACTCACATTGACCTTGTTGAGCGCGACGTGCGTTTTGGCGTACATAGCGTTCGTGAGATCTGCCGCCGCGCCGCCGCCCGCCTTGTTCGCGTTACCCGTGTACGGGCCACCTGCAATGTATCACACTTTATTACTACTACCGTGCATTACAAATAACAGGTGCTCTGTGCCTCAATACATGCAGCCAAAGCGACGATACCGTGGAAGTGACAAAGTTTTAGGACGGACTATTTTAAATAATTGACATACCAGTAACACAAGGAATAGGGATAAAACTGGTATGGTTCATTTGCGTTAAGAAAATAGTGAGTCATCGTTGTCAGCCAGCCTCTCGACCAATCGGATCGCAACAAATTAGAAAGCTCGCGACCCGATTGGCCGAGAGGTCGGCTGACAACGATGACTTACTATTTTCTTAACGCGAATAGAATAAAATCAATGAACTAGTAAATACTTCATAATTGTCATCGCTGTCGACGTGATAAATGAATTTGACAGTTACCAGTACGAATCCCATGAGGATTATATGATTTCTTATTATAGATAATATTTATTTTCTTTTTCTTTCCTAATACACCTACACATTTTTGTTAGAAAGCTACTTATTTTACCAGTAATTAATGAATTTACATTTTTGATTCTTTTGTATTGCATTATCACGCGAATCTATTTGTTTCACAAAGGTACTATGAGAGAAAGTTTTATACTAAATCTGTTTCTATCAACATCATCATCATTTCAGCCGAAATACGTCCACTTTGGGACATAGCCTCCCTTGGGAAGCAAGCAAAACGAGTATAGAAAGATCGCAGATAATGTTCTAGTTTCTACCTACCTATATAATATCCATATAATATATGTATACAAATGGCACTTTTCTTCTATATTTTCATGGGTACATTAACAATTTTTTTTTTATATGCTCGTGGTTGACCACTATCTCACCTGATGGTAAGCGATGATGTGGTCGACGGTGGAGCACGCTTGCCCAGAAGTAACCCATTCACTCTTGACTTAAAGACCCCTAGATTGTAGCTACCGGGAAACACAGACATTACCAATTCTCAGTTAAGTCTGCGATTAAAACTAAAAAATAAAACATAATAGGAACACTCAATAGTACTGCCATCGCATGAGCGAGCTATCAGATTATAACCTCATTGATGTTTGTCTGCTCGGTTTCATTGACCCTGATCGAACCCAGGACCCTCATGTCCTGAGGCCCTGAACAAATTGTCATTCTATCATCGCTGACAATGTTCGAAATAACAAAATTAACAGGATTGGACGTGACAATTAAATAACGCTTGACAATCCCGTACATTTTAGACATTTATCGTTGATAGAAAGACACTTTAGAGCATCTGGGTTGGAAGATGAAAGATTATTGGGTTTTCCAGGGATGAGGAAAAAGGCGTATATAAAATAAAATACATTTATTTGCGTCAACATGACGCACCAAACAAAAACAAAACACAAAAAAATTGATATTAAAATTGTCACATGCGTAATTTTACAGTGTTGTAATTGATTCTAGAATTATATGCGTGGAGAACCGAGCGTTGTAGCGCAACTTGGGAGAAGCCTATGTCCAGCTGTGGATTGCTTTAGGCTGGGATGATTGGTCGAGTGAAGTCTTGATTTGCGGCTCGCTATCAGGATGCATTCACGTAGAAATGTGGTGCGCTAGACTCGAGCAGTTTATCAACGCTGGTCGGAGCTCTCATACTTTTAAAAAAATATATTATTGATAGGCTCGCGTTTGGCCACTATGTCGCCTGGTGATAAGCGATGATGTGGCCGACGACAGGGCACGCTTGCCTAGACCTAATCACTGTTGACTTGAAAATAACTGGTGAAGCTTGTGCTCGCTACGTCATGTAGTACGTACCGGGCTTGTACGAGTCCTGCGCGTCGTAGGGCTGCTGCTGTGTGTAGGTGGACACCTTGCCCTGGCCTGACACTCCGCCTACGCCGCCTACTCCGCCGACACCGCCAACTCCGCCTACATTTGAGCCGCCACCATACTGAAATGTAACATGGACATTTTGTTCAAAGGAATTCCTTCGCTAAAAGGGAAATCGTCTAAGACTCTTAAGAGGTCATAAAAGAAGTACGGACTTCAAGGGGCGACTTTTATATGTCAGATCATGCGTAGCGTCGAATGTTTAGATATGAAATCGTGGATTTTCATGTTGGGCTCCTCTTGTTCTAGAAAGGCAGTCAAAGCGTCCTCGATAGCGTCGCTTAGAAGCTTCCGTTTTTTGACGATACACTTTCCTGCATTTAGTATCGCATTATAATTGCGTAACATATTCAAAAATATCATCCATTTCAATCAATCATGTACGATATCTCTGTTGTAGAGTAGATGAATTGTCAAACTTCAGTAATGAATATTACTAACCATACAGTTTGGCTGATATATTCATTAGAGATGGACAGAGTAGCCAGCCAAATCCATAGTCGTCATATCTCTAATTTAACTACTAATTATCTGATAATTAGTGGTTATACTGCTAGTTGGGTACTCACGGTGGGGTATACTCCGTATTGATAAGTGGTGGGTGGCGGTTGATACGCGAAGTATGCGTATCCTGGAGGTAGTGCCGCCGCTGGGACCTGTAAACACAACGACAATATTTATTACTTATACTTACTCACGCAAACCCGTATGTAAGGAGTTCTGATTCGACATGAATAAAAAATAAAATTTATCAGGACCTCAAAACGAGAGCTCTAAAGGTGTTGCCTCCGCGGTACCACTTAGGAGGAAATGCTAGCAGACATCTGACTGAATTTCCTAAGTAAAAAGTCATAATTCGAGGTTTGGCTCTCGCCTATTTCCTCCGCCAATATTGGCCCATTTTAAAAGATATTCCATAAACTGAAAAAGATAGATATATGAAATGATTCTGGAACGCTGGAAATAATACTGAGCAACACTTTATGACACCGGTCAACCTATCACAAACGGCGCGCAGGCAGATCTATCACCGCAAGAGCCCGAAATTCTGCAGTAAGAGGTCGAACATGTCATCGGACATCTCAAGAACAGAAAATCTACAGGTAAAGAAGGAATGCCTGCCGAGCTATTTAAAAACTTAAATTCCAAAGGTGTGAGACAGAATTTAGGAATTTACAATTTCTTTTAGTTATAACGAGTAGGATACACAATATACACATGTCGATGAGTTTTCGCTTCAGGAAGATCGGTAGATCGCCCTTTATTAGCGTCTTCATGGACCAGTAGCTTTTACAGGTGTTTCCGATTCGGCGATCGATTTCCTTCTCCTGCCTGTTTACTGACATATTGTATTTCTTGCCTATCTACCTCGATCCTACGCTAACACTGTTGATAAATTTCGTTTTGGGCCGATTCATCGCGAGTCCCACCTTGAGGCTTGCCATGCTTAGGTCTTGTAGCATCATTTTTAGTTCCACAGCAGTGGCAGCAAAAAGAATACTATGTCGTTGGCAAGCCGGAGGTTGGTTAGCCTCTTGCTGCAGACTTCTACGTACTTTGTAGTCTATTTTTAATCCCCGACGGAAAAAAGAGGGGTATTATAAGTTTGACGTGTAAACTTGTGAATTTGTGTATCTGTCTGTGGCATCATAGCTCCTAAACGGATGAACTGATTTTGATTTGGTTTCTTTTTGTTTGAAAAATGACTTTATCGAGAGTGTTCTTAGCTTTGTTTAATGAAAATCGGTTCAGTCGATCCAAAGTTTAAGCGTTTAACTGTTTGAATCGGAGTGTTTTCTCAAGATATCGTGTCATAATTATGTGTTTAATAGTTTATCGATCGAAGCGCGTCTACTACTAGATAAATTATGTAGCATGGAATAAAAATGTGTAGGAGGTATTTTAAATTGTAGTTTTGTAAAAGAAAATAGAGTTTACCTGTTGCGGCGAGGCAGCGTCGGTCCTGCCGAAACGCTCTCCCGCGCTCAGCCCGAACGTGGCGTCCCGCCCGCCGTAGCCCACCTCGTAGTATCCGCCCTAACAGTGCACACAATGTAGCGGTTACTATCTCGTTTTCAGTCTCTGTACACACTTAACAGAGCGGTCGTGGTTGTTATTAGGTGTACTATAGGTTTATACAGCTATTCCTCTCTGAGTACTGCTTTAGCAAGTGGCGTAGCTACGGTATGGCTAGGTGGAGCAGTGCCTCGGGGCCTCCAAATTCAAGGGGCCCCTCGGCCTCCATGAACAACTGCTGTATTATTACTTACTGCTAAGTACAACTAAACCTTGCTTTGCTTTTTACCCTGCAGTGGATGATAAGGAATTAAATAATTTATTTTAGTTAAACTAGGGCGTAATTTTATTTTGCCCCTGGGCCCTTGGTTACATAGTCACTGGCTTTACTTAGTGCATGAATGATTAATTGCAGTCTTGATTTGGTCTTTAAGTAGATGCAGTTTTAAGAAAAGAAAATATCATAGATATTAGCTAATACATAACTCCATAACGCAAAATGACAGATTTAAATAGAAAAGACGAAGTATAATAAGATAGAAGAGGGATGGGGGACTCTCTTTTTCTTGTAAAAGAGATGTTTAATTTTTATGGTGTATTCTATAGGGGGTAAAGATAAAGATCAGGTAAAAGTCACAAAATCTGCTGTATGCGGGCACTCAGGACTCGTTCGTCTTTGTGAATAAAAAGATGTATGTGCAGCAAAAGACGAGTCTCCGCAAAAGTACAGTCTTCCCGTATCGGCCGGAAGGTACATTTTTAGAACGCATACCCTACCACAGACGATGCCGTAAAAGTGGCTATGTTTTGGTAATGAGTCTATTAGGTTGGTTAGTAGCGAATTATAGATATTAATGCGCGATCTAGGTATTATGCGCGTACGCGTCACAGGTCGGTTGAATAAAGGGCTTGTTACTGAAGGCTGTTTTAATTAACAGGGTCGTTTTGATTAGGGTTTTGGGGCAAGAACATAGGTCAGACAGAATCAGTTTCGCAGACGGTTTTCAGTCGAACTTCACAGCCGCAATTATATTGAGAAGTCTTGCAGTTTGCCAAATTAGCATTAATGATGATGATAGTTTACAAGTTTTACAGTTAACGCATATCGTACTCACCATGTGATGCGGCAGCGTAGAGCGCATGATCTGTTCATCATAAGGCGCGTAGGCCGGCGTGGCGGCCGCGCCGTACAGCGCGCCGCCCGCGTAGCCGGACCCGTGCCCCGCCACTGTGCCACAAGCGGAAATGTTCTTATCTAATACATGCACACACGAGGTGACGGACTCATACGTAAATAACTTGCTCAAGACAACCGTATTTAAATCAACATTTCTCATATAATTCGCAAATCCTTGTCAAATGAATCTTATAAAAATTTACATGAGCTTTAAACTGCATTTAATACGAAAATGAAAATATTTAAAAGGCTACAAACGGCAACCTGGATGGTTTTCTATCATGTAAGAAACGTTTAAACACGAGTGTCCAGGGAACGGGAAGCCAAACAATTAGACTCTAGACTGACGGACTGCATTTCAACTGCACTCCGACTGCAAATTTGCAGTTTGAACACGGTTAGTACTAAGACATTTGTTTGTATGAAATTGTTCACAACATGGGTGAAAACTTACAATTATCTGAAAAAAAATTCATGTTTAAAGAAACCAAATTGAGATGAAAAGATAAAATATGATAATTATTTGATTTATCTGCATGGTCGTCGCCAAAGCGGTCGCAAGGCCGGGTGGTTAAGGACCAGTGACCGTCTTTCCCGAAACGGGAAAAGCATTGAAAATTTTGATCGTATTTTGATCTACCGTACACGTTATGCACGCTAGGCGATCGTTTATCAGTTAGGACGGTGGTATGCCCGTGATGATTGTACACAGCCAATTTACAAAATTTCCTTAATAAAGTGGTCAAAAAGGTAACAAAAAACCTTCGAAAACTGTGTTTTAATAAACTTAATAAAAAAAAGCATCTCGATCGACTAGTTTATTATTCAAATTTTGTAATTGTCAATGGACCATCTGATTACCTCAAATTCTTATTATTTTCTAGATATATAATAACTTTGTTTGCATGTTTGTCAGTTTTACACATTGGATTTTGTATTCATTTTTATTTCAATCGCCCAGTAGGGATAAGACTTGCACTAGTAGTGTACAGTAGTCAAAACGGATATTTGTGTCTCTGAAGTTAGCTCTGCAAACCATTGTGCAAGAAACTGTTTGTCATCGAGAATACTGAATAGAGTAAGCGAGATGGGACGATGCGACAAACGTAAGCGAGTGAAAGAGACAGTTATACAATGCTATCTTCACCTTCAACATTGACACAAAAATAGCTGCAGCGCAGGTACTTGCAGCCAACTCCAAAGACACAAAGATCTGCTGTGACTATTATAAAGCTCCTTGTGCTTTTGATTGTATTAAAAAGAAAAAAAAACTGTTCCCATCGTCCATAAATATCAACTTGAGCCCTCCTGGGCCAACGACTGGCGACGCACTTGTTTGTCTAAGCAAGTAGACTATATAGACTGAAATTGCCTGAGATAAGAGTTCAAATAATATTAAAATATCGTACATACCTGTGGTAGTGGCTACTTTGGCTGTGGAAGTCTGTGTTTGTGTTGTAGTACTTGTTAAGCTATTGCTTGATGCCACCGAATTGTCGTATTGCTGAAACAAACGTTTGATTGAGTAAAATTGGTCACAAAATTAGTACACAAAGTAAAGCGCCTGCCTGGGTTCGAACCCACGACCTACAACTTGTGAGTCGCGGCCGTTACCACTGGGCCACCACTGCTCTACATTAGTATACGCCGCATACATTACCAGGGCCGCCGCATTATTGTCGCCGGAGCCGCTATGCTCGGCAGTCTACATTAAGCCAGTACAACGCTTGCAGGCTACGTGATGTGTGAACGCTCATCGCAGTGAACTGACCTTAACACGTGCTTAGCCGTTATCTTAGTGGGCATGGCTGCCAGTTTATTTGAGTTATCGCCAAGAAAAAAGTAACTACACATATACAGTAATCCCCAACCTTTTTGGCCAGTCTTAAGTGGCCATGCCATGAAAAGCCTATGTTCACCCCGGCCAAAAAGATTGGGGATTACTGCTGTTGTGTGTGACACTCGTTCAAGCCTCCGCCAGATCACAAAAGAATAAAAGTTATTGTTCTGACTTGTACCAAAAAGTATAATAACTTAACTTGAATTTTAAAATATAAGCGTAAAACAATTTTGTCGTTTAAATCATGTAAGTGGGTGCACGCGTTTATGAGATGTTAACTCATTACTGAATGCAAAGGAAGGAGGACGCCCATTCCCGCGATACGTTTGTTTTGATCGTGTTAGCGACACTGCCTTTACATTTTTTTCGTACTGTTTTGAAATATTGGAATAAATTAGTAGACAAGTGTTAACGACTTGTATTTTTTTGTTATCTGGCGGTGAGTTTAGTTTATTTAGATATACAAGTATATACCTGCTGCTGCGAGTCCTTGGGTTGCTGCTGCTTGGGCTGCGCGGAGGGCTGGTAGGGCGTGTAGGGCGCCGCCGTGTACAGAGCGCTGGCGCCGTAGGGGCCCGCCGACGACGACGTCTGCGGAACCACGTCATACTTTACGTGACGGAGAGAGAGAACTAACGTTATCTAAGCAAAACTTGCAAAGCCGAGGAACGACTATTTCAATTAAAATTAATCTCGATCCCAATTTTGAATCGCGGTTTTTGAAGGTAGCTTGTTACATTCAGCTTACAGACTAAGACTGGCAAATTCGGCCGCTGCTTGGCCAAATATCGAATTTTGCACCTAGCGATGGCCATCGTCGAATAAATACTATATACCTAGATATAAAGACTAGCCACAAGAAGCATACAAACTCGCATTAACAACTTTGTCTGCCTTTTATATGTGGACAGTACAGCTACCGTGTTTCCTAAGATTTACCCATCCACAACCATCCAATGATACATAGGATATGTATATGAAGTAGTTTGCTACGATATTTGTACGGTTCACTTGTCTACTAAGGGACTAACCACACTTATTTAGCTCTGTTCAGCTTTTATCCACAGAAAACAAAGCTTTTGTATGGAGATTCAACCCAAATCTCTTCAGTTAGAAAGAACAGGCTTCTTCTGGGTAAGCTCACTCCATCGTCTAATTTGTCTGTCACCTCTGACTTAGACTAGAGTCAAGAGCAAACTCATATCAAATAAAAATAAAGATGCATACGCATTCGTTCAGCTTACCGTATTTATTCGATGCGTACGCATCTCCAAACAAAATCTTTGTCTTCTATGGACAAAAGCTGAACAGAGCTGAGTAAATGTGGTTCGTCTCATAAACTGATTATTTTTCCTGGTATGATCATGTGAGGAGAAGGGATGAACCGCATGTTACTAAAATGAATTACGAGTATAAATGTGGATGGAACTGGAGAGAGAAAAGGGTCAAAGAATGGACAGTATAAGAAATTAGAATGGAAGACCAAAATGTGTTGCACCGACTCTCAAATTACATCGAACATTGTCTAGCAACATTTGTTTTGTGTCGTGGCAGATGATGGTGATGTATGTACCTGGTAAGAGTTAATCATGGGCTGGTACTGTGTGAGCGTGACGCTGGAGGGGTAGGCCGTGGCCGCCATCGCCGACGCGCCCGTCAGCGACGCGTTCGTTGAGTTCACCTGCTAATAACAATGGTTTGCTTTATTTCATATCCGTACCTTCTACAAATGTACAATTCTTTTGATATCCAGTGGATTAGAAACAAAGGACTTTGTCATTGAATTTATTATACTTGCATTCAGCTTTAGATACGCTATGTAAAGCGTAATGAACAAACAATGTTTAGTAGTCCCAGCAAATCTTTGAGTCTCGGAAGTTGGCTGCAACACCCTGCGCAGTATCTATTTTTGTGTCAATATTGAAGTAGAAGATAGC
Organism: Orthosia gracilis; assembly: GCA_947562075.1. Taxonomy (NCBI): domain Eukaryota; kingdom Metazoa; phylum Arthropoda; class Insecta; order Lepidoptera; family Noctuidae; genus Orthosia; species Orthosia gracilis. The sequence goes on along the minus strand of OX387275.1, from coordinate 18,396,449 downwards.
ATTGTATAACTGCCTCTTTCACTCGCTTACGTTTGTCGCATCGTCTTATCTCGCTATCTGTTTACAGTATACTCGATGACAAACAGTTTCTTGCACAATGATTCGCAGAGTTAACTTGAGAGACACAAAGATGCACTCTGACTACTGTAGTCGATTTCCTTTGATGTTATACATGTCACAAAATGAAAAAAAAAAAATGCCATTTTGTCGAGTTATGCTGACATTATATAAAATATTGCACTTATGCAATACTGCTAACTATTGTTATTGCTGTTATTAAAAAGTCAACCTGCATTCGTATGTACCTTATCAGAAGCAGATTTTTCAGTTTCTTTTTTTTCTTTTTGAACCTTGCCCCTCACTAGGAATATCTTCCTGTATCATGGGTACGTTTACAAACATATAAACTCACATATACAACACCCAGAGCCGGAACAACTATCTGTAGTCATACAAATATTTGTTCCGTGCGGGAATCGAACCCGCGACACGCAGCGCAGCAGTCAATCGCTCAACCACTGCGCCGACCGTGCGCCCAGATTGTGCTAACTCTTGCAATTTTACAATTTCACATTTTTTTTCGCGTATTCTATTCTGTGATTGTTGAACTAATCACGAGAAGCAATTTCACAGAGCAAAAGTAGTAAACATTCATCAAATTATTAAGATTTGGCTGCATCGAGATATACTCAAATCCTGCAGTCGGTTGATGCCTCACCATAGCAAAGTAAGAACAACATGAGTTATAAATTGATAACGTAAGGCCTAAATCGCACTGGTAGGCAACTCGCTAGGTTCTAGGCGATAATCAAGACAGGCGCCAAGGCTTTTTGTCCAGGACAAACTTCAGTAGCAGTATGGTTTTACTAATATTTTCCAGTATTATCTTACCTGTGGCGCATACACGTTGGCACCGTATACGGGCGGGTGATGCGACACGGCGTGGTGTGCGTATACGTTCTGTTGTCCGACAGTCTGCAACACAACAAAAACATTCTTAGAGAAATTGCAACCAAAACATTGAAAGTTTATTTTTTTTGTTTAGTATAGGCTCGCGCTTGACCACTATCTCACCTGATGGTAAGCGATGATGTGGTCGAGGGTGAAGCACGCTTGATGTTTTTCTACACACATTTTTTTAGGATGAGTGTGATGAGAGTTGAATAGACCCACTATTTGTCAAAGGACTTGATTTTGAATCGACATATTTTGCGTCAACTGTGGTGTAATTACATACTGGAATTCATACTAATATTACAATTAGAAAGCAACTCTTTCTGTCTGTCTGTTACCTTTTCACTCCTAAACCACTGAATGGATTTTAATGAAATATGGCATCCTGGGAAAGGACATAAGGCAAATTTTTGTAAAAAATAAATAAAAAAAACATGTAGGTAGGCAGGGTAGAGTAAGTAGAGTAGTTAGGGTAGGATATATAAGGTTGTAGGGTAAGTAGGGTAGGTTAGGTAGGTAATAAGGGTAGGGTAGGGTAGGGTAGGGTAGGTAGGTAGAGTAGACTAGGTAGGTAAATAGGGTAGGGTAGGTAGGTAGATAGGTAAGCGGAGGGTAGTGTAGGTAGGTAGGCAGTTGACGGGAGCGAAGCCGCAGGAGATAGCTAGTAATGTATAAACCATAGTGTGACGACTTAGTGACTTTGTAAGTAATTTACACAACGCACAGAAAAGAAGTTTATGAATCTACAATGGAATTATGTTGTATGACTTTTGTTTTTGCTATTGATGTGTATCTTTTAGGTACAACCTCGCTTACGGTTTGGTTTATAAACTCGCTCATATTTTAATAACCTTTGGATCTGTGACAGTACCTATGCAGTGTGCTACCTTTTTTTAGGTTTGGAAAATCATCCAATGACTCTTCCCGCTCTGGGTGAAGCGGGAGGGAGTGTCAGACTTTTACTAGCTAAAACCCACTCGTGTTTCTTCAGTTACTTGTGCCAGGGCCGCGGTAACTCTCTTTCAAATTTATCTGCGACCCAGACAGCTATCGGCCCTAGCGGTCCATAACAGTTTTTGCTGACATCTCTTAGGCGCGCGCGCGCGTGGAACATTAGGCGCCGTCGACTCCTCCTTCGCGAGCATTACTGCGTCGCATGAGGTGACAGTTTCCCATTCCCTCTCGCCCCGTACCATGGCCAGAACCAGGGCTGGACGCGAGAGGTCGCCATCGCCGCCACGAGGCCTCGGCAGTGTTCTGCCCAAGCGGGGCAGACTTCCACCGTGTCCTCCGGGCGGTCCACACTATGGTGACACCCGTAGCCGTACTGCGTAAGTGCGCAGTGTTCAAACTCTATTCAGCCGAACAAATCGACTAATCACATGCGAGATGAATGACTCGATGTGGATTTCCGTTTTGTGGCGCCTCTCAAGCCACTCCTCAAAGAGTTGTCTTATAGCTGCGATTATGGCGAGTCCAGCAATGGGTTGAAACAGTCGCCTTCTCCATGTCGCCATGAGATCCTGCCGGAGCTCTGTCCGCCATGTCGCGATTTCTCACGACATCGAAGTTTCGGCCCGGCATTTCGCCTCCTCGCGCCGCTCCCATATTTGCGCAAGGACTTTAGCCTCCAGATCCCATGGCGGCAGTCCGGCAAGAAGGCTCGCCGACTCACCGGAGACCGTGCGGTATCCCCGGACCAGCCGGATGGCCATGACCCTTTCAACCGGCGGCGGGCTGGTTGTCGCCAGAGGAAACACGCCTATACCGGTGCCCCGTAAAGGGCCATGGACCGCACGACCCCCGCGTAGTGCCTCCGATGCAGTGTGCCACCTACTGGGAGAAGTTGACAGTAAGGTCGCCTATTGGCAATACGTGGTGGTGTGATATACGTACCTTAGGCCTGTGCTGAGGCATGGTGTGCGGCGGAGCGGCGGCGGTGTGCTGTGCGGGCGCAGCCGCTGCGATGTTGTTGGGCACGCTGCTGATGTTGTCGCCTGCGGATACTGCTAGCTGCTTCATCGACGCGGTCAGCTGTGCGTCTAGCGACGCTGTTGGAAGAAACAGTTGGTCAATCTTAGGAGGAATGGTATAATATGTCAAATTATAATCCTGAGCGAAACGAAATTACAGTTAAATGCACCATGACCAGCTGTCCTAATAGAAAACGACCATCACGCCCGACATCACCGCGCGCTCATTTGTTTGGTGAGTTGAAAGAAATTGCAACATTCGCGTTCTATATGAATTACAACAGTGCCCCAAACCTCATAAACTGACTAATCTAGAGAGGTATAACTTAGCAAAATAAAGTATGACAAATGATTATATTTAATTGAAATTATTTCTTCATTGACAAGTGCTATTACTAGTTCTTATGGATTTTTAATCAATCTAAACTATAAAGAGGTCAAGTTTGAAAGTTTGGATGTGGGAGGTCATCTCTGAAAGTACTAATAGAAAACTATACTATCACTGAGTGTCATATCCCGAAAAAATCCTGTGAGGTGGACCACGGGAGCGAAGCTACGCGTCAAAAAGCTAGTTCTAAATATTTCCAGTGGGGGACTAAGTCTATCGCGGCCCCGGGGCAATAAAACAAAATCGGGGCTACCCATGGGCTTACGCGTTTTTTGTCTGTTACGAGAAAATACTAAAATTAATCTTTCATACAATCTTATTTCTACATACATAACTAGCTATTCCCCACAGCTTCGCTCCCGTGGAAGAACCAGTTTTCGGGATAATAAAAATAGCCTATGTCACTCCGGATTAATTTAGCTTGCCATAGGTGAAAGTATTCTTTAAATCGGTTAAGGACTTTCCGAATTTATTTATCATTAATTAGTTTTTGAGTTTATCGATTACAAACAATCAAATATTTCCTCTTTATATAAGTGTACATTGTAAGGTAAGTAAGTACTCACAGGTGGTGTTGGTGACGGCAGGCTCCGGTGCGGGCGCGGGCACACTGGCCACGGGCGCCGGCTCCACTACCGATAAGCTCTCATTCAGCTGTGGGCCAAAATTATTTTGTTACTGATATGTTTGAAAGTCGCCATATAGCCAAAATAACAGTTACAAAGATAGTAATGCACAGGGACATGTGAGATGTCTATGGGCAATAAGATAATGAGACGACTACGCCGATTAGCAGAAAAACTGTCTTATTTACAAAAAATATGTAATTTAAGCGTCGTATATGTCAAAAACAATTTTGAGCAATGTTATTATTTCCTTATAGTTGACTAGCTGGTGCCCGCGACTACGTCTGCGTAGCAATAATACTTCGAATAACCTACATTTTTATATCGCGCAATAATATTGGTGCGTGGGGCCGGGTTTCTTACATGAGAAATTATAAGTTCACCATACAAACTCCCACCCCCCTTGCCTTCCTCTTAATGGATGATTTCAGGGATAAAAACTATCCTATGTCAATTCCAAGGTCTCAAATCGAATTTCATCTATCTCCATATCGAATTTCATCTAAATCGGTTCAGCGGTTTAAGCGTGATGGTTAACAGACAGACACGAGTTACTTTCGCATTTATAATATCAGTAAGGATTTTTGTTCTCTTTGAATATGCATGTTGCAGGCATCATTTTTGTTGTGAAAAATGTTAGTGAACTTTGTTTTTTTTGTATACGGGGTTGCGATTATTTGATCATTTTTATAGATATTTTCAAATAAACTTTTAATTTAAATTAATGATTGAATACTTGATTAATTTAATTATTATGATTTCCTGTAAAATTTGAACTGTAATTTGACAATAGGAAACTATAAATTGAGGAGGGCGCAGACTCCTGTCATACAGGTCCGCCTAGTTCAGGAGTCAATAAAGATTATTTATACCATTCCCCCTCTAAAAAGCTTATTTTATTCACTGAAAACAGTGAATAAAAAGCACTTTTAATCACTGTTTTGGTGTTTGAATTTAGAACACACCAATACATATTCTACCTCCAACTCAATGCTATACAACCTCCTTGCGCATAAAATACTCGATGCAAACTTCTTGTGCAAAGAATATTCGATTTTCAAACTTCTTTGTCGATTTAATTTTGAGTTTGTTTATATTTAGGATTTTAATAATGATGTTGATTTTGGTCTAGGATATTTAGTGAATACTTATTTAGATTGTAATTCTAATATTAATTGAATTGGTGCTTAATTAATTATAATTATGTAACGTAACGGAGGTGGTCACTGGCGTCTGAAACACATTAGCTCAGCTTAAATTTACAAAAAATGTGGAACACTGAGGTTTCTCATTTTTTCTAAAATTTTAAGGTAATTAACCATTTATTTAATTATTATTATTCCTTGTGCTTTTTCTTAAATCTTTCTTTTTCTCGTAGTCATGGTATAAAATATAGTATGCAATTGAATAAAACGGATTTATATCGAGGACCATGAAACACTCGCGTCGCTCAGGATTCTAACACTTGAATCACTCGCTATGCTCGTGATTCAATCATCATGAATCACTCCCTACGGTCGCGATTCAGTTTTTAGAATCCTTCACTTGTTCGTGATTCAATGGCCCTCGCTTTAAATCCGACCTTTATTCACTAGTTGCATAATATACTATTCTATATTATTTTGATCATTAAAATTTTGTGTATTTTTAAAGGCATGAAAAAGATGAATGAGACTGCTTAATGCTTATGCTCAATGAAAAAGCTACAACCACTAACGTCACTCTTTGCACATAGTGAGAGTGTTTGTTTATTTAAGACGTTGTGCAAATATTCGACGAACATTATCTTATTGCTTATGTTGATAAGAGACACATAGATCTGTAGGTAAGGTAATTAGTACGTACCATGCTGTTGGTGGTTGGATATGCCTGCGTGGTGGTGGGTGTCTCCACCACCGCCTCGTGCGACGTCACCGCCGCCACCGGCACCGGCTCCACCACTGGCGCCGGGGGTTGCTGCTGTGGAACAGAGATACAATGTCACTACATCTTCGGGAATGCAATGATAACTTGGCTTGACAACATTTTTAATTTCGTGTAGGTACTTTCAAAAGTAATAAAATAGATAGATTTTGGCTTCAACAGTGAATTATATTTTGAGAAACAATTCTAGAAGTTGATAATCAATTGTTTTACATTCCTATTGGTAAATTTCGTGCTCGCAATTCATCAATGTCTAGGACAAACCCATGGACCTAGAAAGCTGGCAATTTGCCACAAAGGTTTCTTCTTGATGAAGATAGAGTACAAGGTCGGAATTCTATAAAATTTCCACAGGATCTGAAACAAGTGTGATGTAGTACATACCGGCTTGGGCGTAGAGTTGTCCCTGAGTGCTTCAGGCTCCAGAGCACCGAACTGCACGTCCAGGAACATACTGCCCTCACCGCCACCCGGCATCTCCACCGCCGACGACGGGATCTGTGGGACATAACATACGGCTAGCTATAGAAACCTTTTTCGAATCGGTGAGCAACTCTTTAAATATTTTGGAGCCAGTAGGTTTAGAGTCTTTCATAAGGTTCTTTAAAGTGCAGGTGTATGGGCACTTGCGGGACTCTGCACTAAGCTAAAGTTATGAGTGAATCATAGTTGTAGTTGTTATAGTATGGCAAGCTTTGCAGCTATGATCCGAAACACATCCACAGTGTGGTCACGCTGTCGATGTGTTCGGTAGCTAGGCAAGTGTCTCCAGCTCGCCTGCACGCGGGTGCGCGCGGCTGCAGTAGCACAGTGCTCGCGGCTGCAGTAGCACAGTGCTCGCGGCTGCAGTAGCACAGTGCTCGCGGCTGCAGTAGCACAGTATTTGGGTATCCTAGCTAGCCATACATACAGCAAGCTGGACAAGCGATGATGAACTAACCTTAGAAGGCGGCGGCACTCTGGCGCGCTGCGGCTTCCTCTGGCTCGTGATGTCTGACGAACTGTACACGCCGTAGTTTGACGTGTACACGCCTGGAACAGTTACTTATACATTTAAAAACAATATCGCTCAACAGAATGTCTGTTTCTGTCTGCATGGAGATGCCGTGACCGAATACTGGGCCGGGCAAAGGATTTAGCTAAGAGTATTAGAATAAGAATAAAGTTTATTTTTTAAATGTTACATAGTGAAAACTAAAACATTATTATCTTATCTGTAACTATTTTTAAGAAGACAGTTTATATGGACGGTTATCCCCAAACTAGGTAGAACCTGTATCTTGGGGTCCTGAATTGTGATAACATTAAGATATTGAACTACTGTTGTGAGGACAGTCTATTGTGAGTTATGATTAGATACATTATAGTATTAATTCGGTCATGTTTCCTAATCTAATATCATCATCAGCCTTTTTGATGTTCCCACTGCTGGGAAACAGGGCTCCTCTCTGTGAGGGGGTATGGGCCGTAATCCACCACGGATGTCATATGTATTCGATTTTTTGTTTCTAGGATATGCCGGTTTCCTCACGATGTTTTCCTTCATCGTTTTGAGAGCACTGGTGATGAAATAATTTACACAAAGTGAAGCGCCTGCCTGGCTTTGAACCCACGACTTATAACTTATAAATCGTAGCCGATATCTCTAATCCACCACTGCACTAAACTAATATTATAAGAGGTAAATTGTTTGTTGGTTTCCAGAAAAGAGCAACTGTGGCATAGGTCATAGTATCGTACCCGACACTTACCACTCGTAGGAAGAGCTAATTAAGGAAATACATAATTGGTAAATATGGTGGCACTTTTTGGTGTTGCATATTCTTTTTCCTTCAGATAAACAATTAAAAAAATTAAAGTCGTCGCCAGATAACAAAAAAATAAGTCATTGATACGACTTGCACCAAAATTTATAATTAAGTAACTTGAAAACATGATTTATTGTTTATGGAGATATTTTGATAATTTTGGTCTCACATGATAGGTATAGGCGTAGAACCATTTTATCCGTTTAAATAAGTAAATCTGTCTACGCGTTTATGAGATATTAACTTATTACTGAATGCCAAATGAAAGGGTCAAGACGCCCCTTACCGCGATACGTTTGTTTTGATCATGTTAGCGACACTGCCTTTACATTTTTTTCGTATCGTTTTGAAATATTGGTATACATTGGTAGACAGGTGTCAACGAGTTTAATTTTTTGTTATCTGGCAGTGAGTTTAGTAAGTATAGTATCAAGCTTGAATACTGACTGTTGTCGTGCCGCTGCGACTGCTGCGTGAGCTGCGACAGGTACTGCGACTGCGCCGCCGTCAGACTGCCCGACATGCCCATTGGCTGGAAACAATCACGTGTTACATTAGTCTGTCTGTACACTAATATACGCTTTGAAGATATTACTAATGGCCTGTGTATCGTAAGTTTACTATTGGCAATTTCTACTGTTGATGAATTTTTGACGTTATTTCTTTGAACCAAAAATACCTTTAAATTAATAGAAATAGTAAAACGCGAACATTATGACAGTTATTTCAAATGAAGTGCCAGCATTATTTTATTAGAGTGGGTTCGAGTCAAATTTCTGTGTAAGAAAGAAAATTTTGACGACAAGTTTGGCGTAGAGGTTGCTGCGCTGCGTGTCGCGGGTTCGATTCCCGCACGGAACAAATAATTGTATGGCCTCGGATCTGGGTGTCTTGTATAAGTGAATTTAAATATTTGTAAAAGTACTTACGATTTAGGAAGAAATTCTTAGTGTGGGGAAACTTTTTTTTGACTACAGTTAATAGGTGTAGATTTTTATGTTTTATTGTTGATTTTCAAAACTGCTCCAAACGTAAACTTGTTCTTGTATTTAGTAGTATTTTATTTTTATTTTCGCTGTTTCTGGGGCAGTCGTGTTATAATGATTTGTGCAATGTGGTTGATTTGAGAATGTAGTGGTGTTCCCAAGCGCACAGACATTGTGTCCGCCATGTCCACATGTATAAATACTAAGACAGGCGTGTACCTGGTGATGCACCTGGTGGTGGTAGCTATCGGCCGCGGGCGGAGGCTCCGCCGCCGACACCGGCGACTGCCGACTGCCCGAGCTGATTTGCTGCACACAAACATACGAGAACATTAGTACACAAGAAACTAGCAGAGACAATATAAGCCAGCGGATCAGCTGAGATATAGGTAACAGAGAATATTTTTAAATAGGAGATATTCGAACAGTAAAGTGAACATTCGTTCGACATGTTCACAGCCATCCTACGCCTACACGCACGCCTACTTAAGCTGGCATTTTTTATACTTTTTATCAATTTGGCTTTAATAGAGTTTACACGCTGACAAGCTATAATCGCTGTGATGTGCATGAATTTACTACTGGTCAGGAACTCGCGTAATGTTCCGAGCCGTCATAAAGATTAGGCTCCTCGCGCACTATGCAACCTGGATGCCGCGGCCAGGCTGCGACAACTAAAATATTTAGCAGCCAGTTATATCAGCCAATCGACAACCCTTACAGTGACCGATATAGACGTGGAAGCCTCCAGTCTCAGTAGTTCGGTTGTGTTGTTCAGGACTGGACTATTAATATTAATTTTGTCTCATTAGTTCGGTTATGACGTCAAACCGAATTGACGATACTAATAAAGATACCAGTAATCCAACTATGAATGTAAACATAAACACGTCAAGGAAAAAAAAATAGAAATACCTATCAAGAAAGAGGTTAGGAATAATAAAACAACAAAAAATTAGTATGTAGAAACCATTTTTTTTTTACATAAGTTGTTTTACATCATTAACCGAACTACAGAATAAGTTTCAACAGTTCGGTTTGACGTCATAACCGAACTAATGAGACAAAATTAGTATCAGTAGGCCAGTCTAGTCTAGAGGCTCTCTTTGGCTGCACGCACCTAATGGGCTGCCGTGCAATTAGGCGCTATCAAATAGCTGCCGCAGCCAGGTATTCATAGCCGCCTAGTGCGTAGCCTTCCATAAGCCGTAATATGTTGGACTGACCGCGCAGTCAAGCTGCTTAGTGCGCGGGGGGCCTTAGTGATGAAAGCAAGTGGTGACTGGTGATGCTGGTGATTAGTGGTGGTATACTCACATCTCGAAGTGGATGATGCGGATGAGCTGGTATGTGTGCAGAGTTGTGGTACGTGTAGGTAGGAATGTGCGCTTCCAGCGGACCGTTCGCTTCCGCTGCGTCCCACTCCTGAAGCAAATAAGCATATAGGTACTTAGTTACCAAGTCGTAGAAAAAGAATTAATATGTACTAAAGGCCTCGTTTTTGGGCGCGATGCCCCAACATCGCGCGACTCGTTGGGCAGTGCAGACCTTATAGCGTTGTATGAGATCGTTCACGTACGCGTGACGCGCCGCGAGATGACGCGCTACACGCTAAACGCTACACGCCACACGCAGCACGTGACACTCGACGCTCGCCTATCCGTAAACGAGGCCTTAATCAACTATTATAGTAATAATAGGAAGATTTTTGCAAACATCGTTTAGCAAGAAAACTTGCAAAGGTGAGCTTGCGATTATTTACACGGTGAAAATAATTTTTAGCTATAGACTGGCTGAATGGGTTTCCTTTGAGCAGAGCCAGGCTGGCTACGATAGCCAGAACCCCCACGCACAACGGTCTGAATGGGGGTCTACGGCCCAGTTTTTTTTAACCGTCGTTTACTCAACCAATGGTTAAATATGCTAATCAATAGTTCATTCATCAATAGTTAGTCTAACAAATGGTCATATAATTCTCTTCAATTTATTTGACCATTTGTTATGCCGAAAATTGAAGAATAAACGCGTTTTCCCGAAATTTTAAACCATTGATCAGCATATTTAATAATTGGTTGAGTAATATGGATTAAAAAACTGGGCCTAACTGGACTTACTTACTTTTTGCAGCACTTAGTGCGGAAAAGGAGTCCCACTACTTTACTATGGCACGGGCGCAAAGTGTTCAATATTTCGGCGCACCATTAGGCCCGAACCGTCTAAAATAAAAGCATTTTTTTTTTTAAACTGATTCCCGGTTAATCAATGTCTTAGAAAGTGACATGATCAACTGTTGGTAGTTAACTTATCACAAGAACTAAAATTAGATTTGATGACTCGCATTCAACTTAAACTTACCTTGGTTTCCGTATTCTGTGGCATGACAGAAAAATAATGGAATTAGAACAATGATTAATCAATCGTGTAAGTTTAATTTTTCCATACAGTCAATCTGAACAGATGAGTGTTATGATGAAATGCATCGGATTGCGGTGATTCTCAATGGTGACGTACTAAGCACGTGAAATATATTACAGTAAACAAGTATGTGCGGCAACCTCAGATCAAATAAAAGTCAAGATGGAATGTAGCAAATAACAAGGTGACGCCGGTTAAAACTACGCCTTTCCGTATAAATACACAATTACACGCACACAAGTACAACGAAATTACGCCTTAGCTTGTCAGTCTAGCTTTTTATTAGATCTGAAAGCTCGACAACGTTCCATCCTGACTTTTTATTTGATCTGAGGTGGGCAACACAGGTGCACATTCTGTTCCTATTCTCAGTCTAACGGGACGGCACTCCGACACAACACTCTGGTTATGTCGGAGTGCTGTCACATCAGGCGCAAGTTACGTTTCAATGGGCTGACTAAGGCAAATGCAGCTAAACCTCACAAGAATCACAAAAACAAGTAAGTTGACTGGCTCGAGTCCTGCATGGTTCCATCGTGCATGAAGTATAAATAAATAATGAGTGTAGACTCACATTGGAGTTGTGCGGCACGTCAGTGTCGGCGGGCGGCTGCGCGGCGGCGCTGGGCGTGAACACCTGCAACACGGCAACCTTTATAATTATGTGACTACACTGAACCAGATCGACGCGCGCACCACTACCTACTACTATACTACCTAGGGGGACTTAGGCCCTTATTTATTCAAATAAATCGGAATTAAACACCTCCAAGCAACTGCTTAGCAGATTATAAATTCCATTTTTTTTTTATTCGAATTCAGAATGCATAAAAATATATATTTAAACTTAGAATCTGCTAAGCGAGAGATTTTTATAAATAAGGGTGTTCAGTGCATGTAGCTTTGTGTTTTGTGTTGAAAGGCATGGTAATAAAGTGTATTGTAACTTGTCTAACGTAAGCCTTAGTGCGATCTAGTGTGTGCGAGTGCGATCTAGTGTGCCACTGTATAAAAAGTCTGTGTGTAATAAATGTATCTTGACAATAGAGTAAAAGAGTTATTGCTATAGGGAGCAGTAGTGCAATAAAATAGTAATAATGGCACCGAGTGTGAGAAATGCTTTGATGAGCACAACACTCGAAGTAGGTCACCTTCAGGCCCTTATGAAAATATTTTCTAAACATAACGTTTAGAAAATATTTTCATAAGGGCAAATGTCTACTTATAATTATCAATAAAACACTAAAAGGTGCAAAATAACTTGCGTTTCGGAAGTCGGTGTCTGTGGTACCTCCTTTTTTATCGTTTTTCGACATCGACTGCCGAAATGAAAGTTATTTTGCACTTTTTAGTGTTTTGCTTTTGAAGTCGGTTTATTTTTTTGAGAAAATTTATTTATTTCTCTTTTTTTAGTTTTAGTACACCATCACTAAAAAGTGAGCAGTTTCCATATAATAAGGTACCCAAAGGATTGCCAAAAACCCATAATAACTCAATTTACAAATTCATGCTGTTGGATACATATTACAAAACGTTATCAATATAACCTCCTTTTTTTTTGAAGTCTGTAAATATTAGTTTTTATTTTTATTGTTCTTTGCTGAACAATAAAAATAAAAACTAATTATTACCATTTTTGATAAAAGGAAATTAACTGAGTGTATACCTTAATCTTGCGTTAATAAATAATTATCACAACTGGCCGAAACTGGGCTAGGGAAGAGATTTAACTAAAAAAAGGCGTATGATTGTCATGGACACGCTAAGATAATTAATTGCCAAAAAATTAATTTCCCTGACTAGTTTACAGATGAGATAGTATTATGTTATCAACATGAGTAAATATTATTTTGTCGTGTAATATTCACCTTGGTGTCTGATAGAGATCCGGACCACTCCTCGTTGTCCCAGTCTTCTGTTGTGGGGAATGTGTCGACGATGTTGCTGCCGCCTGCGCAACACAAACATGTATCTTATAAAAAGTTAATCTAGTCTATACCATTTTCATACTATGGGCCGAAGCCTGTAGAAGGAGGGTCGGCACTAGTCCGGGGCAGGGGAACTCACTAACGCACCCGCAGTCCCCGACGTAAGTGTGCCAGGGAACACCGGGGTGCTTTTAGTCCGGAATGAAATCAAAGCAAAAAAAAAGAAAAATATCGTAGGACATCCATGAGAGTAATAATTACGAAAAAAAACTCCATCCTATTAAATTTTTTCCGGAAGTTATAGATAGAAGTTAATTGTTTTTATTTCAATCATAATGATGAAGTCCGACAACCAATATATTCGTGATCTCCAAAACTTTTTACTATACAATAATGATACATGGCCTATTTTTCCTACATATATATTATACTATGCAAAGGGCGAATCCCGGCAGTGAAATTTAAAAAAGAATAGCAAAGTAAGATAGTACCAGTACCTCGATTGTGTTTGGAGATACAATAGTTATATTATATTTTTGTCATGGTTTTAATTTTTATGGCTGTTGGGGTCGCTAATAATGAGTTTGGGATTAAAATCAAAATCTAAGATGGCGCCATTGAAATAGCTTATATCTAATCTAATACTTTTCGTCATTGGTGACATGGGCATATCATAATGAGCTCGAAATTGAAATCCAAGATGGCGCTGACGAAAATCCTTTAAAGCCGCATTGATATGCATGATCAGAGTGCACTCGGACAGAGTGGACTCGGACGCAACTAGTGATGAGGTGACCCCTAATCCGAGCGCTCTCGGTCAACGGCATCCGATCTATATAGACTCGGATCAAGGGCGTTTTGTTTTTAATCGTATCCTAGGTTGCTATAGGTTGGAAAAGTAGAACACAATTCTCCTTGCCTCCTACGAGTCCATTCGGTGCGAACAGATTCTGATTGTGTCAATGCAGCTTAACTTATGATATAGTATACGTACTGGCAGGCTGCGGATGCTCTCCCCAGCAGTCGGCCCCGCGGTCGGGGTCAGGGCGGGGCCGCCGGGCGCCAGCGCCCCGGGCCCCCCGGGCGCCACCGCGGCCGCGCGTTGATCCACGCCCCCGCCAGCCACCCTCCCCGCGCTCCCCGCGCGGCCCACGCTCGCTTCGCTCCCCGCGCTCGCCTCGCTCTCCTCGCTCGCCGGACCCGCGGCCTGCTGCAAAAGGTATTTCTTTTATAAACATCTAAATCAAAGACGTATCACTAACGTTCAGAATGCTAAAATTGTGGATTTTTCATTGCGTGAAAAGGACGTTAAAACCATTCGGTCGTCACTATCTCGTGAATGATAAAGAGGTGTTTTATTGAAATTTGGGACTTGCTTTTTAGAAGGAGTATCTTGATAGACACGCAAAATGATTTGTGTGTGTTGTTGACTTTATTTTGTGTATTTTGGGACATTTTATGTATGATCTCTGTTTTTTATAATTTTATTTTATTTCAATTCCAGTATGATTTTAGTTTTAAATATTGACATGTTATATTGATTTTAATTTTAATTATTGACATGACTGTTAATATTACTATTTGACATTTTTATTATATACTTTCATATTTTTAATCAATTATATTAAGCTGTGTATGCTCGACTATGTAAAAGATGTGGTTGCCTATAATTGAGTGTGCATTACAGGATAATGTTGATGTGTACCAATTTTTGTATTTTGTGTAAATTTATTGTTTTGTAACTTGGTGATCCTTAAATAAATAAATAAATAAAATTGCATGTGTGTAGGGTCTAATAGATTTGAAATAATGAGGAAGTTTAAAACGGGCTGAAATGGTTATGGTGTAATATAACCCAATGGTTCGAGTAAATTTTTAACTACGAAGGTCCACTCATTGCAGTTTTCTCTGGTTTTTAACTTAGACACACTGGCTAAATAGTTCGTTAACATCTTGAACAACACGACCATATCGAAAAATACTGATTTTAAACTTCAATACATTGAAAATCTAGGATAAGCCCATAGCTTAAAGTAAACGCGTCGTCTATTCAATGCAAACTGTGTTTATTTATCCACTTTCATACATAAAATTACAATATTTATTTTTTTACCTACAAAATAATATATTATGGCACTCAAAAATAATAATACGTTCCATAATATAGATGTCGCTAGTAGATATATTTTGTTTCAAACTCAATTCAATTTACAACAGTGTCACCGTTTTGCTTCGCGAACTTGGTGCCGTGTGTGTAAATACTTACGTGGTCTAGGTCCAGAGCGACTGCGCGGGTCGCGTGGCGGGTCCAGCTCGCCGTTGCCAGCGGGGGCTGGGGGCTTCTTTTTCTTTTTCTCGCTAGTCCGCCACTCGCCCTGGAAACAAAAAACATAACATTTAAAATAATAGAATTTTGTGAAAATATCACCAGATTCTATAATAATTTTATTTATTTCAAAATTCAGTCCATTTATTGTTAGTAACTAATACTTATAAAACTAGTATTAGTATAAGTAACATTCCAAATCAAACGAACATTTACAAAATATTGGGAAATTGGACAAAAAATTGACTAAAAATGAATGTACTAGCACCTCGTAACAGGTAACAAGAAATTAACTAATTCAGATTCGTTAGGTTATCAAAACTGATATGTCATTTGAATACAGCCAATTACAGATTTTGGCGAAATAGGGCAATATAAACCAGTCTAACCCACCATGCTATTGTGGCTTTTTGAACTAAGCGGAAAAACACGAGAGGCTGAACACCTGTATTTGATGGCCTGAGAATTAATCGCCAAAGAAGTCACTTAAAAAGCCCCGCTAGACAAACATACTTTTGTACTATCTTTACCGACAGCCCGAAGAATTGCCAAACTAACAGCAGTGGGCAGGAAACATTGCTCGACGAACGGATGGGGCCGAAAAGTTCTACCGGAGTAACGGAAGACGCAGCGTTAAAAGGTCTCCCACTAGGTGGACCGACAAACTGGTTGGAAGGCTGCGGGACCGCTGGATGCGAGAGGCACAGGACCGGCTTTTGTGGCGGCACTAGGGGAATGTTCTAGAACTATGTCCAGCAGTGGAAGTCTTTCCGCTGAAATGATAATGATATCAAGAATTCGAGACCAATACCTGTATCCGCTGACTCTCCTCGAGCAGCAAGTTGCAGGCGGCGACCATGTCGTTGTCAGAGTCGTGCAGCGCCGAGCACACCTCCTCCTCGGTGCGGCACGTCATCTCCATTAGCTCTAGCACCTGGAACAATAAATAAGCAGGTATAAGAAAGGTACATGAAGGTTGCCTGGTGGATCGATCTTTTACATGCTAGAGGCAGAGGGCTAGTCTGGAGGTATGCGGAACAGGGTATAAAGCCCCGCATCCACCATTGAAAAGAGCCGACGGTACTGCGCAATTTGAACATATACAAATATGTTCAAATCGCGCCGAAAGCTTTGCTTGCGCGATGCAGGATATATATGTGACGTCAGGTCATTAGTTCGTATGTAGCGGCATAGATGTCGCTACTAGTCTTTGTTACGACTAAATGACCTGACTGAATGAGCTACTGGCAGACAGACAGACATCAGACATAAATAAATAATCAACAAATAAAATAATCGTTTATTAAAGCCGGATCACAATTACTGTGATTATGTCAGGCATATATTTTAATACAAACTCTCGTGCTTGAGGACTCTTACAAAAGCAAATATGTAATGTGTAATCAGAATTTCCTACAAACATAGAACCACTATTATTACTAGAATGTAATCTATAGCAGTAACTATAACTGTTGTTACGCTATACCTAGTCATGTATTACAAACAGTTTGTAATCCGTGTCAGATGCGTGACGAAACTTCAGGTTACTTACTCTTACAACGTTACAAACTTAACCACTTGTTTTAACAAGCATCATTTTTTTTTTTACCATGGTGAAATGCTCATGCATGCTGCGCTACCGCGGGGAGACAGGAGCAGTTACGTGGGACTCCAACCCACTAAAACACTACGGTGTCGAGTGCCACTTGTGGTGGGAACACGGGCACGCGCTAGCACTCGTCCGTGAACCCGCCGCGGCTGTCCGTTACTAGACCCCTTATCACCGGCGCACCAAAATACGTTGCACGCCGTCACCACCCCAGGGACCAAACCAGCACATGGGCGCCAGACGACCCCGTGTATAGTTCCCTTGAAGTCCCTTGGTCCTCCAGTGACAGGTCAGGTCAGTGGCCCGCCACCTAACACTTTTCGACAGCAGGGGATAGGGACCTCTCCTGCGGCCCTATCGCGTCCGCCATCAGGCGGTGGTGGCCCCGTCCAGACCGCGGAAGGTAGGGAGAGCGGCGCAACTTAATACCGGCAGTCCTCTCCCGCCGCGGCCCGCGGTCAAGTAGTTATTGACCAAGCACCCTAAATGGGAAATATAATGCACCCTGCAAGGGAAATATCATGAGAAGTTTTTTTTCTATAGCTTGCTTACACTTCTACGCCTAAGGAATTAGCGAAAGCTGCTTTACCACGGTCTACGCTTCTCTGCGAACGCTTTGGTAACACACAAGTGTGATGTTTTCTTATGATGATCAAACGCAGTAGTGGAGGCCAGATAGAAAAATGCTCCATGAAAAAACCAACATATCAAAGTTCTAATTAAGGGCGCTCATAATGTAATCACAGCACCCCGCGCAACCCGCACTACCTGCACCCATGAACTGTTAACTTGTAGATCTAATTAGAATAACCAAAAATATTAACATTATTCGATCCGAACCCTAAAAATAACATAAAAATAATAAGGGCTCAGCTAATTTGACATAATGTAATCACTGCATTTTGCAACCCGCACTACTTGCACCCATGAACAGTTAACTTGTTGAGAACAGACGCGACGCCGTCTTTATATAGGCTTTCCCACGCCCCACGGCTCATGGAAAATGCATATCAAATCTATAATAATTGTGTGTGAAACCTAAATATATTGTATGATGTGCTGATTACATTCGTATTAATTTTTTTTGAAAGAATCTCTTTTGTTAGGGCAACTTTCTATGTTAAAGACCTTAGAGTTAAGACTGATTTTTAACCGACTTTCCAAAAAGGAGGAGGTTCTATGTTCGACCTCTTGTATGTTTTTTTTTATGATCTATAGGCTCGCGTTTGACCACTTTCTTTTTGTTTATGTTCACCGATAATCTCCGTCATTTGTGGACCGATTTTGAAAATTCTTTTTTTGTTTGATAGAGTATTTTACGAAATTGGTCCCATTCTAATTCTGTGAAGATCTGATAATGAACTTCGCAGATATATAACAGAACTCTTCAATAAATAACGGCTAATCTCTCAGGATTGCTGCAATTGCATGTCTGTTTAATGTTTATACCATTTCATAACACAACATCACGCCAGTACGCTCTAAAGGGGTACTCAGATGTGTACAGTTCACCTTGGTACATTCTCATTTCAACGGTTATGTTCAAGTTTTATGGTATTCGGGTAATCTATTCTGGCTTTATAAGTACCTTACTAAAGGCAAGTTGCTTAATAGATACAACTAAAGGGTGAAAAATATAAAACTTATTACAAAAAAATACTACCGACTTCCAACTAAAAACACTACGAAGTGAAAAATAACTTTATTTTTCGAAGTCGGTGTCTTTGGTAGGTAACAATTTTTTTCGTTATGGACACCGACTTCGAAAAATAAAGTTATTTTTCACTTCGTAGTGTTTTCAGTTGGAAGGCGGTAGTATTTTTTTGTAAAAAAGTTTTTTTTATGATAATGGAAAAACCATATTGAAATTGACATATCTGTAAATAGTACTACGTCGACAAACAAAAGAATTGAAATCTAAATGGGTGCCAAGTTCTGCCTCCTGAAATTTTTTTTACAAGAACATAAAACATTCGAAAATAAATTTTGAAACAATTTCTTGCATTTTCTGCTACAAAAATATTTGCTATTTGAAATATAACTTCTTAAGGGACAATGGCAGAAGCCCATACATTGTTTTAGCTGAGATTAAATTCCTACGACTCTCGAATTTCCATTTACTAGTTCTTTCAGCTTTTAATGTAAAATATACTCTTTGAAAAGAGTATATCAAATAATTTACGAACGATTGTATCTAATTTTTTGACGTGTATCAAAAGGTATTCGTCAACAAACAAGCTATATTTTTTTTTAGATCTAGGCTATCATTGATTGAAAGTAATTCATATATTTCTACTACACTACAGTATTCTTACCTACCTGCAAGGACACCTACACTTAACATAAATTGTATTGTTAATTCATTTACTCAGTTTATTATCATATAATGTACAATAATGATATACTTACGACACACTACTTGTCACTCAGCAGAATAAGTGTAAAATGGCAACACTAAGCTAATGAGAGTTAACGAAAAAATCAAATGACTTTCATTTATTATGTTTTTTTTCTATCCGTGATGAACTAGTTAATTTTATACCTTGCAAACCCGTAGTCAATTAATGGAATTTCTTTCGTATATAACTCACTTTCAGACGCTCAAATTTAAGTCAGCTGAACTTTCGCCATTGTTCTTTGAAAAGTCGAATTATTTACATAAAGCAGATAACTTAGGATAAATTGTAGCTCAAGATTTGACATGGCTAGTTTTCACATACAAGTTATCTTATAAACTTATCTTCTTTATGTTACACGCAATTTACCTTTTATGGTAAAAACTGTATGACACTACACATCGGCTACTACTAACTTACATTGGTGAACAATGTACATTAATGTAACTCAAACGGCTATTTATATATTAATCTAAATAACCGTTTGCTATATATATGAAAGCTATAGCTATATTTATGCAATTTTGGTTTATAGTTCATCGTAGGGATTTTAATACATAAACCAAATATCATGTGATTTTGAGTTATTAAGATGACAAAAGTGGCTCCAAATGGTTCGTTTAATATTACACACAGCTGCTGCGTCGCCAGTTCCGTTTTTGCTTGAACTTGGCTTGACACGCCGCCGCCGCGAGTCTAGATCACCACGGGGTGATAATTCACCAAAACTAGTTGTTCTCACTTTCGAATCACAAAAGATAAGAGGAATTTTAACAGCTGTGACCCTTTTTAGCCAGGACGTGAACACTGACTTTCAGTTCAGCTTGATGGGGCTGACGGCTGCAAATTAAACTTACTCCCAAATAAGATAGGATAAGAGCTGAGAGACGACAACTAACATTACTTGTGTACGGATGGATCTTAATATTATGGCAAAATCGTATATCTTGTAAGCAAATCTACTGAAATTTTCGTTCGGCTTTGGCCTGAAACCAACACTGGCGCGCACTACTACAAAATCAGATAAATCATAACATAAAAACCTAGAATACGTAACTGCAACCGCCTTTTTATCCTTATTCCAAGGATGCGATATTTTCAGCTTATTGTAAAGCAGGAAAACCTAAAAATGGCAATCTGAATATTGTTGCGCAAACTTGTTCAAAAACTTCTCCTGTTCAGAGCTTGCCTTTGCGCTGCTTCCAGGCGGGAGTTTACGCAACACTTTATGTTTTCAAGAGTATTTTAACTAAAAAAAGGAGTTTTATAAGGTATCGGGAGTCTTGCAACGTGACTATAAGGGGTGTCTCAGATAACGTTAAAACATATTTGTGCTAAGTTTTAGTAACTGCATGGAAATAGATTATTTTATTTGACGTCAAAAATGAACGAATGTAACCCTCGAAAAATAGCATGCATGTCATAATTGCTCCATGCCATGTAGCTAAAGTTTACTTTCATCAGGGTTATCAAAAGAGCAAAGGCATGTTTAGCTGAATGCAAATTCCACCTGATTATATCATGACTAAAAGATCTTCTTATCATTATGCTCTATTGTCTTGATGAGTTTTCTGCATGTATTATACTGTATGTACATTAATTTTACAATAAATAAATTATACAAGCCAACTTCCATCGTAGTGCCTTCATTCAACAAATGCCAACTTGTAAAACTTTATTTATCTTAACAACTTCTTCTTCTTCTTAACTATAGTTTTTGGATCGTGTCAACAGTGTGGTTTGCTGCTACAGCCTTGAGTACCTAAATTACTTCGACAGGTGATATAGTACCTAAATGTTCCCAGTGTACAGATTTTATGGCCAACTTAATTTACAGCTCTGTGTAATACTGGCCAAATAAATGAAATCCAGAAAACATCAAGCAATTGACGACGATGTCATCGTGGAGCAATTATTGCTGAGAGATCACACCACTACACTATATTGATGGAGCATCTTATGATGCACTTACACGGGCAATTAACTGCGCAATTATCCACTTCTCAGTCTCCCCAGGGGTGTGGTCTAACAGACGTTGCACAGAGGCAATTCCGGGGTAGTCTTTTAAGAGGTTACAGGGCCATTCCACGTGCTGATGGTGATCACCGAGGTGCACACTCACTGGTCTTTCCCCAAAAGTCCAGGCGCCTTTTGAAGGTTTCCCCCAAAATAATAATGGTTCCATTAACACCCAGCAATGTAAGCCAATACAAAAATTGTATAGAAATTGACCAATATGAACCATCTGACCGCACCTTAATAGGCAATAATTTCTGAAATAGTTTCCTGTGTCAGTGCATCTTTCATCTTCCAAAATTTTCATTCCTGGTCTACTGCTAGTTAATATTAGTGTAAGGTTTGAAAAACTCACCATTCTTCGAACGTCAGACGCGTCTTCGCTTTTACGATCGATCATGTGTGCCATCCGGAGCTGTTCTGTAGTAGCCTGTTAACAAACACATAGGTTACATTAGAAATTACATTATATCACATGAGTTGCCTGGAACAACATTTTGTTTCGTAATAAAATAAGGATGCGTAGCGGCAGCAACTGGGATGTTGCGGAAACGAATGGGGCTAAGCGAAGATGACCAATTACATTGGTTAAATCAACATAGCATCTCTCATATCGTAGACGACGAAGACGTATTTTAAGTCATCCCTAGTAACTATCTAAGGGACTGTATGAATAAATTGGGCAGCGAGAACTTACTGATCACCAATTACTAGTATATTATTAATTTACTCAAGACAACAACATACATAAACACACAATTTTTTCAAATGGGGGTAGACGAAACTATATTAGGTAAGAATCAGCAATCATCGCGCGATCAAACGCTTTATGTCATAAAAGTCGTAATTACCTACAGTGTAGTTATGGTAGGTCCTACTCAATCGTTTGCTAATCGCTCGCTGTTTGTCAGATGCACTTATTTCTAAAAAAAAGTTAACGTTCGCGAGCTGGCTGACCAAAACTATAAATATCCTGCGACTGCACAGCATGATTTTCTTCTTGTTAACATTTTTGCAGTCGGTATTTGATTTTATTAACTTTTTTTATTTACAACTTTTTAATTATACTTTATTTTTCTTATGACTTTTAACAAATATGTGGTATATATTTTTGTAATCACATCTAAAAATCCCTTCATTGTGATATCCCCACTCGATGGGTTACGAAGAATAAAAAATTGCAACTAGTGTATGGCGCCCAAAATTCCCCATGTTCCTTTTTAACACTTGCAACAACTCTAAGAACACTTGGGCGGCCAAGACCTAACTAACGATGTCATAATTATGAGAATCCGTCAAGTGGTTTGAAAGATACGAGGTAATAAAACTAATAAAGAAAATTACATACATACATACAAGACACGCGCGAAAAATATAAGCCTTTCCTTGCAGCCGAGTAATTATTGCGCAAAAATCTCTATCGTTTTGGTCTTGCTAGGATACGTAATAATTCTGTTGGTTCAAAATTCCAAACCTAACACTATTTCCATCCTGAGAATCGAAAGCCCTTACGCTCAGCAGTCGCCTTTAGACTACTTGACCAACAAGGCAGTGTTATTTATAATATTACACTGCACTAGTAATCTATATTATTAATAGGTATAATATCAACTCGTTGCAATAGCAGTGTTCACCTACGCATTTACTCCTTACTAGGGTTGTCACTCATAATTGAAATAGTGTTTATATCCGCACACAATTGCATTTGTGTTCTATCTGACTAAAATTCTGAACTGATCTATACTAACATTATAAAGAGGTAAAGTTTGTGAGGTTTTAGGGGGTAATCTCTGGATCTACTAAACCGATTTAGACGAAATTTGATATGGAGATAGTTTGAGACCGAAGGACATGGGACAGTTTGTATCCCTTGGGATGATAAAACACTTTTAACGTGGGCGAAGCCGAGGGCAGAAGCTAGTAATATTATAAAGAGGAAGTAGGTGCAGTATCGATCACCGGAATTATTTCACTGATAGGAACCTACACTAAAGCTAAGTGACATTGGAGTCCGTTTTATGCCGAAAACATTGTAAGATTCTAGAGGAGCTGGGTGACCGTAAGCTCAAGGTTATTTTGTGTGCGTGTAAGGGACAGATGTATATAACTTGTAAACATCTGTCCCTTTTTCATAGCCAAACCATTATAGTTTTGACACGTCAGGGTACGGAGGCAGGTCACGGTACCCAAGCTTTAGTAAAATACTACCTTGTTTACAATACTGTGAAAATCAGTTCTAAAGAGGTTTCGTGCCATTTTTTATCATTTTCTGGGAAAACCCAAATTAATTTCATCATAATCAAACGCCAATATTTTTTTTATCAACCAGAGCTCCAAAAATGTCCAAAAAACTTGCACATTTGTCAACCCTAGCCGCACCCCTATTTTACCGACACCGGTGGGTAGCAACCGGTATCATGTTCTCATTATTTCACCAAATAATACCCGCCACGCAATTACTGAAAACAAAACAAACAGCAAAAACATTGTTGTGTGACGGTTTTCTTTTCTTTCCTTCTTGTTCAATGTTGTAAAGAGAAGTGATTATTTTTTTCTGAATGAACCTTGTATTGTTGAATCACGGACTGTTTGATTGTGTTACATTCCTATGTTCTCATGATTGTACTTTTCTTTCTATTTGTATGAAATCGCGACAAACAGTTTGTTTCGTTATGAATGAGGTTTTAAAAGAAATCGATACTACGTTTGACGTAAAGTATTATTAGTAGTACACATACAAAGTAAATACGACTTATTTCGTACATTTTAATCGCCGACAGAAAAAGAGGAGTGTAATAAGTTTGACGTGTGTGCCTGTTTGTTTGTCTGTGACATCATAACTACGAAACGGATGAATCGATTTTGATTTCGTTTCTTTTTTGTTTGAAAGGTGACTTTATCGAGTGTTATTTGCTGTTTGATGAAAATCGGTTTAGCCGTTCAAAAGTTTTGGGCATTTACGCAAAATACCGTGTCATAATTACGTGTTCAATAGATTGTCGATCGAAGCTTGTCTACTAAAAGATAAATTATGTAGTGCTAGCTTTTCCCCGCGGGTTCGCTCCCGTGGCCCACCTCACAGGACCCGTTTTACCCGCCTATGTCACTCAGGAATAATGTGTTGAGTTTATCCATTACAAACAAACTTACAAACAATCAAATCTTTCCGCTTTATAATATTTGTGTAGAAGTGTAAATGAAATAAAAATGTCTAGGTGTTTTTTTTTAAATTTTACTTGTTCTAAAGTCAAGTAAGAGTAGAAAGGGAGTGACTACTGAATCGACGGCTAGTATGGAAGAAGGCATGTTGCATCGACCCCAAATATGTATATTGGGATAAGGGCAAATAACCATGCTTAGTTAAACTATGTACTGGCCGATTGCCAGACTACCGCTTCAAAATACCTAATCTTCGGTCCCTGCTCGGTATATCTAGCATCCTATCATAAAATTATGTAAAACTTGGTGTAGCATCTTTAATTTACATAAAACAGCCATTTGTATATAATCTAGTTTCTTCTTGTGATAATAAGTTAACTGGCAAAGGCCCCTACTTTCTCCTTGTATCTAGAAAAATTGCAAAATTAAACTCACTTGCGTTTAACATTATTCTTTGCTCAAATTCTCTAGGCTTAACTAAAGCTATGAAACATCGAATTAATGCAATTCTTGAAGAAATTAATTCATTGATAGACAAGACAACGCACAGTCTAAACAGCTGGGTCTAACAGAAAAATTTCAAAATTTAAAAAACCCCCGACACATTTTTATTTCATGTTACATAATTTATCTAGTACATAGTATATACACTTCGATCAGCAATTTATTGAACACGTAATTATGACACGATATCTTGCGAAAACAACCTGATTCAAACAGTAAAACGGCCATAACATAGATTTTTTTCAAACATAGCTAAGAACACTCGACAAAATCACTCATCAAAATCGGTTCATCCGTTTAGGAGCTATGATGCCACAGACAGACACAGATACACAGCAACACACGTCAAACTTATAACACCCCCCTTTTACCGTCGGGGGTTAAAAAAGGGAAGCACTAAGGAAGGATTTATGAAAGTTCATCTCCTGAAGGCGTTACATAAAAGTTTGTATCGAAGTTAATATTTGTTTTCTGATGGGGTATCCTCAGGCAAATGCCTTCCTGCAAAAAACCCCACCTCATTTAGATCTCATTTTCAGAAAATTGTGAGATGAAATTTTGCGTTCGAACGTAAGCACCAAGGAACGGTTTTTGAAAATCCATCTCCTAAAGGGGATAAATAATGGTATTTTTATGACAGATTGTTATTGCGAATATCATATACGTAAAATAGTTCCTAATCTAACTAAGACGAGCACTAATAAAATATTTTTGAAAACAACCTTATTGGGATGAACCCTTAAAGGGGTTAAATAGAGTGATGAAAGTTCGTAATTTTTGCTCATGCGAAATCCCATAAGCCACTCAAGCTAACTAGAAAAAGCCACGCAGTTCCATCGTAAAATTGGGCACGTCACACGATCCAGTGTCAATGACACGCCGGAGGTCGGACGCCACCCATCAAGGTCGGCCGGTGTTATTGTCATAATATATCTGCGATTGTACATAGCTTATCTGTTCGCGATATCAATGGAAATTATTGAGGAATTCTGCTGTGTTTATTATGCGTTTTGTTTCAGACGCCGGTTTAGAACAACACCTACGATCTGAATGGTCCGTAGTCGGCAAACATACACAAATTTGGCACAAATGTTTAGAATATAAGCCCACATAGATTAACATAATTTATCTGAATATTGCGCAATGCCAACAATATTGCAAAGTCTGTAAAAAGGGTTTTAATTTTATAGAATTTGCCTTGTTTTGGGTATTTTGGCATAGTCATCAATCAAAGTAGACTAACATAGATAACTTTTAATTCGTGGTGTCAGATGATTGGAATAAGAACAAACATAATCTTCAACCAGCGCAGCGGCGTAATTGCGTAGTGCACAAACAATAATAATGCCATCACTTGACAAATCATCAAACCGATTATTATCACTCCAATATTCAATGCCAGATTAACTCTGTCAAGCAGTAAATTTTATAAACGTGAATAAGCCATTATTAATTTTTGTTGCGGAGAGTGGCAATTAGGATGCAGAACTCGGTCACATAGACAATCTTAGCAGTGGCTTCGCAAACCACTGCGTTTTCAACAGACCGACATACATTAGTAAAGATACTGCATCAACTTCACATTTACGAGTACTAATACTTAGTTGTATGACCGGCGTACCCTGGGTACATCACTTCACCTTGCTGATTGACTAATATTTTAACCACGACAAGAGTTAATTACTCATGGGTGACGACAGGTGGATTAATAAACTTTATAACAAAAAAATACAAACCGACTTCCAAAACAAAATACTACAAAGCGCCTATGACACCTACTGCCGCCGCTCTTTGACACCTACTGTTTTCCTTTTTTCGACACCGACTTCCGAAAAGAAAGTTATTTTTTGCTTTGTATGTTTTGTTTTGAAGTCTATTTGATTTTTGTTAAAAAGTGTTTTATTCATCTCTTTTTAGTTTTGGTAGGTACCCCCAATTACCATGAAAATCAGATCCTGACCTGATGACCATGGGACCACCTGAAAAAAAACCAGCGCTGTGGCTCTGTCTCGCACCCGAGTCCCAGCATTATGCTGAGCGATGACCGTTTTGCGTAGATGTGACGCATACTTTGTAGTGATTGTATTTAAGATTTTTTGTTATTTTTATAGTATGCGTCGTGCCTGGCGCAAATAAACAATTTTTCTTTCTTTCTTTCTTTCTTTTCACCTGGTCAGTATATACCCTTTCAAACAATAGAAGAATTTTCCAAATCGGTCCAGGCGTCTATGTCTTATATATCGGTCTAAGGTCAAAAAAATGGTTCCAACAAATTGGGAGCTTCCTCCTTTTTTTGAAGTCGGTTAATAAGTAGTAACATATGTCCCTCACCTGTGGTTTAACCTTCTCCTTGGTCTGGGTTTTTTCTGTGCTCTTCCGGGTGTCCTGTGCATGCTTGCCGTCCTTGGCGCCTCCCTTCGCACCACCCTTGGTGGCGCGCGCACCCAAACTCATCTTTAAACTATATACGTTATATTTACAGCCTCTATTTACAAGCAGCTGAAACAAAATTAATGTGATATTAGTGACTGTGGAACTAGGTTACCAATGATGATACATCGGCCTA
Organism: Orthosia gracilis; assembly: GCA_947562075.1. Classification (NCBI taxonomy): domain Eukaryota; kingdom Metazoa; phylum Arthropoda; class Insecta; order Lepidoptera; family Noctuidae; genus Orthosia; species Orthosia gracilis. The sequence goes on along the minus strand of OX387275.1, from coordinate 18,368,872 downwards.
AAATGTTCCCTTTGCTGGGACGTAGGTCTCCGCTGTGTGAGAGGGCGTGGCTCTTCTTTTTCATCACGGGGACACAGTGGGAGCTGGTGATGATGCTGATGACGTAAACCTTTAAAGAATTCCCGCAATAGCGTTCTTAGGCCTGCATAAGATGTCCACTTTTTAACCTATGTCAAACCTGAAGTTCATGACAATCGTTCTTGAAAATGAGGTTCTTTCTCATAATCCGCTATGATTTCGCGGATTAGTTTGTACAAACAAAACCACTTGATCGTACAAGTTAAGTTGCGTTTAGTATTCCCAAACATTCCAAGAAAAAATACTTTGCTGACGAGGGTGGCAATCTATGCAAGCTCCCTAAAACTTTGAAGAGATACCTAAATGTGCTGGATCTTCCGGTTATTTCGTCAACAGGAAGGTGTAATAATTAACTTGGAGTAATTTCAGAGACCCTGACATGTCATTGACCCTTGATCCTTGCTAGGTTTTATACGCAATTTTTTTTCACACTTCCCAAAATCAAAATGAAGATTCAGATCAAATCGAGGTTGAACTCACGTCATCAGATAATAACAATACACAACCCAAACAACAAATGACACAATTCCACAGCTTTAGCACTCATAAAACCAAATTTCTTTCGCATAAACACACCGATATCGACATAAGATTCTCCTAATTTACCTCATTTCGACGACATTCTCTCCGGGAATCACTGATTATGCAATACCTGCTCTCGGAGGGCCCAAAGAATTCTATGATTATATGAACCTTATTCACGGGCGTATTCTCCCGAACCACCTACTCAATTATTATTGAACCAGTTTTTCACCGATTTACGAACATCTTACTATTATTATAAAAACGAAAGTCTGGATGGATGGATGTACACAATCACGCGAGAACGGCTGAATGGATCCGAATGAAATTTGGCACAGAGATAGATTATAGTCTGGAATAGCACATGGGATTAGAAAACACGTTTTTACGCGGGCGTAGCCGCTGACAGAACCTAGTAACAACATAATCGAAGCCTTCTGTTTTACTGTAGCCAATGACCTGAAGAATGATGCCTGAAGTAAACTGGATTGTCAATGTCCAGCAGAAGGGCAATTTAAACGAACGGATGATTGTAAAGTTCCAACGGAACAGTACTGACCGAAGTTCGGTCATAGTGGCCAATCCTAGCCGAGAATGGGCACAGACGCGTGAGATATTATAACGCCCAAGTATGTGAGCAAACAGTGCACCTGTTCCCTTACCTCCTAGTCAGATGGTACGGCCATCCAACTGACCTGGAGAGAGATCAGGAAAGGTGGAAGGTAGACAAGTGCTCAGTTCTGTCTACCTTGGTGTTAAGGTGAACAGTAGGCCATTTTAAGTCAGAAAACCACATGGCAAGACCAAAAAGTATGCAAACAAATAAAATCTGAGTAAATGGTAAAGATCGACCGTAACCACATGAAACAAACATACGCCTTGTTTACGTTCACGTATCGTAAAAAATATTGTACACTAGACAGAGATCACTGTCTAGCGTGGGATCAAGGTAAAATACTACGATCTACATACTTATCATTTACATGACCTTTTCGATGTATTGTAATATTTTAGTTTTTTCGTTTCGATTTATATCGCAATTTTTACTAAGTGAAATTGCAAGTACCGACGTTCAAATGGACTCAAAGCGATATGCACTTTAAATTTTCTCACAAAATACTTGTACGGTATCGCCTGTCGGTGCAATATAAATTAGCTCGCCCCATCAGGTAGCTCCCTGAGTCAAACACTTGTTTTAAACCGCACCGGGGTTCATTTTCACAATTTTGGTACGAAACCTGAAAAACATAAGATATAAACTCACGTTTTTGTCCGTAGGGTTAGACAAACTACAGAACGCCACCTGCTACGACCTTCACACACTTTTCTTCCTTTACAAAAATGTTGATCAAATGGAACAAAAATAACACAAGTAAATCTTTCACATACATACTTTGATAGTTGCACAAAACTGACGGCGACTGGTCTCGTCCCAGACCGAATTAAGTAGGAATACAACATTACATTTTCTATAGTTATATCAACTGCATATCGTCTGCATTGAAGGGGACTAAAATCTAGCAATGCACAACGACAAATGAAGCAAATATCTATTGACACTCAATCCAAAAAAGCCAATTATGAAATGTTTGGTTAATTAAGTAATGAAGTCAAAAAGTAAACGAACTGCATCATTAACAATGATAACATCACATTAAGATAACAGAGAAACCACAAGTCCTTCCAAAGTGCATAAGACCATGACCAAGACACGCCAAGGCTAAACCACGGAACATAACATTAATTATCTATGACTCACGGCAAAACCGCATTCCCCTAACCTCTTCATTAACGACCAAAGACAAGTTACATTTAATTTTCTATCTAAGGATTCGTAACATGCACAAGGCCAGTGGCGTAGCGAGTCATAAAGAGGCACCGTTTCAAAATTTCTTGGAGGTCCTTTTTAATCCACTGCAGCAAAGACCAAATGGAAGATAATATTAAACACAAGAAAGAACCCAATTATGGGCTAAGCTCGCCTTTGTACATAAGTAGTCCTTATGTGTATCTGTATATGTTTGTTTTGTGAACAATAAAGAATATGAATATATTTCTTACAAAATTAATCAAATAGGAGTCCGGATACTTGATTTGGATCACTTAACCGGTAAAATAAGAGAATCCTGGTTGGGGTGGCTAAGTTTGCATTATGATTTTACTAAGAGAGCTTCCTTAATAGGATACGTTAAGCTGTCATGATAACAAATAAAGTTTTTACGGAAAAAAGAAAATTTGTCACTGACTCGAAATAATCACAGAGATGTGAGATAGCTACGTCTCTGCCCAAGGCAAATAGTCATTCAGCCTGTAATGTCAATAAAAACTGCTTGGTAGGTGTTGTAGGTAACCTGTCATTTCGTCTTCAAGACCTATTATTAGTGTCAAAATGTAATGTGCAGTTTAGGTCCTGGGTTCGTTCATTGTAACGATAATGACAGCTGGTGTGTTATTGGGGAAATTATACGAATATCGCCATAATTATGACAGTTCCTGTGGTAGAAAAGTCTGTTTCGAATCCTTGAGGATTGAAACATTAAAGTTTTTTGTTATTTAACATCATTCAAATGACTTTAATATCATCCCAGAGCATGAGGTTCTGGATTCGATACCCGAGTCAGGCAAAGTATTATTGAGATTTTTAACCGACTTCAAAACGGAGAAGGTTCTCAATTCACGAGTACCCTCGATTTCTCTAGGATCCCATTCTCAGATCCAGGTTTCCTTACCATGGTACCACCCTTGGGATGTCACCTTTCCAACAAAAAAAAGAATCATCAAAAGCGATTCATAAACGACGAAGTTCTCCGCGAACACACATAAAAAATATATATGGTCGAATTGAGAATTCTCCTCCTTTTTGGGAAGTCTGTTAAAAATACGAAGGAAACAATTCGAAAGCTCAAGGAACTTAGGAGTTTCCCAAATACAAAACAACGTTTTAAATTGCTCCAAGATAAATGGGCCATAGCCCATTGTCTGCATTGACAAATTAAGACAAGATGCGTGAATCATATCAAATAAGTTAGTGTATTAAACTGCAAGGGTCAACTTGTCAATCTATTCTCGAGAAAGCACGACTGTGACCAGCATAATGTTTACAAAAACTTTTGTTTACAAATTGTTATCACAGGTGATAAGAGAAATTAGCACAATGTTGACAATTTCTTCTATTATTGGTAATTGATTAAATGAAATTGGAATTCTTACTGACCAAATTCATACACCCAAGAGGATGATGATGATAACTTATCTTCACGCATATAATCCTCGAACGGTTAGGCACACGTGTACCTCTGTAAAGTAAGTTACATCACATAATAGGATGCGCGTCTATTAACATCAACCAGGCACAAACAACTCTTCAGTTTCTTACTGAGAAATAACAGATGTAAAAAGTCGATAACACTTGGCACAAGCTGGAAATCGAACTCAGAACCACATGAACATACTGAACAGTAGTAGAGACAGGCAAAACTAGAGCAATTAGGCAGTCTTACTAATACCTGACTATGGATCTTTGAGTATGTAATTTTTTTTATTTATATTTTTTTTTTATTATCTTGATGAAGATGATGAGGATATGGCAGAACAGACATGTTTCCAACAGCACAAAGAAGAGACTCGGTGAGAACTCTGGTATTCTCGTTTTTTTTTTTAAAGCGCCGAATATGGGGCAATATAGCAATTCGCACGGTGGATCGGAAAAAGTTAGAGGCTTTTGAAATGTGGTGCTGGAGAAGAATGTTATGCATACAAAACCAGACTCCACGATTTGCTACCAACGAGTCCTAAGTTACTTTGGTCACATCGCCCGGAGACAGCCAGACAACCTGGAAAAACTGATTGTAGTGGGAAAGGTGGATGGAAAAAGATCACGCGGACCCTCACCTACGTCTGGTCAGATCAGAGAGCCATTACAGGATTCGCGGTGTCCTGAGAAGAGCCGGAGACAGGGTGGCTTGAAAGCAGCTCGACAAAGCTTTTCAAGACGGGTTTGCCCTTCAGAAATTAAGACAACGAATAAGAAGAGATCACCATGATGAGGAAAACAACCGGATTACTAAGGTAATGATTGATTGATTGAAGAAGATATGCTAAATCAACCCCAAATAAGTGCAGATATCGACAGGAGCATAACAATGTCTGACTAACTTAAAAACTACTAGATCGATATAAAAAATTCTTTCACCGTTGGGAAGCTACCCCGCGGGTGACATAGGCTACTTTTTATCCCTTTATTTCCAAGGGAACGGGAACTACGCGGGTGAAACCGCGAGGCGTCCGCTAGTTAATATTATAAAGAGGAAATATTGTATGTTTATATGTTTGGAAAAGGTTATCTCCGGCAATACAGATTTGTTTACAAGAATTATTCAGTGACAGTAAACTACATTGTTGTTGAATGTCGTAGGCTACTTTTTATCCCGGAACAACGAACGGTTATTGCAGGATAAGCCAAAGACAATAAGTTAGCAATAAACTGTTTGCCCAATAATGATTGAGGCCTCAAAAATCTAACAAAACGTATTAAATTTAGAACTCATATCAAAGAGGAAGCAGATAAGCTATTGCCAAGTTTGGCTGCAAAACAGTTGTTAATTACTTTGAAGTAGTGCCAATACGTCTCTTCTATAAATGACACTTGAATAATCAATTGTTGTTCTTTGTTTCTTCATCGCAACACACTCCGTGTGTGTTGCGATGAAGAAACAAGGAACAACAAAAAGGCTTTCGACACTAGTGGATGGTAATTAGGTTGCTATACAGGATGATTATACCGAGTTTTTTAAGAACTCACTCGTGATAACGCAAACGATTTCTTATGTCAAAATGTATACAAAAATAGCGGTTTCTCCTTACCGTCACCAGACGGCGATTATCAAATTTCAATACAAATTGACGTTTACGTTAACGTGATTGAGCGTGAGTAAAAACTCGCACTAAAGCCTCTGATAACATAAACATAAGATCATGCCCGTATTCCGCGAAGGGTTGGGCAGAGAAACAACTATTGAACACCCATATTCCACCAGTTACGTTTAAGTGCCATGTAATCCCCTATTACATGGCACTTAACATAACTATTGCCATCAACAAGGCAGAAATCCAGACTCCGGGCTATTTTTAAGAAACTACTGGGCTATACCACGGGGTCCCAGTGCTAACAAAGATAATTTGGTTCAAAAAATGTCACTAGATGCCGCGATATGCATCGATTTGTTATTGGATTGTGTGTTAAATTATTATTTTCTAGAATTGATCATAAAAATTGTATGTTCTTGTTAAATCTGCTAAGCACAAATTTATGTAATATTGGGCTCTTAATTCACATTTGAAATATTATTTGAACGGATCATTTAAAATTGATTCCAATATATGGCGCGCTTTTAAATTTTTAAAATTTGTATTTTTTTTTTTGTTGAAACATTACTATAAAACAAATCGTCACCGTATTTAAAGAAAAAAAATAGACACGAACCGAGATAACCCTTTTACTTGAAAGTCGCTGCTAACACCATCTTTAGCCGTGGAACGGAACTGAACGCGATCGAAATGCTTATAAAATAATCATCTTAATCAGATGAAAGACGCTAGTTATGGGATGAGGCATAGTATATCTGTATGCTAGTATTATACTGATAAATGACACAATAGACAGAGACAGAAAAAGAGAATGAAACAAGAACAAAACATGAGTCAATTATTGCAATGTATGCTTTATAACAATGACATAAGAGCTTAGGCTTAGCTTGTGAATTGCAAGGAAAACCTATATTTTCATAGAATGAGTAATTCTCACAGTCAACAGCTTATGGTGTATATAGGCCAACCAACTAAGACCATTCCTATAGTAGCATGCAAGATGTTAATTGTTGACACCCATCAGTGAATTGTCGACTGACAGGTCATTACACCCGTGTCGACAACTAACTTCACCTATTTACTTTTATGTTGCATGAAGTTTTAATAAATAATAAATAAAGCCTGCAGCTTCTTCAGAATGGTCTCAGTTAAGCTGTTGGTCTATATTGTGGAATAAGCAAAAGGAATATGTGAGAGTTGAGCAAGCTTAGTGTATAAAACCTTCTCTGTTTGAGAAGAGGCCTTGGCTCTGTAGTTGAACATAACAGGCTGGTATCTTCATGGCTGACCTCGTGGAAGAAAGTTGTACCTGTATACTACTATTTATGGCATAAGTTTATTCTAGGTAATCATAAACTATTCACTAGCATATATAAAAGGTCATGGTTAGTGACTAGTTTATTGATTATGAATACCTGAAGACAAGGGCACTGTAGGAAGTCTATATGAGAAAGGCCAAACAGTTTTGTGTTGCTTAGAAGAGTCTTGAAAACAGATTTTTAGGATAATAATATGCATAAATGAGTGAGAAATCAATCTTACTGAATGCACTTATCCCCTTCAACTTATGGGACAGCAAGAAAACCTCTGGTATAAAATTCCAGCTGTGGAAAAAAAAAACAATCCTGGTTGAAACACATTGTACCTATTGCATCCAGATACTCTTAAGCACCAGAATTCTTAACATCTGCCATTTGACCTCTGCAGCCAAATAATCAACTTTGTTTATAGTATATATTTAGTTTTTTTGTCTATATCAATGTGCATATATATATTTTAGTATTGTATTTTATCTAAATACATATTGGTGTGCTTTCAATTGTAATCTACCATGTTGTGTATATGTATAGAACAACCATCTTGTTTAGGATGAATCGTAACAAAATGACTCCTATTTCGAAGTCATAAAAGTCACATAACCTGCCTTTGTGAGATAGAAAAAGTATGACACACTAATTAAAACTGGTAGAAAACGACGAACACATTTAAGACACTGATTTTCACTTGTGCATAAATAAAAAACCCCAAAGCAAATAGACTTCGACCAGCTTCCTTGCAGTAATTCATATCAGTTACCCAACACAACAAGTTAACAGACAAGACGTCACACAGAGTGGTTGCTAATAGATTGATGAACGTAATTTGTGCAGTGATGCAGGGCAGCACAGAATCAACGTTATGTATATGTGTAGTGCACATCCATGAGATTCTTAGCCAATTTAGCCAAGGAGGTTTTGTTAAGGGAACGTTATTCTATTGGATCCTTTATAGAATGTTTGTGATATATTTCTTTACATTCTCGAGGAACTCTTTTTGGGTTGTGGAGGTCTGATATGCAGTTGTTCCATGTAAACAACAACAACAACACAACTGCATCCGGTTAGATTAGAAGTTGATCCCAACATAGTTGAGAAAAGGCTAGGCAGATTGCTTGATTTGAATTTGTCTTTGTCCAGCAGTGAAATGATATTCCTGAATGAAAATATGTTCTATTCTATTATAAATTCTGTAATGTTGACGACTCTGTATGTTACTGAATTGGGATGCTTGTTTATCAATGATGCATCAAGACCAAACACATTTGTAAGAAACTTGACACACAGGTAGCCCATGACCTAGGACTAGAAGGACATAATTAGAACATTGGATGCTGGTAGCATGTTAATATGAGTCACATGAACAATACTTGTATCCAGCTACATCTGGTAAAACTAGAAACCATAGCATTTAATAACAAATATTAAAACCTCTGTTTGTTTACATTGTGTGCACAAGTGTTCTATTAGTATATCATAAGTCAATTCACTTTCAATTGATTGAATAGCTAGGTCAAGGGTGATGCTGCCTGTATTATGTTACATTACTTCCTTATAATATATTTCTGTATGGAGAACCTAATCAATGATTGCAGTGTTCTGTAAAAGACTAGGAAATCTGTTTTGTTATTTTAAGGCTCGAGTTTGACCACTATATCACCTGATGGTAAGCAATGATGTGGTCTGGAAGCGATGATGACATTCTTGACTTAAACTTTTACTTAGCTAAAATTTAACTAATGAAAAAAAACACTTCAGTTTCATCTAAGTGCAAAAATATTCAAGACTAATTTGATATTTGCCAACAATTTATTAAAATAATATCATGAACTTTACTCGACTGAAATGTAAATCAATTGATTATGAATGAATAAAACATTAGCAAACTTTTCTGTTTGCTACAAAATATTTAGGAGGTCATTGAACTTGACTGTGATGAAATTTTTGTAAAGATGATACTAAGCAAAATATGTTATGAAGATTGCAGAAAAAGCTTTACATTGAGCAGGTAAATGATACCATAATGTTGACCTTAGCATTGTGCAATGTAAAATAAACTAAAGGCAAAAACTCAACATGATTTGATCACATAAATATGTATAGGTGAACTCATTCATTGTTGGCATGTCTGCCTAACTTTCTGTTATTTAGGTATGAAAATGATAAAAGCAATGTTTAGAGACCGGATTCCCCGATCGACAAGTTACAAACGGGCGTTCCGATAGCTATACGTATACGAAATCAAAGTACCGGCATCATTGATCACGACACGATAACGACTTCATACTTATCAACTAGTCCCTACTCTTTACACCAAACAGCCACAAAGAAAACAATGATATCAAAGATAAAAGAAAGTTAGCATACCTACCCCGGCTGTCGTGTAAGCGGTAAAATAGTAAACAAAACAAATGGGCGGATCACGGAAAATTCACTAATTTACCACACAAATCGCACGATAATGCTAATTAAAACACAATCTAGCTTCCATGATGTCGAAAACGATGATTTGTGAAGAATTTTTATGTAATTTTTCGCAAAAATCGGAACAATGAATCATTGAGAGTGGCAGCGCAAGGGCACTCGACGAACTACGAAATTTTCGACATAATTCTACCGGAACATCGACGGAAACCTGAGGCAGTTGCTTTCCACGCCATTTCAACAGCTCACGTCATCAGAATAAAGCACCGCCAAGACGAAACTCAATAGGCCAGCGGCACATGTGGGGGACGCCATTCTTGAAGCACCTTTCTTGGTATCAAAATGACAGTCTTTGTTGACGAATTAGCCGTGCACAGCACCATTTAACACCTCAATTCCACGCACAAGATCACTTAATTTTAGCGCAATATTAATATTTACCTTATTTCTACAATAATATCCAAAATATAACTAAATTTCTAATAAAATTTACTGATTTCCATACCTGTTAGTGCGCTCAAACGCAAGCTGATCACGTGACTCACTAGGGATGGGACATGGATGTAAAATTTCGTTACCGTTTAAACAATGGCCAGTTTTATTAGCATTTTGTTGTATGCAGTGCAACTACGTATGATGGAAAACACATTGTATATTTTGTTTCAAATCAAGCATTTTAAATAAAATTTTGCTAAAAAACTATTTAACTACAATGTCCAAAAAAAAACCGGTAATGTGTGGATCAGCTGAAGTAGGATGTAATAGTCGGTACACACGCCGACGTTTATCTGTACAGGATGTAAAGCACCTATACGTAGTATCTCTAAGTAGTCTGTGATGCATTTCAAACAAGTTTTGCACTGCAAATACGAAAAACCAACGTATGCGACAGCTTCAGACGCAAAACAGCGTAACAATTTTTACAGCATAACTATTTTTATAGCTGATCGGGGGGCCTGTTTCTTACCTAGAGGAAAATGGATACTCATCATCCATCCTCTTTGCGGGCTGAGCGGGTTCGTCGGATGAAACTCGTAACGCTGAAACAGATGTGCATTTTCAGCTTGACTTTGTATAATGGGGATGTAATTTGCCATTTTTTCCGATAGGTGGCGCATAGTTGCTAAGGCTGGCTATTAAAAGCTGTCAAATCCATACATTTTGTATCTTATGAGTCAGTAATTTTTTTTTTTTCATAATATGCCTCTGTGTGCTGTACCAGGATATACCAACCCCGGTGTTTATTTGTTGCCGAAGATACAACGCTAAAAAAAGCTGGGAAAAGGCTATACATATTTAAAGACTAAGTTATGTACCTGGCAAAGTAACTCTGATTATATTAATAATCTTCGGCGATACAGTGGAACTATTAACGTATTGATCAAGCTCTACAACAGGAATGTCATTTGCTTGGCCTTCAGAAGCTTAAAGGCTTTGATTACCGAAAATAAAATAAAACTTCTAACCTAAAACTTAAAGAATATTAACACATTCACGTAATGTTCTCTCATTTTTTGTAAATTTTCCTACCATGAGTGAAGTAACAATCAAATCGTTACAACTAAAAAAATATCCAAATCTAAAACATGAAAAATACTTTATTACATAAAAGTTTGACTCTCAATAAGGTCTGTTTTCATTCCAGTTATCCTTGCTCCTCATTCTTTTAGTTCGTCTTTCAATTCCTTAAGCTAATACTTTAATGGTAGCCCGGTTTAAACCCAAAAATAACACAAAAACGTGATGTAAACAAATAAAAAACGATTTGACAGCAGCCATTGCGCCGCCAGCGACATCTGCGCTCAGCTTTGCGTTTACATCCTCATTCAAGGACGGGGATTTTTTACTGTGAAAGGTAACCTTACTCTCAGTGTCTGTGCCTGTGCAAAATGTTGAAATAATACCAATAATGAGAAGCCAGCGTTGGACTGAGGAATTTCCAACAAAAACCGTAACAATTGAATTTACCGAATACACTCGACAAACGGAAGCCCCTCCCTGTTTTAGGGCGTTCCACAGGTAAAAATTTTCGTTCAGAAATTTGTGCATTCTTTTACCTAAAAGGAATAAATCCTATTTTTTTTTATCCTTTTTATCTTAAATTTTCATTAAGATATCGATAAGTTTAATTAAAATCTACTTTACTTATTTAAAATGTAACAAAATTAAAAGCATTTTATTTTGGTTATCATACGGACGAACGAAACTTAAAAAAAATGACAAAATATTTCCCGCTAAATCTGACGTCCAAAAAGTGCTTTTAAAAATTGTTTGTTGTTGGTTGATTAGGTTTTTGTTGATTTATATTATATTGATATTCATGCAAATAAATGTCTCTCCTCGAAGATATATTCTTACAAGATGAGGCAGACGAAGCACAGGAGTTAGAGAGAGTGATTGAAGGTGACGAGTTTGATGAAAGACCTCGTTCACGATCCAGGTCCCCCGACAACAGTGACGACAATGAACCCAAAGATGATGAAGCAGGTACATATTTTACATGTTTTTAGATTGTTGTAAAGTCCTAACCTCTCTGATACCCTATTATTTTGCCGGCTCCATAACCTAAATCTATGACACTAATAGCGCAATTAGTATGAGCTATAATACAGATTTTACACAAGTTATCAAATGCGCAAGGCGTTGGGTTTGCTCTAATATAAAGGTATGCTCTAATTTAAAGGTAACTTTTATGTTGGCTTCACTACAGCAAAGAGAGTATATGGGTCAAATCTCTGCGCTGAGCCGAGTGATTTGAAAACGAACATCTGCTCACTACTGCAATTATGTTACTACATCTATAGGTTTTATTTTTCTCAGATATCTGAACGCCCTTCATAATATTTAAGTATCATACATAACCAAATTAATTGCCATTCTATTCATGTTATTATTAATCAATAATGTCAATGTTGTTATTTCACAGAAGAAGACAAGAGGCGGGTGGACCCATCATCCACCAAAACTAAGAGGGTGACCAAGAATCCACGGTTCATATTGAATCCGGCTCGTTTGACAGGTCCAAGAGGCATACAGATCTTACCTGATCACTTCAAGGATTTTAAGTTTAAGGGTAAGTTACAGTTGTAAAATATTTCCAAGACTTCCATTTTACAGTTTGGGACAATGTAGGCTAACATAAAATAAACATTTAAACAAAAAAAAAAAGACTTCCAAAGCAAAACAAAAATAAAAATTCAAGAATCAAAATCAATTGTTTAATTCCAACAATATTACATACATACATATCAAATTGATAACCTCCTTTTTTTTTGTAGTCAGTAAAAAAACAAGTTAGAAGCACTGTGGGCCAACTATCATAAACATCTCACATTCTTATTACCACCAAATTTACCAACAGGAACCCATCAATTTTCTGGGATAAAAAGTAGCATAAGGCTCTCTATGATAACTGAAAACTTTTTAACAAAAAAATCAAACCAACTTCCAAAACAAAACGAAAACTAACATTCTTTTCCGAGTCTGTGTCTTTGGTACTTATTGTTTTCCGTTTTTTGACACCAACTTTGGAAAAGAAAGTTATTTTTCGTTTTGTAGGTAGTGTTTTATTTTGGAAGTCATTTTGATTTTTTTGTTAAAAAGTTTTTTATTTACCTTTTTTTAGTTCAGGTAGCCAAAGTTCATCTCATGACTATTCCAATAAGCCCAAACACAACTAGGATACACTGTTTTATTGCGGAGTTCCAGTGCCTACCTTCCGGCTTCATCAACAGATCAGTTTGGTAGGACCATTTTCACCAGTACCATTTATTTCTAAGTATTTGCTTCATCATAGTTGGTTAACTATTCAATATGTCTTATGGCCGTGACATGCTTAGCACTAAAGAGTTCCAGTGGCCATCTGTGGTCTTCTAGATCAGTTCCACTTCAACAAATGATACTTTCTGAGTGCAAATAAATTGCATTGTTGATGAAAATACAAAATCGCTATTTATTTGAGGAGTTCCCTTGATTTCTCCAGGATCCCATCATCAGGAAGAAAAAAAGAAGGATTTTCCAAATTGGTCCAGGTGTCTTTGAGTAATCGGGGAACATACATAAAAAAAAAGATTCCGACGAATTGACAACCTTCTCCTTTATTTGAAGTTGGTTAAAAAAAAGAAAACTGCACAGTAAAGGTATTTCTGTATTCTGAAATTGGAGCAGACCAACAACCAAGCAATTTTACCTTACTTTTACCTTATAATATTAGTGTAGTTTAACTTTATGCAATTATCTGTAAACGTTGGTTACTAGCAAGTACTTTAAAACAGGTCCCAAAATATATAATAATTATACATATTTGCTACTCGGTCAAAATAATTATGCAGTTGGCGCTATCACGACAACAAGTCACTTTTTATCGGACTCTCGCTATTGACGCATGAGGTAAACGCGGGTCACCGTGTGCGTAGGTGGGAGAGGTGTCGATGTGCACAGTTATTTTGTCCGTGTTGTAGATGCATAACTGAATGTTTCAGGCAAAGGCCATGAGAAGGATGACCTAGACATGGTCCTAAAGAAGCTAGAACACTGGGCATACAGGCTGTACCCCAAGTTTCAGTTTGGGGACTGTCTGAAGAAGATTGAGAGTCTCGGCAAGAAGAGGCCTGTTATGGTAAGTTTATTTGGAAGATGATACTGAGGCTTAGCTTGCTAAGCTGGGTAAGCAAGTTGGTTACTGGCTTAACCCTGTCTATTTTCTGTCATTTCTTGGTATGTGTATCCTGCTTTTGCAGTTTAGACATGCCCAGAATTAGTAGAATATAGAGAGGTGTGGAAGGAGTTTGTTCCACTATTTGTTGTTCTGTTGAAAAAGTTTAGAGTGGACTTGATCACTCTTGCCGCGCGCCGTCGCTGCTGAGTCGCTCTCGCTGACGATATATCCGTCAATGACATAGAATGGCACTGCATCGCCGGCCCCGTGTAGGGACGCGTTGATTGACTTGATATAGAATTAGTGGTAGGACGATAATACAGCCGCAATACACTCGCTCGTGGAGGTGGGCACTAAAAAACTTTCAATACCATTTAGCTGATGCACGATACTGCTTTGCGAGTAAGTTAGATCAAATTATACTGACTTACATGGACCAAAAACTCCAGGGCATTCAGGCACTATAATAGCTTACTTCTAGGCAAACGTGCCTCATTGTCAACCACATCATCGCTTACCATCATGTTTGTTAGTAATCAAGCCTCAAAAATATATATATTACCTCACCATTTCAGGTGCATCTCCAAAAAATTCGCTCAGATCAGTTCATATCTGGAGAGACAGTGGTCCAGAAAGACTCGAGCGACGAAGAGACGCAGCCTCCTCAGGAAGAGGATGAGTTTGACAAGCTTCTGCAGCAGCAGATTGACCTGGCCAGGGCTACGCCAGCGCCGGGCTCCGTGAAGAAAGTCATGCATACTCCGGTGAAAGATAGGTGGGTACCATACCATTGCGTGAAAACAGTCTTTTAATTATTATGAATGATAGGTTCGCACATCTGAACTATCTCACCTGATGGTATGCAATAGTTAGGAAGTCAAACTGTTCGGGGTTGGGGTGAGATAAATATAAACTAGGATTAAAGATTATAAAGATAGGTATAATTCAGTAACTTAACTGGGATAACTATTAAAACTAATGAGGTGAATGAGATGAGGTTGAGTCGCGCCCGATATGCTGGCCGAAAGCGTACTGACTATTTTACTTAGGTAATACATAAAATATTCAGGGCATAGCGCGCGATGTCGCAATTATGCTGACATGTTTATTATTGTTCGGTGATTATCCCGAACATGCTCCCGAGGGAGAAAAGGATGAGGTTAGTAGGTAGGTATAGTTACATGGGTAATGAAATTAATACTAACAAGGTGAAAACAATGTTCAACTAATACTAAAATAGTTATGTAGGGTGAGTTATGTTAGTAGGTGAGATTAAGTTAACCTTACAAATTAAACAGAGTCGCTACAGTGTAAATCAGGAAGAGAGAACACGCGAAAGATCGGTGAAGAACCTCTATCTTCCTTTTTTTGTAAGCACTCACTAGATAGCGCTAGTCGCTTAGGATCACTTTTCACTGGTTTACTACTAGATTGCCCATTTTCCCTAATTTCACTACACTCAATCACAACACTATCAGCAACGGTGTGTGGAGATGGCACCGCAGTTGCCGCAGGGGCTGTAGACCGCTCTGCTGCAGAATTGGAGCGATTTCCTTTACGTTGCCTTTGACGCCAACGTTTAAAACAGTAAGCTGCCACCAATAACAAGATGCCCAATATGATGAGATATATAGCGGTATACTGGTGGACGTCGTGGTAGGAGATATTAGTGCTCAAAGGTTCACTCTGCTTCATGATCTCAAGACTTCTCTTAATGGCTTCAAATTGCCTGAGGTCATCTGAGTTATTGGGATTATGCTCATATGAGATTTCTGGCATAGTGATATTTATTATGTGATTAATTGGTGATATTTCAGGTGAGATAATATTTCTCGTCGTACTAATTTTACTAGACAATCTTTTGTTTGAGTACACCATAAAATTTTCTGTTTTTACTAGACAGCCTTCCCCAACACGCAACAGACCAGCATCTGATAACCTAACTGCCTCAACTTGATTTTCACATAGAAGTTTGACGTTACATTCATTGCAGCATAAATAATAATACTTGTTTTCTGATGTTAACTCTCTCCAGTCATCCTTGCACGGGGTAGTTTTAGTTTTACAAGTTCTTGTGCCTGGGATCGTCTCGCATAGACTATGATCATCTTTCATGTGGTGAATAGGCTTTCTGATATGACACAGAATAGTCACAGGGTTTTGTAATACGCATGACTGCAGATCCGTGTCTGTGATAGTTAAATAAGAATCCTTTCTCATGTTGATGGCTGCTAATTCAGAGATAGTTTCGACCTTCATCATCCTGTTATCTTTCACAATGCGTGGAACCGGGATAAGATTAAATACCTCGTAAATATCTCTTTCAATCAGGGGTATTTTTATTTCTATTATTAGGTATTTGCCAGAGTATTTGGCTCTTACTTTGAGCAAGCTGTACAGATCTTTAAGATTAAAGTTGTCGACAGGAACTACCAAGTCTCCAGATATTTGTGCTGATATTATGTTTAGCTCAGATCTGAGTTGTTTCGGCGATATCAAGTGAAAATCTAATTTTCCACTATAAATATCAGTTACTGTATCTAAAATTGAGTCCTGGATTCGTCGAAGGGTATACAACAAGTTGTTGGCAGTGAAAGTCGAGGTTATGAAGTCAGTGACGATGGTTATGTTTTGCACTTGCTGAGCGAGATTTTTATAAGAATCTTGGAGAGAATTAAGCCTTTGATTTATTATTTTGTGATGTTTGTTTATAGTATTCTCAATCCTTTTCATTAAATTAAATTCAGCTTCTACGACCGACGTTTGGTTTTTCCAGAGGTTGTATAAGTGGTTTTCATTATGCTTTAAAAGGTCAATATCCTTCTCATATTTTTCTGCAAATCGTTGGTCCAACACTCCGAATAAACTATTTGCAACGTAGCCTACCCCGTCTAGCAAGCCGCGTCGCCGACGTTTCTTATTAGTCATAAACGAGTCATTTATCATGACAATATTATCATAATGTTTGATTTCTTCGAACTCGTGCTCGAGTTGTAACATGACGCCGTCGCAAGGTGTTTGTGTTCTAATCGTTGAGCATAAGGTTTCAAGGTACTTGATATACTTTGTTAGTGCCGCCATTCCTTCTTGATATGGATTTGTGTCATAATAGACTATTAAATGCCAATCATCTCTAATTAAGTGCATATTAGATACTTTGTCAAAGTATACACTATTGTTTGTCAGCGGGGTGAAGTTATAGGATGCTTGAGTGGTGTTTATTAGTGTCAGCATAAATAATGTCAAAGATAAAACCATTGCTGAAAATGAGATAGGACGTTTTTTCTTCGCCGCTGGCAGTTTATTATCAACCTTTGGGCCATTTGGATCTTGATCATTTTTATTTGTTGGCAGTAAGGACAGTTTTACAACTGGGCGTTTTAAGACCCCATTTTTGGTTTTAAGTGTGACGACCCTTATGTGTCCGTCACTTCCAGGATGCAGCGCTATTACGCGACCTAGACTCCATTTTCCTGGTGGAAGGTTGTCGTCCTTCATAATGACGATGTCATTAAGATTGAGATTCCTTTGTTGCTGTCGCCATTTGACTCTCGTAGAAAGCTGCGAGAGGTAGTCAGTCTTCCACTTATCCCATATATCTTGATAGATTTTTTGCGTCAAGTGCCACCGTGTTCTGAGGTCATGCTCTGTTTCGAAAATCGTTAAGTTGGGGCCACTTGCTAAGAAGTGAGCCGGGGTCAAAAAATCCAAATCCTCAGGGTCTTCTGTCAGAGGGCACAGTGGTCTGGAGTTCAAACAAGCCTCGAGTTGGGTTAGTAGGGTAATATATTCCTCGTAGGTTAATTTTTGCTCACCCACGACCCGCTTGAGATGATGTTTTAGGCTCTTCACTGCAGCTTCCCAGAGTCCGCCAGCAGATGGCCATGATGGAGCGTTAAAGTGCCACTCAATATTCATTTCAGCGATTGTCGAGGTTACTTCTTGGTCCGACAAGATATAGGAGATTTCGGCAAGCTCTTGTTTTAAAATTTTGTTGGCTCCTATGAAGTTGGTTCCTTGATCACTATAGATGTGCCCTGGAACTCCCCTTCTAGCCGACATTCGACGAAGCGCGGCAATAAATGCTGACGCTGTGAGATCTGAGACAATTTCTAAATGTATGGCTTTGGTCACCATACAAACAAAAACTGCGACATATCCTTTACTGGTTTTAATGCCACGGCCTTTGTTGGCCTTAATAAGGATGTGTCCGGTGTAATCTATTCCTGTGTGGTAAAAAGGTCTGTTAGGAATCAATCGTGCTGGAGGTAGGTCACCCATGATTTGATGTTGTAGTATTGGATTGTTTCTTTTACATTTGACACACATTCTTATTCGTTTCTTTGTGGCTCTATTTCCACCAAGAATCCAGTATTTGTGTCTTATAAATCCAGTAGTCATTTTTACTCCACCATGAAATACAAGTTCGTGGGATTCATCTATGATTAGATCTGCCAGTTTCGATTGATTCGGGATTATGATAGGATGCTTCATTTCTGGATCAAGATTCGAATGTTTAAGTCTGCCACCGACACGGAGCATTTGATTATTGTCTAGTATGGGATTGAGATTAAGAATCTGGCTTTTCTTATTTAGTGGTTCATTCCTTTTCAGCCGTGATATTTCTTCGTAGAAATATTCGTTTTGGACGTGCTTAATTACCATTTCTCTTGCTGTCTTTATATTTTGCAGAGTAAGAAAACTTGTGCGTTTTTTCTTGTAAGCAACAATGTCGATGAACTTGTTGATGTAAGCTAATACTCGGGTAACTTTCCTTAAAGTGCTATATTTTGGTAATAGTTGATTGATTATTGAATTTTCGGGGTTAAAAATGACCGTATTTACTGCCTCTTTCTTTCTGAGTTCTGCGTTTGTAATGCTCGTATAAATCGGCATATTATGAGATTCTGTAGGCTTATATTGTGGTAACCAGTCGGGCCCTTGCCACCACAGTGAATAATAGGCTAATTGAGCAGCAGGTAAACCGCGGCTTGCGCAATCTGCGGGGTTTTCTTTGGATTTTACGTAACTCCAGTTATCTTTAGGGATTATTTCAGTAATTAGCCTCACTCGATTCGCAACAAAGGGTTTCCATTTCTCCGGTTCACCACTTAACCAACCTAGAACAGCCGTTGAATCAATCCAACCATAAACATGCACCTTGTAGCTCGATAGGGATGAGATGATTTTTCTCATAAGTTTTGACAACAAGAGAGCGCCGCTGAGTTCCAGACGCGGTATCGATTGTGGTTTTTTCAGCGGTATTACTTTTGATTTCCCTGCAATAAGGGTCACATGAGTTTCATTTTCTCTCTGTATTTTGCAATACACGACGCATGCGTATGCTTTTGTGCTAGCGTCGCAAAAGCCATGGAGTTCGATGATATCCTTTGCCTGGGTTTGAATCCAACGTGGTATTTTAAATCGAGATATATGAGATAGATCGGCTTTAATAGTATTCCACTCTGACGCGATTTCTTGAGGGACAGGGTTGTCCCAACCCAGGTCAGATTTCCATAATTCTTGGAACAAGATCTTAAGTTTTATTGTGACTGGTGCTAACCAGCCCAAGGGGTCAAAAATTTTAGATATTTGAGATAGGAATTGTCTTTTTGTAAGGATGTTTCTGGAGATAAATTCTATAGGATGAAAAATGAATTGATCATTTTTGGGTTCCCACCGAAGACCTAATGTTTTGGTTGATTCCGGTTGCTTAAAGTCAAAGTCTTCCTTTTGAAGTGCATCTGAACTATCTATTAATTCCGGCAAGTTTGATCGCCATTTTCTGAGATTAAATCCGCCTGATTTGAGGAGGCTGATCATCTCTGCTTTGAGCTGTTTAGCTGCTGTCGCTGAGTGTTCACCATGCATGAGATCATCCATGTAAAACGAGTGTTCTAAGATGTCAGGAGCGCAACTTTGTGGATAGTTTGGCCTTTCATCGATGGCCAGTTGCTTCAGTGTCATCATGGCCAAAAATGGTGCGGCTTTAGTGCCATAGGTAACTGTCGCTAACTGGTATTCTTTTAAAGGTTGAGATTGATGGTTTCGCCAGATAATTTTCTGATATTTCTGGTCATCGGGATGTAGCCAGATTTTGCGAAACATTTTTTCTATATCTGCTGTAAAAGCGTATCTAAATTGTCTCCATTTTAAGATAAGGCTCTGAAGGTCTTGTTGTAAATTGGGTCCTCGGCACATGAGATCATTGAGGCTGTATCTGCTCGAGGTTTTTGCCGAGGCATTAAAGACAACACGCAATTTGGTAGTTGATGACTCAGATCGTTGGACGCAATGGTGCGACAAGTAGCAGTCCGGCTGTACGTGTGGCGCAACGGGTGTCATATGTCCGAGCTCTAAGTATTCAGAAATAAACATTTTATAGTCACATGCCAGAGCTGGTTGCTTACTTAATTTCCGCTCTATTTGGAAAAATTGAGCAATCGATTTTGTTTTCGACTCGCCTAAATTGTTCTCAAAATCTTCTTTGAAGGGTATTTTAACGACGTAGCTTCCATCTGCCCGTCTGGAGGTCGAAGTTTGGTAAAATTCGATGCAATTTTGATCTTCTTCTGATATTGCTAGAGGTTCATGTATGTCCTCCACTTCCCAAAATTGCTGCATATCTTCGATATTATTTAGGGTCACATTGCAATGGTACGTTTTGTAGTTGCCGCTTAAGATCCATCCCAACTGGGTTTGTTGGGCAATGGGCAACACACCTTCTGATCGACAGATACCGTCCATAAGGATAGTGGAATAGATATCTGCCCCAAATAAGATATCAATAGGCCTACTTTTGTAAAATTCGGGATCTGCAAGAGTTATTTGGTTCAGAGTAGGCCAGTCTGGCTTAGGCAAGGTACAGCTGGGTAAGTTATTTATGAGTCTATTCATTATATAAACGTCCGTTTCAAAGGTGAAATCGCTAACCAGCGACGAACATTTGATGGTAATCATGCCCTTGCAGTTGTTTTCCTTATTGCCTATTCCAGAGATATAGCCGTTACATTTCCGTCGCGGTAGTCTTAACAACTGAGCTGCGCGTTCCCTAATAATGGATGTCTGTGACCCTTGATCTAAAAGAACTCTCATTTTATGGTAAGATCCGTCCACTGCTTGTACGTTAATTATTGCTGTGGCAAGCAATATTTCTGAGGGTTCTCTACGAAGCGATGCAACTGTGTTAGTTTCTTGCTGCTGAGAAGGCGATTTCGTAATCGTGGCTGCATTTGACCCTGATCGATGTGACGTAAAAGATTCATGCAAAATGGTATTGTGTTCCTTATTGCATTCTTTGCACCTTATTTCGGAAAGGCATTTTTTGCCTTCGTGATAATGTAAACAATTGATGCAAAGTTTCAAGTTATCAATAGCATTTTTTCGTTCATTAGGTTGCAATTCCAATAACTTTAGACATGCATGAATTCGATGATCATTGGAGTCGCAAATAGGGCATTGCTTGCGATAGTTAATTTTGCGTTTGGACTTTGACGATTGCGAAACTTGGTTTGTTGAGTAATTCTTTATAGGATTATTATAATTTCGTTTGTAATTGGAACCCTTTGAAAATGATGGTTTATTATTGTTGTTGGATTGCGATGGGGGTGATTTCTGCGTGGAATTCTCAATCTTCTTACGTGAAGTTTCCAGCATCATAAATTTAGTTTCCAAAAAATTAAGGAAATCTTCCAAGACGGGCAACTCTCGCGGGGCTTTTAAGGCTTGTAGGTAATCCTCGTATGTATCTGCATCCAATTTTTGAGACAATAAACATACCAGGAATGGGTCCCAGGAAGACACATCGACTCCCAGATTCCTGATAGCATTCACGCTCTCATATGTAGTGTCGTGAATGCGTTTTATATGATTTGATGATTGATGCTGGTTTGCGGGGATATTCATGAGATTGTTAAGATAAGATGTAAAGATCAGTCGTTTATTATTATAACGATGATTGAGGATATTCCAGCATACGGGATAATTGTTGGAGCTTATTTGGAGATGTTGGATCAATTTTTCGGGCTCACCTTTGATCTTACTCTTTAGAAACTGCATCTTTTGTGCATTTGACAAAGAGGGGTTGTTGTGCACTGCTTCGGTAAAAAGGTCTTTGAACGAAATCCACTTATTGTAGTTTCCATCAAAGGTGACTATCTCCATTTTGGGAGTAGATTTTTCAATATGCGCAACGGACCACATTTTCTTATTGATGTCTTTCTTTATTTTGTTATAATACTCCTCGTAATGGGTGAATTGCTCTTCGTATTTGGGGTTTGATCCGCCATACTCGTTGTCCAGCTCCCAATGAAGCGAGTCAATAGCCGCCCAACGGGATTGTATAGTCTTCAGGATATCTTCAAATTCCCATTTTTCCGTGACGAGATCAAGGTTGATATTGGTCGAAGTTCTCAAGAAAGCCTTAAAATTGGTAGCTTGCTTTTTGAAGAGAGTTTCAGCTTTACTCTCTTCAAGAGCAGGGGTTTTAGAAGCAGCGTGGGATGCGAGGTTCGAGGTTTGAGATTCCGCAGTAGGTTGGAACGAAGGAGGTTTCAATTCCGGGGTTTGCGGTCTGTTTGCGAGAGGGTTATAGCTTTGTATAATAGTCTTAATGTTGTTATATTTCTCCTTCATTTGATCGTATTGGTCAGTACTGAAATATGTATGAGATTGATCACCAAAAGATATCAAAGTCATGTGATTATTATGGAACTCTGTAAAGTATTGTTCCAATACAGCTAATCGACGACATAAGTATTCTGCGGTCTTGCGCTCTGCACCATCCTTCTTGAAATTGGTGAAGAGCTTATCTACGGCTTCGATTAGTTGTTGTTGGGTTGCTAAAATGTCATCCATTTCCGACATTTTAAAGATATAAAAGAGACCTTACTTGTGCTGATGGCTTCTTTGGAGATCAAATGTCCTTGCGATGGCTGCAAGAACAAACCTGGAGTAGCAGCGCAATGAGATGACGCGATGCTTTCGTATAAACCAGGTTCAATCAGGATCAGCAGGATGATGAACTTTTCGGAAAGTAAATCCGATCAGTTCTGTTTACCAGGGTCTGGTAATAAATTCCAAGCGAGACACTCACACAGCACAGTTAGTAGATGCGCGCGTAATGATCCCGCTCCGACGGCTCGAAGGACCAATGTTCGGGGTTGGGGTGAGATAAATATAAACTAGGATTAAAGATTATAAAGATAGGTATAATTCAGTAACTTAACTGGGATAACTATTAAAACTAATGAGGTGAATGAGATGAGGTTGAGTCGCGCCCGATATGCTGGCCGAAAGCGTACTGACTATTTTACTTAGGTAATACATAAAATATTCAGGGCATAGCGCGCGATGTCGCAATTATGCTGACATGTTTATTATTGTTCGGTGATTATCCCGAACACAAACCCACTAACAATATTATATTTTTATCTGACTAATTAATTTGTTCTGTATCCAAAAGCCTCCATTTCTCTCTTTTCCACACGGCCTGACCTAGCATGCCAGCTTTTTGGTAAGAATCACTTTAGTCCTTCCATCTTTGCCATGGTTTGCCGCAATATCACTTATCCCACAGCTCATCGAACGTGTGGCATACATATCCGATATTCAAACCCTCCAGTATACTGTGCTGCATGGCCACTATACAAAACAAACCTCAACACTTACTTATATACTTGGGGGAAAAATATTGTAGTTGCATTGATCTTGCAGTTGCATTTCTGTAGCTGATGGTGATCACACAGTCATGTTTCATTTTATATTTGTACTCAATGGCTATCTGCTATTTATTTTTATTTCTATAAGACACTTATTTAATAAGAGGCAAAATCTTCTGTAGTAATGATAATGTTTAATGCACGCTAATTTAGGATGAGAAGGACAGGAGAATGATAATTGCAATGCTTGTAAAAGGCTGCTAAGTCATAAGTACCAACATAACATAACACCAATATTATACACTTAGTTTGCAATAAAGGTTTTGACTTTGACTTTCTGCCCAGTTATTGGAGAACCGTGTTAAGCTTTTTAACCTCTTGCCTGCAATGTAGATCCACGCGAGACACAATGGCTTTTTAAATGTTTCGGTAATTACGGCATTCAACTGATTAATCCAATTTACCACTTACCCATTACACTAATGTGGATTCATGGCTATTTGCAGATCACCCTTCACAATGCCGAAAGCAACATCCTCTCCATCCATAAGCGACGAACAAAAGGAAAGAATGATCAGAAACAGGAAACTAGCTGAAGAAAGACGCCTTGCGAGACTCAAACAAAGTTCTATGGACTCCATTGGAAAACCAGATGATGTTATAATAGAAGTTGATGAAGAGATGGAGACTAATGTTGCAACTAAGAAGCAGAACAGGCCACATTCTAAAGAAACCAGTGGAGAACCAGATAATGTTATATTAGAAGTTGATGAAGAAATGGAGACTAGTTGTACAGCTAAGAAACCAAATAGGTCACATGTCATAGACAGTTCAGATGATGAATGTGATGTTTCTTCTATTAACAAGTCTGTTAGTGTTGATGTTCATAATGGTACCAAGGAGAGAGAAGAAACTAATGACAAGAGTAAAGATGTGGTAGAGGCTGGAGAGGACTTTGATGATGTAGAAATGGAAGACAAAAATGACTCTGTAAAAGTTAACCAAGAAGTTGTAGAGGTAGTAGATTATGTTGATAAGGATATTGGTAGAAATGCAAGAGTAGTAGAACCCACAGATAAACCTATTGAAATCATTGAGATCAATGACCCAACTGATAGAATTATCAAAAGGAATCATCAAACAAAAGTTGTGGATGGTGTAATTGAAGTAGATAGTGACACAAATAATATAGTAGGAGGAACTATTGAAATAGAAGATGAAAGTAATCAAGGTAATATTGAAGTTATTGGTATTCACGATCCAGAAGATAAAAGAGTAAATGATGTTGTTGAAATAATGGATGATGGTATTCATAAACAAAAAAAAACAAGTAATGATAGAAAAGTTGTAAAAGAAAATGATGATTCTTCAACAGTTGATGTAAATACTAGTAACAGAGAACCTGAAGTAGAAATAAGCAGTAGTCTGACTGATAATAATAGCACTAAAAATCAAAGTAAATCATCTGATAATGCTGATGTTATTCAAAAAGAACTAATGGAAGAAATTCAAGATCGTGAAAAAGATTCGAACTCACCTAATAGTAGTAAAGATGTCAATTTGGAAAAGGATGTTAAAATAGCTGAAGAAGTTGTTGAAGATATCATGGATGTTGATTTTAGTGATGATTTTTAAGTTATTATGCTCTTTATTAAGAAATGGAAGTATTATGTGAGGAATTATATGAAAGAAAAGTAAGTGAATGAGAGTGTGATGGTTGACAGAGGAGAATGGAGAAGAAAACCTGTTGCGATGTGTGTTGATGATGTTTGTTAATAAAGCTTGTATCTATTTCAAAAATGTTGTTTTTCTTCAGTTTGAGTTTTAAGAAAATCATCATCATATCAGCCGAAAGACGTCCACTGCTGGACATAGGCCTCCCCCAACCGTAGCCACTTTTACCGATCCCGTGCGTCTCGCAACCAGCGGATCCCTGCAACCTTCACCAGGAAAATGAGAAGAAAATATCACAAGTAATTATCAAACAACTACTAATAACTATGTTCAAGGTGTAGATTGTGAGTTCGTATATTTTATCTTTTTCTATAAACTATAGAACACCACCTTCTACGATCCGGATCGTCGATCATACTTACCCTCAAACGGGGTGAATAGGAACGCAGAGGTGAATTCCCTTCAAACTTTTGTGTCTATTCAACACTGCGTTCCTTTTCACCCCGTTTGGCGGTACTCCTTTTGCTTAAGGGGTGAATAGAATCAAAACTTTTAAGGGAATTTTAACTATGATAATTGATTTCAAACAAAGTCAAAGTCACAACCTATACTAGAGTCAAGAGCAAGCCCAACACAAATAAAAAACAAAGCATCGTTTTTTTTAAATAATTATTTAATATATTGGAGTACCTACTAAAATGCAACAAACAATTTTTAAATAACATGAAAATTCCCTTCAACCTTTTGTTTTTATTCACCCCTGTGTTCCTATTCACCCAGTTTGACGGTATTCCTTTTGCTTTATTTACACTACTTTCATTTTATTATTGGTAGGCTCGCGCTTGACCACTATCTCACCTTAATGGTAAGCGATGATGTGGTCGCGTGGCACGCTTGCCTACTCACTCTTGACTTAAAGTACCCCTAGATTGGTAGCTAACGGGAAATACAGACTCCGGTAGGGAATTCCACTCCTTAGCTGTACGCCTACTACTTATTTATATAAACTACTAGCAGACTCCTCGCGGTTTCACCCGCGTAGTTCCCGTTCCCGTGGGAATACAGGGATAAAAAGTAGCCTATGTCACCCGGGGATGGTGTAGCTTCCCAACGGTGAAAGAATTTTTGAAATCGGTTCAGTAGTTTTTAAGTTTATTCGTTACATACAAAAATTCAAATCTTTCCTCTTTATAATATTAGTATAGATAGGTAACCACCTCGCCATAGACTAATATTGTAACCACCTCGCCATAGCTCCTCGCGGGGGGTCCACCACCAATGAGGTGGGCCGACCACATTAAATCTACGGTTGGAGGTCCTGTAAATGAATGCGTCAAGCTTTCATCTAACAGAGCCAAATGGTGAGGCGAGTGAAAAGAACACCAGCGATCGGAAAAAAAATTATCGTGACCACGACCGCACTGTAAAGAGCGAAACGAACAAGAACCAAATCGTTGGTTCAGTGGTCAAAAGAGCTGTTGCTGAGAATATGGTTTTCGATCTGGTATATATCAGCCTGGAATCTGGATTCATGACCGCTTGGTGGCGACAGGCTTGCCTATGCTGATCTTTGATATAGATCCAGAAGTTTCTAAGAGGGATTTAGTTCTATGAGATAAATATTTATAAAAGGGTAGGAATATAATGAAAAACAACTAGCTTTAATACAATTATTTATTTTAAAATCACAGATATAAGCTTCAAAATTAACCGTCTACATGTTTATTGAAGTTCATGCGATTATAAAACATTGAGTTAAAACTAAAAACTGGTTCATTTTAATATCAAAACCTTATCTTAGTTTACTCCTAGACTGTCAAACATTTCATATGTTATGATACTCATTGAGAAAAGCCACACTCATTTTAAAAGTTACTTTCCTGCAAATGTGATTTGCAGTAAGCAATTTCTTAAGCCAGGTAGTCTATGAAGCCGCGTTTCCATTGTGCAAGTAACCTATACACTTGGTGAAACTTAAATTCAGCTTGCATAAGTGTTTGCAAACGCGTAGTTTTGAACTGAACTCGCATATTTGACGTTAATCTTGCATACAAGACTTGCACAGTGGAAACGAGTCTTATCTTGCCTGCAAACTACTTGCACAACAGAAAAACGGCATAAAGCTTAGCACGTACTGCGATTTTTATTCGCGCGTTATTTTTCGCCCATTCTGCGACCTATGGAATTGTATGAAGCTGCACGCATTGCGGAATAAAATCGCGCGGAAATAATACCGCAAGAGATCCGTGTTTTGCAACAGAATCCACCGCACCGCGGCGCGGATTAAATTCGCGCGAATATTTTGAACTCTATGTACAGGTAGAATGAAGTTAAAGGCGTGTTAGTTAAATTCAGTAAGCGGACAAAAATTCGCAATGCGTGCTAAGCCTAAGCGTATTGCAGCTGCAAATAATACAGCCGGTCAATTCTGTAGACATCTCACCATGATGACATAAGTGAAGTGAGTTTTCATTCCAATGCTAGGTATTGACAGATCACTTCACTTATGTCATCACGGTGAGATCTTTACAGAATATCACTACTGACTCAGTGTATAACAAATCAGGTAGATAACCAAATATCAACATAATTCATGTAACTATTAGATTTGAATAGTTTTCAACAATCAGACGTTAATTTTGATGAAAAGTCCTATTTAATCTTTGCGGGATAAAATAACATTCTTACAAACTTTATATTGAATGCACACTCAATCCTGTCCTATAACTAGACTAATGATACAGAATGAATCGCTAAACAGAAAACAGTAATGAAATGCAGGTAAATCACAAAGTTTTAGCGAAACGACCAAATTATTTTAGATGTAATGTTTTTTTTTGACTTTGCACGGTTTGTGCATTTAGCCAGTGTCACTTTTAGAAGTTCTAGTTCCTTAATTTTTTAGTCTCATGTCCTAGTTAGGCCCCAGTAAAAATGGCGGTAACTTTATTGGGAGCTTCCACGGAGTTTTGTCGACAACATGAACAAACTCATGTTCTACCGCTGTGTTTTACTTGCCCGCACTCATGCACGTTCACTAATATTATTAGAATAAAAACCATCACTTTTACACTATTAATATTCAATTTAACACAATTTTAGGATAATAAAACACTGAAGCAAAAAAGACGCAATCACGTTCCCGCCAAAACTGCTCGTATTGAGTTCTATGTCCCTCATCCCTGTTCCCAAGTGATGGACATTGTCTTATTGTGATACAATTATATCGATATTTCGAATAACACTGCCGGTTGAAAGCAATATAGGCGGGCCCCCTAATACATGAGCCTTAAACATATCTGGCGACATAAGGATGTGCTGTAGGAGCATCTCTGCCTACCCTTTCTGGTAGTACAGGCGTGATGTTAAATTTTTATTTGTTTTTTTTTTTCTAATAATAGTTTAACTGGCCATTTCATCTAAACGATATTAATTTTTTTGTCAACAACTTTCCGAAAAACTTAAAATAACAAATAACATGAGTTCTTATAATAATTATGTTCTATATATTTATGGAGAAGTATGTTTAAAACTGTTGGCTGTTATTTTAGTAAATAATTTACATGTATTAATTAATAAGAAAGCATTACATTCTCTCGAATATTGTGACAAGCCATAGCTCCAAGAAGAAATCTTTTCAAATATTAAGGGCCGATTACACCAATGAAAATAATCGCGATTAGTTCAACTAAACTCAGTTTATGCAAATACAGCGTTCGGATTGGTTGATACCGCTGAGAAACTACCAATCAACACGCTGTATTTGCATAAACTGAGTTTAGTTGAACTAATCGCGATTAGTTTCATTGGTGAAAACGGTCCTTAAAAAACTGTGGTTTCTGATGGCCTGTAAATTATGCCCCAAATCTTAATTCAAATGATATCATTGAGTTTTGTGGACTTTCAGAAACCGGTGGAAATCATTGTCTTTTATAAACTCAATTAATTCTTGGCAATTTCTTTACAATCTTTCTATTGCCAATAATTGGCCTTGCGGCCTTAAGTGGCTTTAGAGTGTGACGCAATTGACCCGCAATTCGCGCAATTTTAAAAGCATATCATTACAAGGGGCCATGATCTGTCACAGAAATAACTATTAAATGGTGTTTTTGTACAAATACAAAATTCACAAAAAAAATTGTTCTTCCAGATCCACAATAAATTTTTTCAACGATTTGTTGAACAATCGATTTGAAAAATTTAATTGATTCTCAAGACAAAGTGTCATCTTCCAGCGGTGGCGATTGTCGAATTGCCAAAATCTAAGGGATTGGTCGCGTGACATTTATATACCGCTTGTCAATCCCATACAATTTTGGTTTTTTGATAATCGCTATCGCCATGCTTTTGATGGTAGAATGTCACTTGTCTATGGCCTCTGGACTTGTGATTGATGCTCTTATTTTGGTCTTCGCCAAAAAGCGTATACTTTTTACAGCTATTTTGATTGCATATTAAATCTATGTTACAATACACTAAAATTACCGAGAGTATATACAAAATAATATTTGGTTTCACTTCAGTACACCGAATTTTATTTTAAAACTACCGTCTATTCCTTCGAATTATTGCACACATTTTGTTTATGAGAAACCGATTTTAGATCCACTTGCCACGGGTGCATTTAGGTGTTAGTATAATATGATTTTATAAGCTTTATAATTTAGTTACAGTAGTCACAGCGAATCTTTAAGTCTCGGAATTTGGCTGCGAGACCCTGCGCAGTTGTTATTTTTGTGTCAATGTTGAAGTAGAAGATAGCATTGTATAACTGCCTCTTTCACTCGCTTGTGTTTGTTGCATCGTCCGATCTCGCTTACTGTAGTCGCAGAGCACAGCAGAGTAGGTAGGTGTGCAGCGTAGGGTATGTAGGTGGGTAGCGTAGGGTGGGTAGGGTAGGTAGATTGGTAGGAATGTAGGTAGATAGGAGAGGGCCGCGATGTGGTATGGTAGGCATCGCGGCTGAGGGTTGGAGGCCGCGTGGGAGTACCGGTATTGCAGAGCGCCGGTATAGCGTTGGCCGCTCTCCCTATCCACTTCGGCCGAAAGGTGGTAGATGGCGGGGCCATTGAATTGACCCGTCACAAGGGTACCAAGTGTGCGTCTGGCGCCCATGTGCTGGTTTGGTCCCTGGGGTGGTGACGGCGTGCAACGTGTTCTGGTGTGCCGGTGATAAGGGGTCTAGTAACGGACAGCCGCGGTGGGTTCACGGACGAGTGCTAGCGCGTGCCCCTGTTCCCGCCATAAGTGGCACTCGACACCATGGAGTTGTAGTGGGTTGGAGTCCCACATAATTGCGCTATCTCCATATATGCATGAGCATTTCCCAAAGCAAAAAAAAAGGTTATGTAGGTAGCTAGTTGAAGGAAGCGAAGCCGCGGGAGACTTGTAGTAATTTATAGGATATAAATTAATAAACAAATAATTATATATTGTAAGCACTTATCTTAATATTTGCATGTCAACTTAAGGCGAAATGTGTCATTGTGCTAATAATTTATTTATACCATCTTTTGTACCGCATTTAATGCAAATAAATGGCTTTGACTTTGACACAAGATGTTGTCAGTAGTAAGTCTTGGCAAATATTCACATTTTTCTCTTCGAAAGACGATTGTGTTCTATTTTTATTGAGCCCTTTTCTCATATCATGTGATTTTTCCTAAATTATCCTAGGCTGATTAAATGTTCGTTTGTTCTGAACTGTCCTCATGTTTAGTTCAGTTCCCCCAAAGAGTAAAATGTGTACAGTAATTCGTTGCAATCATACCAAAAAATAAAATTTAAATATCTCACTAATAAATAACCTAATAAAATACGGTTACGAGTTACTTTCTCTTTAAAGACTCATTTACAATGAAGAGTTTCTCGCCTAGCCAGAACTCTATTCCACTGAAACAAATATCAACTTTATGCAAGCGCAAATTAAGTTGATCTCAGAATGACAACTGAAATGGTAATAAGAAAGTTTCAAGTCTTTATGTGTGGGTCTTAAAGTTTTTTTTCCAAAAACGCATATTGTTTACGTGTTTGAAAATTGAATTGCGAACTCCGATAATGATTGTCTATGCAAGACCCTGCAGGCGATTTTATAATATCGACCTGGGATTTGACTATTTCAAGCCGATTTCAAGTGTAGGTACACTGTCGCTGTCAATAATGAAAGCCAAGGCAAGTTTCGTATAACCGCATGTACATAGCGCATCATCCATCATATTCCAGGTGTTATCTTTTTCGACATGGACAGGGCCTTTATTTCTAAGAAGCAAGGGCGGATTTCATAATTCAAATGCAGTTCATACATGTATCTTTTTCTCCCGTGTAAGTGACCCATTACACATTGTATTGGTTCCTTGCTGGTATTCCTTTTCAGTTTACTCAGTGGTGGATTTATTAAAACTTTCTACACTGGTTTAAATTTTGTTGTTTAAAACTATCCTAGATTACGGTTCATATATTAACATCCTGATGATTTTAACATGTATTTTTTATATTTCATGTTTGGTGACCTAAACTAAACTTTAGTGAAAGCCCCATTTGTGTGTTTGGTTTGTATACAAAACAAAAAGAAAACTATAACACACGCCAGCGTTCGGTGCAATCGTGGTCATAGAATGAGGAAGCGAGACAACACGAGACTCTGTATAGGGTTTTTAGAAGGCGTCCTACTCACACGATCTATGTCCAAGACTACTGCGAATCTTGTCGTTTAGTATTCTCTTTGCATTCAATAAACAATAACTTTTCATAGTATCTTACATAAATAAAAATAAAGTTGATATCTTCTCGCTTTGCATAAAGCAATGGTTTTGAATTTCATGAACAAGAATACACTTTTCAAGGAGTTATTGTTACGAAATAATAATATGCGGGCGAACGCGATTGAACTAAAGGTATCCACCAATTGGAACAAAGCTTTATAGCGCAATGCCAACAATCGTCCAAGCGGAGTGTTTTTTTTATTTTCTGTGCCTTTCATACCTTTAAATTTAGTTAACTTTACAGTACTAAAATTCTTCAAACTCGTACTTAGAAATTAGCCAGAATGCTCGAAGATTGGCTGAATTAGCGACCTTCGTGATGGTACGACGCTATTCGATTTATACCGAATATTAAAACAAATAAATATGAATAATATTTTAGCTTTTTCGATATGCGATTTTTACTAAGCGAAATTGCAAGTTCACACGTTCAGATGGACGCATTGCGATCCAATTAGAACGATTAGCACTTGATTTTTT
Organism: Orthosia gracilis; assembly: GCA_947562075.1. Lineage (NCBI taxonomy): Eukaryota > Metazoa > Arthropoda > Insecta > Lepidoptera > Noctuidae > Orthosia > Orthosia gracilis. Next base: position 18,336,435 of record OX387275.1, on the reverse strand, counting down.
TGTAAAAAAACGTGCACGCTATCGCCTATCAACGCACTTCAAATAGTGTTGTGCCATCAGGTAGGTCTTTTAGTGGCATATTTTATTAAAATACAAAGAAATACACTCCTTTTTCCCCTCGACCCTAAACATCCCTAATCGCACAACCGTAACCGCCCTATTTTTTAACTTACAGCGTTTCTATAAAATATTATTTTTACGTCTTCAAGACTGAGTAACTCCGTCTAAACCTAAAGTTTTTATATTTAATTCGTATCAGGGATGAGAGAAGCGAAGAAAGATGTGAAGATCATCCATGTGACAGCTAAGAGGGATTGTTGAGTGTTGTTGGTGGCGGGCGTGGCCGGTTGGTCGGCTGGCGGGTTGGGCTGATTCGGTTGGTTTGGTTGGTTGGCCGCGTTGGGTTGGTTTGGCTGGTTGGCCGCGTTGGGTTGTTGTTGTTGGTTGTCTGCCACGTTGACGTGGAGGTCGCGGAAGAACCCGATCTGGTGGCTGAAAGATAATAAAATAAAAATTGTAATGTCGTACCGTTAAAAGCATGACTGACTGGCGATGGCATATTAAAAATGACATTTTAAGAAATTATAGTCATACAATACAAGCCCGATAGGTTTTCCCATCGACAAAAATGACGAACTTTCGTGCAAAATTTCAACCTCTGCAGGGAGAATGAATTTTCAAAAATTCTCACTTAGTGTTGACGCAACGATTTAGGCTGAGCGTGGTATGTGAATTTAAGAATTGTTATTAAGTAGCCACGACTAATGATGGTGGTAACGAAGATTTTAAATGATTGGCTTGTGATTGTGAACAGGATGGCCAACCAGGAGGCTGTGTACAGGTGCTCCAACATACATACTAACTAACTAATACTCACAGGTAGCCAGCAGCAGCCAACAGCAGCACCAGCAGTAACCTCGCCGGGCTGCCATACAAGTAGACCAGCGAGAACAGGATGGCCAGCCGGGACGCTGCGTACAGGTGGTCGAGCCAGTCTCGGGCCACGTGCGGCTCGTCGGGCTCCTCTACGGGCGCGGGGGCTTCGGCGGCTGGCGCGGGGGGCTCGGCTGGTGCGGGGGCGGCGGGGGTCGCGCTTGCTGCTTGCCACCTGGAATTAGAGATAGGTATTTAGTAACAATACATGCCTTTTTACAATGATATGGAAGGTGGTTTCACATCAAACATTAATTCTGTATAAGCCGAACGTTATATAAGTCTCTTCAAACTTTTCTATCAACTAGCCGAGAGGTATGGAAAGTACTACCTGTTGAGTTGCCCTCCTGATTGATTAACAGCATTATACTGGGACACAACTTTCTTTATTGGGCCGCCATAATTATAAGTGAGGATATAACATCAATTTTGAAGACAGATATGTTGACTAAAATCTATCTCCTTTTATGCGGCGTCTAGACGCTGAATAAGGGCCCGTACACTGCGGTGCGACGTCGCATCGTAAGAATGTACGAGCTTGTTGCTGTTTACGCGTTGCGAATTCGCATCGCGCCGATTCACAGTATTGGGTACAAGCCCAAATCGATGGTTTCCAATGTATCTAAGTCAATTTCTTTGGCACGCCCGGCCGCCCTGTAGCGGCTTGATGGATTTTAACAAATGAGGCATCGTTTAGTCTTATCATTCTGACTGGACGTCTTGACAGTCTGATATTGCAGTTTATGGCAAGTAAGTTTGAACTAAAATAACCCCTCATTGTGTCACCCACGAATAGTTTCTAAAATTTTTATTTTTTTTTCGACGATTTAAGTATTAATTTAGATGTAGATGATGACGGAAGTAAGTACTTATATCCTCCCACGCGTTTCGAAATAGCAATAAAGTGACATCAGTACAAAAATACGTGTAGTAGGCAGCTTGCCAAATGTTATTAGCATTTGTTTACTATTTCGGGCTGAATGTATGACTCTTTCGTCTGTCAAGTGGGGAATAGCACTGCTGGGTGTGGGATCTTGGGTTCGTTACCCGGGGAAGTTAGTGTTATTGGTATTTTTAAGCGACTTCAAAAAAGGGAGGTTCTCAATTCGGATATTTTTTTTATTTGTATTACCTCAAAAATTTTTACTAGGTAATGCGATACACCTTTTTTTATCTGAAAGCTGGTCTTTTCGTGTGGTCCCATTTAAGTTTGATCAAGATCTGATGAAGAACTTTTTTACAAACATTTCAACCCACGCCCAAATAAAAACACTAGAAAAATAAAATAACTTCAGTTTCGGGGGTCGGTGTCAAAAAAACGAATTAGGTTGTATTTTTTGTATAAACTTTTTTCAATACAGCAGCGGGAGTTAAAATTGTTATTCTATTACAGATTTATCTTTCAACAATCTTATATAATGTTATGGAGATGATAGTCTTACAATATTACATAACAACCAAGATAATTTTAGTGACATGACAAAACACAAAACTACACAACAATTTCTAAAATAACCAAGCAGGAAGTAACAATCATTTATTTAATAGCGATGATGCGACCAAATCCAAAGACTTCAAGGTTGGATGAGCACTAGAACGTGTAAGTGTCGGCAGAAATTCCACTCCACGCAAGTTTTTATTATAATCCACCATAGCATATAATATTTAGGCATAATGCCTGGCTGCATGCATGTACAACGAATGCATTTCCCGGAGGGAAAGGCAGATATCTGAACCTGTGTCTGTACCTAATGTCGTCAATGAATCTGCTAAGCTTTATCCTAACTACATAAATGTTTGAGTCGGCTTATTGTCTAACAGGACTCTGAGTACCAGTAGTCCAGCACTTTTCATGGAACCACTGGTTGTCATTGTCAGATCATTAATATTAATTTGTTAACTCACGACGTAAACAGAGGGGTGTTATAAGTTCGTGCGTACTGTAAAAGGGGGACGCAGCCAGGGGCTGAAAAAAATACTATTCGACTTCTACGACGTATATTTATTCAAACGTGCCGCCCGTAGGTCGGCTCTCACAGAAGTGTCCGCTAAACAAAAAACTACACGCGTTCGATATATTTCTAAATATTCTGTATTCGATTTCCTTCCAAACTTAAAATAAATATAAGTTGCCAGCTTTAGGTGTCAGCGGCCGAACAGGTTGCTCGTCCTATGTGGAAAACCTCTACAGTACCTATGTGTTAGTGTACTTTTGTATCTGTCTGTGGCATCATAGCTCTAAAACGGATGAACCGATTTGAAATTGTTATTTTGTTCGAAAGGTGACATCATCGGGAGTGTTCTTAGCAAATCTGATGAAAATCGGTTCAGCCGTTCAAAAGATATGGGCGTTTAACTGTTTGAATTGGGGTATTTTCGCAAGATATCGTGACATAATTACGTGTTCGATAGATTGTTGACCGAAGCGTGTCTACTACTAGATAAATCATGTAGTAAAGAATGAAAAAAAAAAGGTTGTTTTGGGAATTTTTACTTGTTCTTATCTACATATAACAGATACAGCTACGTCATTTTAACATAGAACATCACACTTGCACTCCAGGAAGAAGATGGCAAAATTGTATAGTTCACACCACATAGACCGAACCACCCATGCAAAGGATCGTATAGATCAAGTCTTCAGTGGGCGGTCCATTCCATGAGTACATCCGAGTAACAGCCGATAGAGGGGGATGGCGTCGCATCGTGAAGCGAATCATGTCAACCCGAAGTCTCCCTGCAACATGATGATCACGACCACTCAGGACCTTTCGTTCAGTAGTTCGCTTGCGACCACAACATCAACGCGGCCTTTGATGTTTTTTTTTTTTTTTGTGTATGTGTCTTACAGTGGTATTGTGGCCGCACAACCATGGTGACAAAACCAAGGTAAGCTGGCCTGATTGTCTAGTGAGACTCCGTTATACCCCAAGCCGGATAAAGATCAAAAGTTAGTACTGACGGTCGGTGGACACAAAACCAGGAGACAAATATTATTATTATTATTTATTATATACTTTATTGTACACCACAAAAATATGTACAGGACAAACATATTATAAAAACTAAACAAACAACAACATATAAAAACTATACAAACAAAAACAACAAAACAAAACAACAACTGCAACAACTAACCATATTATTGTGAATTTTGACCACTTAAAACCCGCATTATAAAATTATTCATGGGTGGGTTTGACCATGACCTTCTGAGCTCATATTTTTGGTCGCAAAATGACATCATATTTATTTTATAACATTCGTTCAAAATCCATTGGTCTACAGCGTTTATTTACCTAACTGTTATCAACAAAAGAATGTTTCAAAACCAAAATTGTTTTGCAGAAATAATTCTTTTACTAGTTTAATGATACTCGTGTATATACGTCATTTGATTTCTTTTATTTTATTATTTTCTAGTCGTTATACCGAGTAACTAGGCAATATTTGTATGAAGAATTATTAGAAATATTTATCAAACTTTGGAACAACAAACTCTATGTCGAATTCCATTGCAATTTGCAACCCATACTTTTTAAAGGGACTTTTTTAAATTCCTTTTGTGGTCACTTGAAAATCAACTTAAAATACATAAAGACGACAGAGTCGATAATATAACCTACGAGACTTCGCGATAAACTGGAAAGTATAGAAAGTCGTTTTGGGAATACTATCATTGTCATATTCATAATAACATTAAAATTGCGAAAGTTACTCTGTATGTTCGTTACAATTTGATGTACATATGATTTACAAACCAATTTTGATGAACTTTGGTAAAGAGATAGATTGGCCCTTGGAGAAGGCCATAAAACTTTTGATCCCGAGAGTATGTTCCCTTGACAAAATTTCCAACTGCGAGCCAAGTGCGAGTCGGACTCGCGCACGTAAAAACGTGCGCGAGTATTTGTTGTTATAGCGGCAAAAAAAAGAAATACATCATTTGTGAAGATGATGTATTTCTGTCTAGCTATCACGGTTCATGAAATCATGAGTTACAACCTGTTGACAGACGGACCGCGAAGTCTTAGTAATGGGGTCCTGATTTTACCCTTTGGGTACGAATCCCTAAAAAAATCGTTACGTTGCCTGCTACCAAAATCCAAGGCGTTAAGCATCTAGACTAGAAAGACGAATCATCATCTTCCTGCCCTTAACCCATATTACTTGGGGTCGGCTCAACACGTTTTTTTACTCCATGTCGCCCTAACTAGAAAGATGAATAAAACTTAAATACTTACATGTTAGCGTACTGCTGCATATACTGCAGATAGGCTTGCTGCATCATCATCATGTGATTGGCTAACTGCGCCGGATCATTGGGTACCGGTAAGTAATTGTAATTGGGATACGGCGGGACCCTCCCGTAGTTGTTCACGAACGAGGTTAGGTAGTTCTGCATCTCTACGTTATGGTTCTGATCGTTCTGCCTTGTCTCTGGTCGGGGAGGTTCCGTGACTCGTTCGGTGGGGGTCGGGGGTTCGGTAACGATCCTTGAAAGAGAATAGAATATTATTTGTTGTCGTCAACAAAATAGAGGTGGTTATAATGGAATAAGTATCTCTGTGACATACCATAGAGGTGTACAAAAATTTAACAAGTACTTACAACAAGATAAAATGTGCTAAATATTAAATGCTAGTTGGGATATTATTAGGTAGGTACACATAGATTTAGTAAATAAAACCGGCCAAGTGCGAGCCGGACTCGCGCACGAAGGGTTCGTTGTATGGGAGCCCCACTTAAATATTTATTTTATTCTGTTTTTAGTATTTGTTGTTATAGCGGCAACAGAAATACATCATCTATGAAAATTTCAAATGTATGGCTATCACGGTTCATGAGATACATGATACGGCCTGGTGCCAGAGGGACAGACAGACGGACCGCAGAGTCTTAGTAATACAGACCAGGTGCATGATGTGAGCTGTCTGACTCTCGTACGTCCGGGGCACGTTTTGACATGGGAAGCTTTACAAAAAACCTCTTGCATCAATGTAGTTCGGTATGACACAACATACCTTCGGCGGATTTCGTCGGTATTCGGCTCGGGGACCGCGACAGGCGAAGGCTCTATCCTCCGGGTGGGCGTACAGACCAGGTGCATGGTGTGAGCTATCTGACTTTCGTATGTCCAGAACACGTCTTAACATGGGAAGCTTTACAAAGACTCTTGCATCAATGTAGTTCGGCATAGGACCACATACCTTCGGCGAATTCCGTCAGTATTCGGCTCTTGGACGGGGGCGGGTTGGGACTCTATCCTCCGGATGGGCGGGCAGACCAGGTGCATGGTGTGAGCTATCTTACTCTCGTACGTCTGCAGTACGTCTTTGAGTATCGTGTTGTCGTCTAGAGTACGGCATGACACCACTTACCTTCGGCGAATTCCGTCAGTATTCGGGGCGGGGACGGGCTGAGGCTCTAACCTCCGCGTGGGCGTGCAGACCAGGTGCATGGTGTGAGCTATCTGACTCTCGTACGTCCGGAGCACGTCTTTGAGTATCGTTTTGTCGACTAGAGTTCGGTATGACACCACATACCTTCGGCGTATTCCGTCAGTATTCGGCTCGGGGACGGGGACGGGCTGAGGCTCTATCCTCCGGGTGGGTGTGCAGACCAGGTGCATGGTGTGAGCTATCTGACTCTCATACGTCCGGAGCACGTCTTTTAGTATCGTGTTGTCGTCTAGCAGCTGGCCGGAGTATATAATTTTCTGTTCGTCTGTGCCCTGTAAAGAAATGATTGTGGATTTTAGATTTCTGATTTAATTCTTTAACGCACAGCCTCGCCGCAAATCAAGCCGCAAGTGGGTCGTCAATGATCATCAACATATCTAGCCACTTCCTATGTTGGTGTCGCCTTACATTCTAACCGAATACAGCTGAGTATAGCCTCGCCAACTTCTTCTTCATCCGCATGCGCGAGGCACGAAACGGTACTGTTTTTGTATGAGATTTACTACTGCGCAGCCATTGCAGCCAACTTCAGGGCGGCCAAGAAGTTTGGCGAGGGCTATACCAGTATTTTACATGGAGCGAATGCCTATCTGACTTCCACAACCCAGTAACAGGATAAAACGACACCCTTTTGGCAAGACTGGTGTCACTGTTCTTGGCTACTGACTATCCGTGACTGACATGACTTTCAAATAAATAACTGATATTTTTTTTCTTTTTTAAAGCAAGCTTTTTTCGTATTCTCAACAAACCTTTTCATTTAATACCCATATCATGGCAGTGCACAAAAAACAACTAGTCCGCCATTTAGGATGACGGTAACGTCATCCTAAATCCAATACGGCGGATAGTTTAATGACAATGCATGGCTTAATGCCAATAGTTTGGATGACAATGCATGGTTAGCTAAGTAATTAGCTAACCATGCATTGTCATCCAAACTAAACGTGTATGCAAAATTTCTTCTTAATCGGTGGAGAGTAATTCTGCTTTAAATTCAGTTGCAAGATTTGACCCGAACACACTTACATAATTATATACAATGCAAGTTAAATAAAAGTAAAATATACAAATTAGCACAAATGACAGTCGGAACCAACAGCTTAACGTCCTTTCCGAGGCACAGAGGAGTCTCGGTAAGTCAAAATTGCTCACCCATCTACAGAACGACCTTGTAAAGAGTTTCTTAACTACAAAAATCGAATCGTTCGTCTGTTATTGTTTAGCCTGCTTGAGCGCCTTCTCAAATTATCATAAAGTTCAATATTCAAATAAAAATGTATAAGATAACGACTTTGAAGGGACTATCCAGTTTGTCCAGCGTACTGTACTGGCCACTCTGTATGAGCCGTCGTCCTATTAAAGCGAAAGCGAGATTCAAATACGAGTATTCCACTTTTATAAGTCAGCGTTACCATACGAAATTCGACAGTATTTTCAAGAAGATAATTTTTATATTCTTAAAAGCAAATGGGAGTAATACTGCTAATATTTTTCATCTATTTTCTTGTGCATAATTTCCAGTTGTTTGAAATGCTACTGCTAAATAACCAAAACGAATACGAAAGGCATAAATTATGATGATTAGATTATATTGATATATGTATTAATTAATCTGATTAATGAATTACCTAAGTTGTTTTATTTTCTGAAACTAATATTTTTGACAGCATTTTTTTTTTGGGTGGGTAATTATCCAATGACTTCTCCCTCTCTGGATGAAGCGGGAGGGCGTGTCAGACTTTTAAGGCGATATATACGCCCCAATGTTAACGCAGTACTGGCCGTGCGCCCGCTAAGAGGCAAAATATCAATATTGGACAACCTTTTGAACAGTTTTGTTTGCTAAATATTATTTGATTTACCATCTAGCCATCAATTTTTCTGAGTATAAATATTTTTTTAAATCCAAGTCGAGGAGTATCCAAAAGTTGCGAAAAAATATCGTGTTTGTTAATTATTTTTTTAAAACAAAATTAGTTACAGAAAAAAACCTTTTTTCAAAAATAATGTACATGATTCAAAAATAAATATACATTTTTTTCAAACCTTTTAACCTAGCCGTTACTCTATGCTTTAGAAAGTAACCGTTTTATGGCACTAAAGCGGTTGTAGGCCCTTAATGAAAAAACCCACCCATTCCTTCAGTTGCTTGAGCCAGGGCCGCGGTAAATCTTTTTCAAATTTATCAGGCATCGGCCCTAGCGGATCCTGTCAGTTTTGCTGACATCTCTTCGAGGCGCACGTGGCACAAAGCGCCGTCGACTCGGGCCTGGTCCTTGTCGGACGGCGAGCTACCCGCTCCTCGCCGTCCGCAAGCCCGCGCCTACGGTGGCCGGGAATCTACTTGCGACTCCCGACGTCCGGGACGTCTCCTGCGGTGGCTAGGGGCGTGAGGGCGTCTCCCTCACGCGTTCCTCCTCCTCCTACGCGAGCATTACTCCTTCGCAGAAGGAGGTCACAGCTTCCCATGCCCTCTCGCTCCGTACCATGGCTGAACCAGGGCCGGAAGCGAGAGGTCGTCACCGCCGATCGCTTCCACGAGGACACGGCGTTGCTCCGCCCAAGCGGGGTAGACCTCCACCGTGTCCTCCGAGCGATCCACACAATGGTGAATTATTTTTGACAGACTAGAATTTGAACCATCACAAATTCTGCTAGAACCGGTACCAAGCGAAACCACAGGAAAAAGACTGCTGTATGTAGGTAACCTAATTAAGTAGTGTTGGATTGCCACGTGCACATGATAAGGTCTCCATACCAACTTATATTTCATTCTTATCAACGAAAATACCGTTCAATACATGCTTCATTTAATGTATAAATAATATAAAATTAAAAACTTGAAGTATTGGGTATGGTCGTTAAACTTTATAGAAAAAAAAATCAGATGCAACAAAATATAAGTAAAACACTTTTTAACAAAAAAAACCTATGGTAGGCTACATATACATATTATTTTCGTTTTTGACACCGATTTTCTAAATGAATGAGATATTTTTTTTTTGTTAAAAATGTTTTTATTTTTAACCGACTTAAAAAAAGGAGGTTCTCAGTTTGAGTCGTATGTGATGTTTGTCCGCGCATTTCTCCGAAACTAGTAATCGGATCATGATCATTCTTTTATTTATTGGATTAGGTATCTCTCAACTTAGGTGATAGAGCAAGTTTCATCAAATAAGGTTAGACAGTTTTCAAGATATGGAGCATATAAACCGCACGAATGTTTAAATTGAGTTTTTATGGGTATATTGTCAATCCTTACCTTACTTATCTTACGATGGAATTTGCTCAATTTGTAGTGATGGTGAACCCAAAACTAAAAAGAGAGAAATAAAAACTTTTTCGCAACAAAAAATTACCAACTTCAAAAACAAAAGTCTTTTGTTTCGGCAGTCGGTGTCGCAAAACGATTAAAACATGAGGTACGAAGATATTTTTTTTGCGAAATGGTTCGTTTCTCTTTTTAGTTTTGGTACCTTATTTATTACCATGAAAATACGCATTATTATGGATAACTCAAAAACTCTTCGTCAGATCTTGATCAAATTTAAATGGAACCACATGAGAAGTACCAGCTTTCAATTAAAAAGAATTATCAAAACGGTTCATCTACTCGTAGTAAAAAATTTTGAGGTAGCACACAAAAAAATACAGGGGAATTGAGAAACTCCTCTTTTTTGAAGTCGGTTAGAAAATCTTTTCAAAACAGGTTTTATTTTTTTAGTATCACAGACTCATCTCAAACACAGTGCCAGTGAGGAGACATAAATTGCAGTATATGCCCTACCTCCTTGTCTTGTCTTGTCTGCATTTCATGCCCTACCACTTCAAGCTTTCAGGCTCTTAACGTGGCGATTGACAGACCTGTCCATGACGCCGCTTACTGATCGGACAAATGAAGGAAGGAAGGAAGAATGTTTGGTTCAGGTGTTCCTCGGGCCTCCTTCCAACTCCATCATCAGAACAGATCAATACTACCCATGTGTGTAAAGGTGAACCGAACGCGATCGCTGTACAAAAAATAATCAATATAGTACGTCGGCACGGTTTCTTTGTATGGTATGAGACGCCACTGACCGAACACACGAACGAATTTGATATGACACGAACAATAAAAATATTAAACTACAAGTTGGCAATATTACTACCTAATTATTTTTTTGTCCTCAGTGAAGCAACGTTTCGTGGGTTTCCTAATTCCGTGCTCAAGGTTATTGTTAATCAGTCTAATCTGCAGGTAATGACGTCTTTTGAAAGCCAACAATCTGACAAACCTATCTGGGCATTACTATCTTGAGAAATTTGGCTTTTTCTAAACCTTCAGTCTTCTTACTTTCGTCCGATACGTATTGATACTCGTACACGAAATGCCTCTTTTTTATTTATTTTTTTTTGTTTACGGGGGTAAACCTTCAAAAGGCGCCTGGACATTTGGGGAAAAGATCAGGGAGTGTGGGATTTCTACCGCACTAAAACCACCCCGGTGATCACCATCATCACCTGGAAGAGGCGCCGTCACCTCTCAAAAGACCAACCCGGAACCCCCTCTGGGCAACGCCTGTTAGGGCACATCCCTGGGAAGACTGAAAGAAGCGCCCTCCCTGAGCCTCGTCCCAAGAATGTTGGAGTCGGCTCCCAGTCTAACCAAATGCAGCTATGTCCAGTATTTTACATGCAGCGACTGCCTATCTCACATCCACAACCCAGTAAGCTGATGTCAGTTTCTGACTTCCCGTAACGACTGTCGAAGATATTCAAATGTCAACGGGACCAACGGTTTAAAGTGGTTTCCGAAGCACGTAGCAGTATCGGTACGTAATGGATGGTCATCCATCAATTGACCGGCCTCGGCATGCGTTGCTTAACCTTGCAGACCGAGCCGTGCGACTGACATTACTTAGCCACGAGCTCCTCTTATAATTATGGCCGACAAAACCCAGCAATTTATGAATTGATGATGATTACAAGACCGTCAATTTTTCAACAGTCGTGGGGTACCAAGGGGCGGTGTTTAAACTAGAGGATGCTTCAGAGTGAATAAAAGGAATTTCACTGTTATGCTTCACATACCAGCTGAATGTTTGCTTGTATATAAACTTGTTAATAGTCATACGGATGACGGCTTCTTTGGATGTGATCATTGGAATTAATCTGAGCATGGTATGCGGCGAAATTCTGCGCTAGATCCGTAGCGATTGCATAATGTAGCTGGAGAAGGAGCCTTATTACAGGTTTGAAAGACACCCAAAGGACAAGGGAGGCGGTTTTGCTTGGAATTTCTATACTTGATAGAAATAATAAGACCCGTAGGAGAACTAGGATACCAATATCCGAAGTATTGCCAAACCTAAGTGGGAGCCTATTCCTAGCAGCACGGGTTGACGATGGGGCCGTTTCTGGTGGTACGCACCTACCGGAAGACGCAGCTTGCCTCGCACAAGATGGACTGATGACCTAAAAAGACGTAAACAAGAAGAAAATAATGCTGTGCAGTCGGAGGATACATATTTGCGAGTTGGCTGACCAAAACCTAGTTCGCTTCTTAAGCAGTCGGGTTATTTGATTTTTTGAATATATTTTTTTTTTCTTACATTTTTTTTCGAATTAGGTACATTTAAACATATAAGTGTTGTATAATTTTGAAATCCAGAGGGGATTTCAAAACTATAACCCTTATTTTGATATGCCACACGCTAGGAATGGAAAAAAAAAATTGGGCCCCTACAATATGGCGCCCAAAATCCACCATATTCCAATTTTAATGTAGCCAGTGACACTGGCAAGGTTAGGACAAATCAATTGACGTAAGAATCATCAAAATCGGCCAACGCGTTTGGTCTCTAGAAGAACGCCGCATAGGAACAAACATACATAGACAGATGAACGCATTACCTTGCTTCGGCGGTCGGGTAAAAAGTGGCCTACTGTACCTGTTACCATACCTACTATCCTATAACTATTTTATTTATCAGATAGGTTCTAATACCTTATATCAACTAAAGAGTGACCTGGTTAGTAAATGAATTTAGCACCCCTGCTACACACAGTTAAAGAGAACAATAGGTGACGATATTCAGCGCCATATGGATATAATATGCAAATTAGATAATTAAAACAGGTGAGCTGTTGATGAACATGTGAACAGTTATATAAAATTCTTATTTTTAATTTATTGGTATAAACATGTAATTTTACAATTATGCATTCCCTTCTACTTTTTCTGTTGAAAATATAAGTATTATACCACGCTTGAAATTCGTTTAAAAAAGTAAATAAAAAAACAAAACTTCTCCCAAACTATTATCTTTATTTTAGGCGCCGCCACCGGGTCAGTACATTTTCATTTCTGTACCGAATTTATACTGTACACCGCTCGGTAAAGCATCGGTATCCAAACGACTTTGAGTCGTTTCGGAACAGGAAACGAACCGACCCGCAGGCTTATTACGTATCTTTTGCAAGAGCAAAACCGATAGCGATTTTTGCGCAATAATTGCTCTTCCATACAGAAGTTTTAAGAGTTTTTGGCGTTTTTTTTTTTTAATAAGTGCTTTTGACAAAGAGCGAGCGATTAGCAAACGATTGTGTAGGACCTACCATACCTACACTGCAGGTCATTTTATGACATAAAGCGTTCGATCGCTATCGTTTTGCTCTTGCAAAAGATACGTTATAAGCCTGCCGGTGAGAAATGCGCCTTACTGGTGTGTAGAGTAGTTAGCTGAATGCATAATTAAGAGATGATTCCTTGCTTCAGGCACATTCATTGCTCATGATTGTAGGTATGAGATTGACAATGTTGAGATCTAGGCCTTCTGTTATCACACTTCCCACTAACATTATAAAGGCGAAAATCTGTGAGGGTTTTTGTTACTTCTTAACGCCAGAACGGCTGAACGGATCTGGATGAAATTTGGCACAGAGATAGATTATAGTCAGGAATAGCACATAGGATACTTTTTATCAAGGAAATATGTTCAATCGGGATAACTTTCAACTTTCACGCGGGCGAAGCCGGTGGCAGAAGCTAGTAAATTATGAAACTACAGAAGGATCAATATGCCTACCTAGTCTGTTTCTAAGTATGTCGGGGCCAGCTTCCAGTCTTAGCGAATTTAGCATTATTTCACATGGAGCAAACGCCTATACTGGACCTCCACAACCTAGATCATCGGATCGCCAGATCGTCAGATCTCCTGGTTTCTACCCGTAACAACTATCAAAGATGTACAAACTAACGCCGGGAGCAACGGATTAACGTTCTTTACAAGGCACGGACGAGTCTCGGTATGTTCAGATAGTCACCCATCCAGCGACCGACCTCGACAAGCGTTGCTTAACCTTGAAGATGTAAACTGCAGAACATTTCTATAAAAGTAGAGTGTTTGGTGGCACACTTAAAAAATGTGACATAAAATCGGCGTTTATTACTTCGTTACGTCCACGTTCTGATTGTGAAAAGCAATTAATACTACAGCGCGATTTAATTGCATTGATCGAGCTATCGGATTGTAATAGGGAAATACAAACCGTAAATTGATATCCTTTTTAGAGTGCCGTACCGAAAGGGTAAAAACGGGACCCTATTACTGAGACTCCGCGGTCGGTCTGTCCGTCTCTCTGTCTGTCACCAGGCTGTATCTCATGAACCGTGATAGCTAGACAGTTGAAATTTTTGAAAACAGATGATGTATTTCTGTTGCCGCCATAACAAAAATTACTTAAAACATAATAAAATAAGTATTTAAGTGGAGCTCCCATTCCCATACAACAAACGTGTTTTTTTTGCCGTTTTTTGCGATTCCCATTTCATGAGATATGTTTAAGTATAAAATAATAGAAGGCGAGCCTATTATATAAAGGGCATTAAACCAGATTCTATGCCAACAGGATCTAAGCTACTACTTGAATACTGCTGATGAAACTTTTTCTAACCCGAGCATTGAATCTAGGATCTCATGCTCAGTGTCTGTGCTTGCTCTCACTACACCAATGAGACAGTTTCCGCAATTTACTTGGAGTTGGCATACACACTACCCTTTATTAGGGTTCCGTAGACAACAAGGAGCCCTTATAGTTTCGCTATGTCCGTCTGTTCGTTCGTCCGCAGCTTAGCTCAGAGACTCTTAGTACTTTTTATTGGGGTGGGAAATCATCCAATGCCTTCCCGCTCTGGATGAAGCGGGTGGGCGTGTCAGAATTTTACTGACTTAAACCCACCCGTGTTCCTTCAGTTGCTTGTGCCAGGGCCGCGGTAACTCTCTTTCAATTTAATCCGCAACCCAGACAGGCATCGGCGCTAGCGGATCCCGTCAGTTTTTGCTGACATCTCTTTGAGGCGCGCGTGGAACACTACGCGCCGTCAACTCGGGCCTGGTCCTTATCGAACGGCGAGCTACCCATTACTCGCCGTCCGTAAGCGCGAGCCTATGGTGGCCGGGCATCGGCTTGCGACACTCGACGCCCAGGGCGGCTCCTGCGGTTGCTAGGGGCGTGAGGGCATCTCCGTTGCGTCTCTCTCACGCGTTCCGCCTCCTACTTCGCGAGCATTACTGCTTCGCAGATGGAGGAGACAGCTTCCCATGCCCTCTCGCCCCGTACCATGGCCAGAACCATGGCCGGACGCGAGAGGTCACTATTGCTGATCGCCGCCACGTGGACAAGGCGGTGCTCCGTCCAAGCGGGCAGACCTCACCACCGTATCCTCCGGGCGATCCACACTATGGTGACACCCGGGCGTTACCGGTAAGGCGGGAGCCTTATCCTGAAAAGGAACATCTGGAAACAGCCGTGTCCGGTGAGGACCTGCATCAGGCGCAAGGTGAGGACGCCGTGGCGCCTCTCAAGCCACTCCTCAAAGAAGGCCCCTCTTTGAGGATTATAGCCGCAATTTCGGCGTGCCCAAAACTCTTAGTACTAGAAAGCTATAATTCGACATGGATATACATATGAATCACGCCGATAAAGTGGTAAAATAAAACCACGAAAAAAGTTTTTTTAGGGTACCTCCTGAACACGTAAAGTGGGGCTGTCTTTTTTCTCGTCTTTCCCATGGTGTTGGGTATTGTCGGAGAGGCCATTCAAAAATATTACAGGTCAGTTAAACCATTTTTCGATTCAGGAATCCGTTTACGTAAAATTAAGATTTAAATTGCTTATTTTTGTTAGAGTCAAGACAAGTGTCCCCTCCTGCCAGCTAAATCTAAATCGCGATGGTAGTACATATTACGAAATTAAAAGGAAAACTATCAAAGCTAAGTAGGCTTTACAAGTTTACACAGTCGACCAATTTATAAAATGTACTTGGAAAAGTAAAAATTTTATATATAGGGGACAACAGTTTTCGAACGGTTAATTTTGTCCCTTTGTTAGAGCAATGTTCGGTGCTTTCATTGTTTACGAACGTTAGTAATATTACCTATTTATTTTGGTGAATGTACCTGTTTATACGGAACCCTCTGTGCGCTAGTCAGACTCGCACTTAACCGGTTTTTTTTTCTGTTTGTTACGTTGATATTAAATTCATAAATCAAATTACGTTATACTGCACTGATTGATGATAAACATTTTTATCTGTAGGTATTTTACCAAAAATGAAATTACCATGCGCTTTATGTGAAAGATAAAAGCAAACAAGGATATTTTGCTAAATATAGCTAGAATGTTCCAATGGCTTATCAATCGCCATTATTAAAATAGACTTTGATAAGCAAACAAAAAGTTACTGTATTTGTAACCACTTTGCAAAATTATGTCAACTAAAATTTACAGACATTCATCGCGTTATTTAAATTGTTGAGCAGATAAGTTCAAACATATGAGGCAATGGAAAGTTTGCTATGGAATTGGGGTGCAGTTAGCCTGCATGTATAAAAAAGAATTGAATATAATTTTTAGGGTTCTGTAGTCAACAAGGAACCCTTATAGTTTCGCCATATTCGCCTGTCCGTCCGCCCGTCCACAGCTTAGCTCAGCGAGTCTTAGTACCAGAAGAAAGCTATAATTTGGCATTGATATACATATTACGCCGACAAAGTGGTAAAATAAAATCAAGAATATTTTTTTTTTACAGTTCTTCCTTTAAAGTGAGGATGTTTTTTTTACTCTCGTCTATCCCATGGTGTGGGACATGGATAGGCCATTCAAAAATATTACCGGTCTGTGAAAACCATTTTTCGATATAGGGATCCGTTTGCTTAAAATTAAGCTTTAAATTGCTAATTTTTGTTAGACAAATGTCCCCGTGCCAGCTAAATGGTTGCTTTTGGATATGTGTAAAAATTCACAGCAGTAGTATATATAACGAAATTAAAAGGAAATCTATCACAGTTAAGGGCCGATTTCACCAATCGCGATTAATGCAACTAAACTCAGTTTATGCAAATACAGCGTTCTGATTGGTAGTTTCTCAGTGGTCTCAACCAATCAGAAAGCTGTATTTGCATAAACCGAGTTTAGTTGAACTAATCACGATTAGTTTCATTGGTGTAATCGGCCCTAAGTAGGCTTTACAAGTTTACGAGTAATAATCGACCAATTTATAAAATGTACTTGGAAAAGTAAAAATTTTATATATTGATGTAAGGGGAACAGTTTTCGAATTGCAAAGTTAATTTTGTCCCTTTGTTAGAGCAATGTTCGGTGTTTATGAACGTTTGTAATGTTACCTATTTATTTTGGTGATTGTACCTGTTTATACGGACGGAACCCACTGTGCGAGAGTCAGACTCGCACTTGGCTGGTTTTTTTGTTTTTTGCCTGTCCTATCCCACTCCTGAATTCCTGATCAAAGGCCACCCTCCACTCCTTTCAACTTTCACAAGTCCGTGCTTCGTCTTTTCAGTTCTAGCTCAGTCACTATTGTTATAATTTTTTATTATTATTGATAGCGATTTGAACACTATCTAACCTGATGGTGAACCATGATGTGGTTGATGGTGGAGCTTGCTTGCCACAGTAATCTATTCCTGCCCTACTAACATGATACAATAGAGATCAGATGACATAAATATTCAAAACAATAGCATTATTTTATAATTGGTTATCATAATATTATTCTAATCGGAAAAGAAGTAGCTTTATCATATTTTGTCTTTAATTCTAGGATAATAGGCGGAAAAATGATCGAAAATATTCCCAGAAAACTGGAAGAACCTTTTCATCGAAATTTAGACAAGACGTTTGTCAGATCAGCTATTAACCCCTTGAGTGCCCTTTATGGATCCACACGAGACACAATGCCTTTTGAATTGTTTCAGTAATTACGGCATTCAACCGTTTAAGAAATAAAATTACCTTGTTTTCACATCATGCATTTACCTATCAATAAACAGCATTTAATTTTTATTTATAATAAAATGCTTTTTTGTAATTTACATTATTTGAATTAAAAATAGTTTCTACCTGGTATGACCTGTTTGTGTTCCTGGCTAATTTGAATACTCTACTGCTTTGAACTAGCTAGTTGAATTTTTTTTATTGTAGATTATAAAGTTATAAGCAAGCTCACATTGTATGACAAGAGGCTTCTTTTTTATTTGGATACTACTCACTTCATTTGTCAAGAAAAGTTTTAATTTTTAATTGCTTTGCCTGCATGAAAACTGTTTTATCATCACAAGGGAACATTATACCGGAAAAATATTAGCTTATGTGCTATTCCAGACTGTAATCTATCTGTGTTCAGTCAGATCCTTTCAGCCGTTCCCACGGGATTTAGTAAAAAACATACATCCACACATTCACATTTATCATAGTAGTAAGAATTAAGATTCCTAGCTTCTGCAGTATTCTTTGCTAGTTTAGTTGCTGGTTAAATATCTTGACAAAATTTATAACAAATAAACTTAAGGGAAACTCAGTATCGATATTTAAACTAAAAAATACAACATAATACATAAACTCACGCCTTTTTCTGATTGGGGTAGGCAGAAATTACAGAATGCCACCTGCTAGGATCCCACCTTTTTTACTTTCAATTCATATGGGTTTTGCAAAAATCAATTCTTATTACTTTTTAGGGTTTCGTACCCAAAGGGTAAAAACGGGACCCTATTACTAAGACTCCGCGATCTGTCTGTATGTCTATCTGTCACCAGGCTGTATCGTATGAACTGTGATAGCTAGACAGTTGAAATTTTCACTGATGATGTATTTCTATTGCCGTTATAACAACAAATACTAAAAACAGAATAAAATTGATATTTAAGCGGGGCTCTCATACAACAAACATGATTTTTGCTGTTTTTGCGATAATGATACGGAACCAGTCGTGGGCGAGTCCGATTCGCACTCGGCCAGTTTTTTTTATTTAATTTTTTTACTTACAGCTATATTTAGTAGACTTTCGACTAGAATTCAATCTTATTAGTTTTTATTCATACGAAAACATTATTTAAAATCTAAGAGTAAACCAATGAATACCAAAAAAAAAAACTACGGCTTCGAAATAATCTAAACATAACATTGTAATCACAATACTTACAGGTTTACTGGGGTAAACTTCCGAGAGGTGACTCTTCAATTGCCGAACCGTCCATGACGATTCGCATTCGATATTTTGATCCTCTATCTGTTGATTCGGCGCCTTAACTATCAAAGTCACGTTATTCGGTATCATCTTCAATCATCCAATTGCACTACGCTATTAGATAACACTTTAAAAACCCGTGATTTCAACACAAGCAGCTAATTCAAGAAATCGCTTTTCAAATCACTTCAGATAAAAACACTAGAATTTTACGCTGACGCAATAAAACCACAAAAGTTCTTCTATTTAACAAATCTGTCTTTCGAATACGTAATGACCGAATAAAACTGTTCTGATGTAAATAAATACTTAGATAAATGGGGCTCGGCACTTGTCAATTTGCCCATGAAATTATCTGTCGGTACTCCATTGGTCCAGCGCTCGATTATGACGTCAAAACCTGTTCAAAACATTGTTTTCAATTACTATTCCGTGTTGACACTTTTCTCATTGCCGAGAAATGTCACACGGCGTAATATAATTGGTCGTCAACTTTTTTCGAATCGGATACAACCACGATACAACCAATTATAATTAGTCAGCTAACGTTCAGAATCTAATTCAGATTAAGTTTCTTTAAACCAGAGAGTTTGCTTTAAACGGTTGCTTTTGATCAGTTTTGTTGTGAAATTCAGCTGTCGCCGGTGGTACCTACATTGCAGAAACAAACCTGCACGGGTTACAAAAGTAAAGATAAGCAGTATAGTGCAAGTCGGACTCTGCGGTTTGAACCGAAAGTTCCGTACCAACAAAACTTTATTATTATAAAGTACATCCCTGCGATTTATCTAATCTGTGACTATTATACACAGCCCTGAGATGGATTGCTCGCACTGAGATGGTTACAAATACAGCCTGGCGCACTCTGATGCAGTTGATTACCTAGAAAACTTGTTGTGATTTGTGCTGTTCGATGAAGGCTTTAACAGATTCATTTGATTGCAGTATATCGTGCTACGACACGACGTAGTAATGTGCCTGTATGCTAGACTGTTTTAACCTTGTTTTCCTACTTTATTATGCATTGCGCTGTGTAATAATTGGGTATTACACTTCTTCTGACACAAAACTTCAAAAGTAACGTATTAATTCCATGGCTAACATATTGTAAACTGGGCATAGCCAGCCACTCAGTAATAAGGGATACGGACAAGCAAAAGGGCAGCTATCTAGAATCTAACTACCGAAAAAAAGCAGAAATAAGCGTCAAAACTGTGTGTCAAAATGTCAAATTAATTGTCAATGTCAAACATTCGTCAAATTCAGTCAAATTTACAATTATTATTGACCAAGACTCCAAGTTTAAGTGAGCTGAACATGAGTTGAAGAATAGCAAAAGTGGCTGAAATTGTGCACTATTAATTTAGATCACAATAGTTAAGCGAACCGAAAGAAGTTCTTAATTGTTAATAATATCTATTAGTGGTGTTAGTGAATAAACGTGGTAAAAATTATAATGAAAATTTTGTAATCTGCGAATCAAGTTTGATTATAAACAAAGCCGTGATCATGGGTGTTACTGTGTAAGTATTGTTTTTAATTATTTACCATTAACTCGAATCTTTTTTTAATGTCTTTGCCGTTGAGTATTGGGAGCAAGAACTATATTTTAAGCTTTACATAGTATAGTAGACAATTATTTCTATCTAGCCTACAGTTGCGTTAATTTTTTTAATAGAACTATAGAAAAGAAGAACCTAAAATGAGAGACAAACCGGCAATAACCTGACTCTGGCAAATGCACAAGATGTGCGAAGCCAAACTCCTCTGAAGAAAAAGTACACTTTCCAATTCACTTACATTGGCAGGCACAATGGTGGATATCAACTTTGCATGCCAAATATAACTACTTACTTTTAATTCCATTGAGTTTAATTAAAGAGGACTTGGTCTGTCTGCTTTGGCAAGTTTCTCTCTTGTCTTCTTTGTCCAACCCTCTTCCCAGATTAGCTAGAAGAGAGCTTTTGGCATGTTTCTATTGCAAAATATTCTGCGTGTATTTTCAGATTACAGCAATACCCAGTACCTGACAACAAAACAGGCACATATGTTATAGAGCTGCTGAGCAAACGAATACTTGCATTGGGAGCTTCGCAGCAGGGTCAGTTTCTCGTCGACTGTGAGAGCTACTTGTCACATCCGCAGATGGGTTAGTGTGCACTTAATGTTTTTAGGTAGCAGATAAGCATTTACCTTAATGTACCTTTTTCTCATAAACGTATATGATAAAGCAGACCTGTAAAACCTCTGAGTTAACAAGCACTTGGGCTAGTATACAATAAAAAAACTGGCTGAGTGCAAGTCGGACTCGCCCATGAAGGGTTCCATACCATCATCGCAAAAATGGCAAAAAAACACATTAGTTGTATGGGAGCCCCACTTAAATATTTATTTTATTCTGTTTTTTAGTATTTTTTGTTATAGCGGCAATAGAAATACATCATATGTTAAAATTTCAGCTGTCTAGCTATCACGGTTCATGAGATACAGCCAGGTGACAGACAGACAGACCGCTGAATCTTAGTTATAGGGTCCTGTTTTTACCCTTGGAGTATGGAACCCTAAAAAGCAACAACAATGTAAATAAAACAACTGTTTCACAAATCATAAAAGTACAAAATTACATAAATCAAATTATAAAGTCACCACCCTTGGTTGAAAGGTACAGAATGCCTAAGGCATTAAGTCTACCATTGTACCTTTATGCATGAAGTTTTAAGTGTATTTATGCCTTGCTCAATATTATATTTTTAAATGCTTCATTATTTTTTAATACATATATTTTAAGTTTGGTACTAAGTATAATTACCATAACTTATTTTTTTTATTTTTTATGGCTTCTGCCAGCGGCTTCGCCCGCGTAAAGGGATTTAATTATCCCAAGGGAATACAAACTACCCTTTGTCTTTCCCATGGTCTCAAACTATCTCCATACCAAATTTCATCTAAATCCAAAGAATACAAACTCACAAACTCGACCTCTTTATAATATTAAATATAGATAAGCTAATAAAGTGTTATAAATTTAAATTCCAGGCACAACAAAAACAGTGCACATTTTCCACAACTCCGAACAACCAGCCTCCGTATTCTCAATCCTGGACACCGGTACCAAGAACATCCACGTAATAGCCGACGGTCTATTTGACTTGCTGATGATGAAGTTGTCGCAGCACTATACGTCTAAGAAGCAGACCAAGATTGAGAGTAAAGGACCGAGATTTGAACTCGGTGACTTTTGTATTAAGTTGGGCTCTGTGACCATGAATCAGAGTTTTAAAGGGATTCTTGTGGAGGTTTGTATGTTTATTCAGACTTGAACTTATTATAGATGTGTTTAAGGGCCTTCATTTTGTAACCTATCACTCAGTAATTTTTAATTTTCTCGAAATATTCCTCTGTGTGCTATACCAGGATATACCAACCCCGGTGTTAATTTATTTCCCAAAGATACAACACAAAAAAACGGGGAAAAGGCTATATCTATAATTTATAGGTTATGTTATGTACCTGTCATAGTAATTCTTATTATGTTGCTTGGTAATCTTTAGCGATATACTGGAGCTATTAACCTATTGATAAATTTCTACAGCAAGCATATCATTTCCTTGGCCCTTAGAAGCTTCAGAGGGCTTTGATTGCCGAAACTTTTATACAAAAAAATACGACCGACTTCCAAATTAAAGCACTACAAAGTGAAAAATAACTTTCTTTTTGGAAGTCGGTGTCTTTGGTAGGTACCATTTTTTTTCGTTATGCTCACCGACTTCTTGAAGAAGTGTACCACCACACCCCCCCTCACAACCCTCCTGCACTGTGGCGTTTTCCCCTCAAGTATGACGGAATCAAATAGCTTCTGAAGAGCCTTAACGACCGGTTGCCTAATCGCCTTCAGGAGTTTAGCTGTGATTTCGTCATCACCCGGTGCCTTGTTGTTTTTAAGCGGTTTTAGACTTTCAGAGCCATCCTAATCTCGTTCAGGCTGACGTACGGAATGTCTTCTTTTTTTGTTATAAAAACGTTGCCCCACACTAGGATTTTTTTCCTGTATCGTGAGTGCGTTTACAAACGTATAAACTCATATACACAACACCCAGAGCCGGAACAACTATCTGTATCTCTCTTTGGTATAGAATCGGATCAATTTAGCTCTTGGGTCGTTTGCTTGATTCATCTGTTCTGCGAGCAATGTGCCCAGCCCACAGACTGCCACTTCAGTTTGGCAATTCTTCGTATTAAGTTGATAATTTTGGTCCTCTTGCGGATATCCTCATTTCTGTTGAGACTAGCAAGAAAACTTCAAGCATACTTTGGTTTCATTTAATTTCAAAAACCGCATTTTTCTTCTTCAGGTGGAATACCGTCCATGTGTAACAGCAAGTGCCGTCTGGAACTTACTCCGGGAGTTCATGCAAGGTCTTCTAGGACCTAACGTTCCAGTCCAGCCGCCCCAGCACCTGCTCAGTAGGATGAACGACATCTACACGCCCATAGACACGATCTATCAGTATCTAGAACACTTTAGTGCGTATAGAAAGGTAACCGGCATGAGAAGTGCATAGACTAAGGTGAAAGTGAATTAGATTTAAGTTATTTTTTAATAAATATTTTTTATAAATAAATATGTTTTTTTAATTAGGGTTTAACAAAGCACACTGTGACAGAGTACACTCGAAACGACGAACGAAGCATAAGTCTAGAAATGTACATAGGATATTGACCCCTCTTCGTACAACTTAATGTACAAATTCCTATAATTCCAAGTAGACTGCGATTGGTGCGCGCACATTCGCAAACTCAAGCGCTATCTGCGCGAATCAAAGCGACAAAATAATGTCCTTCTTCAGGTACTAACATTAACACCTGTTTAGCAGTTTAGGCTAGAAATCAACAAACACATAGACAAAGTTACTTTAGTATTGATAGTCAGTTTCTGAGCTCCGACCTTGTTTCATGATGTCACTTCCATCCTCAGGACACGGACCTCAACGTCTGCTTCTAGAGGCGGGAATCTTAACACTTTATCACACAAACGCGTCACCGTTTTGATTGATGTGATAGTGAACAAAGAGTGCTCTTTGTTCACTATCACAACTGACGATCTAGACAAGTGACATTGTACCTACCAATGAAATATTGTATCAAAAATAAATAATAGTTTAAAAAAAACACCTTTTAATAGAAAACCAACTAAAAAGTAGAAAATAATTTTCAATAAATTTGAATTAAGAACAGATTGATTAAAAAAAAAAAAAAAATTGTAAAAATATTGGGGTGTTTTTTAAGATGTTTTCAAAATGACTATTTTTACCAATATCTGTCAATAAAATATTATAACAATTGACATCAAGCACCCCCACCCTTTTTTACAATAAAATATTTGTTTTTGTTAATCACACTGCTCTTAATTTAAATTTATTGAAAATTATTTCTACTTTTTAGTTTGGTTTTCTATTAAACCGTGTTTTTTTTTTTAACTATTTTTTTTTTACTTTTTAGTTCAATCTCTTATCCTGAAAATCCTGGTCTGGATAGTGGAACATACTATTTAAATTATTGCATTGTCATCGGTCCTTGATGCCGTTACATTGATACATAGATACGTTAATACATAAATACATACTTACATACCAAGCTAATAAAAGCGTGTCAAAAAAAATTGCTTTAGTTCATCAGTCGAGAACAGGCGGACCGGAAAGGTCAGAATTTAGACCGCCAAATATTGTCAAATACTTACCTAGCAATTAAATATTTTAACAATATTGTTACATACCTGTCAGAATGTTGGGGTAAACATGTTTTAGAAAAATATGAAAATTGACTATTACCTTCGTGAATCAAATATAAAAAAGAACTGGCTCAAGGCCGCAGGTACAATTTCAATACCCCGTTAAAAAAAATTCAACATTTTCCGGACCCCATTTAAAAATACTTGCTGACCACTGGGTCTAGAGCCTTTGTCGAGTTTCACCACATAACATAATTTATTCTAGCGAGAGTTTCAGTGACTGTACGCGGATGATAACTTGGTTCTCAGGCAATTGCCTTAAAGACGGCCCGAGTGTATCTAACTTGCATTGACAATTTACGAAAATTTTCTTCGTGTTTGTTTACTCTGTGCTACGGATTATTTGTTGTTATGACTTGAACAAAGGGAAATACTTGAAAACCTAATCTAGGACGTGTAGATTATTTCGTCCGTTTTAGCAGTAAAGCATAATAAACAAATAGCGCGATTTGTTGCTAACAACAACATACCTACAGTGGTATAAAAGGTGGTGAGTTTAGTTGAAGATAATCATTCGTCTATAATGAGCTTCTGGAGTAGGTATATCATTCAAGAAGTTAGTTCAAAATGTTGGTAACCTTAATTATTTTGCTGCAAGGTATGTATCTATTATTTTTCTATTTTATTAAGTTTTTATCTATGGGAATCGTTGTAGGTACCGTAAGGTTGAATGTCACTGCATCGCATCGTCATCAATAGTATTTTTAAGGGTTCCGCAGTCATCAAGAAGACCCTTATAGTTTCGCCATAACCTTCCGTCCGTCTGTCCGTCCGCAGCTTAGCTCAGAGACTCTTAGTACTAGAAAGCTATAATTTCGCATGCGTATACTTATTAGTCACCGCGACCAAGTGGTAAAATAAAAGTATGAAAATAGTACATTTCGTGTCGAGTATAAAAAATCGAGATTTTAACTCGAGCGATGTAGCTAATTTCGAAATCTACATGCGCGTGTTAAAATAAAGCCTTTTTATGCGAGACGCGAACGATTCTTTTTCCACTACCTGATGAGCTTACTTAATTAAATGCAAATAAGTTCCAACAACAATTTATTAGAAACGTTCAGATTAAAAACCAAAGACTACATACACATGTCATTCTGTATCATTCTGCCGGATGGGGCGGTGGAAAAAGCTCGGGCGAAGCGGCAGAATGCGTCTACCAACAGTAGCTTATTCAGTTACGAAAAGTTATTTCGTATTTGTTCTCCATACAAGTCATTTCGTAACTGTTATTATGTAATTTTGTTTTTTTTTATTATTATTAATCTTGTGTCTAAATGTTAATATTTCGAAACGAATTTCTTAGGCAATGTGTTACATAATAAAAAAGGTAGTCGAAAAAAAAATATTTTATACCATTCCCCCTCTAAAAAGCTTATTTTATTCACTGAAAACAGTGAATAAAAAGCACTTTTAATCACTGTTTTGGTGTTTGAATTTAGAATACACCAATATATATTTTACCTCTATCTCAATGCTATATAACCTACTTGCACATAAAATACTCGATACAAACTTCTTGTGCAAAGAATATTCGACTTTCAAACTCCTTCGTCGATTTAATTTTGAGTTTGTTTATATTTAGGATTTTAATAATGATTATGATTTTGGTCTAGGATGTTTAGTGAATACTTATTTGGATTGCAATTCTACTATTAATTGCATTGGTATTTAATTAATTAGAATTATTTAACGTAACGGAGGTGGTCATTGGCCCCTGAAACACAGGTGCTGTTACCAAGCTCAGCTTCAATTTACAAAAAAATGTGAAACCCTAATATCTCTCATTTTTTGTAAATTTTGAATGTAATAAACCATTTATTTATTTATAATTAATCCTTGTGCTTTTGGCTTAAATCTTTCTTTTTCTCGTAGTCATGGTATAAAATATAGTATGCAACTCTTGAATAAAACGGATATATATCGAGGGCCATAAATCACTCGCGTCGCTCAGGATTCTAACACTTGAATCACTCCCTGCTCACTCCCTGCGGTCGTGATTCAGTTATTAGAATCCTTCACTTGTTCGTGATTCATCTATGGCCCTCGCTTTAAAACCGTCCTTTATTCACTAGTTGCATAATATACTATTTTAGCTTACCTCCTGTACACGTAAAGTAGGGATTCTTTTATTCTCATGCTTTACAAGTTTACGAGTAATAGTCGACCAACTTATAAAATGTACTTGAAGAAGTTAATATTTTGTATATTAATGTATAGAGCAATATTCGGTGCTTTCATCTTCTTACATATAAAATTCTCGTGTCACAATGTTAGTTACTTTACTCCTCCGAAACGGCTTTACTGATTTTTACCAAATTTTATATGCATATTCAGTAGGTCTGAGAATCGGCTACTATCTATTTTTCATACCCCTAAGTGATAAGGGTTGTTCACCCTTAACATTTTTTTTTTAATTTTTTGATTTTTCTATATTGTGGCATTAAAAAATACATACTTACAACCCTAAATTTTTACCCTTTTATCACCAACCCCTATTTTTTAATAGCCATTTTAGTAATTTAATCATATTTCATCCCGTTCGATAACTGATCAATTATCGTCTTTATTGTAAATGTTTTTCACACTATTTCGATCATCGTTCTCAGCGCTCCATGTTTATTTCACGCATATTCCACATCCTTACACACTTACAATAAGTCAGTTTTTTTTTGTCCACACTAGAAATTACTTAGAAATAATTTATATGGCAAAACAACTTTTGCCGGGTCAGCTAGTTGTTTATAAACGTTCTTAATGTTAACTATTTATTTTGGTGAATGTAGCTGTTTATACGGAACCCTCTGTGCGCGAGTCAGACTCGCACTTGGCTGTTTTTTATATATATATAGATAATCGTCATAAATCGACAAATTCTATTGTTCTATGTTTATAATTTACTACAATATCATTGGTTTACTATATCTTATATATGCTATAGGTAGGTTTCCAACCTTTGTGAAGTTTCAATTTTCTATTCCCATTTAAAAAGTCTTAGAGCAACATTCATAGACCGCACTTAGACATTATGTACCTACTTTTCGTAGCAGAGTACATAATATCTAAGTGCGGTCTGTATGTATGTGTCAGCTTATCGTACGAATGGGAACCTTATGTTTATGCTTTTAATGATCATATTCGTGCGGCAGTTGTTATTTAGCCCCTTGTTCCAGCATACAGAACATTATCAGTAAATATGGACTTCATCGATTGCGGCGTGGACCACGCTCTGGATGTAAACGAGGGAGATATAGACGTGCTACAGTATCCTTGGGTCGGCGTACTCTTCTATAGTTACTGTTAGTTACTACTGGTTTTTACAAGCTTTAAGTATAACCTAACCTTCCTTTCTTATGTGTGTCCGGGTACTAGTAATCCATTTTTAGGGTTCCGTAACCAAAGGGTAAAAACGGGACCCTATTACTAAGACGCCACTGTCTGTCTGTCTGTCACCAGGCAGTATCTCATGAACCGTGATAGCTAGACATTTGAAATGTTCACAGATGATGTATTTCTGTTGCCTAACTATAACAACAAATACTAAAAACAATAAAAAAATATTTAAGTGGAGCTCCCATACAGCAAACGTGATATTTTTACGTTTCTTGCGATAATGGTACGGAACCCTTGGTGCGCGAATCCGTGTCGCACTTGGCCGGTTTTTCAAGCACTTCTTGGCATCCGAAAAAAAACTTGGCGTAGGTACTTGTGTAACTCTGTTTTTTTTTAAATATGGTGCCTATCATGGAGCCGGAATGCGGCCACAACAACTCCTCAACAAGACAAGACTGCACCATCGTGTTTGGGCTCATTAAATTTCAGTCCATTTGTTTTAAAAAACACAAGCTTTGTTTTAGAAAGGTTTTTATATTTAACTAGCTGTCCCACGCGGCTTCGCTTCCGTCAACTGGCTACGTACCTACCCATCTACCCTACCTACCATACCCTACCTACCATACCCTACCTACACAACATACATGTTTGTTGCGTAACTTTAACCGCTTACGCAGCGCACGCAAAAGAAGCTCTCAAAAAGGAATATTTTTTTTCCCGTTTTTGCAATATTTTACATTTATGCTCCGCTCCTATTGATTGTAGCGTGATGTTATATAGCCTATAACCTTCCTCGATAAATGGACTATCCAACACAAAAAGAATTTTTCAATTTCAACCAGTAGTTCCTGAGATTAGCGCGTTCAAACAAACTCTTCAGCTTTATAATATTAGTATAGACTAGCTCACCCGGCGAACTTCGTACCGCCTAACAAATTTCTAAAATAAAAGATTTTTTCTAAAATAATCGTAGCCTAAGTTACTCCTTATTACATCAACTAACTGCCAATAAAAGTCCCGTCAAAACCGGTCCAGCCATTTTAGAGATTAGCCGGAACAAACAGACAGACAGACAGACAAAATATGTAAAAAAAAATATTTTGGTGTATGTACCCTATATATATTCATATACTCGTACATGTATTAAAAAACGGTTATTTCAATATTAGGTACAAACAGACACTCCAATTTTATTTATATATATAGATTATTCGATAGGTTGTTGTGTTTTTTTTTTCAGTCGGCATAGAAGGAGATAGCCGTTCTGTGACGACAGTGATCCTGATACAAAAGGAGTTTGCCATAGCGGCCGCTGCGGACATAGGACCCATGCCGAAGCACAACTTCCGGTAACTATAATACCTAATTATATTGAAATTATCATCATCATTTGAGCCGATTTTATTGACACCGACTTCCGAAATTGAAATAATTTTTCACATTTTAGTGTTTTACTTTTTTATACAAAAATACAACCGATTACTAGGTAAATAAAACATTACAAAGTGAAAAATAAGTTCAATTTCGGCAATCAATGTTTCTGGTTTCGTTTCTTCGAGATTGAAGTGATTTTTCGCTTTGTAGTGTTTAAATTTGGCAGCTGGTTGTATTTTTTGTAAAAAAGTTTTGATACAGGTACTTCACTTTCTTTATTGGTAGAAGGAACTCGCGTGTCCTATTGGGCGAGACGTGGGAGCGTCCCGGACGCCGTGTGCGCAACTATGTGCTACACCCGGAGTACGGGGAGACCTACAACACTATTGCGCTGATACAGCTCTCATCACCAGTCAGAGACAGTAAGTTGATCCTTCTTCGTCTTTTGAATAAATACTCCATTATCTTAGGATATATGTGTGACAGGCAAGGCAAGGCAAGGATGGCATAACTTTTCATCGGTAAGTAAACAGTACGAAAATTATTTTTAATTTAATCAGATTATGAGACACCGCAGGGATCTAGTTAAAATGGTGGATGGGGTAAACGAGCACAATTTTGAGTCCCGCGTTGATGTCTTTTGGAAAAGTCTCGCTCTTTCACTAGACAATTCTAATGCTTCTATCCCTTTCTCTTCCTTTGTATTTTTATTGTAAATATCTGTGCTGTTACTTTTAATAGCTGAAGTCGATATCGATAATAATAAAATTAAACTTAATAAAAAATGTATGAAAAAATATCTATCTACTTTTAACCGACTTAAAAAAAGGAGGGTGTTCTCAGTTCGTCGAATTTTCTTATGTATTATGTTCCCGGATTATTCGTAGACGGCTTGACCGATTTGGAAAAATACTTTTTGTTTCTCTATGTCCCCGACAAACATATTTATATTTGTAATTGATTGATTTTTATTAAATAATATTTATATGATTTTAATTGAGTATTTTTAAAAATGTTAAAATCCATTTTATCGATATCGACAATTTTCCCTTAATCGAGTTGATCAACCCTAACGATAGCCATACCTACGCAACTTACTTTGAACTGACCAATTGCAGCCGCGCGTTCTTCCTCGTCTCCCGGCCCGCGGTAGTGAGTCGTGTGCTTCGAAGAAATCGGCCTATAAGCTCTCTAGTGGTTATATTCTCTTTGGCTGTTAGGGATAGTAAGTGGTTGGTTCCTCTTTTGAATGAAAACTCTTTCATATGGAGGTCTGTGGGACACCAGCAGCCTTATTGCGTAATGAATTCGGCAAGGCAAAGAGTAAAAACTATAAAAAATCGACCAATCACATGCGAGATGAAAGACGCGATGTGGATTTCTGTCTATGTGATTGGTCGATTTTCCATATTTAGTTCTTTGCCTTGCCGAATTCATTACGCAATTAGGCTCCAGTGCGTCCTACCTGTTACGTCATATGGGCCGAGACATGGACACTCATGATACGGCTGGTCCATTAGTACATAGAAGTTCAGGGAGCTATGGAAGGGCTATGAGAATCCGAGGCTCTCTCTAAGGGATGGAATCCGAAACGAGGGAATCCGACATAAAACTAAAGTTGTCAACATAGCTCACAGAATAAGCAAGCTGAAGTGACAATGGGCAGACCATGTAAGCCGTAGAACCAATGACTGTTGGGGTTGACGTGTTCTTGAGTGGAGACCGCGAACTGATAAACGTAAGTAGCAGGTCGCCCTCAGGCTAGGTGGAACAACGATCTTCGCATGGTGGTAGCTGGATGACAGTTGCCGAAAATCGTAGCAAATGGAGTGCAATTTGAGAGGCCATTATCCAGGACTTGACTGCTGTAGGCTGATTATGATGACGATCAGGGACACGGTGGCAAGTCTTGCATCCTCCATTGAAAAGGGAACATCCTTTGACGAGACGGGTGTTGGTGGACAAATGCCTAGTGGTTGTTGTCGAGCTATTGTTGTATAATGTTCAAATCGCGCGGAAAACTTTGACTGCGCAATCTGTGGGACGTTAAAAAACGATATTTTTATTTTGTGTTTTTTTTTTTACAGCAACAATCAAACCCGTATGTCCACCTCCTCCTGTTCTAAAAAATCCAGTGTTTTACGTCATCAAAATGAAAGAAGGTACTTATATTATTATAATATTTTTCTTAGCTTGTCTTCAACTCTTCACACAATATGTCGGGACTCCCAAAGATGGCGGATCAATACTTTTTCATGCACTTCCATGATATGGGTATCAAATGAAAGGGGGAAAAAGGGGTTGAAGGGAATACGAAAATCAACATCAAAAATCTTTGGTAAGTACCGCATTTAATGCAAATAAATGGATTTGCCTTTGACATTGAAAAATAAAAAACCTTTTTTTTTCCGATTTAACTTCCAGATGTGGACATCTTGGAGAAGGAAGTGATCAATGTGATGCACATTCCAGGCAAAATGTGCAGAGATTTCTATATATCCGCAAATGTGAGTCCACATTTATTTCTCGTGTCAGTGCAAGTGAGCTAACATTAGGCGGCGCCCAAATGTGAGTCCTAAATACTGTAATGTTATGCATAAAATATAGTTTTTGTATAGTCATCGGTTGCATTTCTGGGAGTTTGCGATGGAATTGATTGCATGATTTAATTCCGCCTAGCCCGTTTCATCATCGGACTACAAGACGTACGGCGATGCGCCATCGGTACATGGTGGATATCCCATCCATACGCACTAAACGTTTTGAAGATATGTAATTTCATTAGGGGTACAGATAAGGAGTGAAATTCCCTGCAGGAATTTGCCTTATAGCTAGAACCTGGGGGTCTTTAAGTTAAGAGTGAATAGGTAACTTCTAGGCAAGCGTGCTTCACTGTCGACCACACTATCGCTTTGATATAGCGGGCAGCCTATAATTAATAATTAAAACAGTCATTATATTTAGATAACTCTTAGTGTTAGTGAAACGGGTAAGACCTATAGACGAATCTTAGTGTAAACTTACGCATCGCGCTCGATCTGTCAAAATCCTGCCAAAATGTATTACGACAGCGTGTCGTGTGTTGTGCTACGATACGACATGCTACCGTACGTACTAGATACGCGTCGTAGGTTTCTACGACATGACAAAATGTTCTCATTTTGACAGATAGTTTAGCGTACGTATTCCTGTGGTGCTACTTTGTAAAAATGTCACCGAGATGACATAAGTGAAGAGAACTCGAAGTGAGTTGTCAATCTCTAGCGTCGATTGGAATAACAGCCCCACTTCTAGTTCACTTCAACTAAGTCATCGCGGTGAGATGGCTACAGAATTGACCGGCTGTTCGTCAAGCCATGTATTCATAAGAAACCAAATTGTGGCGACCTATATTTCATAGAGTAAGCACCTTGAACAAACCCTGTAAGATAGCCGACTGCTGTCGAATCTCACCTAGAGGATTAAAATTCTCATTTGTCTTATTCCTCAGCTATACAGCCGTAAGATGCGTCCGCCTTACGTAGCATGCGCCGTGTCGGTGAAGGCAGACGGTGTTTGTGTATGGGGCGCAGGCTCCGCGCTCGTGACGCGAGACGTCTGGGGTCGCTGGCAACTGGTACAAGACCAATACAAGTTTTTTTTTGTTATCAATACCTAAATTATATCAGCTGCACGGGTCGATCTTCAAGGTTAAGCAACGCTTGCCGAGATCGATCTGTGGATGGGTGACCATCTTTACATAGCGAGTTTCTTCCGTGCCTCGGAAAGAACGTTAAGCCGTTGGTTCTGGCTGCCATTTGAAGATCTTTGACAGTCGTTACGGGTGGTCAGAAGATGATTGATTTGCCTGATATCAGAAACCAGTCTGGCCTAGTGGTATCGTGTAAACCAGCTACTGGGTTGTGGATATGTAAAATACTTGTACACAGCTAAATCCGGATATTCTGGCAGCCGACCCCAACATAATTGAGAAAAGACTAGGCCGCTTGATGTTTAAAAATAATGTTGATTCCTTCCTTGCAAACGTAATATGACAAAAATAAATTCCAAATGCCATTGCAATGTAGTAAATTAAAACGCACCTACAAGCACATGAACCACACCAAAACAGAAAAGGCTATACTTTAATTTCTATACAATATATTAAATCAGTTGTGGATAATTTAACTTCTTCTACAAAAACTAGCCATTTGCGATTTGGTAGAGTATGGCTGCACTTTTGACCCTTGACTGTACATTGCGCCAGATATGTTTAAGTCCCATGTAATAGGGCGCAGTCCTATTGCCATGATATTTATGCCCGGGTTCTGTGCATGTGCCCAATCTCCGAGCTGTTACTGAGAAATTCCAGTTAGAAAGTCCCAATAACACTTTATCCCAAGCCGAGAACCGGACCCAGGATCTCATGAACAGCACGCACTACAAGCACGTAGCGCGTGCTGACCACTACACCGACGATGCAGTCGGTCAATTAAAGTTATCAAGTTATCTCAAAGCTCTCACAAACACAGACGTTAAGGTGACGGACCTTAACCGAATTCCCGAAAAAGGAGGAGGTTCTATGTTCAACTGTATGTATGTTTTTAAGAAAGAATAGAGTTTATTTGCGCCAGGCACGACGCATACCATAAAAAATAAAGGAATAACATAAATACAACAAGGGATGCGTCACAACTCACAACCACGAAAACGGTCATCGCTAAGCTTAATGCAGGAACTCGCTTGCGAGACAGCCACAGTGCTTAGCGCTTTTATGTATGTTCATCGATTTTGCCGTCGTTTGTGGACCGATTTAGAAAAATCTTTTTTACTGTGACTTTACAGCTGGGCCTGGGCGTGCGAGGCCCCGGCTGTGGTGCACCGTCCCGCTACCTGGACATGATGAGCTACTACCCCTGGATAGAGCAGAGCCTCGCCCAGTTCAACCGGATCACCATCTCCAAGATATCCAAACAGAAATACGTACTGCGCTGTGAGTATGCACCGGCCAGCACCCTAACTGAACCATCCCTTCCAACCACACCGAAAGGAGCTCTAAATCTATTGCTTTTCTGTGGCTGAGCGATTGGCTGCTGCGCTGCGTGTTGCTGGTTAGATTCCCGCTCGGCACAAATATTAGTATGGCGCACAGATAGTTGTTCCGGTCTGGTTGTTTGTGTATGTGCGATTATTGCCAACTGCATAGCAAACTGACATACTATAAAGTCAAATGAAATTCTATTTTTATTGCACGATATAATTATATTTCAGCCAGCCAAGCTTACCAAAAATTCGGCGCTTGCGACCCTGAAGAGCAACAAGACTTAGTATACAGAGAGACGATTATATTGAGAACTGACAACAATCAGTACCAGTTTTTGAACTACAATGTAAGTATATTTATATCTAAAGCCAAGTGACATTATATCAACGAAAACGGCGCCGCGTTGTCGCTTTAGCTATTGGAAAAATGGATGAAAATGCCAAGCACTATCAAAATGTCTCATAATCTTGATCAATCTCTTTGTCGTATATTGTGTAGGTAGGTCAATGTCTTGTCATTATACTCGTAATAATAGTGAGGTTGTGAGTACTTAATAAAAATCAGTCTCAATACAGTAACAATAGCGTTTGACAGCTAACAATAACTTTACGTCAGTTTGACATATATCGCAGAGATCAAGCTATCTTTTATGAAGTATAAGGTCTAATATATGCGATATTCCATCGCTTCGTGCCACGATGCACAGCACGATGTTTTCGATACGATACCAAAGAAAATTTCCACAGTTGATACTTTCTGTTAATTCATCTTCAATTGCACGGGAACACTGTAGTAGGAATTACATCAATATGGTGCGACATTTTTGACCATTGAAAATTGTTAGCATCGTCAGTTTTCTCGATATGAAGTCGGTTCGTGCGTCGTACCACGATACAATAACGTATCGTACGTCTTACTACGATATGACAACGCGTCGTGTAATTTTACGAGGCACGTTTATATTTCTACGATACGATGTCGTATATCGCCATGAAGCGCCGTCGTATCGTATGTAAATGATTTGGCTTTAAGGGCCTTGTTAAAGATTCTAACCTGTACATAGGAATACAGTACTCGTGATGATATGCAATTTTTACTATGTGACCGATCCTGAAAAATACCATAGTTCCATAAATCACTGTAGGTATTGTACATTTATTTTTTTGGTTTGTCCCCCTGGCGTCCCTGGGGGATAAAGCAGGGTGACAGATCGGAATAATTCCTGAAAACCGAACCCAAGAACTTATTTCCTAGCCCGTGCCCTAATATGGCTTGCCAGATCTAATTTTGTTTTCTATTCCCGGTCACAAGTAATGCAATACAGTTGGTCGGCGGAATTTAATTTATAGGAGTTTAGATCCCTCTACCTATCTGGCCAACTGTTGGAAAAATATCACCCCCCACCACCAAACTACTTGAAACCCCGGGAACACCTGTCACCTGGGCATGAAATGCAGTGGCTTTTTTGGAAAGCATTCAATCGATTGCGTACAGATACAAGATAGGCCGCTGCAAACAAAATTGGGCGCAATGGGGTTTAGAATCGTCTGACACACAAGGTGAGTGCGGTGCCCCCGTGCAGAATATGACACACACGTTAGAGTGCCCCAAGTGCCCTTTGGAGCATACAGCTGCACTATGGAGGACCTAATGAGCGCAACTGGCGCTGTTAATAAATAATATCTTAAGTTTTTCATCGACTCGAAAAGAAGCCCTATTTAATGATTAACCAGCGTATTCTGTTACCAGCTCACAATAAAACAGATAGTTGAGTACACCTGCCTTACGTTAGAGCTACAGAACGCCTCAGCGGTGTCAGAAATGAGAATCAAACACTACTGCCCCAGGATCGGCTACGGACCAGCGTGTCACTTCTACAAAGGTACGGCACTATTTAGATGAGTTTATTACCCGAACGGAGGTTTATGATTTTTTATGAGGGTTTGTATACTTATGTTATGGACCAAGTGATTAATACGGCATTATTGATAATGCCCGGGCAATTTGAAAAATGCCCAATATGAGTAGGTAATATGATAAAACTATTGATATAATTAAATTGAACGGGCTTTCTGAATAATACCCATCACCGTGCCGGTAAATGAAATGATGTGTTTTTATTATTATTTTAATATTGTCATTTGTTTTAATATAGAATACGATGCGCCGCCGTCATGCGTGCTCCTATTTCTGTTTGCAGGGTCTAAAGTTACCTAACATAAGAGAGGTGACGGGAGCTGAGTTCGCTCGCCTCGAACCTAACCTATCCGTGTCGGGGTGCCCTAAGCTTCCGAGCTCGCTTCGCTTGCTCTAGGACTAATTAATTGACCGTAATTATGTAATTGCCTAACCGTTAACGCAATATTCAGAATAACCAGACAATGTGATAAATATACAAGTTTAAATCAGTACCTAATCATTACATTGCTCGGATTGGAGCGAGCACAGAGAGCTTTGCTTAAGGTTATGACCAAGAAACCGTATAGGTTGCCCAAGTCACAATTATTCGCCGAACTTAAAGTCTTCACTGTACCCCAGCTCTATAAGCTCAAATCTATTCAGAGAAGACAAGGGAATATTCCTTTACCCGACCCAAAAAAGGCGTAGCTTATCCTCCATATATAACCCCAATAGCAATCCGCCCGCGACTTCGTTCGCGTGATTTCGTATTTTATCCTACAGATGACTTTTTTATGTGCAGTTAGTGAAGGCGACCAAAAATAAGCTATTGTTAAATCTATAAAAACTGGGATATCGTAGATATCCAGGGTGTACCTATTGGTTTTGGACGATTCGTAATTTGATGTTAAGAATAATAAATTTTAGGTTACCGCCACAAAGTAAAATCCTCCATAAAAAAAATATATATTTAAAAATAACAAAAAACCCGACTGCTTACAGAGCGAACTAAAAAGACGTAAACAATAAGAAAATCATGCTGTGCAGTCGGAGGATGCATATGCGCGAGCTGTCTTACCAAACTCAGATGTATCCTCCGACTGCACAGCATAATTTTCTTCTTTTTTCAAAATAAATTTGGGCCCCCACAATATGGCGCCCAAATCCGCCATTTTCTCTTTGCCAATTTTAATGTAGTAAGTGACACTCGCAGGGTTAAGACGATTCGATTGACGTAAGAATCATCAAAATCGGCCAACGCGTTTGGTCTCTAGAACGCCACTTAGGAACAAACATACATACATACATAGACTGAAAAACACATTACCCTCCTTCGGCAGTCGGGTAAAAACTTAATAAGACCTTTTTGGTCCGTTGAGGGTCGAGTTTTCAACAACCCAAATACGTTATTAACCCATTTTTATTTTTCTTTAAGTAATTTAGATTGCGCAGGGAGTTTCCTCAAAAAATCTTTACACCCCTTAACTCTATATGGGGGGTAGTGTAAAAAAATCTTATTACGTTAATTTTGATTATTTACTTCATCTTCAAGGAATTAGGTTGTTCATACAAACAAATGTTTAGGTTGAAATTCAGAAAATTCCTTCCTATTGCTCTCTTAGACCTCTACATCAAAAACGAAACCCTGTGCAGTAAGATTCTTATTTCTTAGCAAACTTTAACATCCACTCAATCGTTTTTCGGGGGTAGTTTCGAAAAACTTATAACGACAACCTTTATTGTTTAATTAGGTTGGTATATATGTCAAGTTTTGAGTTTATTAACCCAAGAAATTTGATTCTTCATACTAACTTAAAAACCCAGTTTTCGCCCCCTTTAAGGTTGATTTTTTCAAAAGCTCCTTAGTGCTCCCTGAATCCCCTACATCAAAAACGAAGCCCAATAGTTTCTTCAAAAAATATTATACACCTAAATCGTCTTTTGGGGGTAGTTCTATAAACTAATTATGCGACAACCTTTATGGTTAAAGGATCTATCTCGTGACACTAAATTCAATGTGGCGCTCACTAGAGGACATAAAGCCAAGAACAATAAAACCGGCCAAGTGCGTTTTGGGCCACGCACAGTAATAGGGTCCCGTAGTTGCACAATAATGCGGACTAAGAAGAAGGCTTTTTGTTGTTACATGAACAATGAACCAGTTTCGGCGGCTCCCGTCTGAAAACGGACCCACATAGGACGATGGTAGGTAACTGAAGAAGGAGTTATAAAATGCAACTTCACAAGTGAAGTCAGAAAATATATATTTCTTTCAACTACGTAGTAATGTTTATCATTAATCACTACAAAATCGATCACAAAGAACGCATTTTTTGCTTAGAACCAAAACAGTTGTGTATGTTCTATGCACTGTTTTTTTTATTTTATTTAGATATACATTTACCACAGATATCTCCGTCAATTGTGGACCGATTTAAAAAGTTATTTTTTTGTTTGTTAGAGTTAGTTTCGAAATTGGTCCCATTTTAATTTGGTGAAGATCTGATGAAGAACTTCGGAGATATACAGCAGAACTCCTCAATAAATAAAGGCAAATCTCTCGGGATTGCAGCAATCGCATGTCTGTTTATTGTTTATACCAACACCAAACGGTGAAATGAGAGTGTACAGTTCACCTTAGTACACTCTCATTTCACCGGTTATGATCAAGTTTCATGGCATTCGGGTAATCTAATCTGGCTATATAAGTACCTCACTAAAGGCAAGTTGCTTAATAGGTACAACTAAAAAGTGAAAAATAAAAACTTTTTTACAAAAAATACTACCGACTTCCAACTAAAAACATTACAAAGTCAAAAATAACTTTCTTTTTCGAAGTCGGTGTCCATAACGAAAAAAATAGGTTCCTTCCAAAGACACCTTGCTAATTGCAAGAAAGGTTAAAAAAAAATGAAAATAGACAGCGATAGCATATGAATTCAACTCCAGAAAGTATCAATACAGCTGCAAATTAAACCATCATCAATCAAGATTAGAGATCAATCGAGATTTACCGTTATTTATTGAAGAGTTCTGTCGTATATCTTCAAAGTCCTTCATTAGATCTTCACCAAATTAAAGTGGGACCAATTTCAAAACATACTCTTTCAAACAAAAAAAACAATTTTCAAAATCGGTTCACAATTGAAGGAGATATCGGTGAACATAAACAAAAAAAAAAAAAGAATAAAAAATAATAAAACCTCCTCCTTTTTGGTAAGTCGGTTAAAAAGTCGTTTTTGTACATCGAAAATATTTCCAAAAAAATTAGCCAGGGTGTTTAAAGGATAACCAACAGAACCCATTACCAGCATTTTTGGATCTTTGTCGTTTTGCTGTTTATCTGTTTGTTTATTTGTGCACGCATCACGTAAAATGTACGAAATTAATGTAGATAACTTTTATACATAAACACTATTAGATACCTAAAAAACCTCATAAAACGTATTTTTTTGTTTCGTGCATGTCCCGATTTTATTTTTACTGTAGTCACACCTGAAATA
The DNA here is from genome assembly GCA_947562075.1 of Orthosia gracilis. Lineage (NCBI taxonomy): Eukaryota > Metazoa > Arthropoda > Insecta > Lepidoptera > Noctuidae > Orthosia > Orthosia gracilis. The sequence continues at coordinate 18,296,588 of OX387275.1, read as the reverse complement.
GCCCTTGTAGGTGAGTCGTTGATCCGACGTATAGAGTTGACACCCCCTGCCAATAGTTCCATCCTGAAGTTGGCTACAATGGCTGCGCAGTAATAAATCTTATACAAAAGTAGCACCGTTTCGTGCTATGCTAATCGGAAAGCCAACTCGACTTTACTTACTTACCTGCCTATCCTACTTGACTTGCTACCATCGACTACATAGTTGCTACCTGCCGTACCAACCTGCCATTTTTTAGGGCTCCGTGCCCAACGGATAAAAACGGGACCCTATTACTAAGACTCCACGGTCCGTCTGTCTGTCACCAGGCTGTAACGAGATACAGCCTAGTGATCATGTCAATGATAACGTTGACGTGTGTGCAATGTGGTTCATAAATTTGCCACCGCTACTGCCCGTCTCGATAGCCTAATGATAAACGCGGTGGCCTACTACCCCCAAGGTTCCGGTTTAGAGTCCCAGATATTGATAGGTGTTTTTCTATGTTTCCGTTTCGGTGTGGTGTTCTGGAGTGCTACTAGATGGCGCGCAGCAAAACTGTCTTTATTTTTTTTTGTATGATGTCGATATTCTTCTCCCTAGATTAAATAATATTCTGTGCAGGTAGATAAGTACCCAAGGTAGGTAAGTAAGTAGAGTAGGGTAGGCAGTTGGCGGGAGCGAAGCCGCGGGCCCAGCTAGTTGTTAATAACCTTTTGCCGCAAAAGTAGCGGGATAAATATTTTTCATTAATTTGAGTTTTTGTTTTGAGTACGTATATTTTATCACGGTAGGTAGATTGGTAGTTGAAAGAATAGTAGTTTATGAAACTTTTGCGGGGTATTAACCCATGCGAGGTTTTTAAAAGTATCACACGAATGTTTAAATATCTAGTTATGTGCAGTTTCATACTGCTGGGATTGAATCTACTAAATAAAAGGAAAAGTCAAAAGAGTAAGAAAAATTCAGTACAGCAAAACGTATGAATGACGCCAAAACCCAGCATATCACCGCAATGACAAGGGAGCAAAATAGTATTTTTACGGCGAGGGCGGTACTTTGAACCACGAGCGAAGTGAAGGATTCTAGAATGGAATGCCGACGTAGCGAGGGATTCTAATGTGCAATATAAATATGAGACGGTGTCTATCCCCTCTCTATGAGAAAATAAATAAGAGTCGGTGTTATGTAATTAATTAATATATTTAATCTAAAAAAAGACGTGAATATAAGTAAAAACAATTACAAATTTATATTTATTTTTGATACACTAGCGCATTTTGAAAAGTTACTGTCACTGTTTTATTTGGGATCGGTATTGTTGTCAATTCAAATGAATTGACAACAATTTCGATCCCATTTTGAGTATTTGAAATCCTAGTATTTGACTGGTGCTCAAGAAAAGGTACAGAATACGTTGATGTAGAAGGACGTGGCGACAATGGCATGGGCGAATTGTCTTTAGGTCTTAATTTTATATTTTTTACAATGCAGGCGCTAGTATTTTCCTTATTTTGAATGGAATCGTCGATGTAACCTTCTGCTACAGAGCTGGATTTTACCCTCCGTGCCGCTTTAAAACAGCAAGGTCCGCTTCAGAATCTGCCAAAAGTGCCGGAATGGAAGAAGAAAACGTGTTACGCCGACAAAATTAAAATATGGTAATTAAAACAGTGGTATAATGAATGTTCGGGAACATTATACTTCGAACAAATGTTATTCCGGCTAAGTGTAACTTCTGTAAAAAGATTTTCGAAACGTCGTAGTAACGAAAAAAATCTAATTGATAAAAGGTCAACTGAGACAGTGGCAGACGTGTCTTTGATGAAGTAAAAAAACCGAAACGATAATTGTTGAAAAGTTTTAGGTGAAATGAAATTCGGTCAAATATTTTTCGAACTTATGATAGGTATGATAGGTCCGCCATACGGACCAGTACTGCCACCGACTCCGCCCACTCCAATGCGTTATTCAAGCGTAAACATTATTAATTTCATTCATTGTTATGATTTTATTATTTTATATTTTTACATGGTTCATAAACTTCTATTTACTATCTGTTTAACACAATTAACAACGTTGTATAAGTAATTTTTCAATGGCATTTGTATAAAGTTTTTACTTTTCCATGTTCATTTTATAAGTTGGTCGAATTTTACTCGTAAACTTGTGAAGCCTACTTAGCTGTGATAGTTTTCCTTTTAATTTCGTTATATATACTACTGGCATGAATTTTTTCACATATCCAAAAGCAACCATTTAGCTGGCAGGGGGGACACACACACTTAACTTTAACAATACTTAGTAATTTAAAGCTTAATTTTACGCAAACGGATTCCTGAATCGAAAAATGGTTTTAAGATACCCGTAATATTTTTAAAGGCCCATCCAACGATACCTCACACCATGGGATAGACGCGAAAAAAAAACATCCCCATTTTACGTCTACAGGAGGTACCCTAAATATTTTTATGCTGTAGCGCGATTTTGCTGTAGCGGTTTTAGTTTTCAAACAAGTTTTTTATTTAGTTCCTTTTCCAATGACTTTTCCCGATCTGGGTGAAGCGGGAGGGCGTGTCAGACTTTTACCGACTAAAACCCACCCGTGTTCCTTCAGTAGCTTGAGCCAGGGCCGCGGTAACTCTCTTTCTTACTTACCAATCCGCGACCCAGACAGTCATCAGCTCTAGCGGACCCCGTCAGTTTTGCAGGCATCTCTTTGAGGTGCGCGTGTACCTTGCTTTCCTATATGCGATTTGAAGCAGTTCCTGGCATCCGATTAAGCTCAAACTTAACGGACTTGTGTAACTTTGGCAACATTGAAATAGTATGGTACTATGGAACTGGTCTCATAATGGAGCCGGAAGGTGGCCATAGCAACTCTTCAACCAAACTAGATAACACCAACGTGTTTGGGCTCATTGAATATGTATTGACAATCAGTATTACATTTCGTACTTTTTACTTCATTTAAAGCTTGTAAAACCGGAAATTGGCATGTACTAGAACCTAAGTTTCGAAGACATGTCACATTCACAAACCCGCACTGGGCCCGCGTGGTGGATAGCACCCATTTCCTCTCACTGAGAGTAAGCCTGTGTCCCAGCAGTGGGAACATTAAAAGGCTGATGTTGATAAAAGCTTGTTCTTCTTCGTGTCCTTGATTCCTAGTTCTTTATTCACATAATTATCTTCCTGCCAACAGCTTCTGTTTTCGACATAGCAGTGTACATCATGTTCTCTGACAAGTGCCTGTTCGAGATGTACGCGTGGGGCTTCCCCAAGAACATGACTCTACTGGACATCCAGGAGTGGAAGTGGGAAGAGGGCACCTACTACGAAGACTTCACCATGACGAGAGTAGAGTACCGAGGCCAGACCTATATGACGGATTTTGGATACGAGCCGCTAGATATAGGGATGTGGGTACCGGAGTACGATATTTGGACGACAACGGTACAATACAACATAACGACCACCACTCGGCCACCTGTTAACGGTAAAATATTTTCAAACATTAAATGCCTTATTTTAGCAGCAGAGCAGCGGTGGCCCAGTGGTAACGGCCCCGACTTACGTGTCGTAGGTCGGGCGTTTGAACGCAGGCAGGCGCTTTACTTTTTGTAAATTATTTCATCACCGCTGCTATTAAAACGGTGAAGGAAAACATCGTGAGGAAACCGGCATGTCCAAGAACCAAAATTTCGAAGACATGTGCCATCCACCAACCTGTTCTGGGCCCGCGTGGTTGATTACGGCCCATTACCTCTCTCACAGAGAGGATGCTTGTGTCCCAGCAGTGGGAACATTATAAGGCTGATGATGAAGAGCGTTGTTGCTGCAGCTTGTGTTTTTATTTTTATTTGGAAGTCGGCTGTATTTTTTTGTAAAAACGTTTTTTTATTTTTCATTTTTAGTTGTGGTACTTAATGGGCAAGTTCTATAGCAAAGTACCCATAATGCCAGAATAGATTATCCGAATAACATGCAACTAAACATAACCGATGGAATGAGAGTGTACCAGGGTGAACTGTACATAATATCTGCGTAGCCCTTTAGAGCGAACTGGCGTGATGTTATGTTATGAAATGGTGAAAACAATAAACAGACATGCGATTGCAGCAATACCCCGAGATATCAAAAATATAACCCTCCTTTTTGCGTTGCCGTAGTCGGGTAAAAATAAATTAGCCAGTTTGATTTTGTTTACAATAAAGATTGACCTATGGAGCAGGACCAGCATATTTTCCAAGCATTCTTATTTTGATAATAATCATCTAATTTTTAATATGCGTGTTTACAAGTGTGCTTTTAACAAAAGTTTTAAATTCTCTTTTAATTAATTATATTTAGTGTTTACCCGACTACGGCGAAACAAAAGGGAGGGTTATGTTTTTGAACGGAATGTGTGTAAGTATGTATGTTCATCTTTTCCCTCATAATTTCTTAACTAATGAGCGTTAATACCGATAACGAAAATTATTTTTTTGTTTGAAAGAGTATGCTCACAAATTGGACCATTTGAATTTGGTGAAGATCTGATGTAGAACTTCGGAGATATACAATATAAATCTTCAATAAATCACGGCAAATCTCTCGAGATCATTGCAAGCGCATGTCTATTATTTATTGTTTATATTATTTCGTATCATAACATCACGCCAGTACGCTCTAAAGAGGTACGCAGATTAGTACAGTTCACCTTGGTACACCCTCATTTCACAGGTTATGTTCAAGTTTCATGATGGTGATCTATTCTGGCTTACTAAAGAATTTGCCTATTATGCAGGTACAACTAAAAAGTAACTTTATGGGGTGGTATGGGATCTTCCTCCTAGCGGTCCACCCAGGGCAACGGCACCACAGGCTTGCCTGTGGTACGACTGAACGATCCCACTTAAGCGGTGGTAGGCTCCGCAAGGGGCCTCCTGGCTTGCGACCACCATCCCACCGGAGTCCGGCGCCAAGCAGCTTGCTGTGTTCCGTCGGTGTGTGGGAGTGCCAGTGCCTTTGGGGGAGATGGAGTTTGTCAGTTACGCTGTTCAAAACCGGTCTTGGTCTCTGAGAATAACTTGCCGGGTAATTCATTCTGGAGGGTAGCGGGATCCGAAGCACGGTGCCAGCCGTTGGCCGACCGCAGTCAGTAGGGGGCCCAAGTAGCACGGCAGCCACGTGCCAAAGGCTGCCCCGCCAACTCGCGAAAAATCCCGGTATGCTCCACCGTGCCAGCTGGCGACTGGATGGGAGGACCCGGTGGCCATATCCGGGGGATTCGGGCGTCCCCGCAGTCTCCAAATGAGTTCCCCATAGGTTAAGTTGGTTTTAGTGGTCTACTTGGTGAACTGGGCAGCGCCTCGACAGTTCAACTTTTTCCCCAGCAACTCTAAACAAAATTAATGACCAAAGTAAAGAAGAGAAATAAGGTTAAACAACGGCTGCACTTCCTCCCACTTAAAGTGCATTTCACAAACATCAGGGGGTTGCACTCCAACCTTGATCCGGTCCACCAACACCTTGAGACCGAGAAGCCGCATCTGTTCTTCCTAACGGAGACGAAGATAACAACCCCGTCGGACGTGGCGTACCTCAACTACCCGGGTTACTCTCTTGAACACAAGTTCAAGAAGCAAGCTGGTCCGCGATGACATTTGTTGTCGTCGTCTCCGTTGCTTTGAGAAATCGGGTTTTTCTGCCATATGGTTATTTGTGGACACAGGCGTGGAGAAGTCTATCTACATCGGCGTGTACCGATCTCATAGCGGTGACCAGGAGTCAACAGCGCTCTTTAATAGCCTCGTAGAGTCGACTGGTGTGGCCCCAACAGCAAAGCTTGTTTTTCTGGGGGACTTCAACGCCCATCATAAGGAGTGGCTGTTCCCGTACCAGAAAACTGACCATGCTGGGTTGGAAGCGCGCAAGTTTGCTTTAACGCTAGATCTTACCCAGCTGGTGAATGTGGCAACGCGGGTACCGGATGTAGACGGCGATACACCCAATTGCTTGGACCTACTGCTGACTACTGATCCGGACAGTCATTCAGTATCGGTCTCAGCCCCGCTGGGAACGTCTGATCACTGTCTGGTGAAATCCGTTTCGACCTGCTCTCCTCCAGATGAGAGTCCTAGAGGAACGAGGCGAGTATGGCGATACGAGTCAGCAGACTGGGATGAGATGCGGCACTTTTTTGCGTCCTATCCTTGGGTGCTATGTGTGCTTCTCCTCGGGTGACCCCTCGTGCTGTGCTGACGTGGTTGCGGACGTGATTCGGTAGGGAATGGAGTATTTTATTCCATTCTCCACCATCCCGCTCAGTCACAAATCCCGGCCTTGGTATAATGCAAAATGCGCCCACGCTAAGGCCCAAAAGAGTCTGCCTACCAAGCCTGGGTCAAGGCCCGGGACCGCAAAGTGAGAGAGCGTAGGGTTCGCGCAAGGAAAAGAGCCTTTAATTCTGCCGCCAAGCTCTGCAAGCGGGTTCTGCGTGGGGCACGTTTCGACCATATTGGCCGTATCGGGGCCAAGCTAGCATCGCACCCTCCGGGAAGTAAACAGTTTTGGTCCCTGTCTAAAGCGGTTGAAACTAATTTCTGCCGTCCCACTTTACCTCAATGCTGAAACCTGATGGTTCGCTGGCTCACTCTGCAAGTGAGAAAGCAACTTTATTTGCATCTCTCTTCGCAAGCAATTCACGTCTGGATGCTGGCTCTAAGCAACCACCTCTAAGCAAATACCTCATTGTAACTCTTCGATGCCGGAGATCGCAGTTTACACTAAAGAGGTTCGGAGAGTATTGTGCAGCCTAGACGTGAACAAGGCCGGCGGACCTGACGGCATTCCAGCGAGAGTATTGAGGCAGTGTGCGCCTGAACTGTCTCCTGTGCTGACTAGCTTGTTCCGCCTATCTCTTGAGAAAAGAACGGTGCCGAAATCCTGGAAGCTTGCAAATGTACAACCAGTACCCAAAAAGGGCGACCGTGTAGACCCTGCCCACTACCGTCCGATAGCCATTACCAAGGTTATGGAAAGGGTACTGAAAAGTAAGTTGCTGACCTACCTTGAAGACAATGATCTCCTCAATGACCGTCAATATGGCTTTCGCCAGGGACGGTCAACTGGCGATCTTCTTGTGTTTGACACGCACTGCGACAGGGGCGAAGCTATCGAGAATCACGGCGAAGCACTTGCTGTATCGCTTGATATCTCGAAGGCCTTTGACAGGGTCTGGCGCGCTAGTCTACTCAGCAAACTGCCTGCTTATGGCATCCCAGCTGGTTTTTGTAGCTGGATATCAGACTTCCTCAGCGAACGGTCGATCCGAGTAGTCGTTGACGGCTGCTCCTCTGACCTTATGGCTATTAATGCCGGAGTTCCTCAGGGGTCTGTTCTCTCTGCAACTCTTTTCCTGCTGCACATCAATGACCTACTTCTGCCTGGTATTGTTGGGTACGCAGATGATAGTACTGTTTCAGAGGGATACTTGTCCAGCGCAAATACCAGCGGGGATGAAGTTCGTTCCTCGAGAGAGGCTATGGTGGAGCGGACAGATTTGACTTTAAGCCTCATCTCCCGGTGGGGTGATGACAATCTGGTCGCTTTTAACGCCACCAAAACACAGGCGTGTCTTTTTACCGCAAAGAGGACTCATTTCATCCAAAAGCCCACTTTTCGGATTGCATCTGGTCTTGTAACTGATCGGCTCGAGCTCCTTGGCATGGACTTGACATCCAGTCTCAACTTCGGCGCCTCTATTGAGTACAAAGCCTAAACTGCGGCAAAAAAACTGGGCATCCTAAACAGAGTGAACTTTATGCCTGGACAGCTTTTAACTCTTTACAAGGCGCAAGTACGATCCTGCATGGAGTATTGCAGCCACCTCTGGGATGGCTCAGCTAAATATCAGCTTGCCGCGCTTGACTCGGTGGAACGCAGAGCCAAGAGACTAATTGGCGACGTCAAACTGGTGGATGCCAAGCTTCACAGCTTAGCTCATAGCCGCAAGGTTGCTTGCTTGTCAGTCTTCTACAGACTGTACTTCGGTAAGTGTGCTCAAGAACTTCACGACCTCATCCCACCAGCCCCCTTCTACCATCGGACATCTAGACGCACTGCAAGTTCATCTTTACCTTGTTGCCATTCCACCAATTCGCACCAAGCGCTTCCAAACATCCTTCATAATGCGCACAGCAAAAGAGTGGAACTCACTGCCTGCGTCTGTGTTTCCGAACGCATACAACCCGAATCTCTTCAAAGTTAGAGTTAATAGGCTTCTTCTTGGTAAGCTCACTCCATCGTCGACTTTGTCTCTGTCACCTCTGACATAGACTAGACTCAAGAGCAAACCCATTATATATATTAAAAAAAAAAGTAATAAATATAAAAAACTTTTTTTCAAAAAAATACTACCGTCATCCAAATAAGAATACTACAAAGTGAAATATAACTTTCTTTTTGGAGTTGGAATTAGGTTTCCACAACGAAAAAAATTAGTGCTTACCAAAGACACCGACTTCCAAAAAGAAATTTATTTTCACTTTGTAGTTTTCTTATTTGGAAGTCGGTAGTATTTTTTTGTAAAAATGTTTTAATTTTTAGTATTACAATTGTGTCATCAATAACTTTACTAAATAGATGTATATTTTTCCTTACATACAGTCGCAAATCGAGCACCACCGACGAAGTCGACTACCACTAAGAAAGCGACAAAAGGGACAAAAGGGACCCCGAAACGAAGAACAAGAACTAAGAAAAAACTATAACGGAATACTGGGGATAAATAAATAACTTTTATTTATTTCTTGGTTTTCTTTCTTAAGACGACGACTAAAAAGTCTTTGTTTCCTGATAGCTACATCCTAGCGGTCTTTAAGTCAAGAGCTAATAGGTTACTTCTAGGCAAGCGTGCTTCACCGTCGACTATACTTTATGATTAAACGAACTTACCCAAGTGAAGTTCTATCATAAATTATACTTCGTGCCTCGTCCTCTAGATTAGTACCTGTAATTAATTATTATTATTTACAGCAAGTAGACTTTGTGAGTTAAGTTCTGGAATTATCACATAAACTATGATGAATTTTTGAAGTAAAACTTTCTTTAAAACTCTTAATTATATTTTTATAGACTTACCAGCATGGTTTGTCTATAGGTTCCACACATAGGTTCTTAATCAGTTTATTAAGATATGTTCTTAATTATCAGTTTTGACAAATGTATTATTTACTTTCTTATTCTCATTGTTATAATGTTTATAGATTAACAATCACAGTTGTCACTAGGTAACAAAGGTTCATAACAAGGTTCATATTCAGTCATTTTCTTAATTATTATTCTTATCTTAATTATCTTCATTAATAAAATATAATTTGCCTATTTATTGTCTTTGAGTATTAAAGTTTTTTATAGACTAACAATCACAGTTGATTTTAAGTAACATAGGTTCTTAACCAAAATGTTTATATACATTATTATCTTTTTAACAGAATATTTATTGCCCACTTAATATCAATATTGAAGTTTGTTTAAAGAATAACAATCATAGGTGTCTTTGGAAAACTAAAGTTCTTAATTAACCATTCAGATAATATTATAAATACACTTATCGGTTTTAACAAAATACAGTTTTGCTTTCTTATTACTATTTTTAGTTTCCTTATAAATACATTTATACTTATACTTCTTCCTTATAAGTTAAATAAGATTTCTTTAATCACAGCTAAAGATTTATCTTGCTAAATCATTTTGATCCTTTACACTAAAGGTCTGTTATAAAGTTTACCAAATGTTCTTGAGTTGTAACTCCAGCCTGCTGTTTTTAATATCTGATAAATTGTCACACCTGGCTTTAGAAGTAGCAGCGGGGCGTGTGCTGTGAGCTAAATATACGTGCAAATCAATATTGCTAGTCTTTAAAGTACCTACATTTAATCCAACGACTGATAGTCTGTTTGAACACTTATGTGGTATGGTTTCTTGGTGCCTAAAATAATTCTTTTATGTTTATGGTGTTGATGGTTAGAGGTTTTATTAATGTAGGCTACAAGGGTTTCAGCTAGATATATTTTTGTTCTTAGTCTGGAGTATTGATTGATTATTTAGTTCATATATAAGAGATTTTTTGAGGTCTGAAAAATTGATGGTTATATGCATTGATTGTATTTCTATACTTTGATTTTATTTATGACAGTTGTTCTAGAGACAACATCTCATTTGGGTATCAAATTCCTAATACTTCCAGTATCTGGGATGTTTCCCAGGTGACTTTTATTTTTGGCCTGGTGGTCGTAGTCTGAACACGCCCTTAAAAAATATTTTATATCTGTCATCAGAGGACATTCTAATATTTATTATAGTATTATCAGTGATAATGCCGATTTGTGACAGTCAAGCATTTGTTATATTTTTTACTGGAATTAGAAAGTCTGTTAAGAAATTTTATTACCGTTGGTGTTCAAGATGTTAATATTATATTTTCTAAAAAAGTTAAACCAGTTTATTAAACATTTTATTTATTTATTTTATTTATAGTTAATTAAAACGATACAAACACCAATTACAATAATTATCATAAAAATAGAGTAAAACAATGTTGACAATCGTGTCACATAAAATCAATAATTTACCAAACAATACAATGAACAGTGTTATGTCAATAGAATCAATCCATATAAAAATTCAAAAATACTATATAAATATATAACATGGCAATATTAAGTAATTTAAATATATCAATAATTATAATCAACATGGCACAGTGGAATGACAATATACATATAATCAGTAATTCAAATATAAAAATACAATTATCATGGAACAGTGGACACCCTCGCATACTTTCTCTCACAGAATACCAGACATGCTCACATTAGTTTAATCCATTCGTCCGCAAACACGTCACATTCAGAGTTGGCAGTCAAGGGGGCATTGAGCATCCTCAAAGCAAGACACACTGGGGATTCAGCCCTGGCGACAGTTCTGGATGGGGGTGGTGCGAACAGGTCGTGACGGCGACTCTGACGATGCCCAACGGTATTTGCTAGATACAAACAGTCGGCAGAAAAGGCCATGGAGTTCAGGGCAGTCAATCCGCTTAGGACCTTACTTGCTACTGCGAGCTGATCATTGCCTCTTCTTACCTCCAACGAGTTAAAACCCAAGATTCCTAAAAGGTAATTCGTGGGGTACATATAAGGGAAGAAATGGTATACCCTTTGATAAAGGAATCTTAGGAAAGTTATTTATACTTTTTAAAGAATCAACGTCTGCGTCGCGGTATATGGATGCCAGACACAAACACTGGCCTCGAGTTTACTTCGAATCAGAGTGGTGAACAAAAGCCTAATAACACTGGGATTGCGGAAGTCACGAGCGTTTCTCAAATCGCAGGCGCCTGAAAGATTCCTTCGCAAGGTTAGCGACATGATCTTTAAAGGTCAGACAGCGGTTGAAGGTCACTCCTAAGTCCTTTATGGTGGTGTGGTGATACGAGTGAGAACTGCACTACCCAATTTGTAGTCCTAATTGATAGGTCGCAAACCCCGACCGAACGTCATGACGTAGCACTTGCCAGTATTAAAAAATAACCTGTTGGTAATGCTCCACTCGCAGATGGCGTTAACATCCATTTGTAAGAATTCGCAATCCTTGTCTGTTCTGATTTGCGCAACCAGTTTTAAGTCGTCGGCATATAGAAAACATTTAGCAAACCTAATCTTGGATAGAAGATCATTAATCATAATCAGGAACAGAGGCGGCCCCAACACGGATCCCTGACTCACGCCCGAGCGAGTATAATAAGGCTTGGACTCAAAACAACCATGTCGGACAAACTGCTTGCGATCCCTTAGGTAGTCGGCAAAGAAGTTAAGAAAGCCGGACGAGAAACCGATGGTACCCAGCTTTGTCAGGAGCACATCATTGTCAACTTTGTCGAATGCTTTCCGGAAATCGAAATACAGAGCGTCAACCTGCCCACCGATGTCCAAGCTACTGGGTATGAAGTCGACATGAGTAAGCAAATTCGAGCTTACGGAGCGACCTGGCCGAACACCGTGCTGGGCATCAGAGAGCGTCATATTTATGCGTTTGTAAATAGCAGTGTGGAGAATATGCTCAAAGACCTTTGCAACGGTGGGCAGGATGGCGATGGGTCTGTGTTCCTCTACGGACGTTTTGTCGCTGGTTTTAGGGATGGGAGTGACACGTGAAGTTTTCCACGGCTCAAGATATACATCGGATAAACAAGTGTCAATTGTTTGAAAAGTTTTCTGATAGAGATGCTATCATACAAATTATCAAAAAATGAATACGGGATGCCATCAATGCCTGGCGCAGAATCCTTAGTTCTATGAATAACACCCTTTAATTCAGTGGGAGAGAAAGGAAGATCTAGCGTCGAATGTGTGTCTGAAGTGTCTTGATTATTAGTTATAGGAGACAGGATAGGGTTAATAGCCTCAGGAACCCAAGGAGGAGCTAATTTATCTAAAAAGTCACTGGCTAAAGAATCAGGAATAGGAGATGGGTTGTGATAAATAGACCTAAATCTACGAATATTGCGCCAGACAATCGTAGGGTGGGTATTCGGTGAAATTGATGAGCAAAAGTTACGCCAAGATTCAAATTTTTTCTTCTTAAATGTTTTAGAAGTTTCATTAATTATATTACTAACGGTTACAAAATTAATATCAGACATATCACGGTTATAATTAAATTCAGCCTCTTTACGTTTTTTAATCAATTCTGTGCACTCAGAGTCCCACCATGGAGGTGAAGGAATTGTGCTCATGTTGTTATTTTTTGCAGGAAAAACTTCATCCGCCGCTGCAATTAATAAGTGTACTAAAGCCTCAGCACAACTATTTTCATTGCCATCAGCAATAACAGGCAAGGTGCAAAGTTTTCTGTCAACAATGTTTCTAAATTTGTCCCAGTCATTAGTATTTTTATTAGGTAATTTATGTTTTAAATTAGATCTCCTTAAGTGCACTTGGTTTGGAAAGAGGATAAGATATGACTATTGGGAAATGGTCACTGCCATAAGTGGAGGTTAGAATATCCCAAGTTAATGAGGAAGCTAAGTTTGGCGAATAGATAGAAAGGTGAATTGCACTTTGGTTCTGATTGGGACTACAACGACGTGTAGCAGCTCCTGAGTTCAAGATGCATAAATTATGTAGGTCTATTATATCCAGTAATTCATCCCCATAACAAGTAGAAGTAGAACAACCCCACCACAATTGGTGATGGCAATTAAGGTCCCCCAATATTAAGAATGGCTTTGGAAGAAAAAAAAGAGATTATTCATCTCTTGCAGAACTGAAGAAGAAGGGTGAGGAACATAAATAGAAACAAGACAAGTATGATGCACTTTAATAGCTCTACAATTGAAATTTCCTCACTGTGAGGAGGCAATGTAATAGTAGAGAATGGGAAAGAATTCTTGATAAGTATAGCTACTCCACCATACCCATCAGATCTATCCTCTCTTATGGTTAAATAACCATTGATTTTAAAAATATGATTAGATTTGAGCTAAGTCTCTGCTAAGGCAAAGGCAAATGGCTCATATTTGTTTAAAAGATGAATAACATCACTCTTTTTGTTTATTAGACTGCGACAGTTCCACTGTATTATTTTGAATGTGTTGTCCATTATGAATGGATTGAGATTCATAGAAAGATGGGGCTACGTTGGACGGTGAAATATTGAACTGAGAGAGAAGATTATGTAATGCAGAAAGAAAATCGTTTATAGACAAATTTTTGTTTTTAATGTCATTATTATGATTGTTAGAAAAAGCACAACCATTTGATGGCTGGGGAATATTAAAATCCTTAATGATGGCATTATGAGCCACTTTATTATAACCTTGTACAGATTTCGGAGGAGAGTGAGGTTTGAGAAAGACTGTCTTTTTATAGCTATTTGAAGCAGGTATTTTATTGGGTGAAGAGATTGAAGGAGTAGTTGCAAAGTTTTTGGAGGATGAAGATAAAAGTGCATCAGCATATGATTTTGTTGCTGGGGGATGTACTCTTGCAGCTTCAGCATAAGATATCGAACGTTGTGCCATGTAAGTTTTAATTAATTTTTGCTTTGAGAATTCTGGGCAAGACTTATTAATACTAAAATGTGGTCCAGAGCAAAGGCAGCAAGATGTACTTTCTTGTTCTCTATCACAATTATCCCCAATATGGCCTTGGCCACATTTGTAGCAACGGGGTTTAGACCTGCACTGAATTTTAGTATGACCAAATCTACAACAATTGAAGCACTGTATTGTGGGGAAAATATATAGCTCTACAGGTAATGCATTTTAGCACATAAAAATTCTTTTTGGTAAGACCTGCCCGTCAAATGTAACAACTATGGATTGGGATGGTTTCCAAATGGTTGAACCATCTACAATGGTTTTAAAATTCTGACTCTTAAAATTGGTCTTTCGTCTGACTTTTAAAATTGGACCGCAACCAATCGGTACTGTTATAATAATCAATAACATCCTCTGGAGACCATTCTGCAGGAACACCACGTACTAAACCCATTCTTGTTATGTTAAAAGTAGGTATAAAAGCTTTAAAATTGTATTTTTCAAGTCTAGTATGTGTAATAAAGGAGTTCGCATCAAGAAAATTAGAGAAAGATAGTGAGATCTTATTGCGCCCGATTTTTTTGACGCTACCATTAATAATATTTTAAAAGGCATTGTGCTTCAGAAACTTGCCAAATGTTATTGGGTGCAATGTCGTACTATCATCTGGGGAAGTTATAATTTTTTGTACATGAATTACAAACGGGGCGCTCTGTCCGTTTTATCATAGGTTTTCCTACCAATCTGAGTGGGATTAACCATAGAAGGAGCGAGAATATCATTAGGCAAAATAGGCAATACATTAGGAACTTTATTTTCTAACTGAATAGGCGCAGATTCCACGATTTCATTAGAGTGTGAGTCTATACAACCACAACCCGAAGACTCGGAACCGTGGTGTTTACGGGTACGACGACGTTTATTGCAGTGCTTACAGACATGCACGCGGCTTCTCTTTAAGTTTCGAGCAGAAGACGACCCATCAGTGTCCATACCCGATTCGTTCGATTGTACTGTGACAAAAACGCCGGCCGGGGGAACAAAGTTCCCCGGGTCGGGCGGGTCTTTCGTCCTTACACGCTAAAAATAAATGAAAAAAAAACTTACCACTACCGAAGAATGTACAAAACTAAATCTTAACTACTGCTGATCTAATATATAATTGTGAACTTATTTCTAATAAATATTATTATATAGGGATTAAAATTTGGTTTTAAAAATTAATCCAAAAAAATACGCGTCCGCCAAGTTGAAAGTTTCCCGCGCTTTTTTTCGCATAGAAGTTTATTATTTCACTTCACGTTCACGTACTTACGTTTTGATGTTAGAGATGTGACAACAGTCACAAGAAAGATTTATCGATACTTTATTTTTATTTTACTTACTTTAATTTATTTCATTATTTCATAAAGTTTATTTGCTATTTGTTATTATTAGTCTAATATTGATTGTGCACAGGTTTCCTAAGAGTTCTTATTTAAGAAATATGTGGATCAAGAATATAAAACGAGCTAACTGGTCACCTTCACCACATTCTCGCTTGTCTTCACTGCATTTTAATGAATCATGCTATCGCTATCCCTTGACCCATCTATGGAAACAGGTTGATGAATCATGTTTATTTTCACATTTTACTTTTTTAAATAATGTTATTATATTTAAACCATTTTTTATTATTTATTTTATTACTTTTATAAACATAAAAGGGGAGCGGCGGGAGGAGCTCGTGGCTAAATAATAACAGCCGCAGTGGTCGATCATCAAGATTAAGCCACGCTTGACGAGGTCGGTCCGTGGATGGGTGACCATTTCAACATACCGAGATTCCTCCGTGCCTCGGAAAGCACGTGTTGCCCTTGGTCCCGGCTGTCATTTGAAGATCTAGTCAGAAGCTTGTCTTGCCAAGGGGTACCGTGTTACTCAGTTACTTGGTTGTGGAGGTCAGATAGGCAGTCGCTCCATGTAAAACACTGGTACTCAGCTGAATCCGGTAAGACTGGAAGCCGACCCCAATATAGTTGGGAAAAGGCTAGGCAGATTGATTTTTTACTTTTATAAACTTACTCGTCTGTAATAGTATATTATGATACAAGTGAGCTAAGTTGCTCATTTCACACGAGGTTGTGGTTCGCAGTTCAATCCGTAGGTGAGGGCGTAATTCAGCCGAGCGTGTAATAAGTAAAGTTCACGAGATTCATACGACGTTTTTCAAAACATTTGCGAGAAAAAAGCAAATACCTATGTATTGCTTACATCGTTTAATTATTAAAAAATTGGTGTACGTACAATTTACAAAGCGATATTGGATTGATTAGGACGGCAATTTCACAGTTTGTGTTACATTGGTGCTTGCCACTTGTTTAGCAGATACTTTCGTTTTCCTAGTATGTAAATGTCGGCGACAAAGGCAAATCATATAACAGTAGGAACCAAATACCTCATGCTACGAAATATACATGGTTGTAGTTCGGGGCAAAGCTTTCTTGCCTTTGACTCCAAATTAATGGCTTGCGTTATTTTGTCACTGATTTTTGCCTTGTTGTGAATAGAGTCTGCTTTCGGGTTACTACATATTTTACTGTAATATTATAAAGCTCTTGTCGTCTACATGCACCAATAACACCGAATATTAAGGCAACCTGCAACTAAATTAATTAATTAGTTCTAAGAAGTTATGCTAAGGTTACGCAATCATTTAGATACGTTTAGATAAATAATATTCAACGTACCTTTGTTGCTAGCTACTGACTAGCCGGTGCCTATTTAGAAAACTTTTCAACGTCGGCTGATGACAAAACAGTAGAATTCCAACCACTATATCCTTCCGAGCCGTCTCTTCTTAAATGCAATCAGGTTACAGTACGTTTTGATATCAACACCATGTTTGAGCACCACCAGGAATAGATGCACCACAGGGAGCTGGGCTTTTATGTATTGGCGAGTTCAGAGAAATACCATCAGGTTACAGTAGATTTTGATATCAACACCATGTTTGAGCACCACCAGATATAGATGCACCACAGGGATCTGGGCTTTTATGTATAGGCGAGCTCAGAAACATACGCCAAAAACACATTTTCAGAAAATGACTGGGTATTATTCTTGCTCTTCGATTGTAGGAAACTATCGAAGGCAGCTAAGCGCTTTTCTCTAGATTTTGCCGGGATTACGCAATCTTTTGCATTTTGAGCTTCATTTAGTATTTCTGGCGGGGTTATTAACTCTATCAATTGTTCATCTTCTCATGAAAACTTAATATTTATAAAATAATTTACCACACAGCGACAAATTACGCCAAATGCAAGGTGAGTGAAGCTTACTTCAAAATTATAATTTTATGTGATAAAATGCAAATATTTTATAACAAATTATTGTGAATTATGAATAATTTGATAATAATAAATGTTTGTTTGACTTAATTAAGGATGTACACATTTATTTATTCAGAAAATGTATATGGATTTTCAGCGGCATAAAACCTGTTTGTTGTTACTAAATAAATACTGTATTACCCGGTTAAATTGAAAATGCTCTGTTTCCTCGCATATAACTTGCAGAAAGGTACTACTAGTACTAACTTTTTAGTGATAATTCTAATACACACTAGTGTGTAATGTTATTACGCACGTGTGTGTGTGTTATAGCTCGGTTTATGGCCCTAAAATCGATGTAATAAGGCTCACTTTACGAGCAAGTGTGTTGAAAACTTTATTTTCAGTCTTGCACAAGAACTAGCATACTATATATCAGTATATTGATCAGTACCTGTTTGTACAGTCGTACGAGTGTACCAAAAACTGTCACTTTGATCTCATGATGGACCTAGTTTTTGCGCAAGGTGTGAATAATAGTATATTATGCAACTAGTGAATAAAGGACGGTTTTAAAGCGAGGGCCATAGATGAATCACGAACAAGTGAAGGTTTCTAACAACTGAATCACGACCGCAGGGAGGGAGAATCCTGAACGACGCGAGTGATTCATGGCCCTCGATATAAATCCTTTTTATTCAAGAGTTGCATACTATATTTTATACCATGACTTCGAGAAAAAGAAGGATTTAAGCCAAAAGCACAAGGAATAATCATAAATAAATAAATGGTTTATTACCTTCAAAATTTACAGAAAATGAGAAACCTTAGGGTTTCACATTTTTTGTAAATTGAAGCTGAGCCTTTGAGTTTGAGTTACCTAAACAGCACCTGTGTTTCAGGGGCCAGTGACCATCTCCGTTAAGTTACATAATTATAATTAATTTAATACCAATACAATTAATATTAGAATAACAATGCAAATAAGTATTCACTAAACATCCTAGAACAAAATAAAATCATTATCAAAATCCTAAATATAAACAAACTCAAAATTAAATCTTCGAAGGAGTTTGAAATTCGAATATTCTTTGTTTGCACAAGAAGTTTGTATCGAGTATTTTATGCGCAAGTAGGTTGTATTGCATTGGGAAGGAGGTCAAATATATATTGGTGTGTTCTAAATTCAAACACCAAAACAGTGATTAAAAGTGCTTTTTATTCACTGTTTTCAGTGAATAAAATAAGCTTTTTAGAGGGGGAATGGTATAAACATTGTTATTCAACGCGTATAATGCACAGAAAAGTGGAAAAGTGGAAGTGGAGCGAAAGAGTGGAATTGTACTCTTACAATGATTTATAAGTTCACTCTTTGTACGAGGTCACATTCACTCTTTAAATAATTATAAAGAATCCCTAAATAAAAAGTAAAAAAGCTTAGCCGCAGTCAGGGACGATTCTTACGGACATTTGACCAAATTTGTACAATCATCGGCACGGTTCTTGAGCGCTGAGCTTCACGTGCGCAAAAGTGAATTATTGGGTCCCTCTGGTGGTATGAAGTGAGGCGCGGGGGCGGGGAAAGTGCAGTGATTGGCCCGTAGCGTATCGCGTCATAGCCGTCAGTCGTGATTGGTTTTTACTCTTGTTGCACGTACCTCACGACGACGAGTACAATTCCGGCCAATTTAATTGCTACAAATTTTTAAACTGCATCATTTTAAATTATCTGGTAAGTTAGAACTCAAATATGTTATGTGATTTTTTTATTAATTAGACCTTTGTTATAATAATAAAAGGTGATATTTATCGAAAATATAGCAGGAAAAAAATTAATGTCAGTTTGTAATTATAGCAAAACTATTATTTTTCATTACTAACTATACTACTATACTTACAAACTATGTTGTTTTTCATTTCATTAATGAACAAATGAAATTAGAGGTCAAAAATGTTAACAAAAAAAAGTATGTAGGTACGTTGTAGATTTTTTAGTAATTTTTGACAAACTATAAGAACTAAGTTATAATTTTAAATTAGAAATACTTTTGTTAGTTACTTTTTTTTTATCTCAATTTCCATTTCTCAATTTAATAAATCATTATTTAATCTTATAAGTAAGAAATTACGTAGACCGTAACTTAGAAAAAATAAATAATAAACGGGTGTGCGTTTTATTTGTCATAAGTGTACGATGCGCAAAGCGATCCCCACTCTTCCGCCGAGCGCTCAAGAACCGTGCCGGTATCTGTAGATGGCTCCAAAACTAAACTCGATAGTATCGATATGACAGTGGCACAGATCTAGTACTGATATATATCTAGATAAGTATCTATAGCATCCTCGGTCACACTGGCAAAAAAGATGGCATAGACAAAAGTATATCTATATCTTTTTGCTTATGACGTTATCTGTTAGTGTGAAAGTGAATACCAATGTTAAAATTGCGTCTTAAATATGTTTTCTCTATACTATACAAACTCTCTGCTCTACTGTCATCAACAAACGTCATTTACGTCACGTCATAACAAAACACGTAGTCAGTGATGCCAATTTGGGCATTTTATAGCCAGTCTAGCTATTTTAATATCCACATTAGCTACGACTTAGAAAAATAATCTAGCTAATTTACAACGAAGTAGCAAGAACTGTGAAATGAACATAATAAGGAATAAGCAGAGTAATCAAATGAGTCGGATTACTCTCAATTGTATTCCTTGTATCTCTGTAGCTCTTTGAGAAAAAGGCAAATGTTTCTTCAACTGCACTTTTTCTCTAACGGTTCCCCATAAAACGGAATCTGTTGAAAAATACACACAGTCGCTACCCACTGGTTTCGCAGGATGCACATCGAAACATTCTTACATCATCTTCTATAGATTAAATGTTAATCTTTTTACTACGCATTTAGTAAACATACCACAGAATAAATACCATACCAAATGTATCCTAAAATGTCGAGAAAAACAGTCCATTAAAAACGATTGTTTTCATATTTATAATAATATTTTTAAGAACAATGGCGAGCCAGCTGACTTAAATTTGAGCGTCTGAAAGTGAGTTAAATACGAAAGAAATTCCATTAATTGACTACCGTTTTCAAGGTATAACATTAACTGGTTCATCACGGATGAAAAAAAGACATTATAAATGAAAGTTATTTGATTTTGACGTGACAACGTCTTAAATTAGGTTGTGGCTGGGAGGCACTTATGAAAAAGTGTAACGCTCGGTAACGTTACGATGAGTCACCGAACGAGAGAGAGGCCCGCCGAATGCCTTGCGTCTCTCTCCCACTCAACTATGATCGGTCTGGTGGAAATCGATCGGATGAACGTAAAATCAGTACAATTTAATTATATTCATATCAATAAATATTCTACCGAGAAAAATACGTTGTCACGTAAAATCTTCGCCCGTAAAACCGACTTTACAGGCAACCATTTTTTTTCGTTAACTCTCATTAGCTTAGTGTTGCCATTTTACACTTATTCTGCTAAGTGACAAGTAGTGACTGTCGTAAGTATATCATTGTATTTTATATTATAATAAAATTGAGTAAATGAATTAACAATACAGTTTATGTCTAAGTGTAGGTGTCCTTGCAGGTAGGTAAGAATACTGTAGTGTAGTATAAATAAATGAATTTTGTTTCAATTAATTATAGGCAAAAATACTAGTCTAAAAAAAATATATAGTTTGGTTGTTGACGAAGACCTTTTATTTGATACACGTCAAAAAATTTGATACACTCGTTCGTAAATACTTAGATATACTCTTTCCAAAGAGTATATTTTACATTGAAATGGAAATACTAATGCGATATTGCTCTTTTACTTCCACGAATCAATAATATTATGTATTAAAAACATTATTAAAAGTAACCCAGACATGACCTGCAAAAGTTCATGACTATATACCTATTATTATTATTCTCGGAGTTCTTGAACAAAAATTTAGAACATGACCCAGAATTAAACCTGATATTTTTCATTTAGAGTCGTAAGAATTTAATCTGAGCTAAAACAATGTATGGGCTTCTGCCATTGTCCTTCGTCTATTTCTTGGAATTTCTTGAAGTAAAATAATGTGGCAATTAGCCATTTTTTGTAAAATCTCTAGCTACAAAGCTAGTGGTGCAGATAGCAACACTGCAAGTAGTAAGTCAAATAATAATCCGTAATTTTGTTTCGTTTTCGACTTTCGTTTAGTTTTGTTTATCTTTAGGCATAGGCACTCGCACGAAAAAGCGCGCGTAGTTTTTGATTTTGAGAACTCGTAATCTGTTTTCTCATTATCAAATTCTTTCGCGCGCTTTTATTTAAAACTTTAAAACCGTAAATAACACACGACAGAAAAATACAATTGAGTCATTTTTAGTAGCTAATTTAAAATTTGCAGTGTTTTTGTATACTCACGATTTTACGGTAGGTATGTATTGTTTACTGTTATTTAGTATTAAAATTCTGCTTTCTTTGTGTTTCATATGTCGCCAGCTAGTTTAGGAAAACTATATGAAAACTCAAAAAGACGCCGGTTTCCGCTTGTGTCTAGGTTCTAAAATTGCTATTATAATACGTGGCATTGGCAATAATATTACATGCTTATTAGCTACCACATAATGAATATTTACTGGGTCTAGACCCAGAAACACACACCTAGAAAACTGAGAATTTCATTAAATAATAGAAAGATACCTAAGTATCTTTTTAATAATTAATGAATTTCTTAGTTTTATTATGTTTTTTTTTTTTTATTATAACGGTTCCATATTCTGCCTGTATGCTTCTTAAAATATAATCTCCACCATCAACCACATCATTACTTACCATCACGTGAGATTGTTGTCAAACAAGAGCCTATCAATAATAAAAACATTTCTCTGAACATGTTGATGCTACCTGAATATAGCTATACATACCAGCACCCATATTACAAGCTTTTATTTGGGTTCACCTGTCCAGGTGTCTGTAATCAAATCTTGCAAATTGAATTTCACCCGTTCTCCAGTATCCTTGTTGATAATTCATCCCAACACTGGGCGGCCGGTAAGAAAATATACAGTCCACTCATTTCATCCAAGAGCTAAAATATCTTTGAGTTGAAATTTTGCACATACTGTTTTTGCTCATGACAAAGCAATTTTTAAAGTAAATAGCTGGTTTAAAATCATTTTTAGAGTTCCGTACCCAAAGGGTAAAAAGGGAGCTATTACTAATACACTGTCCGTCCGTCTGTCATTCACCAGGCTATATCTTATGAATAGTGATAGCTAGACAGTTGAAAATTTCACAGATGATGAATTTCTGTTGCCGCTATAACAACACATACTAAGGTACTTAATGCTGTTGGTGTAGCAAATAAATAAACATCAAAGAAATACAAAACAAAACATTGTCAGTAACTTCAGAGATAAGCACTTATTGTATTTTTTTTATTATTTATTGCACCTCTATATAAATTTAGTTTATATGGATTTAGATTGCTACAAAATTAGATCAGATATATACCTACCAATAGTTTGGTTGAAATAAAATGTTATAAATAAAATAATAAATGTTTAAATAATAGTTCAAATATTTTATTTATTTGAACCTGGCAAATAGATGAAGGTTTTATTTTATCTCCATAATACAGTAACTGAAGTCAAGCGGTTACTTAATTAAAGGGAAATAATTGAGTGTTTTATGGATTATGTGATTTGCTGAGCTAACTCCAATCAAATAATTTATTTGCTAGAATATAGAAGTTACAATTCAGATCTTGAATAAAACATTCTGTCCAAGATTTGGCATGAAAAAACTGTTTAATATAAAGTTTTTAAGATTAAAATAAAGTCGTAATAGGGCCAATTTCACCAATGAAACTAATCGCGATTAATTCAAATAAACTCTGTTTAGGCAAATGCAGCATTCTGATTGATTAAGACCGCTGAGATACTACCAGTTACATCATGGTTACATCGCTGTATTTGCATAAACTGAGTTTAGATTAACTCATAGTGATTACCTAGTTTGATTGGTGGGATTCCCTTAGCCTCAGTTTTACCTCTGATACCTAAATAATTATAAATTGAGGTTTTGTAAAACTCTACTTTAACCTGATAACCTGTTGTTATTGTTATGAATATTTTTAATATCATTAAAAACTTTTTAATCATAGAGAATTTTAATAAGGAATTGTTTCTCTACAAAAGTCATTCAAAGCTAAGTCCAGTATGCATGAAAAAAGCAACATAAAACAGTGTATAAACACTACAGTGTTACCACAGAATCACCATTTTGAAATGACCTTGTGTGGCTTGTGTTGAATTATTTTGTACGCCATAGACTTTTCAGTATTCAAGTTGATTGACGGATGTAATCACAGAGAATGTTATAGTTTTCCTTTTCAGAAATAACGCGCCATGATCGACGATTTTAGTACAATGACCCATGTGTCGCCAGCCCTGACCAATGACAAGCTTAGTAAGGCGCTCACACAATGGTTCAAAGAGCCGTACACGTTCACACACTGGGAGGTAAGTTTTTTACCATAGAGTAACGTACCTTACTAGGTACTTAGATATCTTTTTACAACCTTTTTTATCTTTCCTTGTTATTTAGTATGTATGGGTGATGGAACAAACATTGCAATTGAATTTTAAAATAGTTATCTTCAACCGATTTCATTGCATACACGTTTAGTTTGGATGAAAATTCATGGTTAGATTATGTAAGTAAGATTAGAACCATTCTAAATCCAAATATGGCGGCATCATTTTTATGCATCCCTAAGATCAATATCAATCTGCCTAGCCTTTTCCCAACTATATTGGGGTCGGCTTCCAGTCTTACCGGATTCAGCTGAGCACTAGTGTTTTACGTGGAGCGACTGCCTATCTGACCTCCACAACCCAGTAAATGGGTAACACGGTACCCCTTGGCAAGACTGGTGTCAGATCTCAAGCTTCTGACTACCCTTAACGACTGTCAAAGATCTTCAAATGACAGCCGGGACCAACGGCTTAACGTGCTTTCCGAGGCACGGAGGAAACTCGGTATCCCTAAGATAAGGGTATCAAATAAATGGGTCGAAAAAGCTTGTATACCGCAACTTAATTTAAGCAACAACTTTACTTAAATTGACTTTTAAAATTATCGGAGTCGCGGGGCCTAGTTGGCCGCCACTTCACTACCTATCTCCAACGAAGGCACACGAGCATTTCTTTTTTTATTATTACTTGTTACCTGTTTTATAGTACCTACATTATAGGCAGTATAAACAGTCCACCGTGCTTTAATTTAATGTGTCCTAGATATCTATCTACCATATTGTTAGGGAGGTCCCTAACAATACAGTCCTTCGAGCCGGCTTACAAATTTTCTCTTCAGACGTACAGTTTTGACACCGTCACCTATGGTACGGCCTCCGCTCCTTATATTACTACGAAGTGCCTGGTCAGTCTGACGACAGCCGCTACTAATGATATTATCAAGTCTTTCATTCAACGCGATTTTTACGTCGATGACTATAGAGGTGGTGACTCCATTTCAAAAGTAGTAAAGATGGGTAAGGTTAGCTTCTGCTAGTTTTCACTAGTGTAAATGGCAGTCAAAGAGCGAAAACAAACCTAAATAAAATCGCTAGTATTTTAAGACATTCTAATAAGTTGAAAGTGTCAGAAAATAGAAACGTGTCTTCTAAAACGTTAGGCCTATATTGGCTATGTGAATCTGATTCTCTGGCATTAACAATATGCATCGACACCAACAGACGAATCACAAAACGTCATATTCTATCGGTGATTAGTCAGATATTTGATCCGTTGGGTCTCGTTGGCCCTTGTGCTGTCGAGGCTATAGTAATCATCCAGAAACGATGATTGGCTAAATGTGACTGGGATGAGATGGTGTTTGATGACATTCATAGTTTTTGGGTTTCGTTTGTAAATAGTCTATCATGTTTAAACACCCTCAAAATACCTCGATAGGTTTTGTTTTTTTTTTTTTTTAGCAGATGCCGCTTTTGGTGCAATTCGACAATAGGGAGCTGGCTTTCTATGGCACCAAATAAATTAAAACCTTTTGTTCGTAATCGCATCGATGAAATGCAGGAAAGTACTACAGGGGCATACGTGGAGCTACGTGTCGTCTAAGGGAAATCTGGCGTGTCTTGTTTCTCTCGGGCAGACCATATTAGAGACTGTTCATTATGGTGGTCAGGTCCTCAATTTTTGTTGAAAGACTGATCTTCCTGAAGTAGTATCATCACATTTCAATGATCATACGTCTCAGAATCACTCATATAATAATCTAATTTCAGACAATCTATCGTTCATAAAATCATTAATTAATGATTGATTGTCTCGCGCCAATGGCTAGTCACCGCTGAGGGTGGCCGCCGTGGTCGAAATTCGGTCGGGCGGATTATTTATTTAATTTAAATGTCAAACAATTTGTTTCAGTACGTGAGCGAAACAGGGAAGGGTGACTCCTACCTCAGCGAACTGATACGCATCAGGATACACGGCGTCAACCAAAAAAATGTAGTGAACCACATCCAGGTCATACTCAAAAACATACCTAAAAGCGTCGCCAGAAGACTCACATTCCGAAATCACGAGTTCTTCAGAAATGAAATCAATTTCTACGAGAAGGTGCTTCCAGCTTTATTAGACTTCCAGTCTACTAAAGAGTTAAAGGATCCTTTTGATAAGTACACCAAACTGTTCTTAAGTTATTCCGATGGGACCAATGATGTGTTATGCTTAGAGGATGCAAATTTAGAGAATTTTGGGAGCGCTGTGCGACAAGAAGGTATCGATCTTGAACACTGTAAGCTGACCTTTAAAGTCTTAGCACAGTTCCATGCCTTATCCTTCGCCATGAGAGACCAGAAACCTGAAGAGTTTGACTACATTAGGAACCAAGTCGAAGAGCTTTACTACCATGATCGCCTATGGGGTTGGTACCAAAGATTTTGGAAGAGAATCTCAGGGATAGCCATAGATGCTGTGGAAAAAGAGTATCCGGACTCAATATACGTTACGAAGGTACTTTTCTGTTACCATGTTTAAGGCGAAACTACATTTACATGTCGTGGCGTGGCGTGGCACCTTCGGACGCAGTTATTTTGTTTAGTTCGGATTGGCTAAAAAGCTCGTTGTGTTATGACGTAAGCTGGAACAGAGATGTTTGATTGGTAGATCCCGCGCCACGCCACGCCACGACACGTAAGTGTAGTTCCGCCTTTAGCTGAGACAAGGCTTTAGACAAGTGGCGTTCTATCAACGAAATCGTTGCTATAGCGATTGGAAAAATTTCAGAAATGTTTGGCATTGTCAAGTGCTATCGAAATGTCACGTCATCAATCCTGTACTTTTTGGCATTTCGACCATCGCTTTCGCTGATATTATGACATTTTGTCCAGACTCTAGAGCTTCTACCCTGTAACAGACGGATAAAAGCCAACTCTGCTTGCTTATCAGAAACTGCTTTGACAAAAAACTTTTAACAAAAAAGAAATTTCTATGGGAGATACATTTTTTTTGAGAATTGTCTGACTTCCTTGGAATAAGTTGTTCATATACATGGGCACAAGCAGTGTTTAGTGTTCCGTACCCAAAAGGTAAAAACGGGACCATATTACTAAGACCCCACTGTCCGTCTGTCAGCCTGCCTGTCTATCATCAGGCTGTATCTCATGAAACGTGATAGCTAGACAGTTGAATTTTCACAGATGATGTATTTCTGTTGCCGTTATAACAACAAATACTAAAAACAAAATAAATATTTAAGTAGGGCTCCCATATAACAAACGTGATTTTTTGCCGTTTTTTGCGATAATGGTACGGAACCCTTCGTGTGCGAGTCCGACTCGCACTTGGCCGGTTTTAAAATATGACCATACCTTACCGTTACACTCTGTAGAATAAAAAGATAGAAATGTTATTTACTTTATTCATCTACATTCTTATTTAATAAATTTTTAAATATTTAAAAACAAATGTAACTATTATTATTATTGTAAAAAATAAAAACCATTTTTGTCTCTGGCAATCACGAGACCCTGGGGTCCCGGTCCTTTGAAAGGCGTGCGAGGGGTCGAACCCAACTCGCAGAGGCCTTGTTAGGCATGTATCAGGAAATGTGACACCAACCGACGATTATCCCTGTATGTAAGTGTGTGTCCCTGTGCGCAAGTGCACCCAAGGACAATCAATATATTATTATTATTGTATGTTAAATCATGTTAAGACCAATATGCTATCTTTATCTTTAAGGTTAAAGAATTCGCTGTCCCAGAAAGATATAAGGCCATGGTCGCTGCTGCTACCGGAACCGGAGACACCGGTGTGATATCCCACGGAGATTCCTGGACGAATAATTTCCTTTACAAATATGTGGGAGGCCGTCCCGTTGACGCGAAGATCATAGACTTCCAATTGAGTAGGTGTGCATCGCCTGTGCTGGATCTGTCCTTCATGATATATGCATGCACATCTCAAGATTTGAGAGAAAAATATTATGATGAGCTGCTGAAGTACTATTATGAGGTAATCATAATATTTACTAATACTAATTATATCTCTATAAGTTAAGACTGAATAGGTTTCTAGGCAAGCGTGCTGCATCTTCAACCACATCATCGCTAACACCATTAGGTGAGATAGTGATCAAGCTTTGTGTCAAGCTTGACCCTATCTGTAATTAAAAAATAAATACTAAAGTAATACTGTCTGTCTGTTCGTTATCTTTTCACAAATAAACGGCTGAAGCGATTTAGATGAAATTTGGTATGGCGTTAGTTTTTTATTTCGGGCTTCTATTTAATTTGCCTTTGTTAGTTTGTATGTTTGAGTCAAATCTTGCAACAGAATTTTATAACAGTTATCCCCAACCGATTGAACCGAGATTTTGCTTACACGTTTGATTTGAATGACAATGCACGGTTAGCTAAGTGATGTCATCCTAAATTCAATATGGCGGATTCCCAAAGATATATTCCCAAAGAAGACCAATAATTTTTATGCACCACGACTTGGGTGTCGAATGAATGGGTTTGCTGAAAGGAATAAAAAATTATACTAGTTAAAAAACTTTTTTAAGTAGTTTTTTTTTATTCCTTTCTTTTATGGGTTCCGTACCTCGAAAGGAAAAAACGGAACCCATATAGGATCACTTTGTTGTCCGTCCGTCCGTCTGTCTGTCTGTCAAGATCCTTTTTCTCAGGAACGCGTGGAGGTATCAAGCTGAAATTTATATGAAATACTCAGGTCCACTGTCCCTTAAAGCGGTGAAAAAATCAAACTTCCCAACGCAATCAAAAGATACAGCCGTTTATGCCGCAAAATTTCGGCACTCGCAAGGGTTTCAAAACCTACAGGGTACTTCCCGTGAACTCAGAATCTTGAAATTTGGTACGAAGCAACGTCTTAAAGCACATAAAGGATAAAGGAATAATTGCGAAAACCGTAAATTTTTAGTTACATCATATACTAAAAATATTTTTAATAATTTTAAACTTACTTCCTTTCCTCATGAACGCGTAGAGGTATTAAATTGAAATTCATATCAAATACTAAGGTCTATAATATCTTTAAGCTGAGGTTTGTACGGAACCCTCGGTGCGCGAGTCCGACTCGCACTTGGCCGGTTTTTTTTCTTTCTACCTTATACCTCTATGACCCAAAGGGCAATGGAGAGGGCTATGCTCGGAGTTCTCTTGCGTGATCGCATCAGAAATGAGGATATACGCAGGAGCATCAAAGTTATCGACATAGTCCGAAGAATTGCCAAACTGTAGTGGCAGTGGGCAGGGCACATTGCTCGCAGAACGGATGGCCGATGCAGCCGAAAGTTCTGAAGTGCTGACCGCGTACCGATAAACGCAGATATGGAAGGCCTCCCACTAAGTATACCGTTGGAGGTTATATACTGGTGAAGGTTGCGAGAATCCGCTGGATGCGAGACGCACGGGATCGGTCGATGTGGTGAACTTGGAGGAGGCCTATGTTCAGCAGTGGACGTCTTTCGAGTGCAATGATCATGGACCTCTATGCACAAATAACCGTATTCTATTTCATTCCAGGTGCTGTCCTCACAGATCCAGGCCCTGGGCACCGACCCAGACAAGGTGTACTCCTGGGCCATGTTCATGGGCGAAATAAAGAAGTATTCCTACTTCGGATTGGCCTTCAGTTTCGAGTCGACGCCGTTTATCGTATTGGCGCCGGAGGATGCTGTGAATATGGAAATGGAGGTACTCAATAATTTGATGTTATATTTACTTAATAAGGAGGTACTGGTAGAGCACTGGTGGCCGAGTGTTAACGACTTACAAGTTGTAGGTCGTGGGTTCGAATCCAGGCAGGCGCCCGGTTTGATCTTCAAGGATAAGCAACGCTTGCCGAGGTCGGTCCGGGGATGGGTGACCATCTTTACAATGCGAGTTTCCTCCGTTAAACCGTTGGTCCCGGCTGTCATTTGAAGATCTTTGACAGTCTTTACGGGTAGTCAGAAGCTTGAGATCTGACACCAGTCTTGCCAAGGGGTATCGTGTTACCGAGTTACTGGGTTGTGGAGGTCAGATAGACAGTTGCTCCATGTAAAACACTGGTACTCAGCTGAATCCGGTAAGATTGGAATCCGACCCCAATAAACTTGGTAAAAGGCTAGGCAGGTGATGATTTATTTAATAAGGAGCAGTGATGGCCTAATGGCTGCCCCTACTTACGAGTTGTAGGTGATGGGTTTAAACCCCGGGAGGCAATTTATCACATCAATAATAATAACTTTATTGTTTCTTTCTTTATTCATAACATACATTACACTAACAGTACAACACAGTAACAAGTTCCCTGGCTCCCAAACTAGGCTTATTGCCTGAGACTTGGGAGTCAGTTCCTCCAATTATAAGTATTGACTTTGAGTATGTTTAGGAATTATAATTTATAGGTGGCTGAAATCATAATAGTGTGCGTATGCGTATCATGGTGTGTGTGTGTGTGTGATGGTGCGTATTCGAGTGTTAGTGTGAAGTTTTGTGAGGGGGTGTGGAGAATTGCAAATGTAATTATCTTGCTAAGTTGTGGCAATTAGTAGTTTTTCTATTTCTTCATAGCTTTATTCCATCACCCAAACTTTCAGTTTATTTCTGCACTGGTGTTGGTTAAGTGTGTGTATTTTGTCACCGTGAGGAAACTATGTTCTCCAACCAAAAATTTTAAGACCTGTGAGATCTAGCAACTCGCACTGTGCCCGCGTGGTGGATTTAGCGTTGAAAAAAGCAGGAAAAATTTCCCGTTTCAATTGGCCAGTATATATTTCATGTTTTTTTTTCAATAAAACCGTAAAAAACCGAAGAATATGAAAGAAACAGGAAACTTTTCATGTTTTTTTTTTCAAATGCGTACTTAGTATATTTAACTTAGGATATTCTATGCTTTAACTCATTCCATAATAATACGTATTACGTACTATAAAAAGGAAAATATAATAAAAAAAAACATCGCCGTGCGCGCCCCACTGTTGTGCTGTTGTGGTTGACCGATTTGTACACCCCGTATGTTTTTTTTTTGTTTTGTTTTTCGCCTATTAAAAAATATTTCAACTTATATTTTCAACTTTTCAAAACATCAAGCGAAACATTCGAAAAAAAACTGTTTCTTTCCGAAGGATTCGTTCTGTAAATTTTTCTATGTAACATGCGAAAAAACGGAAAAACCAAAATTTTTCGGCATTTTCAACGCTAGGTGGATTACAGCCCATTCCCTCTCACAGAGAGGAGGCCTGTGTCCTGTGGGAACTTTATAGGAGATTATGCTTACTATGATAAAAATCTGCCTTTGTTTACACGTCCGTGTTTTGTGTTCTAAGTACAAAATATTCTGAATTATGCCAGACTAGCTTCTACCCGCATAAAAAGTGTTTTTATCATCCCAAGGGAATACAAACTATCCTATGTCCTTCCCAGGGCTCAAACTATCTCCATGACAATTTCATCTAAATCGGTTCAGTAGATCCAGAGATTACCCCCTACAACCTCACAAATTCACAAACTGTACCTCTTTTTAATATTAGTATAGATATAGATTATGACGGATATGGTTCGGATGTAGTGCGTTAGCTTCCCTACAAGAAGTACTTCAGCTACTTCGAAACCGAAATTTTACGGACTCGTATTGGATGTAGTGAGTAACCGCCCTAAGTATTCTACATTTGTAAATATTCTGATTAACTGGTTTGATAACAAATATTTTTTATGCATATTCCCTATTTATCAGTAGCAGCCCTGAGTCTTGATTTCTTATAGCGGAGATGCCCTGCGATTCCCTAAAGGGAATAAATTAAGTACAGGTTTAGCCCGTTAAGAAGTGTACTTGTGTTCTCTTATCTATACTAATATTATAAAGCTAAAGAGTTTGTTTGTTTGTTTGAAAGCACTAATCTCAGGAACTGTTGGTTGGAATCGAAAAAAAATTGTGTTGGATAGTCCATTTATTGAGGAAGGTTAGGCTATATAACATCACGCTACGACCAATAAAACGAGCAAAATTATTCCTTTTTGAGAGCTTCCGTTGCGTTTGCTGCGTAAGCGGTTAAAGTTTCGCAAAAATCATGTATGTAGTGTAGGTAGGGTAGGCTAGGTAGGGTAAACGGGTAGGTAGGTAGCCAGTTGACGGGAGCGAAGCCGCGTGGGACAGCTAGTGTAGAAATAAAAATGAACTTATTCCGTATAATATACTAGCTTCAGACCGCGGCTTCGCACGCGTTCAAACTTAAAAAAAATGCTCCGATCGACACCAAACTTTACATTAATTTCAGGATTATCCGCTGGACCAATCTAAAGATTGTCTGAAAGTTTCATTAAAATGGGTCCAGCCGTTTCGGAGTCTATAAGGAACATACATCATACATACTTTCTCGATTATATAAAGAGATTTCTTTAAAATGCTTTAATATTTTTGTTACAGGGCGACCAAGGGATGAACATCGATGACTTTTGGGCGATAGGACCTTTTAAAACTAAGGAAGGTAGACTAAGAGAAGCAAACAATGTGAAACATTGCGTGGATATGGGTTACATATAAACATTAACTGTTAAAACTTTGTCATCATCATTCCAGCCGAAAGACGTCCACTGCTGGACATAGGCCTCGCCCAAGTGTCGCCACATTGACCGGTCCCATGCGTCTCGTATTCAGAGGATTCTCACAACCTTCACCAGGTCATCGGTCCACCTAAAGTCAAAAGTCAAGCCAGATAACAAAAAAAATAAAGTCGTTAACACCTGTCTACCAATGTATTCCAATATTGCAAAACGATACGAAAAGAATGTAAAGGCAGTATCGCTAATAGTATCAAAATAAACGTATCGCAGTAAGGGGCGTGCATGATCCTTTCATTTGGCATTCAGAAATGAGTTAATATCTCATAAACGCGTGGACCGATTTACATTATTTGAACGGATAAAATGGTTCTACGCCCATACGTTTCATTTGAGACTAACATTATCAAAATATCTCCATTAAAAATTACACTATTGGTACAAGTCAGTTCAATGGCTTTTATTTTTTTTGTTATCTGGCGCAGACTTTAGTGGGAGGCCTTCCCTTCCACAAAACTTTGTGGCTTCACTAAAAGGGCCAATAGATTTTTTTTTTTTAATGGGCCTCTCGCTGTTAAATCAGAGTGATTGGCTACTGCTCAACCGGGCTATCCTGTGGAGATTAAACGAGAGCTTCCAGCCAGGCACATAGAAAAAACAAAACGGCGATGGGATAAAGTTGTGATGCACGATGGAACTGGTATACAATATAATTTGTGTTTACCATATATACTTTACATTTAGAGGCTTGTACACGTTTATATGAACAACTTTTCTTTCTTTTCTAAGTGTGTTTGACAGTCTGTCAAGATTTCACGCCTAAACCGCTGAACGGGTTTTGATGATATCTAACGACCAGTAGACGAACTAGCGTGAGGTCATACGATAATTTTCATCCCAGTAGTATGTTCCCTTGGGATAGTAATACATATTTCGAAGCTGCGGGTAGAAGGTAGCAGGAACATAATCTGCAGTTCACTTAATTTTTTCAAGTAATGAATATAGTAGTTTCTGCCAGCGGCTTCACCCGTTTGAAAGTCAAAAATTATCCCAAGGGAGCATATTCCCATATTCTATGTGCCATTCCTGACTATAATCTACCTCTGTACCAATTTTCATCCAGATACGTCCAGCCGTTTCAGCGTGAAGAAGTGACAGACATACAAACACACACACAACACACACTCACAAACTTTCGCCTTTATAATATAAGTGTGAAGTGGACTGAACAGAAGACTGTTTTGATAATTCAGACAAAGTTGTACTTATGATAAATACAATGACTCCTTTGGCTTATATCAGTTATTTCAATCACGCCTTGTATAATCTCAAAAATCATTCAAATTGCAGTATTAAAATAGTGATAATAGATAGCATTTCATCTAATAATTACAATCTTGCCATTAACATTAATGTACAAACTATGAGTAATTATCATTAATATTATAATTATATTCTATAATTATAGCCCTCGCCAAACTTCTTGGCCACCCTGAAATTGGTTACAATGGCTGCGCAGTAGTAAATCTCATACAAAACAGTACCGTTTCGTGGCATGCGCATCGGAAAGCAACTTCAGGGCGAGCCAGAAGCTTGGCGAGCACTATACCAAGGCCCACTATTGCACCATAAATCACTAAATTCATTTACTACTAAACGTATTTAAATCATTTTTTAACCGACTTTCCAAAAAGGAGGAGGTTCTATGTTCGACTTTATGTTTGTATTTCTTTTTTTTCA
Organism: Orthosia gracilis; assembly: GCA_947562075.1. NCBI lineage: Eukaryota > Metazoa > Arthropoda > Insecta > Lepidoptera > Noctuidae > Orthosia > Orthosia gracilis. The sequence continues at coordinate 18,262,379 of OX387275.1, read as the reverse complement.
CCTATATCTCCGTCAATTGTGGACCGATTTTGAAAAAGAGTATGTGCCGAAATTGGTCCGACAAATCTCTCGGGATTGCTGCAATCGCATGTCTATTAATTTTTATATCATTCCATAACATAACATCACGCCAGTACGCTCTAAAGGGATACGCAGATGTGTACAGTTCATCTTGGTACACTCTTATTTCAGCGGTTATGTTCAAGTTTCATGATATTCGGGTAATATATTCTGGCATTATTGGTAACTTACTAAACAAATTGCCTATTAGGTAGGTGCAACTAAAAAGTGAATAGTAAAAAAACTTTTTTACAAAAAAATACTACCGACTTCCAAATATAAAAACTACGAAGTGAAAAATAACTTTGTTTTTGAGAGTCGGTGTCCATAACGAAACAGACTTTCAAAAAGAAAGTTATTTTTCACTTTGTAGTTTTTACATTTGGAAGTCGGGAGTATTTTTTTGTAAAAAGTTTTTTTATTTTCTGTCATCTTCAAACGATTGACAGAAATTGTTATTTTTTTGTTGAAATCGTTTTTTGGGGGCTGAGTCACCCGCGTCCGTAGGAGCGTTACCCCTATTGTTGTTATCCTACACGTGGTCCCCGGGTGCTGTTAATCAGGTGACACTAACTGGTGGTAGGCTTCGGCCGAAGGCTTGTGACCACCCACCGGACAAAGACGTACCGCCAAGCGGCCTAGCCGTGTTCCGGTACGATGCTCTGTGTAGCCACTAGAGGAGTTGGGTCGAGAAAGTTGTTCCACTGCATGCTGACTAGCCTGACTCGCGCTGTTTTGGGCGTATCGGGAGACTAGTCGCGGAGGGTAGCGGGATCCGAGGCACGGTGCGCCCCGGCCGACCGCCAGGTAGTTAGGGGCCCAAGTAGTGTGCTAGCCACAGTCGAAAGGCTGCTCCACCAACTGTCGAAAAATCTCGGAATTCACCATCGTGATTTGCGCCCAAATGGGAGGGCCCGATGGACATCTCCAGGAGAGCTCGGGCGTCCCCGCAGTCACCGGACTAATGTCCCAATGATGGCGTCCTTTCAGTGCGTGTCTGCAGGTTAGTAGCGTGGAACCTCATCTCACTTCCTTCTCCTCTCCTTTCACTCAAAAAAAAATGGCAAGAAATAAAAACTGGAGTTAAAAAGCGGCTGCACCCCCTCCCCCAAAAAGTGTATCTCACTAATATTAGAGGTCTGCACTCCAATCTCACCTCAGTCCACCATCACCCGGAGACTGAAAAAGCAGCACTGTTTTTCCTTACGGAGACGCAGAAAGGAAATCCGTCAGACATGTCGTACTTATCCTACCCAGGGTTTACCCTGGAGCACAATTCCACATACTCCATACCACGAGACGACACTTGTTATCGGCTTCTCCGTAACCTTAAAGACTCCAGGCTGTGGGCTCTGGTGGACACAGGGCTGATGTGGCAGGGTGATGCCAATCAGGTCAGTTTCAATGCTGCCAAGACCCAGGCGTATCTTTTTCCCGCTAAAAAGAGCCAATTCCACCCGGCTCCCTTTCCATGGTGTAACCGTGCCGTTAACGGACCATCTCGAACTTCTTGGTGTTACGTTGACATCGACCCCCAACTTCGGTCCGTTATTGAGGCGAACGCTCAGTTAGCTGCAAAAAAGTTGGGGATTCTTGCAAAGGTGAGACGGTTCACACCTGAACAGCTGCTCAATTTGTATAAAGCGCAAGTTCGGTCATGCATTTAGTACTGCTCTCACCTCTGGGATGGATCTGCCAAATACCAGCTTGATGCACTTGAGTCGATTGACAGACGGGCCAAAAGGCTTGGTTACGATGCACTGGTCGCGTCAAAGCTTCAGGCCTGGAACATCGACGCCGAGTTGCCAGCCTGTCGGTTTTTTATCGGTTATATTTCGGGGAGTGTGCGACGGAACTGCACAATTTGATTCCGCCTAGCCCATTCCATCATCGGACTACAAGACGTACGGCCATGCGCAATCGGTACATGGTAGACATCCCTTCCATACGCACAAAGCGTTTTGCTAATACTTTCATTGTGCGCACAGCTAATCCCGGAATCTTTGTTCCCCGATAGCTACAACCTTGGGGTCTATAAGTCAAGAGTGAATAGGTTTCTTCTAGGCAAGCGTGCTTCACCGTAGACCACATCATCGCTTAACATCAGGCGAGATAGAGGTCAAACGCGAGCCTATAGATAAAAATATATATATATATATATATATTCTCGCTCTTTACCACTATATCACCTGAAGGTTTACACTTATGAGTGTATAACTTCATTGAATTATAAAAACCCAAAATAAAATTGATGAATAATTCAATTTAAATAGTTAAAACTCATTAAAAAATTATAATTATAACTGTCCAAAAATTACAAAAAAAAACCTACAACCTAATGGGTTCTTCCTTTAGGTTGTAGCTGGCAGGAAGAGACTCCCGACAGGGAACCTCTCTTTAGATGTTTATAATGATGATTTGAATTTGTTTAGCCTTAAAAGCATTGTGATTTTGGAGTAATTGAGGCTAAAGGTGCGAGTTAGTGCCGTTACACGAAAACGCACGACACTACTTGTCCTTAGGCTTTGTATGGGCGCGAGTACGCGAGCAAGACCGCGACAAGAGACCACGACGCGCGACATAAGACTCCCGGACGAGTGGTGTCGCGCTTCGCGCTTGAGACGCTCGAACATAATTGTCACTAAGCAATTAAAACAACATTTATTTATTGACAACCATATTGAAAACTATCGTTTTTTGATTTCTAGCTATATATAATTTATTGATAGCCAATCTTTTAATAATTTATTGTTTATATACATAATATTTTTTTTGTTTATTTCTATAATAATAATTTAATTGCATATCATCCTATTCTTCTACCACCAATAGTGAAGTTTTAAGGTGTGCCTTAAAACTTGACAATTTTTATGTGTCACAGTTATATACATTGGTCTCGTATATTTTACATGTTGAGTGAACAACTAAACAGACAAAAATTTAAAAAATGCTGGATATTGGTTATCCTTTAACACCTATTTTTTCTATGTAAATAAACGACTTTTCTACAGATTTATTATATGTACTGATTTAGTCTCTCTTTTGCATTATTTTAAGGCCACTTTATAGTACTTCAAGCTCGAGAGCCAACTATACTGAAAAAGGTGGAGGAAAACATTGTGAGAAACCCGCATGTCCTAGAACCAAAAATTCGAAGACGTGACATCTACCAATCCGTACTAGGCGGACTGGGCCCGTTCGTGGTTCCAGTCTCTCTCACAGAGAGGCGGCCTGAGTCCCAGCATAGGGAGCATTATAAGCAATTAATATTCTTTGAAAATCTCGGGACGCTCCCGGTCCTTTGAATGGCGTGCGAGGAGCCGAAGCCAACTCGTAGAGGCCCCGTTAGGCATATATCAGGAAATGTGACACCAATAATTAATCATTAATATTATTATTATAATATAATTTATGATGTTTAACTATGAGTTCCTTTTTAAAGATGTGACAATAAAATTAAGTAGACAATAATTTTAATTTAAGTGAAATATTTTGTATTAGAAATGATATTATTATTTGATGCCAGTAGTTAATTTTATATACCTACGTATTATTTAAGCTCAATTTAATCACTAAAACAATTTGTAATAAATAAATTAAATAAGTAGATACCTAATTATTTCTAAATTTTTGATCCCTTTTAGTTCCGACATTTTAAAGTTAACAAGAAACAAGAAGACAAGTAAAATTCTCGAAAAATTCACAATTAAAAAAAAAACGCAATCAAAATCGATTCATCCGTTTTGGAGCTATGATGCCACATAGAAACACACAAATACACAGTTACACACGTCAAAGTTATAAGTCCCCTCTTTTTCCGTCAGGAGTTAAAATGAATTGAATTGCCAAGTTTTAGTATCGGGGAGGATGTGGCTGACTCTGGCTTGGCCACCATCAGGGATTTTAATTTTGATACCACAAACATTTAGATTAAATCTGTCACTTGGCGAAAAATTGTGACAAATTAGCGACAAAATTTTGGAGAAAAAGATCTTTGCTAGGTGCCCTAGTTTTTGAGATTCAAATTGGGCCAAGCTGGGAAGATGCTACCCCAGGTTGGCCACCTAGAAACGTTTCTATCTTTTGAACTAGTGACCTACAGATGCTGATAGTTGGCGACTGATTCCGACTAATTAGCGAATAAATTTAGGACAAAGCAGATCTTTGCTAGGTGCCCAAGTTTTTGAGGTGTAAATGTGGCCAAGCTGGGGTGATTGCCACCCAGATCGGCCAACAATATACCCTTCTAACTTGAACCAGTGACCGACAAAATCTGATGTTTGGCGATGAATTCCGACAAATTAGCGACTAAATATTTGTGTTATCAAAATTAAAATCCCTGATGGTTGCCAAGCCAGAGTCAGCCATACCCTCCCCGATACTAAAACTCGGCAATTCTATTCATTTTTAACCCCTGACGGAAAAAGGGGAGACTTATAACGTTGATGTGTGTAACTGTGTATTTGTTTGTTTCTCTGTGGTATCATAGCTCCTAAACGGATGAATCGATTTTGATTGCGTTTTTTTTAATTGTGAATTTTTCGAGAATTTTTCGTCAAGCACGAGTAAAGGAAAAATTCTTAAAAACTAAAAGTTGGAAATTAAGGTAAATTTTATTACTTACAAGTTTTCGCGAAAATCTAAATTTGCCCATATCTTTTTAACGTGTTGACTCAGGGCCTTGACTTTTATACACCTAATAGGGACTATTAACCTCAATATCTGGTATAAATTTCAACTTGCTAGGTCCACCCGTTCCTGAAACAATCGGCGGTGACACACGGCCAGATAGACGGACAGACAGACAGACGGGCAAGAGAGTATCTTATAAGGGTTCCTTTTTTACCTTTTGAGGTACGCAACCCAAAAATGATTAGAATAATGCATTGTTAGCAGGATGTCAATTAAAATAGTAGGTATGATAGGAAAACAATAAAATACCCCCGACACAAAAGTTCTAAAAAGCAAAAAATAAGCCTACTACTCGCGGCGGGGTACCGCTAAACAAATAAAATAAACTCCTGTAAATGGTGGCGGTCCCCCGACGCGGGTATGAGGCTTGTTTTTTGCTTTTTAGAGGTTTTTGTGTCGGGGGTATTTAAAATTAATTTTATAAACTACATATAACGCACGGTTGGCGCAGTGGTTGCGTGTTGCGGGTTCGATTCTCGCACGGAACAAAAATTTGTATGACCTACAGTTAGTTGTTCCGGCTCTGGGTGTTTGTGTATGTGAGCTTATATGTTTGTAATCGCACCCACGATACAGAAATAAATTCCTAGGGTGGGGCAAAGTACTTATAAAAAAAAAAATACCCAGTAATAGACAAGTTTCAATCGACAATCTATCGAAACATGTGATTACTGAACAAAGAACCCCGTTTCATAGACTAAAAATGTGCAAAAATTTTGAATGGCTGAACCGATTTTCATCAAACGTATTTAAGAACACTCTCGACAAAGTCATCTTTCAAACTAAAACTAAATCAAAATCGCTTTATCCGTTTAGTAGCTATAATGCCACAGACAGACACACAGCTACACAGCAACACACGTCAAACTTTTTCCCGTCGGGGGTTAAAAACGACAAGAGTATGTGCAAAACAAATGTTAATGCACTTGTATATTGCCGTCATTACGAGAGAACTTTGATTATAATACATTGTAATGGACTTGATGCAGTTAGCGCGATAACGCAGTGTTGAACAACACTTTTGATCGTCCATTGTTCTGTTACAATGAATAGTATCGTAAAGTACCTACTTATTTACGTATCTCCTGATAGTATAGGAATTCACGAGACGAACTTTCGTGCAGGCCATTTCCAGAAGAGTTAAGATTTATGAATACCTAGGTAGGTACTACCTACGCGTAACATATAAATTCATGGAATTAAATATTTCGTCTCTTTAATTTCGTCAATTCAACAGTATTCGCTGCGTATTTTACGCTTTCAAGTAAATTAATCATATGAAGCAATTAATGATAACATCATTGAACAGATGTTGTCATTCATAATATATCAGAGTCTTTCTGCTACGGTCACACACTAAAAAATCATAGGGCGGTATGTCTACCAGTAACAAGATTCATTAGCATGAGACACACACATTATCTATGGATTTTGGTCAGATCTGACGAATGGAAACAAAATTGAATGCCTGCATGAAAATCTGCATTTAACACCGCAGTTTATGGATTGCTCCATTATCAGAGGCATCGCAGATGAATGAGGAAACCTTGGTATGCGACAAAATGGCAATCTTAGGCAAAGTCCCATGAAATAGGTGCGAGCCTAGCATATAAAGCATAGTTATTTTACACGTGTAGCCTGTTGACCATCCACACTCAGCGGACTATCAGCGGCCAGCGCCCTACGGGTCCAATATTATTACGGGTTCCGGATTTTTATGGGGCTGCCCCGTTTCTGCAGTGCATCAGGTATGTTCGCGGAATCTCGCGTCGATGATTTCCATGCCATCGTCAGGCAGAAATCTGCCACTTTACTCTGCAAAGTGCAGCCTAGCCCCAATTCCATTCTGACCATAGCAGGAATGTACGACACTCCATTATTACGGGTTGTTGTTCTGAAAAGCATTCGGAACAACAACCTCGTTACCAAATAAGTGTTTTAAATATTAATGATATATGTACTAACATTGGTAGGTATATGTTTTTTGTTTACCTACTAACCCATATGGATGTAGCTTGTCCGAAATAAAGTTTTTTTTTTATAAAACTGCATCTGGAAATCGAACCCAGGACACCGTACTCGACTGCTAGACTAAGATCAACGAGCCAGTCAGTTTGGATACCTATAACGGCCGCATACTGGCAGTAGTAGGGTAACAAATCCTATCAAGTGACTCAAGATATATTGTCATAATGAGGCAGCATCTCTTCGGGACGGCAGGTGCCTCGTGTATACCTATGAACTCCGCTCAAAGTGCACAACAAACTTCAAAAGCCATGCTCGCCTATTACGTGTCTCAATGGCAATACGCTTCCGAACATTGTGGTAGGTAACTGAAATACACCTTGTTTTGTATTGGACCTAACTCGTAAAATGTGTGATATGTGTTTAAGTTTAGTGAAGTAAGGTATGTATTAGAACCATAGGCGTGTCATCACAGGTCATTATATTTTATTCAGGGGTGATTCAGACAGGAGAGTTTACTATGTCTAACTGTTTGTATAAAAACTCTATTACGAATTACGATAACCTATCCACGACTATCCATCTATTTAAATAATCTAAAATTCAGTAATTTACTAACAGACAATGTACCACTAAACCACTGTCTAGAAGCATGCAATTTTATTTATGAAGAAGGTCTTATTTATTATGAAGGTGATCAGGGCCGTCTTTACCTAGGGCTTCAAGGGGTGTGGTGCACCCTGTCGCAAAGTCCTAGGGGGCGCAAGTCGACCACCATAAAAATCAATAGGTCATCGATCGCCATCGATAGGTCCCGGCTACAATGAGACCACGTAAGCGGCGCGGCGGGCGGCGCCGCGGGCACAGCTAGTTCATTATACAATAATGTATTATTTTACTAAACACGCCGCACGTCTTTCTGTACGTGTCATACCATTCGCGATGTGCAAGTTAATTTCACTCATATTACTACTCAACTAAAAATTCAAATTCATTCAACACGTGCGCGGTAAAATGTCCAGTCAAAGAGCGCGGAGCGCGCTTTGGCATAGTCGCCCGCATTTGAAGCGAAATGGCTTGTAAGTCTTCACAATTATATGCAACTCTGTTCGAAATTGACACAGGGAAAGGTCTCAGGTCAAGGAATCAGTGAGAGAAAAAGTACTATGAAAATTTAATCTTAATGCTTGGACATTAAAATTAGATTTTGCTTAACAATGTGAAACTGTTTTATAATTAATATTCAATTGCATATACTCTTCAATAATACATTTCATAAGTTAATTACATTTGTGACAGCCGCTGAGTTTGCACTAAAATATCTAGTGAAAATTACTTTCCGCATGGACTGTGCGTTTGAACAATTACTATCTGATTCCAAATTAACAGCTGAAGAATTGGAATCTGAAACTGAATTCACCGAAACTGCTCGTCCACGTCCCCGAAAAAGAAATTTTAATAACGAGGCTGCAGATGAGCCCATTTTAGATCCAAATAATGATTTTTTTAATATAATTTAATTGTTTTACTCGGCTATCGTGAAATCTTTTTTCATTTTTGCAAAACTTTGAGAACTGGTGGCAATTGGAGACCGTTAAAAAAACCCCAATGGCTCAACCTACAACATAAAATAACATAATATGAAAATAGATCAGATGTTTATGGGGAAGATTTATTCAATGAGTTAGAGTTTCTGCCAATATTTTTTCAACTACAGCCACAACTCCACTTGATGTTTTAAGTTATATATATTCAAATAATTTAATGTCCTTGTTTTCTTACGTTGCAACATATTTACGTATATGATAAATACTTCCTGTGACAGAAGCTGAAGGTGAAAGGTCTTTCTCGAAATTGAAATGAATAAAAAACTATCCACGGTCAACCAAGATCCATGATATATTGACAAACTTGGCCATAGTCAAAAATTGATATTAGAATAAACGAAATAATTAAAATTTTGCCAACTCAAAATCCCGAAAAATTTAGATCTATGTGTCATTATTACACAATACTATAAAATAATAAAAAAAGTTATATACATTAATATTAAAAAAAAATATTTATAACATTGTTTTGGCTTTTGAATTGGCAAAAAATAAGTAGATTTTTATTTATATAATTCTAGCTTCTGTCAGCGGCTTCGCCCGCGTGAATATCGAAAATTATCCCAAGGGAACATATTCCCGGGATAGGTAGTATCCTATGTGCTATTCCAGAGTATGGTCTATCTCTGTGCCAAATTTCATCCAGATTCGTTCAGTAGTTTTTGCGTGAAAGAGTAACAAACATACACACATAGGCGTAAGTTTGTGCACTCACAAACTTTCGCCTATATTATACTAGCTTTTACCCGCGGCTTCGCTCGCAGTGAAGCCATTTTTTTTATTTTTTTTTATTAAAAAGTATCCTATGTTACTTCTAATACCTCCAAGAATATGCTTTTGTTCATTTCATGATGATCGGTTCAGTAGTTTTTGCGTGAAAGCGTAACAAAAAAACTTACATTCATATTTATAATATTAGTAAGGATTAGTGTGATGATTTAAGAGGCATAAATAAATGAAACATAAAAATGATATAGTTTTTTTCGTTGACAAGAGCGGGGGAAGAGGGCTGCGGGTTGACTTTCGCACCCCTACCAACGGCCCTGAAGGTAGTGGACAACTGGTCACAAAGGAAATATTTTTGGAAAATAATCTCCTAAGGGGTTAATAAGGAAATGAAAGTTTTACCAGTCAAATTCATCATTCATTTTCTATTATTAAAACCACCGCACAATAGAGTTTCTGCCCACAATGTACGTAATGCAGCCAACAAGCTCAAGTTTCCCTCCAATTGGCAGAGTCACTGCGGCCGCGTCAAGTGTCTTCCATCTAAACTGACAGCGGGTTAATTAAAGAGAGGGACGGAGATAACGTACTATCGTGCGATGGAGAGGGACGGATGGATGTTCGAATTTCAATTCCCTGTTCGATACTGTTGGCTGTTATTAGTGCTTAGGACACACTGCGATGACTTGTCATTGGGTAAAACATGTATAAAGGACGAATAAAGTTTTAGATCATTATATCCAAGACATAAGCAAACTCGTACCTACCTATGCACAAAACGAAGCCATAGGAGTGTTTTAGAATAGTAACGTTCTATAGTTTCAGCCAAGTCCCAGGAAAAAAGAGTGAGTTTTATTAAACAAACTCCTTCGTGATCAAAGGGCCACAGATAACATAATACTACTACTACTTTAACGAAATTATCGCCATGTCATAAGTTATACGTTGGTTAGTCTAATGATAGTAAGAAGGTTAAAACGATAAAAGTCACCCAAAAGGCAATGGAGAGGGCTATGCTCGGAGTTTCTTGCGTGATCGAATTAGAAATGAAGATATTCGCTGGAGAACCAGATTTACCGACATCGTCTGCACGGCCGTTCACCTACACACTGGTCAGAACAAATCAAGGTGATAAGACCGACTGTGACCACTGCCCTGAGAAGAGCCGAAGACAAATTGGCCTGTAAACAGCTTTTCAGGACGGGTACGCCTTTCAGCAAAAGAAAATGATTAAGGAGAAGTGTACGGCTACTAATACCATTTTTCATGATAGGAACTTACCGTCTTCTAAGTATTTCAAGCGCGTTCTGTCTGATAAATTAGGGCTTATAAAATTGTCCCTCCAATGCACAGTAAGTCTTTATAAACGTAAAAAAAAAACAGCCTGGCCGCAGAATAAAGCAAATGAAATGATTCAATATTTATTTTTGATAAATATAAGAGCTTGGCAATCAGCCGTCTGCCGGCTCGGCTGGCACCGAGGTAGAATGTGAATTGTTACTGGATGAGGCACAAAATTGTCACATTGGCCGCCTTATGCTTTGATTGCCACGTTGTATATACTAGTGTTTTTACAAGCTTATAATTAACCTGCAATGTATGTATGTTTGTATGTTTATATATGTGTATTCGGGTCAAATCTTGCAACTGAATTTTAAAGCAGTTATCCTCCACCGATTAAGATGAAATTTTGCATACACGTTTAGTTTGGATGACAATGCATGGTTAGATAAGTGACGTCATTCTAAATCCAATAATTATGGTGGACTGCCCAAGATGGTGGACTAGTTATTTTTTGTGCACTGCCATGATATGGGTATCTAATGAAAGGGTTTGCTGAGAAGAATACGAAAAAAACTTGTTTAAAAAATTTTTTTTATTGACTGAATTTATGATATGAGTTGTAGATCTACCTCCGTTTGCGAATGTGCACCTAGCTTCCTTTTGGACTGACTGACTGCTTGTCAATTCAAAAGCACTTTTAAGTCGCAGATACCCCTGAGTAGCTGATTTTAAAATGAGAATCACGTCAAAACGGCTAGTTGTAATTTTTTAGAAAAAATATATGTTACATAAGACAATTTTCTTAATAATTTGATCTAAGAAAATTTTGAGTTTTATTCTTATAACATGTTGTAATTGATTTGTAAACTTATGTCTAAAACGGACACAAACACGACAATCGCGCCTAAACCGCTGGGCGTATTTTAATCAAATCGACACCATCTCAAAGACAATTTTATTATCTACATTTTGATCTGAAGCTTTTTTTTTAAAAGTCATAGAATAATAAGAAAAGTACAATAAACTACAAAATGTTGGGTCGCGCGGGTGTGAAACGAGTGCGCGTTTTATTCCCTCAAGGTCGTTGGCGTTAGTCGTCGCCTTAAAAGGTTTATTTGAAATACATACATTATTTGACTTTGAGTTTCGAAAGTGTCGTTAGGTTTTAGCAACACGGAGTCTATGAGATAGATTCAAGTTACAAGCTAACTTGAATCTATCTCATAGACAATCAATTGGGATTGATTGTTCTACCAAAACCAAAGGAAAAACCAAATTCTGAGAATACCACAGTATATTGTAGATAAATTATACACAACGAAGTACAGCATTCTTAAAATTTCAGATTTTTAGCATCAAGGAGAAAAACGGGCCGGAAAATCGTTATTTTGTGTAGATTCAAAAGTAACGGTGGCTTGGATCACGAGGCATGTCGCTGCGCAGTATCGAATCCAACGGAGGTGACGGGTGGGGGTACTGCGTAGTAAAAAGCGAACTTTACAGCCGTCTTTAAGTGTGGATCAACCTATTATACTACTGTTAAAAGGTTGGGTTTTCTGACTCAGGCGCTCACATGATTCTAAAACTTATCACAATAAAGTTAAAATTACAAGTACCTAGGTTTACAACAGAAATTAACCTAGGTCACATCCAAAAATTATTGATCTTCGTCTCAAGAAGCGGGACGTAGTCAAATTAGCCAAACGCGGAATGTCTCGTTAAATCAAGTGTAGTGTATTCCTAAGCTTTGACACGCCTCGCACTCTGCCTCGTACCGGCGGCGCGGCGCCTCGTACCCGCCTTGTGCGCCTCGCTACTAGCCTCGCCTCGCAAATTTTATTACCGCCCAAATATATTTTATTTTTCACACTTGATGGAACATGGAGAGGTACTGATAGTATGAATAGTTATGATTTTTCTCTCGAGCCAGAGTCGTGTTTGTTGATTCTAGAAGTTTAGTTAGGGCTTATGGAAATGGTTAAACGACGATGTTGGTTACTGGCCTGTATGGAGGCCTTTTTTAGTCACAAATAATGCCAAAAGCCACCTAATCCTGATCGTCATCCTTATTGCCAAATGACGTTCACGGACAAAGACTTCCCGCATCCATCAGTCCTATGCGTCTCGCGACCAGCGGACTTCCACACCACTCACCAGCAGTCTTATTGCGTAATGAATTCGGCAAGTCAAAGAGTATGAACAATCGACTAACCACATCAATATCGCGTCTTTTATCTCGCCATGTGATTGGTCGGTTGTTCATACTCTTTGCCCTTTACATTGCCGAATTCATTACGTAATAAGGCTGTAGGTCATCGTTTAACCTTGAAGCATGCCCCCTAACATTGCATCTTCTGGAACAAGGTCACCATTCAAGAAACCTTAGGCCTCATCAACCATCAGTTCTACGAGAGCAACTTAATGTACCTAATTTGTGTAAAATACGTTTTTATTTGTAGATGTGTATAGACACCGAAATCCCACCAGAACTTTTTCAAAAGAAACTCACTTTGCAGCTCTCCAAACGCAGTAGGACATTAAAACGTTCTTGAAACAACACACATAACTCCGGCCAAGTCGTAATATTTATAACTAACGAAGTATGACACTCAAGAGAGGTACATGTGCAAGAATTTTTATCAATTTGTTAGGGGAGATTTCGGTAACTTAGTTTAGGAGCTCGTCGCCCTATCGTTTCTTCATCAAATATGTTTTGGTCGACTTCGGTTCGAGGATCCATAGCATACCTACCTCGGTATACCTCCATTGTTGTCCCGACAGACATTCGTAGAACTTTGACGACACGGTTGGTTGAGCGATCGGCTGCAGCGCTGCTTGTCGCGGGTTCGATTCCCGCACAGAAAAAAATATTTTAGTGTGGAGCAAAGATAAAAAAAGTCTTCAGAAGCCACAAAGTCTATCAACCAGATTTGCTAAGGAGTAGGGTATTACGTTTTACCCAGTACTGGATTGTGGGAGTCAGATAAACAGACGACTACTATCTCCATGTAAAAAAGCACAGATACAAACCACAAACAAATCACACACAAACTTAAATTATATTCATATCGCATCCTCCGCATACACATACATGCACCCACACCACAGATACAGGCGCACGTAGTACCTCTACACCCTCCCTCACACACACACTCACTCACACACACCCATTTATATAAACTGCTACGATATATTATCAATAAATGTCTAGTTCTAGTTACATTATTGTCAAATGTATATGATTAGTTTCTAATTATAAGTATAACCAAAATTTTTGTTATGGAACTCAGAGATATTTCGCTCCCTGGAGTCCTCAGCCTTATTGCGTTATGAATTCGGCAAGGCAAAGAGTATGGTAAATCGACTAATCACATGCGAGATGAAAGACGCGATGTGGATTGCCGTCTATGAGATTGGTCGATTTTTTTCATACTATTGCAGTTATTAGTACCCACCCCGGGCGCTAATAACTGCGACTCAGTTACTAAACTAACGCAGTAAGTATTAACGTACACAATTTTTTTTAATGTTTTTGTTCCAATAAATATTTGTATTTGTATTTTGTTGTATAACCAAATACACTCGTCAAACTTATGTATAACCCTCTATTTCCATCGCGGGTTAAGAGTTCAATTATATTAGTCAAATTTGTACACTAAGCCTCTGTTGACAGCGCAATTTTGAGCATTTTTTGAGAGTTCTAGTGCTTCTAAAGATAATGTATCATCAAAAAGAAAAGCATATAGTATATATCTTTCATTTCCAGTTTATAGAATACTAGCTTTTACCCGCGGCTTCGCTCGCAGTAAAGCCATTAAAAAAATATTTTTTTTTAATAAAAAGTATCCTATGTTACTTCTAATACCTCCAAGAATATAATATGTACAAAGTTTTATGATGATCGGTTCAGTAATTTTCGCGTGAAAGCGTAACAAACAAACTTACATTCACATTTATAATATTAGTATGATAGTATGATCATTTAAATTGTTCCAATATTGGAGGAGTAAATAGGCGAGAGCCAAACCTCGAATTATAACTTTTTACTAAGGAAATTCAGCCGGAGTTCTCTGCCCATATTTCCACTTAAAATACTCTTATTCAGCTGCTTCGGTTAGACTGTCAGCCTGACTGAATCGAATTATGATTTCTAAGATGATATCTATCTATGCCCAAGTAGATACTTTGGAAAACGCAATAAAGATCTTTTAAAAAGAAATATGTCTCCTAAACTATTTTCGCCGAGTGTTCCCGTGAGGCAAGCTTATACCAATCCGACGATGTTGTTGACAAATGTTCGGCCCGGGGGTTTACGAGCAAAACGGGCATAACTCAGGCAAACTGAGGCAAACTCGGGCACATTTGCCTACAAACTTCTCAGATATTTCATCTTTTTTCGCTGTGTGGTGTCGCGAATGTCTTTATTGATGACATTGTGTCTGCTTAGTTTGCTGTAAATGTGACGATCGTGTATTGTTAGGTATTTCTTTTGTTACTTTTTTGTAACAAGCTGTGATGGGAATTCCCATTAGAAAAATGAAGAACTGCCATACAAACTATGATCCTCTTTTTAACCTCTTTAGGAGATTCATGGTCATGGTTCGCTTAATGGTGAAGGAAAACATCGTGAGGAAACCGGCATGATTTAGAACGAAAAATTCGAAGAAATGTGACATCCACCAACCCGCACTGGGCCCGCGTGTTGGGTTACGGCCCATTGCCTCTGTCTCTATGAGAAGGGGAGAGAGAAGAGGTCCCGAAAGCCTGCACGCACAACGGATCAAATGGAAGTCTAAGTGCGGCAAACTCCATCTTTGCCTCATAGCTAATAATAACAGCTGCATAGGTCGATCGTCAACGCTTGACGAGGTCAGTCCGTGGATGGGTGGTCTCCTTACCATACCGAGACCCTTTCGAGCCTCGGGAAGCACAAAAAGTTGTCATTTGTTGATCTATCAAGTCGCTACGAGTAGTTAGTCACCAGTCTTGCCAGGGGTATCGTGTTACCCAGTTACTGGGTTGTGGAGGTCAGACAGGCAGTCGTTCCATGTAAAACACTGGTACTCAGCTGAATCCGGTAAGACTGGATGCTGACCCTAACACAGATGGTAAAACCGGTACTTGCCCGTGGTCCCCCTTGGGGTAACACGAGAAAATGTACGTAAAGTATTAAATTTGATCAAGATCATATGAAGAACTTCGGAGATATACAACAGAACTCTTCAATAAATGATGGCATTCCTCTCGGGATTGGTGCAATCGCATGTATGTTTATTGTTTACACAATTTCATATCATAACATCACGCCGGTACGTTCTAAATTGGTACGCAGATGTGTGTACAGATGCTCTCAATCCACCGGTTATTATCAAGTTGCATGTTATTGAGGTAATCTTTTCTGGCATCACTTTGCGCACTATAGGCAGGTACCTAACTATGGAACTGGTTATTATTTACCACACCAAAAAAGTGAAAAATAAAAAAAGAAACATTTTTGCATTAAAATACAACCGACTTCCAAATAAAACACTAAAAAGTGAAAAATAACTTCAATTTCGGAAGGTGGTGTTCCTATTTTCTTTTCTTCGTTTTTTTACACTGACTTCCAAAATTGAAAAAACAGTAGTATTTTTCACTTTGTAGTGTTTTTATTTGGAAGTCGGTTGTATTTTTACCCGACTACGGCGAAGTAAAAGGGAAGGTTATGTTTTTGTAAAAAGTGTTCTTGAGTACTATAAAAATTACAAAATTCCTTTCTTAATGCCCTTTCGGTAGTTACCTACATAAATTAACTATTACCAAGATCCAGCGAATTAGACTGCGTTTTCTGTCAGTGAATGGACATTTAGGACGGTTATAGTAGATTGTTGCATCGAGCACAAAGTGAGTTATTAATGCATGAGTGTTATGTTGGTGCCCGAGCGTTCGCGAGGGCTCTAAATTAACACGAGTGCATTAATTACTCACTTTAGCGAGGTGCGTAATCTACTTTTCTTCCAACTACCAATCAACCTACCGTGATAAAATATATACCTACTCAGAATAAAACTCAAGTTAATGAAAAATATTTATCCCGCGACTTTTGCGGCAAAAGGTTATTAACAATTTCATTTTCAGCTGTATTTATACTTTCTGGAGTTGAATTCATATCGCTGTCTATATCCATTTTTTTACTTTTCTTGCTAAATATGAAGTATCAAAGTTTTACAATTGTACAAAATGTGCGCCATTTGATTTTATTCAGCCTGTGATGTTTTTGCTGTCCGTACCCAAAGGGTAAAAAAGGGACCCTATTACTAAGACGTGGAGATCTGTCTGTCTGTCACCAGGCTGTATCTAATGAACTGTGATAGCTAGACAATTAAAATTTCACAGATGATGTATTTATGTTGCCGCTATAACAATAAATATTAAAAACAGAATAAAATAAATATTGAAGTGGGGCTCCCATACAACAAACGTGATTTTTTGTAGTGATTTATGGTAACATTACTACGTAGATGAAAGAAAAAATATTATTTCCATGGCTCCAACACAGACATCATTGCGTCCCCGCACCATATTTCTATTCAATATTTTAGCTGTAACACTAGAAATGCTAGGCACAATCACACTTATTGACTGCATAGATGACACAAAGGCTGGACACAAAGGATATGTTACGAATTTAAAGTTGGTAACAAATAGCAACAGAGGGATGGCACGCGACTCGGATGGTGGACAGAAAGAGGAAACATCTTTTCTTTCTAGTTTGTGGCGAGAAAGTGTAAAATAGGTAAATAAATAAATAAATAAATTGGCTTGCACTTAGCTTCTGAGATGTCGGGCTGGTTTCTGAATTGAGTGTTTAGTGATAAAAAAATGTCAAAGTACCTACTATCTTTTTTCGTAGTGTAGTCAACAAGGAACCCATATGCGCCATGCCCGTCTGTCCGCCTGTCCGTCCATCCGCAGCGTAGCTCAGAGACTCTAAGCACTAGAAAGCTATAATTTGGCATGGATATACATATTAATCACGACGTTAGTAAAATAAAACGATGAGAAAACACTTTTTTTAGTATACGTCCTGTACACGTAAAGTGTATGAAGGGGGAAGGTAACCTTCCATAGGCCATTCAAAAATACACAATACAATATTACGTGTCTGTGAAAACCATTCTTAGATTCAGGGATCAGTTTGCGTAAAATTAAGCTTTAAAGGGTGCCGGACGGTTCCGTATGGTGCCGGACGTAAAGAATGTTACCATCCCATGTCTTCCCGTAGCGTCTAAGCGTGGCGTTTAGGCGACTAAGGGTCAAACCAGAGAATGGGCAGCAGCGTTCTCTGTGCATCTATAACAAACATATTGCGATCGCCAACCCGCCTGCCAAGCGTGGCGATTACAGCAAACCCCCTCCATGAATAGCACAAATAAGAAATGGCCTCTAGTGCCCGGCAGCCTATCTACTCTCGACTACGGTATCGGTCGAGGCGATGCTGTGCAAGGGGTACGAAAAATCGCCGGAGTGGACACGGCTACCCTAATAAACACTGATGACTGGACCAGGCAATTTATAACACGCGAACACTCCGGACCGACGAGAAGATAGCCGAACTCGAAGAAGAGTTGTGCAGGTTACGATGGAGTATTGTAGAGTTATCTGAAGTACGAAGAGAGGGGGAGGACTCAATAATCCTCAAATCCGGTAACTTGCTCTATTTCCGAGAGGGTGACCGGCAGTCCCAGCGTGGTGTCGGGTTTATCGTCCACAAGTCGCTTGTGAATAACGTGGTGAAGATCCATACCTTATACTCAGAATATCCTCGAGATATTCGCTGAAGATCGTACAGGTCTACGCCCCGACCTCGGTACACCCCGACGACGAGGTGGAGACCATGTATGAGAATATTTCTAGAGCCATGCATGGTTTCAAAACTTACTTCACCATCGTCTTGGAGGACTTCAACGCGAAACTGGGTAAAAGACGATGATGAGTTGCAAGTAGGGCAATTTGGAGTTGGACGACGGAACCACCGGAGAAGGATGATGAACTACTTCTTTTCAGAAAGCGTGAACACAGGAAGTGGACCTGGCAGAGCCCCGATGGTGCAACAAAAAATGAGAACGACTTCATCATGTCAATCACGAAGCAAATGTTCAATGATGTCTTTGTGATCAATTCGGTGAAAACCTGGAGCGATCACCGCATGGTAAGAGGCACATTGAACATTGATATTAAACTTGAAAGGTCTCGACTGATGAAGTCCACGCTCCGTCCAGCACAGGTCCAGGTCCAAAACCCCGAGAACTTTCAGCCTTCAGAATCGTTTCGAGTGCCTAGATAGCTCCGTGGATGAATATAGCGATGAGTTCATGGAAGCTGCGGATCAGGATATCCCACTCATACGCATCAAACGTTTTTGGAATACTTCTAGTATGCGTACAGCAAAGGAGTGGCATTCCGTGCCGGAGTCTATATTTCCTGACAACTACAACCTGGGAGTCTTTAAGGCAAGAGTAAATGAGTTTCTTCTAGGCAAGCGTGCGGCATCGTCAACAACATCATCGCTTGCCATCAGGTGAGATAGTGGTCTAGCGCAACAAAAAAAGGAAAAAAATGCATAAAATTGAGCTTGAAAAATGGTCAACTTTAAATACTAGAATAGTTCAGAAATTGGTGGAGGGGTATCCACCAATTTCTGAACTATTCTAGTATTTACAATATTTAGTATTATCTTTATCCTGTAAATTATAGTGGAATATATCGGTCATAATTGGGCAGACATTAGAACTGCAAGTGGTCACGTTAGCGGACACAAAGTTTGTCCGCCCCGGATGGCCGTGTTTAGCATAACTACACCCGGAATATTGATGGTCGCGCCGTGGTCACTATTGGGAGGAACGATTTTATAGCGATTATTACGACCAGGACTTAATCTTTTTTTTGGAATTCCGAAGCTTGATGGCAAAGACAGAGACTTTTCCTGTCCATCTGGTCGGATGTTTCACAGCCTTTTTTCTTGGAGACTATGTAGGAGAGTTATGGAAGGAGAAGATAAAACAGATTTTAGTTGGAGAAAATACACGGTATTTTGTCGTTATTTCTCAGTATCAAAACAAGTGTCACAGTGTACAAAAGTCAAAAATAAAAACGTATTGCAAACAACCTACCATTCAAATTTAAATTTACTCATATACAAAACACAAATAAATTTGTATAACCAACAGACTATTGCCAATATGTCGAAATGGAATTGGAAGTCAAAGGCAAGTAATTTTTTTCAATACGGCCACTAACGGGCACTTTTGTATGAAAAAAAAAAATTATACAATAATAATAGTCGGAAGGGATAATACACCTTTGTATTCTATGTAACGCTAAACAGTGGTGTAAACAAATTAAGAAACTGGTAGTAGAGGCTGCTAGTGGGGCTGGCACTACCCATACATGCAATCGAGGGATGATAAAGTCGTGAGATGAATGATTGGATCTTATAATTCAAATGATTATGATGTTTCATTATGGAGGCAAACTGAAAACGCAAGAATCAACAGCTGGTAGCATTTTGTCGAATTTTGCGAACATGGCACATTATGGCAGCTACCTACGTAAACTTTTTTCTGTCAAATTGTCTTGCCACTATTTCGTATTCTATTGCCGCTACTGATTTCTTTCTGGGTCATATTCATGCGAATTTTTAGAGAATTTAAAGTCACTTTATTGGTACAGCTTGATTCGTCACACACATAGTTTCTATTGTAACTAAGTATCGTTCCTCAGAATACAAGTGGTTATGTTTGCGCAGATTTGGAGGTCCGCTATTGAATGTTAACTATATCTGACTGTACGTTGTTATGCGGGTCCCAACACCCAGTAATCGTTGGCACAGACGGCACGAAACAAGATGTAAACACGGTTCGCTTTTTGCTGTAGAGACAAGTATTGTTCCACGGATTCGATTTCTTGGTCACTGAAACCAAGAATTATTTTTTGGGTATTTATTTAATTATTTTAAGGAAACCTTACAGAGTAATGACAAACAAAAGAAAAATGGCTAATAACAAGTTTCCACGTGTTTACATCGTGCAACAAATAATTTGCGTTGACAAGTTGTTTAATACAGCGATAAATAGAATAAAATAATAATAATAGGTGTACCTAGACAAAAATAAAAATAATGAAATATGCCGAGTCGTGCAACAGCAAACAAATACAATTAATATGAAGCATAACATTTACATCAAAGAAACAAAAACTATTTTGCACTCACTTCCGACTGTATTCAAAGTAGTAGTATCTTTGGCAGCCGTAACGGAAGTCAGAAGCCAAAAAACTGACTCCAGTCTTGCAAGGGGTATCGTGGTATCCAGTTACTGGGTGGTGGAGGACAGATCGGCAGTCGCTCCATATAAAATACTGGTACTCAGCTGAATTCGGTTACACTGAACGTCGAACTCTTGCAAAAGGCTAGGCCAACTGATTGTAGCCTTTGATATTCAGCGTAAGGCCGAAAACCCACATGCGCACGCGACGGAACAACTAGGTATAATAAAGAAACCGAGTAACAGCGGGCAACAGCTTTACTGGACATTTAAGTACCATAGTTAGTGGTATCAGTTCTAAACACACATTCACCAAACGCCATACCATTGTCAAGAAAAATGAGGCCTCTCCGTTGGAAACCAAAGCTTGTCAGCACAATACATTACGCAGCAGTCGCCGGCATCAGTCAGTCACCCGATCGTCAGTCTGTCCGGTAAATCACCCACCATTCTGGACCGGCACAGCTATCCGAAGCCATCCGGTGCTGTACGGTGCTCTCTGGTACAAAAGAGTATAAATGAGCTGAGGTTTGAATGCGGTTATCGGGCCGGAGGGAGATGTTGTAAGTAGTTAAGTAACAAATTAACTCATATCATCACGCCTATGAGGATTAGGTAGAGGTGTAAGAAGTTAAAACCCCAGACATCTCAAAAGACCATCCCGGAACTCCCTCTGTGCAACGCCTTTTAGGGCACATCCCAGAGGGGACTGAAAAAGTGCCTCCCTTGAGCCTTGCTGCGCACGGCAGCAAGTGATCACTGTGCCACCGTCTTTCCTAGAGTCACTTGGTGGGCGGACAGAGTCCCCAATCTGACCACCCGCGACCTCGAAGTCCCGCCTACTTATGACGCAGGTGAGGTTTAGGAATGGTGGCGGTTGCTTCCCCGTCTCCTTCTTCTCCGAGTGGGATCGGCTCTCTCACGATACCGCTCGGCGGCCTTCTTCTGGACTATCACGGTCTCACAGAAGGAGGCCATATCCCTCCAGTTTTCTGTGTCTGCCAGCATTGGCCTCGCAACTGCTGAAAAAGACAGGTTTCGCCCGATCCTGGCGATTAAGACCTGCCGCTCAGAGGCCCACGCAGGGTACGTGAGTAGGATCACCATCAGCACGTAGAAGGGGTCCCGTGATCTCTTAGAAGCTCACCCCAGAAGCCCCTCTGTGTAACGCCTGTTAGATAACATCCCTGGGGAGACTAAAAAAGCTCCTCCCCTGAGCCTCACTGTGCACGGCAGCAAGGGATCACTGGGCCACCGACTTTCCTGGAGTCACTTGGTGGTCGGACAGAGTCCCTAATCTAACCGCCTATGACCCCGGATTCCCGCCTGCCTATGTTGCAGGCGAGATTTCAGCGTTGAGGCGTTTGCCTTAACAACGCCTTCTTCGCCGAATGGGATCGGCCCTCTCACGATCCCACTCCCTCCTTCTGGACCATCACGGTCTCACAGACGGAGACCACTTCCCTCCAGTTTTCATTCTTTGCCAGTATGGCCCTCACAAATGCTGGCACAGACAGGTCTCGCCCGATCCTGGTGACTAAAACCTGCCACTCAGAAGTCCACGCAGGGCACACCACCTCCATCACTCCAGTCTCCTCCGCAGTGGTGGCAATTTGCCGTGGTCTCTCGCCCAATCAAATTCAGCTACTCACCAAAGCAACCGTGCCCGGTCAGTACCTGAGTGAGCCAGTAGGAAATGCGCCTCTCTCTCTCTATCTTGAATAATACCTAGTCGATTTAAAAGTCTATGTTAAGTAGTAAGTGTTTCAGGGCTTAATAACTGCAGTTAATCCTACTGTTACGTTATAAGTCTCATCACAAGCCAAGGTCGCTAACAATTTTTGTTTAATCGATTTTCTACCCCAGCGCTCTGTATCTATATTCATACTCAGTGTACTAGCAGCCGGGCGTTAGTAACACGAACTAAACTGATGATCGCTCTACGCCCATGTCCGGAATAATCTAGACAGATCTGCGTTCGGTACTATTGTCAACACAAACCTAAGCAAACAGGCCATGTAGGGTTTGTGAGAAAAAATAACAAAAATCCGTCCATCCATACGACGTAAAGAATATCTGATATTTGGTCTCGCGATTTCAGGGTTGCTAGTTAATAAAAAAAAACTTCCCCACTTTACGTGTACAGGAGGTCCCTAAAATATATATTTTTTACATAGTTTTATTTTACCACTTTGTCGGCGTGATTAGTATGTATGTCAATGCCAAATTATAGCTTTCTATTACTAAGTCTGTGAGCTAAGCTGCGGACGCACGGACGGACGGACGGACATGGCGAAACTATAAGGATATCTTGTTGACTACGGAACCCTAAAAGTGGAGGCTTGTGCGCAGCTTTGGAAGTCTTTCGACTGAAATGTTGATGTTGGGCACGATTTTTTGCGAGTCCGCCCGATCATACTTTGGGACACTTGGTGCGTCCCTCCAATTTAAAAAAAAACAATCGAAATCTAGTCGCAATCCTATTTCAGTATTAATAAATATGAAAAAAAAAATAATGAAAATGAGATAGAGTTGTGAACATTTGTGGGTTACCAAATTACGCGAACAGCCTTTCTGGGAGACTCCTGGGTCATGATGTGATAGAATTATTGTAAGTCATACCCAACACTTCCGTATGCGACAGTCCATAGGTGTGACGTGTCAGTGTGTACGAGCAGCGACTAAGTTACCGTTTGGAGCCGTAACTTATACCGACAGAGTTATGGCAGGCCCTGCACACTGGGCCCACGCGATCACTTTGAACGCATATGTATGGAATACTTAAGTCCAAACACAAAATACAAAACAAACTTAACGCCTAGTGACGCAGATAAAAACGACGATCGCATTCATAAATTCAGGTTATAGGGTCAATATACTATGTAGTACATTAATAGTGATAAGCTAGAAGCACAGGGCTGGTCGATGTGGCGACGCTTAAGGGGACACATGCGGTGGACACCACATGTCCAGAAGTGGACGTCTTTCGGCTAAAATGAAGATGCTTTTGCAAAATGTTTATTTTTATTTGTAACACCAGATGCATTGCAAGTGTTTTCCTAACCCAGAGGTAAACTTAAATGTCTCAGGTGCCTAAACCGTGATGATTTCAGTACAGAAAAGGGCAGATCTCAGGTAAGAGATTTCTTTTCTCTAATCTGAGGGGCAGATGAAGTAATCTGCCCACTTCAATCAATATACCAGCATCTGATTTATTATTATACAACAACTTAACATTTCGCTGCGTCAGAAAAAGTCACGGAACATAATAATTTGTTAGAAAAACTAATATATTTTGCGCGGGACCAACATAGAGACAACATACAGTGCAATGCAGTAGTGCCAATATGTAAAGACTACTTCGAACCTTATTTGTTATTCGAATGTGAAACTCATTCGTTTTAAAAACTATTAAGTACAACTAGAAAATTCGCACATGCAGCCTTTTCTATTTGTTTTTTTTTAGCGTGGAGAAATGCCCATGCATACTACGCTACTATTATTATTATTTATTAGTTTATCCTCGCACTGGAACGCCTTGCAGAAATTACACCAATGGAGCAGAATCTTATAATAAACTCACTATAAGTCCAGGTTTCCTCACGATATTTTCCTTCATCGTTGTCAACGATGTCCAAGTTTAACTTAGAAAGTACACATGAATTGAAAAAATACACATACTACCACCTCTAGTACGAGAGGCGAGGTCTTAGCCACTGGGCCACCACGACTGCGCTACCACGGGGAGATAGCGCAGTTATGTGTGACTCGAACCCACTAAAACTCCACGGTGCGTGCCGTGTTAGCGCACGTGTTGTGTTGGCACAGGAGGACGCTTATGGCGGGAACACGGGCACGCGTTAGCACTCACCGCGAACCCTCCGCGGCTGTCTGTCACCGGACCCTCCTCTGGGGTGCCACCAGAACAAATTGCACGCCGTGACCGACCCAGGGAACAAACCAGCATAAGGGTGCCAGACGACTCCGTGTATGGTACCCTTGGTCCCCCTGTGACGGGTCTGGTCAGTGGCCCCGCCACCTACCGCTTTTCAGCCTAAGGGGATAGGGACCTCCCCTGCGGCCCCAACGCGTCCGCCATCAGACGGTAGCGACCCCGTCCAGGCTGCGGACAGTAGGGAAAGCGGCGCACCGTAATACCGGCACTCCTCTCCCGCCGCGGCCTCCAACCCTCAGCCGCGATATCGTATGGGACCTGGGATGCTCCGTACGACACCGCGGCCCGCCTCAGTTGTGATGTCGCCTCTGTTACAAAGCGGCCCCGCAACCTACTTGTTGGCCGCTAATTCGTCGGCTTACTCGGCAAAAACCCTGACGAGCGGCCCCTCTTCGGGTTCCTCTTCACTTCACAGTGGGTGACCAAGCCACGGCTACTGAGCCCCCCCGCCTCGGGCCCCAACGGGGAGAGCGGGTGCACTTGCGGCCTGCGGACTATTTTTGTTGATGGTTCGGGTATATATATATGTTCTGTGGTCAGAACCATCAGTGCAAGACACAATTTATATCAAAATAATAAAAAAAAATACAAACAAATAATAATGTAAAACTAGCATTTTCCCGGCAGTCTACCCTACAAGTACCGTGCAGTTATAAAGGGATGATATAAAAATAAACCAGACACCCGGCGACAGTGTTTTCTACGAGTATTTTTTTTTTGTAATCGGTTCGAGTAGGTACTTCCACCATCCTTTTCAAATAAATAAACAAACAAATAATTCGATCTTTTCATTCATGTAGAACTTTAGAAATAGCTGTCGGGTTGGTTTGTCGTGGAAGGTGTTTTCACAATTTTATATAGGTACTTTTAACATTTATCACAATACATACATAAACTAAAAATCTGTAGGGGATCGTGATATAAAGTTTTAAATACCTAATAGCTATCTTATCAAAATCAAAATTTGACGTCATAAAGCATTAAATAATTGCTGGTAGTTTTCGTTAAAATACTGGGCAGCTTTATATTGTTTACTCATAAAAAAACATATTATGATTACTGATTGATCGGCATAGCAGGTTTCTTAAAAGGCTAAGGTACAGTTTCAAAATAAATAAGCTACGAGCAAATTTGACGATTTTTTAATTATTTTAAAATAGTGTGATTGTGCTCCTGGTTTTTTGACATAATGTGCTATGATTGTCGTACATCATTTATTTTCATTTTTTATATATTAAGTATGTATGTATCTATTATTTAGCATATGTATGTATTTGTGTTTCTAGTAAGTATTATTGTATCTATATTATGTTCATTGTTGGTATTGTTGCACCACTGACAACCCCATGTTATGTCCACGTAATCTCTGTCCATTCTAGGTTGCCTGGACGAGATCGCGGCAAGCGATAAGGCCGCCCATTGTATGTTTTTAGTATTAAGTGTATTTTTTCATGTTTACATTTCTGTGTACAATAAAGTGTATATAAATAAATAAATACTAGACATGGTTTACCCGTGCGTTATGTTTTATCCAAATCCAATAAGCAAGTTGCGGCGTGAAAAGGCAACACATAAACAGAAAGACACAAATATTTTCGCATTTATTAATATTTATATTAGTTGGTAAGTATGGGTTTAAAAAAAACATTCCAGGTATTTACTAGTAGCACCCAACGCTTTTTGTCTCGTGTCAGCACGAGAATTTTAGACTCATCGATTTTTGTCTCGTATCAGCACAAGAATTTGAGATTTTGTTTTGGAATTAAGGACATGTCATGAAAAATTATTGTACTTTTGTGTGTTACTTTCCCCGTGTAGTCGTATTTCCCGTAGTGTTCCCTGAGGCGTGTAGCCGACACTTTTTACCTAAGTTTTATTATTCTATTTAGCGCGAAATTGCTTTTTCAGTGTTTCCCGTCTTGGATTATTGATTAGCTCGCCAAGTGCTGAGTTTTCTTTGGAAATATATGAAACTAATATATTTTTCTATGAAACTTTATTGAGGAGTTTTTTAGATGATTCCCGTTTTTTTCTAACAAGGTAATATTTTTCTCGAAAATTTATTTTAGTCGTAGCTTATTTATTTTGAAACTGTACCTTAGCTTTTTAAGAAACCTGCTATGCCGATCAATCAGTACTCACAATATGTTTTTGTATGAGTAGACAATATAAAGCTGCCCAGTATTTTAACGAAAACTACCAGCATAGCAATTCAAGAGCTTTATGACGTCACTAAAAGTCAGCAGGTGAATTACCGAAAACCACCAGCATAACGATTCAACGTCACTAAAATTCAGAACGTGAATTGTTGAAAACCACCAGCATAGCGATTCAACGTCACTAAAATTCAGCACGTGAATTGTTGAAAACCACCAGCATAGCGATTCAACGTCACTAAAATTCAGCACGTGAATTGTTGAAAACCACCAGCATAGCGATTCAACTGCTTTAAACCGTCATAAAAATTCGGCAGGTGAATTATCACTTTCGCTTTACTAAAAGTTTCTGAAACGAAAATTTTTGCAAAATGTTGTCAAACGCACGATAATATTCCTCATTGATTGTAGGAACTTTTAATCCAATCGTATAAATTGATCTGCGTATAATTTCTGACATGTCGATAATTAATTTCCTAAAACTGTAGATAAATACGATAACGCTGTGGTCACACATGAGTTTTAGACAGGCTAATGGAGCCTGTCTAAAACTCATGTGTGACCACAGATATAAATCTAACTAGATAACGCGATTTATGTACTTCGCGTGTCAAAAACGGAGTAAAATTACGATCAATGATCGAATGAGCTTTTTATTTAGAATTATCGGCACCGAAAATCCACCGAAATCTAAAGTAATGTCTTTTTATGGCATATTGAGCTGTAAAGAATGTATAGAAAAAGTTGGCCGAGGAATTGGAAATGTTTTCTTTCATTGGTAAGTAAATTTGTTTTTAAATTGTGTGTGAACAAAAAAATCAAACCGACTTCCAAAACAAAACACTACAAAGCGAAAAATAACTTTTTTTCTTAAGAAGTCAGTTTGATTTTTTTGTTAAAAGTTTTTCTTTTATTTCTTTTTAGTTTTGGTAGGTACCTCCAAATACCATGAAAATAATTTATAGCCAAAGTAAATCTCATGACGATTCCAATAAGCACAAACACGAACAAATCCATTGTTTTATTTCTGAGTTCCAGTTCATCAGATTAGTTTGATGTTACCATTTTTATCAGTAACATTTATTTATAAGTATTTACTTCATCACAGTCGGTTAGCTATTCGATTTATCTTATACCCGTGACATACTTAGCAACAACATACTCCTTAAGAGTTCTAGTGGCCATCTGTGCTCTTCTTCATCAGTTCCATTTCACCAAATGATACTTTCTGAGTGTTAATGATGTATGCCTATAATATTTGAGGAGTTCCCTCGATTTCTCTGGGATGCCATCATTAGATCCTGGTTTCCTTATAATGGTAACACCCTTGTGATGTCTCCTTTTCAAAAATAAAAAAGAATCATCAAAATCGGTTCATAAACGACGAAGTTATCCGCGAACACACATAAAAAAAATATATATAGTCAAATTGAGAAACCTCCTCCTTTTTTGAAGTCGCCTAATAATCATTGAAATACTGAAATATTGCAAAAATATTTTTAATAACGTGCAAAATCCCTTTCAAAGTTTGGTTTCTATTTACCCCTGAATTCCTATTCACCCTGTTAGACGGTGCTAAATCTAAAGTAGATCTCATACATTTAGTAGCAACTAATACACACGTCAACGTAACAAGTAACAAAACCTCTTTCTTCCAGGTAGTATTTCTTTTGTGGCGGAACCTAACGTGCATATTAGAGGGCGCTCTTGACCCGAATGCGCGCTGGAATAATGAGGCGGCGTCACGGCTCCGACCTAGTGTATCCCGCCACCGCGGTGTAGTGCCACATAGTGCCTTGTGTGCCGACGTGCATCGCTAGCAACTAATGAAGATTACTTTCTTGCCACGCCAATCTTTAAAAAGAAATTGCGGAAAGATTTTTCTTAATGCTTGCAGTATGGTAGTTAGCAAGGTGGTGAAGGAACAAGAATAAAAGTATCTCTAAATAGTATGTACAAAAATACAACCGACTTCCAAATAAAAACATTAAAAATATAAAATAACTTAATTTTCGAAATTCGGTATTTCTATTTTCTTTTTTTCATTTTTTGTCACCGACTTTCGCAAAGAAGTTATTTTTCACTTTTTATTTTTAAATGTGGTACCTACCTAATAGGCAAGTTCTATAGTACCTATAATGCCAGAATAGATTACCCGAATACCATTAAACTTGAACATAACCGGTGAAATGAGAGTGTACCAAGGTGAACTGTACACATCTGCGTACTCCTTTAGAGCATACTGGCGTTATGTTATGAAATGGTGTATACAATAAACAGACATGTGATTGCAGCAATCCCGAGAGATTTGCCGTCATTTATTGAAGAATTCGGTTATGTATATCCGAAGTTGATGAGATGAGATCATTATCAAAACTAAATGGGACCATTTCGGAATAAACTTCATTGCAAATCCATTTATATAAGACGGAGTTATGCCCGAACATACACAAAAAACAATATATAAACATCCGCATTGAAAAACTCCTCCTTTTTGTGCAGTCGGTTAAAAACATCTGTAAGAGTATAAAATAAAGTCGCTGTCCGCATTTATCGACGTCCTTCCTGTTTCTACGCTAACTTCTAAACCACGCAACGGGTAAACGAGGAAGGTTTTTGTATATAATTTGTCACGTGCAAAGCCGAGTCGGGTAGCTTGTTGATATAACTTTATACAAGGGACTGTAAACAAAATTACATTCTGTAGGCGACAACGACTGTTGAAAAGTCAAAATATTAGAACTAACTTCTTGACATTTTGATAAAAAGTCAAAAATATTTATTTCAACTAGGCCATTAAGCGGCACTTTTGAATGTCAACAATTAAAATTTACAACTAATAATATTTGATTCTACCGTCTAATCGGAAAAGTAGCTGGTTGTGGAGAAGAACGGACAAGAAACTCCATACCTACTTACTCTTAAAAAAAATGTTTTGTAATATTTACATGAGTACATACATTAATAAATTCATATAATGTGAGGACGATGCACCCAGTATAGCACTACCTACTATACTACGTATAAAGTATTAAAAGCATTAACAGGTAAATTCATGATTTTCATCATGATATGTACTTTGGCTATAAATGATTTTCATGTTAATTGGAGGTATTGGAGGTGATTTTCATGTCAACCTACCAAAGCTAAAAAGAGGAAAGCAAAAAAACTTTTTCACAAAAAATCAAACCGACTTATATCGAATAACGGATAACAATGGGTACAAAAGACACCGACTTCGGAAAAGAAAGTTATTTTTCGCTTTGAAGTGTTTTGTTTTGGAAGTCGGTTTGATTTTTGTTAAAAGTTTTTTTAGTATTACTACTGTGTCTATCACTGACTTTACTAAAGAGATGTATATTTTTCCAATATATATAGATTGGAAAAGGCTAGGCAGATCTATTGTTCTTCATTAACAAGTTGTCAAGAGAGGATCCTGGCTAGACCATCTCTAACAAATATATATCAATTAGCAGTTACAATTAACAGTTACAGTAACCTTAGAGCCAAAAGCAGCTACAAAATACTGCATCGCGCTTTCGTATCAATCTTGCAAGTTTAAAAGTCCAACTTTAAATTATAACTGAAATAGAAAAACATTCACAAAAAGGATATGTCAGAAGTCCGAAGAACATCTCGCACCCACGTTCAGTGAGCAAGGTTCCCTTGAGTCTGGCGCTTTAGACCGCTCGGCCATCCTAAACTGATGATATACAGCTTGAAATTATCCACTACTTTTATGATGTGACGAAAATATTGATATTTTTATGATGTAATTGGTAAATTATGATAATTTAGACCTCTAGCTAATCCATCAAATAATAAAAGAGTGACTATATGGTATGTTTGAATTGTTATGTAAGAAAAATAAACCGGATTTGTCATGAATTTCTTTTCGTTTTCATTATTTGCTCGTAACTGTCACGTTTGCAAATTCGTAGCTGAATTTTACACAAAAACGAAAAAGTTTAAATGTTTTAAGAAAAACCTGTTTACTTTTCTAACAATACATTTATGAAAAAAAAGAAAAAAAAACAAAAACAAGCGACACGTTTCGAATTCCACTCCGAAAACAGTAAAAAGAAAATATTTGTTAATAAATTCGAAGTGAAGGAGAGAAAAAAAATAAACATTACAGTCATAATGATTCGAGTTATTTCTTATCGCGAATACTTTCTTTGTCGATACAAAATTCACGTTTTTATAAAAATATGAGGTGAATTTTTCTCGTAATATCGTGAGGAACAATTTTGTTTCTTATTGCTTTCGTAGCTCTCAACAATGTTGTACCTTTTATATGAAATTGGAAAGGTTGTGAACCCGATTTAGAAGTAACAGGTTGTGGGTTCAAACCACACACATACAAACATATTGAACCAAAACATATGTATACAGAAAAGTTAAGTTTCCGTAACTAAAATAATTGCAATTTTAATGTGACTAATTGTAAAACGTGTGTTAGCAGCTGATTGGTTGGATGAATTTTTCATCAGCCAATCGCATCATTAATAATAAAGTATTTTTTTCTGGTGATTCTATCGCTTAGTTCCTTGGTTACTGTTGTATAGTTCATCGAAGCGAAACCGCGGGAAAAACCAAGTACATCAATATTTAGTAAAACCACAGTGTAAAGCCAGCAATTTCCCTGATTACATCAAAATATGCGTAAACACTGCGGCGAGAGAATTTGTCAAATAATCACGTTTACCACTACCATCCTCAACTACAGTGCCACTATCTGACAAAACCCATAGTTTGATATAGATAGGTTCGCGCTTGACCACTATCTCACATGATGGTAAGAGACGATGTGGTTGACGGTGAAACAAGCTGGCTTAGAAGTAACCCATTAAATTTTGACTTAAAGTCCCGAGTTACCTAAAGACCCGGGGTCTTGAGTTATAGAAGACAAAAAAAAGGTAAATAAATACTAAGTTATGAAAAAATTATGATTTTTGTTGATCTTTAAATTAAATGCGAGACTTTTCAGTGTCAGAAATTGATATAATTACGCACTTTCGAATAGGTATATTGTTAGTTTATAATATCAATGACTTAATCGTGTCAATTGTTTGCAAACATTATAATTTGAGGCTCTTACGACATTTTTTAACTTGGGATTCTATTGATACTATTTAAAAATAAGTTTTAGTTAATGGCCTTCTTTATTCTGATTCTATTGAAAAAAGAAAAATACTGCATAACACATTCGCTGCCATGGACTGCTCCCGAGTCCGGTACAATGGCTTTTTAATTGTCTCATTAATTACGGATGGGAACGTGTTAAACAGATCGATAGAGATTATTTTTCTGATTACAATCAGTCAAATGTCAGATAGTGGCATTTTCGCTTAAGTACGGCAACGCTGATTTTACGCCGTGCCCATTATGCGGTCATCTCTAATTGAAATAGTACACACTGTCGATGTGCGGAAACCAAATACACTAATTAACGTGGGGATTTAGTGAAAAACTTGAAAATGTTGGTCTTGCGGTCGCTTACGTTGTTGAGAAACGGATCACAGATTCCATTCCCGGACGGGTAAGGTCTTTTTAAATATTTATCTTTCTTTATATTCTATCTTTCTTTTCTTTCTTTCTTTTCTTTCTTTTCCTTCTTTTTTTCTTTTCTTTCTTTTCTTTCATTTTTTCTTTCCATTCTTTCTTTCTTTTCTTTGTTATCTTTATTATTGGGTATTTCTCATTAGCAGCCCAGAGCTTGGCAGATACTCAGCGCACTATTTCCAAACCACTGCAACTACTGAAAGCAAGCATCAAAAGTGGCAGCCACCAGAAAATTTCCGAAGCAATGAAGCTCGAAGAAGTCCCGGAAAACACGAAAACAGTCCCATGCTTCGGAAAACACGTAAAGTATCGGTCCTGGGCATGATGTCTCCCCGGGAGTGTCGTATTACCGTCCCATCGAGTGTTATGTCAGACACCCACATTTCATTTTTAAAATGAGAATCACGTCTAAGCGGCTAGTCATATTTTTTTGTAAAAATTATGTTATATTAGACTATTTTATTAATATTTTGATCTAAGAAAATTTTGAGTTTTAATCGTATAACATAGTATAATTAATTTGTAAAGTTATGTTAAACACGGACAAAAAAATAACAATCGCACCCGGACATATTAGACAATTTAACCATCTACATTTTTCATCTAAGGCTTTTTTTACAAGATTTTATTTAACTTGCGATGTAGGTATGTATGTTTGTATGTATGTATGTAAGTTTGTTCGGGTCAAATCTTGCAACTGAATTTTAAAGCAGCTATCCACCACCGATTAAGATGAAATTTTGCATACACATTTAGTTTGGACGACAATGCATGGTTAGCTAAGTGACGTCATTCTAAATGCAATATAGTGGACGGCCCAAGATGGCGGATATGAGTATCATATGAAAGGGTTTTCTGAGAAAATTACGAAAAAAGCTTGTTTTAAAAACCCATTTTTTATTGAATAAATTATTTAAAGTCATAGGATAGTACAGGAAAGTACAAAAAAGTACTGAATTACTGAATTTTGGGTTGCGCGGGTGTGAAACGAGTGCGCGTATTGTTCTCTCAAGGTGGTTGGCGACTGTCATCGTCTTATGTTCCAAGTAATAGGGTACGAGCCTATCGCCATCGACGGGGTAATTACCGGGACACGATGAGATACTGATCGAGTCTGGGCTCCAGAACTTTGAACATCGGCGCCGAGTTGCCAGCCTGTCGGTTTTTTATCGGTTACATTTCGGGGAGAGTGCGATGGAATTGCATAAACTAAATCCTCCTAGCCCGGTCCATCATCAGACTACAAGACGTATGGCGATGCGTCATCCACCACAATGAAAGAAAACATTTCCAATGCCTCGGCCAACTTTTTCTATACATTCTTTACAGCTCAATATGCCATAAAAAGCCATTTTTATAGATTTCGGTGGATTTCCGGTGCCGATAATGCTCAAACTTTAGTCCGTTTTTTGGCACGCTAAGTACATACAATCGCGTCATCTACTTAGATTTATGTCTGTGGCTGCGCTGGACATAGGGGTATCTCCTAATGCACCCCACTGAGTAGGTATAATCCTCATCTCAATCTACCTACTTAATGGTAACTAAGACCGGAAGACTGGATGATAGTACCGGAAGACGATACGTTGGAAGGCGTCCCACTAGGTGGACCGATGACCTGGTTAAGGTTGCGGGAAGGCGCTGGTTGCGAGACGCACGGGATCGGTCAATGTGGCGACGCCTGGGGGAGGCCTATGTCCAGCAGTGGACGTCTTTCGGCTGAAATGATGATGATGATCATGAATGGTAAGTAAAACAATGACCAAGATAGCAACAAGCAATTTAGGACATTTGCTTTATACATTATGTAGGTAACAATTTGTAACATTTATCTATATGTAACAATCTACATTGGTATACTAGTACATAACTTTATTAAAAAAACTGATTATAACTTTTACGTCCCAAGTTCTAAAAATCTCAGAACTTAAAAAGGGATTATCTATCATATTGACTACCAATAAAACCAAAAAATATTCCTAAACACGAAAAATTATTAGCTGTACGAAATTCCCATAATTCCCATACAAACCTATCGTTCGTCGTTAGTTGTGACAATTATTACATAAATAAACCAATGAATGTATCGAAGGAGTTTTATTAAAAAACATTACAGGGATAGGACTTCGCAAATTTAGGGTTCCGTAACAGACTGCAAAATCAAGTTGGTTGTAATAGGAAAAATGAGGGTATATCAAAGAGATTATCTGATTTATCAATATATTGGTATTTGTTGGTAAAATATACTTAATAATAAACATATCACCAAATTTGAAGTACATAGTTCAATGGGAAGTTAGAAAATTCTTCGTAACAAAATTTTGTAAAGTAGGCTGACTTTGGTGGCTTCTCATTCCTTTGTTTTCAATATTTTTTAAACCAAAAACTAACTTTTTACAAAAAGATACTACCGAATTCCAAATAAAAAACTATTTAGTGATACTTTAGTTTTGGAAGTCGGTGCCTTTCATAGGTACCAATTTAATGCGTTATGGACACCGACTTCCAAAAATAAAGTTATTTTTTTGTAGTTTTTTATTTGGAAGTCGGTAGTATTTTTTTGTAAAAAGTTTTTTTGTTTTTCACTAAAAATTAAAATATTTTTTGACAATTTGTATGGCTTTAGGTCAACAAGATACTTATACTGTGAAAATTTTAAGACTGTAGCTGCAACCGTTTGGCTGTAAAACCCGTGTGACAGACGACGGACACATGAATGACAGCAATAGGGCTCCGTTTGGACCCTTCGGGTACGGAACTCTAAAAAGCTAGTACGTAATTTGATCAAAATCATTTAGACTAGGGACACAAAGCCTACTAATGGACAAAGCAATGCTATCTACTAAACTTGGTACATATGTAGCTAGTATTGTCCACACAGTGTGTAGTCTTTTGTGAGGCGACACGGACGTGACAGGGGAGGGCACAAAGCCCTCTCAAAGACGTGCATCACCCTCGATGGCGGCCAATACCCTCCTTGTGTTTGAAATACTATGAACCTAATATATTACTACACACTTATTACGTACTTACTTATTTGTATGGTACTACATACCTTGTCAGTACGCATGAATCTATGTAATCACTGCTTGATAAAATTCACTTCTCGTAGCCAAGTGCGAGTCGGAGTCGTACGGAATCCTCGGTATTCCGTACAAGCAACAACATTCACCAAAATAATTTACTAAAATAGCATTAGTAATGCTAGTCTTCTCGTTGCTGAGACATTGGCAAGAAAGGGACTGGGGCATAATCTATCACGCGGGGATAGGGCAGAGTGATGTTAGGTGGTAAATCCTATAATAATAGAAAATAAAAATAAAACAAAAATGGTGAAAAAATATTGTGAAATTTTCAACTGGCTATCTATTGCGTTTAACAATATACATAGTCCGATTTGTGTGCAATAACATTCACATTTCTGTGCAATATATTTATTGACCTAGTAGTTGTAACTGCAACTGTTGACTATGAGATCCTGGATTCGACTCCTAGGCAGGCAAAGAGTTATTAAATATTTTCACCTGGAATTCAACGTTGGAACTCGCATCAGACTGGAATGTGTGTTTAAAAGATCTGAGGGAATATGTGGCAGATGCGTAGAGCTATTTGATAAGCTTTTACTTAACTTGCAATGTATGTTTGTATATCTGTTTGTAAGTATGTTCGGGTCAAATCTTGCAACTGAATTTTATAGCAGTTATCCTCCGCGGATTAAGATGAAATTTTGCATACACGTATAGTTTGAATGACAATGCATGGTAAGCTGAGTGACGTCATTCTAAATCCAATATGGCGGACGGCCCAAGATAGCAGGCTAGTTATTTTTTGTGCACTGCCATGATATGGATATCAAATGAAAGGGTTTGCTGAAAAGAATACGAAAAAAGCTTGTTTACAAAAATATTTTTTAATGAATAATTTTAATTTATGGTATCTATTTGTTAGTATTTCGACTGTATGTTTTTTTGTATTTTCATTTATTTCTCCGAGGGAACTCCTCAAATATTACCTATAGGTATCGCGGTTCTGGTATTTTCATCAACAATGGAATCATTTGCACTCAGAAAGTATCATTTGGTGGAGTGGAACTGATGAAGAAGACCACAGATGGCCAATGGGTAAAAGATATCTCGAATAGTTAACTGCAGATGATAACTGTGGGCATATGCGACCTATAATACATTCTGAAAAGTAGCATACGACCACCGTTAAACTCTGAGCACCACTATAAATTAGTATGAAATACAATAAATTATTTAAATTACATGTAGGTTGTTTATTTAATACATATCGAATAGTGTGTACATAACAATTTCAGAGGAGAATATTGTCATGCTTCATACTTTTTAGAGCCTGATTTTTCAGTAGTCGGGTTTTAGTTTTTTTTATTTAAAGTATTTTGGGATTTTTGCAGAGTCACATCACATTTTATCTTTTTACGGTTTTTTGTTTTACATGTAATGATAACGTATAACGGTGACGTAGTTGATTAAGGCAATTTACTATTCACTAAAGGACAGTTATAGGTATGTGCTATGTGTGTGTAGTTATGTTAGCTAAAGAAACATACACAAAGGTTTATGATTCGAAATTTGAGAGACAGTAATGAGGGAACAACTGAACATAAATGCATACATACTTACATAATAATAGATACCTATCAACAAACGAACGACGAAGTATTGTTGGACCTGCTGAAGACTGTATGAATATATTTGTATTGTATAAATTCAATTTCTTTTAGTATTATATAACTGCACAGCACATGTGTGAGTACTATGTTCCGACTGTAAATCTACCATTCACTGTACCTATGTGTCGTTCGTTGACTTCTGTGTGCCCTGGCAGTTGTGGGTGTCATGCTCTCTCTAATTTCTCTCTGATGTTGGCACATGTGTTGGATCATTCGGTTCCCTTCATGATGGTTGAGCTGAGTGGTGCCGATCCATGCGTCATGTTCGTGAACGGGCGCCATAACTTGGGATTGGTCATAACTTAGTTGCCTCGGCCTGTTATTACATTTTTTTGTTAAAATTGTTTGTTACTCTAGACGCTTTTACGTGCACGTCTTTTTGCATCGTTCTCACATATATGTATTTTTTTCAACAAGAATGATGTAACCAAAACTTGTAATTGAAACTGATGGAAAAGAGTGTCCGTGGAGTTTCTTGCAAATTCTTCTCCATTGAGATCTACTGACGCTTGCGAATTTGCAACTAGAATCATATTTTTATTTTTTTGTTTGACAATTCAAAAGTACCTCTAAGGTTTATTTGAAATAAACTATTTTGATTTTGAAACACTGCAACTCCGTAGTCGGGTAAAAATTAGTTTTCACGACTTTGACGGGATATATCTCGCAAACGATACGCTTGACAAAAATATGATGTAGCACACCCTACCTTCATTTTAACATCCCTGTTCAACGATATGATACATGATTAAGTGGGACGAACAAAAAGGCCAACATATACTTGACGAAGACATTTATTAAAAAAAAACACGAGTAGGTCATGGAATCGCGGAGAATCTTAACACCGCGATTCAGTTTAGTGAAGTAAAAGATCAACGCCATCTATCGAGAAATTATGAACTAATATTCAAAACAATGAACTTAAATTTAAGATTGTACATTCCGCCCACTATGGACAGAATGTCCATTGTTCCCGCCCACCATTGATCTGACTATATTCGAACAAATGGACTGTATGGTATAGTTAAAAAACAAGTTTTAAGTCAGTCAGACAAGGTGGCTAAGAACAAATTACACATAAAACGTTACAATATAAACCAAAACAACCAGATTACAATAGTGTGAACAATCAACAAATCACTAACATACACATAACTGATCACTGAGTGACAGGTAACACACAGAGTTTAGTAATTGGTCGTTTAAATGTGGTACCTTTACATTTCAGAGTGACTACTCTCGTAATGTTGTCCGACCCAGAGTGTTTAAAAATGATTTTACCTAAAAGCCATTTGGCTGGAGGGAGTCCATCTTCCTTTACTAAAACTAAGTCTCCGATCTCAGGTTCAGGAGTTTTGTTTGCCCACTTATAACGATGTAAAAATTGACTTAAATACTCACTTGACCACCTACGCCAAAATTGTTGCAGCATTCTTTGAGTTAATTGCCAACGTTTCAATGATGAAATAGATGATGTTTCATAATTATGCTCAGGTACTAGAATTAATGATTCACCTATTAAAAAATGGCCTGGAGTGAGAGGTGTTGGGTCTTGCGAATTTGTGCTAATTTGTGATAGCGGTCGAGAGTTAAGGCAAGCCTCTATTTGGTACAAAAGCGTCGAAATCTCTTCGAAAGTAAGAGTCGCAGTACCTATGACACGTTTAAGATGATGTTTGGAGGACTTTATTCCAGCCTCCCATAGCCCGCCGAAATGCGGGGCATGGGGTGGGATAAAGTGCCAAGTGGTGCCGTTGTTTGCCAAACACTCAGCGATTTCCATCGTTAAGGTTGACTTCTCTTGTGCGAACAAGTCTCGGAGTTCGCGAGCGGCACCAACAAAATTCGTTCCGTTATCGCTGAATAAGTCAGCGCAATGGCCACGTCTTGCAACAAATCTTTTGAAAGCCGCAATGAACCCTTGTGATGTGAGATCACTCACCGCTTCCAAATGTACGGCTCTTGTAGCCATACATACAAAAAGGCATATGTAACCTTTATAGGCACGGTGGCCTCTACCTTTGGAAGTTCGAATCTGTATGGGACCTGCGTAGTCCACACCACTTCGATAAAACGCTCGAATTGGTGTAACTCGAGCTGAAGGCAATTGTCCCATCAATTGGACCCTAGTCTGTGCTGCATGGCGTACACAAATAACGCATTTACGGATAGCCAATTTTGCTTGGTTCTTAGCGTCAATGACCCAGTATTTAGTTCGCAGATAATTAATCATGAGCTGTGGTCCGCCGTGCAATGTATTATGGTGAGCTTCATTTAAGACTAATTCAGTGAAGTGAGATTTTGACGGTAGTATTATTGGGTGTTTTACATCAGTTGTTATTTCTGCTTTCTCTAAACGGCCACCAACTCTCAAGATGTCTGAATCATCTAGGAATGGATTTAATGACGTAAGTTTGCTTTTCTTTTGTACTATCCCCTTTTCCTTAATATCTATAATCTCTTGCTGAAAACTTAACGATTGACACTGTTTTACACAAATATGAAGAGCTTCATTCAATTCTATACTAGTTAACCATACAGGTAAGTTATGATCATGTACGTTTTTCAACTTTTTAATGAATCTTTTGCAGTGTGCTACAACTCGAACTAGTTTACGAAGAGATGAGAACTTGGTCCACAACTGCAATTGATCATTCTGCGTTACATGACAAACCCTTTTTGTTTTTTCTTCTATATTAGTGTCTGGTGTTTGACTTTTTTCCTGAGTTTCAGATCTATGTTTCAACCATAATGGTCCTGTTTTCCACAGTTCAAACATCGGTAAGTCTGATGGGTTAATTCCTCGCGACGCACAATCTGCCGGGTTATCAGGAGATGATACGTGTGACCATTGGTTCCTGTCTAATATATTTAGAATCTCCGACACCCGATTGGCTACAAACGTTTTCCAACGTGTTGGGTGGCTGCTCAACCAAGCCAGTACCACGGTTGAGTCGGTCCAAGCCCGAAGGTTAGTTTTTGGAACGTTTAACACTACCGATACTTCCTGTAACAACTTAGCTAATAAGACAGCTCCACATAACTCAAGCCTTGGTATCGATACTTGCTTAATTGGAGCCACTTTGGTTTTGGAAGTTACCAGATGAACGTAGACGCTTCCCAAATCATCAACAACACGTATATACACCACTGCAGCATAAGCCTCACTAGATGCGTCGCAGAACCCATGAAGTTCCATGGTGCTACTTTCCTTGACATTAATCCATCGTGGGATTCGACATTTGGTAAGTTCAACAAGTCCTGCACGGTAAGTAATCCACTCATCTAATAGTACAGGTGGTAGTTTATCATCCCATTCTATTCCTGCAAGCCAAAGCTTTTGAATCATAATTTTAGCTTTTACGATTGCTGGTGATATCCAACCCATTGGGTCAAATAACTTAGCAATATCAGATATTACCTTTCTTTTTGTTACAGGTTCCGATATTGATGGTAGCTGAACGGAGTACTCGAAGTCATCGGTTCGTCGATTCCAGGTAAGTCCTAATATTTTTATTGTTTCACTTTCTTTCAGTTCCAATTTGCTTGTTATGCTTTCTTTGCTTATTTCCTTATGTAATTGGTCATCATTACTTGCCCATTTTTGTAATTCAAAGCCTCCTTTGCTTAGTAGTTTAGTCATTTCTGAGAATATTTGGTATCCTTCTGATACACTTTTACAACCAGTAATGAGATCATCTATGTAAAAGTCTTTTAATACTCTTTCAGATGCTAATGGAAATTGGGCTCCTTCATCATATGCGACTTGGTGAAGCACTCTTACCGCCAGGTATGGAGCTGAAGCAGTCCCAAACGTTACTCGTACTAAACGCAAATGTTGTATTTCTTTTGCAGGGTCAGATCTCCACACTATACGTTGATAATCTGCATCTTGTTCAGACACCTTCACCTGTCGATACATCTTTACGATGTCAGCTACTAAGCAAATAGGGTGAAGCCTCCATCTCATAAGAATGTGCCTAAGATCATCTTGCAATGTCGGTCCTACCATAAGGTTACTATTCAGTGAAATACTATTGTTATCGCGACTAGAAGCATTAAATACGATTCTGAATTTTGTTGTAGTTTTATCGTCTCTAACTACTTCATGATATGGCAAGTAAACTGCTTCTGGATTATCAATTTCGTTTTCAGGTATTATTTGCATATGACCGAGCTTTAAATATTCTGAAAAAACATCTGAATATTTAGTTTTTAATTCAGGTGATTTTAAGAAACGTTTTTCTAATGATAATAATCTCTGTACGGCAACATTGCGCGAATTGCCATATTTACTGCACGGGTCATTATCTTTAAAGGGTAACTTTACAATATACCTACCTGAACTATCGCGTTTGGTTGTTTCCTTAAAGATTTCTTCACAACGTTTTTCTTCTGGAGTGAATTGATTTTTGCTTAGATTAAAGTTATCAGATTCGAGCTCCCAAAATTGTTTAAGATTAAAATCTTCATCGCAAATGTTAGTATGCATGGAAATGATAGCACTATTGCAGTTCAAAGTATTGGTTACACTATCACCCACTTTGCCAGATAAAACCCAACCTAACCTGGTGTTCTGTGCTATCGGTGTTCCTATTGGACCTCTAATCAATCCTTCAGTTATAATTTGGCAATAGACTTCTGCACCAAGTAATAGGTCGATTTTATTTGGTATGTTAAACTTCGGATCTGCTAACTTCATAACTGGTAAGTTTGGCCACAACTGAACGACAATTTGTCTTTCAGGCAGAAATGAAGTTAATTTCCGAAGAACATATGTTTTGACGTTTACAGTAAAGTTAGGATCCTGGAGAGATTGTAGTTTAATATAAACCACATGTTTACAATTGAGCGAAGCGTTGTCTTCACCACCCACTCCAGTTATAACACTGTTGCATTTAATTCTCTTAAGCCCAAGCATTTGGACAGCAGACTCCGTTATAAAAGATGCCTGTGATCCCTGGTCCAATAGTGACCTCAGTGTTATATAAGACCCTGTGTTAGTTTTTGCGTTTACTAAGGCTGTTGCTAATACAACCTGACAATTTGTGTTAGACATACAACTAGTTATGTTCCTTACCTCGATCTCGTCTTTTGATGTTGTTGCAGCTTCAACAACATTGGTACTATTAACTGATTGCTTGCCTGGTTCATCAGTTAATTGGCTGTTATTATTCGAATGCAGCAACGAATGGTGTTTCTTCTTGCAAATTCTACATCTTGTGGGCAAACGACACGAAGTTACCATGTGATTTGCGCCTAAGCAATTGAAACACAAACCTGAATTTTGGACAAAATTACGACGAGCTGACAACTCTTCCTTAGCAAAATCTTTGCAATTTCCTATCTTATGATTGGTATTTGAACAAAAGGCACATACAGATGTTTTGTTCTCGTTTACATTTTGTACTACGTGATGTGACTTTGTGTTAGTGCTCTTTACAGTTTTGGTACATAAAAATTCAAGTGACCTAAATCTATGCTCAACAAAATCTAAAAATTCTTGTAATGATGGTAATTCCTTAGTTGAGCTACAAATCTTAGCTTCCCATTGTTTGCGAGATTCAGTATCTAATTTAGAACACAATATATAAATAACAATAAGATCCCAATTTTCGATATTAATACCTTCATTTTTCAAAGCATTCAGACATTCGTTTGTTGTATCAAAAAGTTCTTTTAAAGAATTCGATGATTCACTCGTTAAACATTTTTGATTAAAAAATCTTTTGAAAATACAATCTGTTATAAATTTCTTATTATTAAATCTATGTTCTAAAATGTTCCAACTAGTAATATAGTTATCACTGGTGATAGGTAGATGTCGCAACAACTGTTCAGCTTCGCCGGTGAGATACGACTTCAAATAATGTAGTTTTTGCACGTTATCTAATGATTGGTTCTTGTGTATCAATGTTTGAAAAAGGTCCCGAAATGATGTCCACTGTGAATAGTGACCCGAGAATGTAGGTATCGCTATTCTAGGCAATTTCACGTCAGTCTGAGTTATCGGGTTGTTGTTTTCCGTACAATCAGATGATGTTTTCTTATTAAAACGTTCTTTTAATTCAACTTTATAGTCCATGTATAAATCTTCCGATTGACCATACATATCATTTAAATAGTACTCTGACTTTTCGTATTCTTCCCTTTTAATCTCAGATATTATCTTGTTATGGGTTTCATCGAACATCGACCACTGTTTTTCTAAACATTCCAACCTTGTTTCTACATAGCTAACGGTAACCCTTTCTTTAGGAGACTTTTTGAAGTTGATGTATCCTCTTTGCATTTTTTTATTGGTTTCTATTTGCAATCTTAACAATGAATCCATTTTTGTAGTGTTTTTCAAGAACTATGTATGTAAGTAGTTTTAATTGCAAGTCTCAAATTCTTCAGAACCAGAACTATTGATGTTTCTTCAAAATTTTATAACTTAAAACTTTCGGTAAATTTTTCTAAGTGTTTGTTATTACTTTGCCGAAATTGGGCATGGATTCCCCGTCTAAACACACTTTTGCTTAGAAATTTTACAAGTCCATTAGCTAGTAAATTTTTCTAAGTCACTTGAGAATCACTAACTTTTATTATTTTTAGAGTACTCACAGTTTGTCCAGTTATTTGCACTTTCGTCACAATACTTCACA
The DNA here is from genome assembly GCA_947562075.1 of Orthosia gracilis. NCBI lineage: Eukaryota > Metazoa > Arthropoda > Insecta > Lepidoptera > Noctuidae > Orthosia > Orthosia gracilis. The sequence goes on along the minus strand of OX387275.1, from coordinate 18,218,722 downwards.
TTCACAACTTTTCACTCGATTTGTACTATATCGCCGGCAGGGGGCGCCACTAACGCAATGTCCAAAACTCACGGTGCATCAGTCACGGTTGCATCCGAAAATCCGGCACGAATGACCATGAATAAAAAGGCCAACATATACTTGACGAAGACATTTATTAAAAAAAAACACGAGTAGGTCATGGAATCGCGGAGAATCTTAACACCGCGATTCAGTTTAGTGAAGTAAAAGATCAACGCCATCTATCGAGAAATTATGAACTAATATTCAAAACAATGAACTTAAATTTAAGATTGTACACTGTGGGCCCTAGAGGGCGCCATATTCAATTTAATGTGACATCACATGGCCCATAGGAATCGAGTAGCAGTAGATTATATTGTTTGTTTTTGTTTTTATTCGTTTATTATTTTCATTGTCAACAGTCATATAATTGCAAACTAAGTACTTGCTTGTTACTTTAGTTAAAGCGGTGAGTTTTTTTGTTTTTGTGCTCACACCATAAATTATTATTATAAGTCTATGAGGATTTATAATTGGCTTTCTGTTGACTATGGTTTCCTTTTTGTCTGTATTTACTAGTTGTAAGCCCTCTATGTACTAAAATAAAATAAAATAAGCAGTGGAAAAACAAGACGCTTCCAACGACACCTCATTTGTCAAATTATGATGAGTAGTTTAGAAGTTATGAGGGAACAGATGAACATACATACATGCAGACACAAATACCGGTCAAAAATATAACCCTCCCTTTTGTTTCGCCGTAGTTGAGTAAAAAAAAGCGATAATTTTACCCGCAGCATAACCATTTTAAAATTATAGTGATTACGTATCCCCTAACTACCTCTATGTACTGTACTACATATCAATACATGTAATAAATCTGTAGATAACAAATCTTTTTTACAAAAAAAAATACTACCGACTTCCAACTAAAAACACTACAAAATGAAAAATAACTACAAATTTTTTTCGTTATGGACACCGACTTCGAAGGATGGCGACTTTTGTAAACAAGATTTTTTATTTTTCACTTATTAGTTGTAGGTATTAAGCAACTTGCCTTTAGTGAGGTAATAATAATGCCAGAATAGATTTTTATCCGAATGCAATGAAACTTGATCATAACCGGTGAAATGAGAGTGTATCAAGGTGAACTGTACACATCTGCGTACCCCTTTAGAGCGTACTGGCGTGATGTTAAGTTATATGAAATGGTATAAACAATAAACAGTCATGCGGTTGCAGCAATCCCGAGAGATTTGCCGTCATTTATTGAAGAGTTCTGCTGTATATCTCCGAAGTTCTTCATCAGATCTTCACTAAATTAAAATGGGACCAATTTCGAAACATACTCTAACAAACAAAAAAAGAATTTTTAATATCGGTCCACAATTGACGGAGATATCGGTGAAAAAAAAAAAAAAAAAAAAACATACAAGAAGTCGAACATAGAACCTCCTCCTTTTTGGTAAGTCGGTTAAAAAGTCGTTTTTGTACAACGAAAATGTTTTCAAAAAAGATAACCAGGGAGTTAAAGGATAACCAACATAAACCATTGCCAGCATTTTTGGAATTTTCGTCTGTTTGCCGGTTTCTCTGTTTATTTGTGCACGCATTACGTAAAATATACGAAACCAATGTAGATAACTTTTATACATAAAAATTGTGCGTTTTTGTTTCATCGCAATCGGTTCAGTCCATCAAAAGTTAGATAAAAATAAATTGTTTTAAAGAAATGAAATTTATCACAACACACATAATTCAGATACTTGGACAGTTCAACTCCATATTCGATAGATGGCGTTGTGCATTTGAAAACTGTCTATGTTTTCCGCAAAAGAATAACCTTATACAGAAATTTGTATGTAGGTAGGGTAGGCAGAAAGTTAAGTAGGGTAGGTAGGAAGGTAAGTAGGGTAGGCAGTTAGTCAATTGACGGCAGCGAAGCTGCGGGCCCAGCTAGTTGGTAATAAAACTTGCGCACATAACAAAAATAATCTTTACTTCATACTCTACGACCATATTTGAAGAATTACCCTTTCCACACGACTCGACGAAGAGAACGTATCTAAATCAAGTTGATTGAAGCAAATTATGTTCAAGGAAATTGCAATAAAGTTGATTCAAGTTAATCAGACGAGCGTCGGAGCGAGCAAGCTGATTTATATGGCTACTCACATGTTTTTAGAGAGCTATTTATATGAATTTCATTGCTGATTTTTAAAACGTCGCGATGATTTTTTATTGGCTGTATTTTTTGTCCCATTATCATTCGATTCTGGAGTGGCGACAGCTTACTAGGGCATGAATATTGGAATATCGGAAACAGGAAAAAACACATTTTACCTCCTTGTGAAGCGTTGTGCAAGAAAGCGTGGTTAAGCCCTCTGACTACGGTTATTAACAGTGGTCGGATAATCTGTTTACTAATCGGATGCTTATTTACACTTCACTTCATGTAAAAATAATATGTGCCTTGATGAATTCCGGATTTACAGTCCCAAGATCGCTAAAAATTTTACCCTTAACAAGTAAATACACTGTTTTATAGAACCCGTTGTAACAATTTTATTTTCATTGATTTAAGCAGGGCATCGGCTAATGTGACGACACACACCATTTCAGCCAAAAGAGGTCGACTGCTGAACATAGGCCTCCCCTAGGAAGCGTCTCCACATTGACCGATATTTATACTGGATTTATAAATCATTATTACTCATTACACTTATCGGGGCTACATTTAGATTGATCGATAAACATTTATTTTCTGTTTTTTTTTGCATTATCCTTTTTCAGAAATACATGATTTATATTCATTCTTGGGAACAAATGTGCTTTAGGTAAATAAGCGCCTAATTACCCAGTCACTGATGATTAGAGAGAAACACAATAGAAAATCCTAATATGTCGCGGTATAAACTGCTTTGTTTGTTGTACTCAATCCAACCTTATACCGAAATTGTGCAGTAGCGAGAGTGTGATGCAAATAACTTTACCTTTTATGTCCTTTGCATCACAATGACAACGAAATATAAGCACAGATTATTCTGATAACATCAAAGATCACCAGACCATAGGCAAAGGGGATATACAGAGGCACCAGGTCATATGTACAGGATGCACAAAAGCGCGCAGGTCGAGAGGTGGACATCTGGACATCGACGCAGAACGTTAAGGTTGCCCTAGTCGATCATTCTTCCTTATAAACGTAGCATGACGATTACTCCACTGTTTGACGATGTACGTTCAAAATAAAAAAAAAACAAATTGTCTCATCATTATCTATCCCTGTATGGAAACAAAAAAGTAAAAAAAAAACAAATTTTGAAAGTTATAAGCGTCGAAACTTCCATATTTCAATACTAATTTTAACGCATCTTTGGGCGGAAATAATTACCTTTTAAAGAAGGAAAATTGCAAAACAGTCACCATATAGGGACAGATTAGTAGTTTAACAATGCAAATAATTTTATTTTGAAAATAAAACAATCTAGGGGTCTTTAAGTCAAGAGTGAATAGGTTACTTCTAGGCAAGCGTGCTCCACCGTCGACCACATCATCGCTTACCATCAGGTGAGATAGTGGTCAAGCGCGAGCCTATTTACAATAAATATATATATATATATATAGATTTAGTGGTTTTTACATGATATCCATACTCCCAATGCTCTGTTTATAAAATTTCGCACACTCGTTTTTATCCTAAATCAACATCCATTTCGCTACAAATTTGCAAAAGTGCTAATTCGTACGTGAACTAGCTTCTTGATGCTCATCAACGAATCTATCTCTTTCGCACGTGTGGTCTGATGAGATAGCATGCACTTTAAACCCGCGCACAAAATAGTTCGTGCCGTCGACTAGGGCAACCTTAAGAGATCTCAATCACGATGCTCAGGTTTGTTGGGGGTAGCGACAGCATAACAGTGGCTTCAGTACGAGATTTTAAACGATATCGATCGCGTAAACGTTAATATATACTAAAACTGAATAAACGCCGCCGAATGACGTCATTGTCACCAGGCGGCGCGGAAATCCCCCGACGGAAAAACAGGGGTGTTTTAAGTTTGACGTGTGTACCTGTGTGTTTGTGTTTGGCATCGTAGCTCCTAAACGGATGAACCGATTTCGATTTCGTTTTATTTGTTTGAAAGGTGACTTTATAGAGACTGTTCTTCGCTATGTTTGATGAAAATTTATTCGGCGATTTACTGTTTGAATCGCGGAGTTTTCATAAGATATCGTGTCATAATTACGTGTTCAATAGATTGTCGATCGAAGCGTGTCTGTATAAATGGGTCGGGGGTTTTTTAAATTTTACTTGTCTATGTTTAAATTTGACACAAGCGAACGTTTACGTTGTGTCACAAAATTAAGTAAGCGGTAGGTGGTTGAGTACATACAAAAATTCAAAATGCGGCGCTCAGTGCTGTTATAGGTCTTAGTCTATTGTCGTGCCTTTTTGCAATTCTTGTAGTTTGCAGTTCTTTTTGCAGTTCTTAATGCAATTCTTTATAATTTTTGTGTTACTGTTCAGGCTTATTTTATTTAATTATTGAGATTTGGCTGGCTTGATTTTTTTTATTACTTACAAACATTTGTACGACCTCTGGTATAACATAGCGCACTCTTTATTACCTTGATATACCATTATTATTGTACCTATGTTAAACAAAGTGATAAAAGACTTATGACTTAAAGACTCAACTATTTTCAAAACGACACTTCTTTAAAAACTTCAAAAAAATCCTTCTTAATTGAGCAAGCAGTCCGCATAGTATTTAAAATTCAGTTTTAATCCGAAGCGAGTGTTTTTGCTGACGTTGGAGACAACGAGCTGGAGTGGAGATAGTGCTCTCAATAAGCGCAGTCGAGTAAAATCATAATACGGGGCGAGCGGGGCAGGGCGGCGGTGCCAGTTATAAGCAGAGGCGGGCGGTGAATATGAAGCGATTAAAATAGAACTCTCGGACAAAGTAAAAAAGATTGATCAAGAAAATGATCCTGACAAAATTCAAGCTAGAAGAATCATAAACTGGAACCCAATGTGGTTGAAATCAAGCGGGTATTTATTTTACTACAAAAATATCTACATTCAGGGTCATTGCACAGACAGTAAAATTGTGTTCGCTTGAAATATGTCCTAGCTCCTCAGTTTTTATTTATTTCTATTAATAATTTTATAAACTTTGTGACATAATCTAACAGTTAACATAGGAATCCTAATGATTATTTAATATTTTTTTATTTCTTTTTGTGGTACAATACATGATTGCTCACGGCCAAGGTGTCTCTAAAAATAATATAAATATTCCATGCGCATATGACCTGAAGAAACTGCCATCTGGCTGCCAAAAATTGGGGATCCTCGCAAAGGTGAGTCGGTACTTCACGCCAGCACAATTGCTCAACTTGTATCAAGCGCAAGTTCGATCATGCATGGAGTACTGCCCTCATCTCTGGGACGGGTCTGCCAGGTACCAGCTAGATGCACTTGAGTCGTTCGAAAGACGGGCCAAGAGGCTCATCAGCAATGAAGTGTTAGTCGAATCTAGGCTCCAAAAGTTCAAACATCGGCGCCGAGTTGCCAGCCTGTTTGTTTTTTATTGGTTTCGTTTTACATTTCGGCGAGTATGCATTAGAATTGCATGAACTAATTCCTCCTAGCCCGTTCCATCATCAGACTATAAGACGCACGGCGATGCGTCATCGATACATGGTGGAGATCCCACCCATATGCACCCATCGTTTTGGGAGTACTTTTATTGTACGTACAGCAAAGCAGTGGAATTCCCTGCCGGAGTCTGTCGAAGCTACAAGAAACTTCCAGTATGTTCGGACCGAACATTCTGGAAGTTTCTAAAAATTCTTTTCGACACGAACTTTCGAGAAGATTAGTTCCACTATTCGATACTAGCTAGCACCCCTAGTTTTTATTTAGTTCTTCTACTCGTCACTAGATGGCGTTGCCCGATCTTGTAACAGTATTTATACAATCAAATTTTGGACAGCTACTTTGTGGCCTCTTTTCTAGCTACTGGTGCTTGACTAAAGAAGTCTCTATCAAAAAATAGTAGGTAGATCCATTATAATAACAATGTGGAAACTTTGACAACTCAACCATATTCAATGCGTTATTTTTGTGGTATCATCGTAAGGAATTTGGCAGATATTCATAGTCGACGGACCATGAATATTTTCCGAATACCTTCGAATTGTGATTACTTTGACAATCTCGTGATTCTAGGGTCCCAGCCCTTTGACAGGCGTGCGAGGGGCCGAAGCCAAATCATGGCGCCCTTGTTAGGCATTTATCAGGAAATGTGACACCAACCGGTTGGTGCAGGATTATTGCAAAATATGGTGAAAAAATGTATTGGACTAAGGGTTTGGTAGGTTTAATGGATCGATTGCCTAAAACTATAGGAGGACTACTGGCCTCTGCCTGACCACTGCTGAACTACACGGCTATAAAATGGCAGGGGGTGAATTGCACACTCAATTAATGGGCCCCATAAAGGGTCACTAGCACTTTAGTGACGAAGCGCCAAGGGAGCAACATATCCGGAGGTGCTTAAGGAGTGGAGAGGTATGCCACGGCTATCAGAATAATCCCGGAAGTACGGTCATGATCTCTACCATCGTCTTACTGGGTTAACTTCTTAAAAAACTTTATAAACCGCTACCGCCTCTCTCTTTGCACCCACCTAAAATATGAGCGGTCCTGAAGTGGACGGTGCTCTTGAAACGAACGGGTTCGTCGATCTAGTCGATTATTTATACCCGCCCTCGATTGTGGTCCCAAAGCATTCAAATATACGCAGCGCGGTAGCGTGGGCACTCTAGCGTATGAATGGATCCACTGAAAGGATTCCTTTGCGTATTCAGGGTTCCGGTTTGAGGAGAAAATTGTCAATGGTTTATGTGATGATCTATTTATCGATTTAGGATGGCCTTTGCTTTGCAGCTTCAATCTGAATCGCCTTATCTATGTTGTTACCCGACTGCGGGGGGGGGGTAATGTTTTTCAAGCATATTTATGTAGGTAAGAAAATGTATATTTATAATTCAAATAATATATACAATTGAATATTTTAAATCTTATGACTTATAACGAAAAAAACTTACAACTTACTTCTTCATTCGACTGTTCGCGTGACCAGGCTGTCCTTTTCTTCAGCCAGAGAATCAGCATTGCTATTCAACGTGACAGTGCTGTTAGCGTTCTGGGCACGTTTCCCATTGACATTGATGTGGACGAATTTTTTGATGCGCAATGAGCCCTTTTCCCTCTCCCCTTTGTATGTATGTAAGTATGTTATGACCATTTCTATAGCACGCTCTACAGCTCAAACGACTTGACGGAGTATATAATATGAGGTGTTGTTGGATTCGTCTCAATTGTGGAAGTGGCATAAGCTATATAACTTTAAATATGGCGCCCCCCCAACCTTAAAAAAGGGGAAGGTATTTTTTTTTTTTCGTTGTCGTAACAATATGGGTATCAAATGAAAGCTACTAAATAGACCATTCCAAAAATTCATATTATATATTGTAACACTTATAAGTTACTATTTTGCCTCAAATTCAAGATAAGCGTAACTTTTATAGCGAAATAAATAATCTTTTACCACGTAACTTATTTGGAGAACTCGAAAATAAAACTAAAAAGTCTGAAATGAAACAAATTATTATAAAAACAAAAAGCCCGATTACTTAAAAGGCGGGGACAAAGTTAAATTATAGAGAAACCTATCAAAACATGTTTGTCACCGCTGGCAACACCTCATAATATTTAATGTTTTCTTCATAGCACAAACTTGATTTTCTCTTTTCAGTTAAATATTTTTTAGCAGTCGGGTTTTTGTTTTTTTACAACAATGTTGGAATCCGCTGCCAGGTTCACCGTGTGTAGCAGCAGGAAACAGTAACAACTTACAAAAATAAACTAACCGTACTTCTATTAAAGAGATACAAGTATATACAGTGTATAAAATACTTAATTAACTAAGACTACAAACATATAAACTTGAACCAAAAACTAATCACTAACTAAACCCTTAAGAGCGACCTGTTTAGATGTTATTATTTAGCCATGAGCTGGAATTAGCCTTCAGTAGATACAAAAAAGACGCGTAGCACATTTGTAGAGGAGCTACGAAAGTGCTACGAGTTCTACGAGCGCCTACGAGTGAGCTACGCTGATCAACGAAATGAAGCTATTATTCTTACCTAATAAGTTTTTTATCCGAGTTCCGAAGGAGGGTAATGTGTTTATCAGTCTATGTATGTATGTAAGTATGTATGTATGTATGTTTGTTCCTATGTGGCGTTTTAGAGACCAAACGTGATGATTCTTACGTCAATCGATTCGTCTTAAACATCTGAGTATCACTGAATACATTAAAATTTGAAAATATAAAAATGGCGGCTTTTGGGCGCCACATTGTGGGGGCCCAATATTTTTTTCATCCAAACCCATTGTGTGAGATATCAAAAGGGTTTTAAAAATACAGGTGATTTCAAAAAATATATAGTACTCATATGTTTAAAAGTACCTTATCCGAAAAAAAGTTTTGTTAACTAACAAGTTATAAATAAAAGAAAAGTTAATTCAAAAATTTTTTTTAATGACCCTATGTGTGACATTAAAACAGAACTATAGTTTTTACATATAATTTTCTATTTCATTATTTTACCCTTTTATTTTTTGATACAGAAATTCTGTTATTCGTAATGTGATTATCTTATTTGTTTTATTTTTCTATTATGATCCTGTGTATGACATTCCAGCAATTTAATATTATTGACATTATTTGAAATCTACTTTTTGTGCTTAATAATTTTTATTGATACTGACATTATTTGTTAAATTTTTGCATGCCAAAACTCAGGCAGAATGTACCCGGCTCACTTTATTTTATAACAACATTATTTTATATTACCTACATTCGATGCGAATAAATGATTTGATTTGATTTGAAAAAAAACAAAAATCCCGGCTGCTTATGAAGCGAACTAAAAAGACGTAAACAAGAAGAAAATTATGCTGTGCAGTCGGAGGATACATCTGGTTTTAGTCAGTTAGCTCGCCAATATGTATCCTCCGACTGCACAGCATGATTTTGTTCTTGTTTTCGCTGCTGAAGCAGTCGGACCTCTAGATTTTTTGAATAAACTGTTTTTATTTATAACTTTTTGAACTGAAATGTACTTAATGTAATATCACTTATCAATGCACATCCAATAACCCTAAACACGATGATGCTATCTTGTGACTCCATCATGAGACCCATCACACACAACCCATCCTCCTTTTGACTCCATCATGAGACCAGTTCCATAGTGCCATATTATTTTAGTGTTTCCAAAGTTAGTGTTAGTGTAGCTAAATTTCAGCTTAATCGGCGCCAGGAAGTGCTAGAAAATGTATTACTTGATTCCGGACACACAAACGAAAGCTAGGTAAATGAAGCTTGTAATAAAATAAATCACAAAAATATTAATCGACTTACAAAGCAAACCACTAAAATGAGAAATAAAATGATTCATTTTTTTTTTTTTTAAATAAAGCTATTTTCGTATTCATCTCAGCAAACCATTTCATTAGATATCCATATCATGGCAGTGCACGAAAAATAACTAGTCCGCCATCTTGGACCGTCCACCATGTTGGATTTAGAATGACTTCACTTAGCTAACCATGCATGTCATCCAAACTAAACGTGTATGCAAAATTTCATCTTAATTGTTTGAGGATAACTGCTTTAAAATTCAGTTTGCAAGATTTGACCCGAACACACTTACGTACATGCATACATTGCAATTTAAATAAAAGCTTGTAAAACTTATGACCATTTCAATATTTAAGTCACGGCCACAGCAAACCAGTCCATAAATAAATTAAACACTTTCTGCTAGATTCCACCGTCTCGCAACGTGTCATAACGGAGCCGGGAGCTGCAGAATTTACTAGAAAATCCTGGAGAAGTATTAATTTATTCAGGCCTGCATACCTGCACCGCTGCCACTGCCATGCTACCCCACCCAGTTGCGACACGGAATACTAATTTGTATAACGTCAGCTGGTTTGTTTTGAAATTCAGACGATGACGTGACTAGCTGGACAATTTGGAGTTTCTTTGATTTGGTTTAGAAACGAAAATAGAAATAAAACGTGGATATTTGTTTTTTTACTCGACTGCCGAAGGACGGTAATGTGTTTATCAGTCTGTGTATGTATGTTTGTTCCTATATGGTGTTCTAGAGACCAAACGCGTTGGCCGATTTTGAGGATTTTTACGTCAATCGATTCGTCTTAACCCTGCGAGTGTCACTGGCTACATTAAAATTGGAAAATAGAAAAAAAGGCAGATTTTGGGCGCCATATTGTGGAGGCCCAAATTAATTTTTCTTCCAAACCCATCGTGTGGGGTATCAAAATAAAGGATTTTAAGAGTTGGTTTCAGAAATATGCAACAATTATTTGTTTAAATGAACCTAATCCTATAAAAAAATTAACTAATAACAATTTTTTTTTAAATAACAAAAAGCCGGACTGCTTAAAAAGCGAACTAAAAAGACGTAAACAAGAAGAAAATCACGCTGTGCAGTCGGAAGATACATCTGGTTTTGGTCAGTCAGCTCGCGCATAAATTCGCTTTTTAAGCAGTCGGGTTTTTTGTTAATTCAAAAAAAATTAAGCCCATCAGTACCGCTATATTATTATATGGCATAAGTATTTATTCAGGGAGATAAATGTCAAGGGTCACAAGTGCAGTCTTACTCTACCTAAACTCATATGGCTAGTTTTTGATATATAAATTAAATGTTATAAATATTTACTCAAACACTCAAATTATTAAAATAGCAACACTTACATTCATTTCAAATACACGAGGACCAATCCTTAACTCCCTCCACACCTCTTCCTCTTCCTATCCGCTGTTTAGTTGTCAATAAATCGCAACTCCGGTAACGCGTGTGCGCTCCCGTTACTCTCGCTCTCAAAGAAAACTCAAATATAAGTGTTGTGTGTGACAAACAGACTCTGTGGGTGGCTTACCAGCATTCAACTATAGTGAAAACTCCACTGCTAAAACTATCGAAGGACATTATTATTCAAAGCTCCAATCCTGCACCCGTAAGTACCTACCTACTGCCTTTTTTCCGCAGCGCCCACAAGTTCTGGTCCCTCTCGCCGAATAAAAAACATAATATACTCTCTCAATCACTCATCTAACCACACACAATACGCAAACGCTTTCCTCACACAATTATTATTTCGAAATTACGGCAGCAATTGTCGCATTTCGCACCGCATCAGCAACCTCGCTAAATCACATCCAACGCACACTCTTTTAGACATTTAATTATTTGTTTATTCATATTTTGATATCCGCATATATATTTAACGCTTATTTCACGCATTTAAAAACATTTAACGCATCCACGCACGTTATATTATTACTAGATACCTATTCTCAAAATGGCGTCAACAAGACAACCAAAAAGGAAGACAGCCAGTGATGATGAACACGAGGTTTACTGAAAACTATCTCTTCTCGAAGCTAAGATGGAGAATCTTTACCAGATTATGCAGAATATATACGATCTTAGCCTAAAGGTTTCCGATCCAACATTTCAATCGCAATTTCTAGCACGCATTCAATCGGTAGATATTATACGATCAAATTTCATGGATACTCTGGACTCGTGTGTTATGGCTCGATTAGAAAATGATCCATCCGCAAAACCGAACTACGCCGCCTTACAATCCTTTGACGAACTGTATTGTTACGTAAAACATACAGCATCCACACTCACACAAAATAATTCTATTAAAAACACTCAAGATAATTCTCATAAATATGATTTGTTGAACCGCAAGTTACCGCCCCTCAAGTTAGTTTCGTTTGATGGCTCGCCATATAATTGGTCGCCATTTTACGAGAATTTTAAAAGTCTTATCCACGATAATCTGCATCTCTCAGACGCCGAAAAAGTTCAATATTTAATAGGTTCTTTGTCCGGCAAAGCATTAACCGTTTGTTCAGGTATTACACCTACCGCCAATAATTATCTTATAATTTGGAATTCTCTATTAGAAAAATACCAAGATACTCGAGTACAAGCTTCCATTTACGTACAACAAATAATTAACTATAAACCACTTACTCACTTACTTCTAGGCAAGCGTGCTCCACCGTCGACCACATCATCGCTTACCATCAGGTGAGATAGTGGTACAAAAACAAAAAAAAAAAAAAACAAATCAATCTATCGATACATTCCTCATACAATTTATTTTACTCTGCAGGAGCCGCTTTACGCCGTTTAAATATTGAAGATCTCTCAGACTTTATTATTACTCACGTCGCACTTACTAAACTCGATAAGGAGGTAGTGAACTTGTTCGAGCAATCGCATAGACATATTCAAATACCCACATTCGATCATCTTTCTAAATTTCTTAAAGAACAAAGTAAAATACAAACGCTCCGTAATCCTAGCTCAAATACAAAACCTTACTGGACTCAACGCTCCTCAAATAATTATAATAATAATACATCAAATTCTAAAACTACTCGAGCATTCTTCGCAAATACTCATTCACCCGCAATACAAAAACGCTCATGTAAAATATGTAATGATCCTAACTCGCATCATCTATATAAATGTTCATTTTTTGTTAATCAAGACCCGCGTACTAGATTTGAACTAGTAAATAAACATCATTTCTGTCGTAATTGCCTAGGATTTCATGATACTAAATTCTGTAAATCAATAAATACTTGTTCCACATGTCAACGCAAACATCATACGCTCTTACACGTAGAAAACTTTCATAATATTTTCAAAACCAAACCGATGTCCCCGCGAACGGAAGTCGAACCTACCGCACCGCCGCTGAACCATCAGTGTGTCAACACGCAGCCTGCGCCCCGCGCCACTCCCCTCACTACCGCTCTGCCTGCCGCGATCGTGTCGAATGTTTCTTCGGTCGCCGCCGCCGCTGATAAGTTTGCGCACCAAAATTTAAATGATCTTGCGTTATCAATGACCGCTTCTACTTGTAATATCGATAGTAATAGTACTACAGTTTTATTGCCTACTGCTTCTGTATACATTTATAAAAATAAGAATCCAAATAAGGTTCGCGTGTTTCTAGATACAGGTTCAATGAGTAATTTTATCACAAAGTCGTGTTGTGAACGCCTTAATTTAGTCATTACTCCCGATAACTCAACCATTCTTGGTATAGGCCAATCTAAAATATCTGCTATTTGATTTACGAAATTTAAAATATTTTCCCGCTTTGATTCACGCTGCTCGTATATTATCCATGCTCGCGTAATAGAAAATATTACCGACGGCTTACCTAGTCTACCTATAGATACGTCAAAACTAATTCACTTACGCAACTTACCTATGGCTGATGATGCATTCCATTTACCGGCCGAGATCGATTGTCTAATTGGCAACGAGTTATTCCCGTTCCTATTAGGAATTGGAAAGGTTACAATACCCGGTTCATCGGTCGTCGCTGTACAGACTACACTAGGTTACATTGCCATGGGTAGGGCAGATTGTGATAACCGCTTAGATACTCGCACTCCTATCTTCCAAAATAATAATACATATAATAATAAATCTTTTTTCTGCGCTACCGCATCTAACTCACTTGAAAATCTCACTCAACGCTTTTGGGAATTAGAAAACGTCCCTGATAAAGTTCACAGGAGCCCTGATGATGAGGCCTGTGACCTTATCTTTAACGCTACGCAATCACGTGATGGTATTGGCAGATATACTGTACAGTTACCGTTTAAAACTGCATATTCTGAATTAGGAAATTCTTACGCTATTGCTCACCGACGTCTCATTAATTTAGAAAAGAAATTAGATTCGCATCCCGATATTCGTAAAAATTATAACGCCACTATTCAAGACTACATAGATCAAGGATATCTGTCCAAAGTTGATAATCCCTCCTTTGAAATTCCGCATTATTATATTCCGCATCACGCTGTTTATCGCCCCGATAAACAGTCGTCTAAATTACGCATAGTACTTGATGCTAGTTGTAAAACTTCATCAGGTAAATCTCTTAATGACATTTTATATATTGGTCCTAATTTACAAAGTAACATATTTGACTTACTCATAAATTTACGCATGTTCTTCGTCGCTGTTGCAGCTGACATCGAGAAGATGTATTTTCAATTAAAACTCGACTCTAAACATCACGCCTTTCAACGCATTTTATATAGGTTCGATATCGCTCGCGCGCCATACTTGGCTATGAGGGTGATTCGCCAACTTGCTGCTGAAAGTAAAGATCAGTACCCACTAGCCGCATACGAGGCTGAAAATCATATGTATATGGACGATTATATATGTTCATTAGATGGAGTTGATAAAGCCGAAAAAACTCACCGCGAAATGGTCGCTATGTTTAAGTCCGTAGGTTTCAATCTTATAAAATGGGTCTCAAATAGTTCTCAATTAATGGATTAAATCCCCGCTTCGCATAAAAATCCACAAAATATTAATTTCGACACAGACGCTAATTCAAACGTGAAAATTGTAGGTATGCAGTGGAATCCTGTAGAAGACACCTTTCAATTTAAAATTAACGCTATTTCTCTCATATGCACAAAACGCACAATTCTCTCCGCAACCGCTCGTCTTTTCGACCCGTTAGGTCTTATCGCTCCCGTGACAGCATTTATGAAGTTACTCGTTCAAGAATGTTGGAAACATGAACTTGACTGGGATAGTCCAGTACCTACGCATATTCTAAATAAGTGGAATCAATTCCACAACGAACTCACTTATCTCGAACAAATTAAAATCCCGCGTCATGTAGGTATAACTTCGGATACTCACGTGACACTCCTCGGTTTCGCAGACGCTAGTGAGCGCTGCTATGGTGCAGCCGTATATTTAAGGGTTAGCGCTAATGATATAGATCACGGATCTGTTACTCTACTCACCTCGAAATCACGCGTCGCTTCACTCAATAAAATGCCGCTGGCTCGCTTGGAACTATGCGCTGCACTCTTATTAGCTAATCTTCTCACCGCTGTAAAAGATACTCTAAGCAAACGCTGTCAAATTGACAAAATTTACGCATTCTCTGACTCAACCGTAACACTAACGTGGATACACTCACCCGCATATAAATTTCACACATTTGTCGCAAATCGGATAACGGAAATAAATTCTAAATTACCCGCTAAACATTGGTTTCATATTAATGGACAAGAGAACCCCGCTGATATTGTTTCTCGTCCTATAACGCCGAAATTACTTTCAAAACTAGAATTTTGGTTTAACGCTCCTCATTGGTTCTCATCTCCCATATGGCAATGGCCTATTAAAACATTTGAAATTAATTCTAATAATTCGGAATTCATGGAAATGAAAACTACTACTCTATCCGCTAGGTCATTCAACCTGAAACTACTCGTCCTATTCAAGAATTAATTGATCGCGTCTCTAGTTACTCAAAATTACTTCGCATCGTAGTATTTATTCTACGCTTTTCTAAACGTCTTAAATCTCATGGATCTATAACAGTCTCAGATTTAGATACCGCTGAAATATATCTCATAAAATATGTCCAAAATTTACACTTTTCGGAAGATATGATCAACTTAAAATTAACTAAACCTATAAATAAAAAAGTCTTAAAGCTTAATCCATTTATCGACTCTTCTAATATCTTACGAGTAGGTGGAAGATTAACTCACTCTCAACTCAATTACGGCCAAAAGCATCCGATATTACTACCGCAAAAAGATCGCGTAACTAACCTCATAATTGGTTATTATCATATCGTTAATCTTCATACAGGTCCCGCTCTTTTATTATCTATGATAAGACAAAAATTTTGGATAATTTCCGCTAGAAATTTAGTAAAACAAATAGTTCACAAATGTAATAAGTGTTTTAGACTCAATCCAAAAAATACTTACCCTCCAATGGGTGATCTGCCCGCTTTTCGAGTTTCAGATGTGAAACCATTTGTTCACACCGCTGTTGACTACGCTGGTCCTTTTTTCATAACTCATATTCGCAAACGTGGAATCAAAAGCCAAAAGGCTTATATTTGTATGTTTAACGACTAAAGCATTACACTTGGAACTTGTTTCTGATCTTAGTTCTGATTTATTTCTCGCCGCTTTTAAGCGCTTTATATCTCGCAGAGGTCCTGTTTCGCTAATATATAGCGATGGAGGTACCAATTTTATTGGAGAAAAACGTAAACTCAATGAAATTTACTCTCTCATACAGTCCAAATCGCATATTAATTATATTAGTCAACAGTTATTGTCTGAGCATCGCGTACAATTTAAGCATAGTCCGCCTTACGGTCCGCATTTTAACGAACTCAGCGAAATAAGTGTTCGTTGTGTCAAAACTCATCTTTACAAAGTCATAGGATCTCAAATACTCACTTACGAAGAATTTAGTACTGTGCTTGTTCAAATCGAAAACTTGCTTAATAGCCGACCTCTATGTGTCTTGAATTCGGATCCTTCCGATATTACCGCATTAACGCCTAATCATTTTTTAAACATAACTCCACTCAAATTCTTACCCGCTGAAGATGTCACCGACATCGCTGATAATCGCTTATCACGCTATCAATTACTCAATAAAATAACGCATTCATTTTGGCAACGCTGGAATAAAGAATATCTTACGTCTTTGCAAGAAAGAGAAAAATGGAACTCTCCCTCAAAACCTTCCGAGTTAGGTACTATTGTCGTAATTAAAGACAATCACTCTCATCCTCTTAGTTGGCCTCTAGGGATAGTAGATGTGGTTTATCCTGGAAAGGACAAAATTATAAGAACAGTTAAAGTAAAAACCGCGACTGGTTCATATATAAGGCCAGTAGTTCGGATTTGTCCGTTACCTTCGCAGTAAATTTAATATTACTCAATATTTTTTTAATATTACTACTCTTATTCTCTTTTAATATCTTAATTCTTAAATTGTTTAGAGGAAACCTCTAGTTCGGGGGAGTTGTCTGCGCCATATTAAAAATATAAATTAAATATTATAAATATTTACTCAAGCACTCAAATTATTAAAATAGCAACACTTACATTCATTTCACATCATTTTGACTTTTTGGCGGGAAGTCAAACTAAGAGGAAGCTTTAAATTTTCTCTCCAATTATTTTTCATTTTATTTTCGGTATAAAGTAAGGAAAAAGTTTCTTTTAATAGATTTCAGCACGTATTTTGCCCCAACATGGAGTCAGACAGCGACGGGGATGATGTTTCCTCGGATCGCAAAAGAAAAATGCCCAAGATATCCAACCCATCAGATGAAGAAAGGTATAAAATGTTTTTTAAAACTAATTATACACGACTGTTCCTGGAAAATAACTCCAATGTAGACTACACAGTCTATGTTGAATCTAAAGAAAAGGAAAAACTTGGTAACAAAAACCCCATAAAACTTACCAAATTATTTACGGATAATATAAAAGGAATCACAAGCGTATATCGCATAAATGCCTATAAGGTGGGCATTATCTTCAAGAAAGCAGCTGCAGCTAATAGCTTTCTAAAGTTAGAGAACTTTTTAGTCAAATATAAACTACGTGCCTTCATTCCCGCCCATTTGGTGGAGAAAGTGGGCATTATCAAGTTCGTTCCCACTGATATGTCCAATGAGGAAATATATAGAAACATTACATCCGATGCAGATGTCATTTCAATAAAAAGATTTATGAAGAGGGATGCTGACCGAAAATTAGTTCCCTTGACAACAGTGGCTATCACTTTTTCGTCTACTACTATACCGAAATTTGTTTTTATAAATTTATTCAGATACCAAGTAAATACTTACATTCCACCTCTGGTACAATGTTACAAATGCTTCAAATTCAACCACTCCGCAAAAATATGTAGAAGCGAACAGATGTGTTCATCATGTTCAGGAAATCATTTATATAAAGAATGCTTGGCAGATACCTTACTATGCATTAACTGCGGTGGGGCCCACCTTGCCATATCTCGGGATTGTCCCATTAAAAAGAAAAAATTAGAAGAAAAACGCAATTTAATAGTAAACCAACACAGAACGTTTGCCTCTATAGTTAAAGACGATAATAATTTCCCAGCTTTAAAATCCAAGCCTGTAAATAAAACTGTAAATACAATTGTAAATAATGCTGATAATGTTGTAAATGATTCTACTTTTGTAAATAAAAGAAGCAATGTAGTAAATAAAAATGTAGTAGACAAAAAAAATGAAATTGGACAAATTGCTAACAATGAAATTATTTTAAATGCCATATTAAAGTCCTTAGTAGCATTAGCAAATTCATCTGGAACAGAACCGATAACTATAAATAAAATAAAAGATGTTTTTCTATCTAATTTACTTTAATGGATAATATTAGATCTTATAACAAAACTTACAATAAGACATATATCACAATAGCTCATTTTAATATCCAGAGTGCTAATAATAAAAAACCATTATTAATTAACTTTCTTTCTCATAATGATATAGATATTTGCTCGTTGAATGAAACATGGTTCAAGGAAGGGAGCACTTTCAGTGTTTCAGGCTATGATATCCAAAGACCTTATACTTCTTACTACTAGACTGTGCACTATGGCGCAAAAACCGGTCCGCGTGAGAGGGCTCCCGTTGGTAGTGTGTCTCTTTCTAATGAGGTGACCATGACCAAACAGAACACGGGACAAATTGATTGTAAAAACGATAGTGTAAGTATCCCGACATATTTATGCTATCTTACTACGCTACCTAAACCTACCTAATTTATTGTAAATAAAAAAAAGTATGTATATTTTTTGGAATCTACAACATTTACCGTATGTCAGGCGTAAATAATTTCACCATCCCATGTTTTCCCGTGGGTGTCGTAAGAGGCGAGTAAGGGACAAACCAGAGAATGGGCAGCAACGTTCTCTGTGCATTTGTAACAACCATACTGCGATCGCCAACCCGCCTGCAAAGCACTCCCCATGAATAGCACAAATAAAACATAGCATAATATAGTGCCCGGCAGCCTGCCTACCCTCGACTACGGTAGCGGTCGAGTTTACGGTATGGCAAGGGGTGCTAAGAATCCCGGACGAGATCCGGCTACCCCAACAAATACCGACGACTGGACCTGGCAACGCACACACGCGCACACTCCGGTCCGACGAAAAGATTTATGATGAAGTATTATAGATCTGAAGTTCGAAGAGAGGGGAAGGACTCGATAATCCTCAAATCCCAAGTCTCCTCAAGTCTCGTTCTTCAAGACCCATCGTATAGATAGGAACAAAAAGCTCTCTGATCCTACTCTTAAGCTCATGAAGGAGAGGCGTGACATGATCCTGCAGCTTCAGACGATGCTTTGAAATACCGGCAGCTAAATTATACCTCAAAGGATCTCAATGATTTCACATATTGTCCAGTTACGTCGACAGTTGAGAAACAAAACTACGCCAATTTTATTCCTCTAGGAATCAATTTGCAAATAATATTAACAGCCGCTGAATTTCACTCGAACAAAGCCTGCCAAAAACTCCGCAAACCACCATCTTACATTTTTAGTATTACCCAAATATTTAAAAGTACTACTCTTACTAAGTATTAATGAATTATTTTTGAAATACAACGAATTGATTAATTATGGGAACTTTGGAAATATTTAAATACGTTTCAAAGTCTATGAATCGTTTGTTTTGGTATAAAATAAAAAATAAAAAATTTAAATTTTCTACCATTTCTAACAAACCCAATGATTATTTGAGCTTGCAAGAAGTCAGACAAGGACACACTACCAGCGGAAACCCTCTCGCCAGGACCGCTTTTGATTAGCTACCGCTTATAAGGAAATAGCTAACCTAGGTGTATGATAATAGATTTCATTTTAGCTAAACAAAAATTTTTGGTACACAGTCTAGTAGTAAGAAATACGTATAAGGTCTTTGATGATATCATAAAACAGAATGGTCCTAATGGTTATAATGGGGTTGCTATTTTAATCAAAAACACTTATAAATACAAGGTGGTTCATACTCCTTACTATGATACTCTTCAAACAGTTGCTATTATTATTAAGACTAGTCTAGGAGATTTGTCCATCCTCAGTGCATATAGTCCTCCAAGAGGTCGATTTAAATGTAGAAAACTAAAAAAGATTATTGATGATTTGGCCAAACCTATCATTTTATCAAGTGACTTGAATGCACATCATGTTGCATTTGGTTGCTTGGCATCAAATTCGAGAGGTAATGATATGTAATGATGTTTATAATTTGTTGGATGAATGTGATCTTTGCATTTTAAATACAGGAGTTCCAACCACTGTGGGCACTATTCATCATAATCCATCTGCTATAGACATATTATCATGTGTGAGTCCTGTTCTAGCTCCTTTATGTGACTGGAAAGTGCATGACGATCCAATGGGTAGTTATCACCTTCCAACAATTGTAAATATTCAGACTTCTGTAGAAAAATATGAGATAGGTTTTCCATCTGAACGTTTCATATATAGCCAGGCTGACTGGTCCAAGTATAACTCTGAAAGTGAAAAAGCATTTGATCATTTAAACTTTAAAACAGATAGCTCAATTGATTTATATAACAGTTTTTGTGATGTACTGAATAATATTAAACTGCAGCATATTCCGAAAATTGTAAATAAATCACCATACAAAATTAAAAAACCAGTTCCTTGGTGGGACAATGAATGTTCCACAGCTGTCAATAATAGTAAATCAGCATGGTTAAACTATAGATCCTATCCTACAATAGAAAATTTTATACAATATAAGAAGGTTGTTGCCAAAAAAAAGAAATTACTTGGTGAAAAAAAGAAACTTGGTTGGAGATTGTTATGTGAAGCATTCAATAGATACACAGCTGTTAGCATGATTTGGAACTACATCCGTAGATTTAAACGCGTGGCATTTAGCAAACCTCCTAAAAATGATGAATGGATTCCCTCTTTCCTTGACAAATATGCTCCTATGTCTCCACCTGAAAAAGATATTGACACAACAAGGTTAAAAAACATTTATGAATTAGCTGGAAGCACTGAAAGTCACTTTTTATCTGAGCCTTTTACTTTAAGTGAATTCGAAATTGCTCTTAAATCTAGAAAGGATACTACTCCTGGTCTTGATGACATATCTTATAAATTAATTCGTAACCTCCATATTAAAGCAAAACAAATATTACTTAAAATTTACAACTCATTATGGTTATCGGAATCTGTCCCAGACTCTTGGAAAACTCAGTGTGTGATTCCAATTTTAAAGCCTGAAAAACCTAAGAATGATTGTAATTCATATAGACCAATATCTCTGTTATCTTGCTTAGGTAAATTATTTGAGTGTATGCTAAAATTTAGATTGGAGTACTATAGTGAAAAACATAGCCTCTTACCTGAACAACAGTTTGGTTTTCGCAAAGGTAAAAGTGCAGCAGAAAATTTCATGTCTCTTATATCAGATATCAAAAATTCCTTTCATAGCCATACTTATACAGCCTGTAGTTTTCTTGATGTTAGTGGTGCCTTTGATAATGTCAATCCTTCTGTACTTATTCAGATATTAAGTGATATTGGTGTGCCAGGTAAAGTCTGTAAATGGATATTCACATTTTTGTATGATAGGGTAATGTATGTCAAATATAATAATATTTTACATGAACCCAGACATGTATATAAAGGAACAATGCAGGGATCTACTATTTCTCCATTGTTATATAATTTATATACTTTGCAAATTAATAAATATTTAACAGAATCTTCCGTTAAGTGTTTATTGTTTGCTGATGATATTGTTGTTTATAGTGTAAATAAAGATGTAAATAAGGCCATAAGTAACTTGAACAAAGGTTTACATCAGGTTCATAGATTTTACAATAGTTTGAAATTAGATATTAATGTCAGTAAAAGTGGTGCTATGTTATTTAGCAAAAAATTCATTGAACTTGATGAAATTCCTTCAATTTATTTTAATAATCACTTGTTGACTTGGTTACATGAAAAGAAATTTCTTGGTATATGCCTAGATACTAAATTAACTTTTGAAAGTCATATTGACAACATTTTAAGAAATGCCAGCAAAGGACTAAATATTTTGCGTTCTTTAGCAGGTATTCATTGGGGTTCAGATCCAAAAATTCTGGCTATGCTTTATAAGAGTATTGTTAGGAGTCACTTTGATTATAGTTCTTTAGCATATATGAATGCAAATATTAGTCATCTCAGAAAATTGGACATTTTACAAAATAAAGCACTTAGAATTATCACTGGAGCCATGTGTTCAACACCAATAAATGCAATGGAATCTGAATCAGGTATAATGCCTCTAAAATGCAGACGTTTGCAGAATGCAGAAAAATTTAGTCTAAAATTGCTGGCTACAAAAAATTCATTAGTTCTAAACAGGATTTTACCAAAACAGGATCTGCCAGAGACCCTATCTAATAATATAAATATAATTCTCAACAGCTTGTGTCTGGACATTTACCAGAAATTTTATGTATTACATTAAATATCCAAACATTATGCAATAATATATATTCCTCAAATGTATTGCCATTATATACAATTGATTATAACTGTTTAGATAGTGATTTCATTAATATTGATTATAAAAAGGTTTCTAGCCATTCTGAATTTTTAGAGTACATAAACAGTCAACCAAACTTATATAAATTATATACAGATGGATCAAAAGCTTCAAATAGAGTTACTGCAGCATACTATGATCCACAAGTAAAACAAACCAAGTGCTTTAAATTAGACCCTCATTGTAGTATTTTTACAGCTGAATGCTATGCAATTTATAAAGCACTAGTTTATGTAAATTCTGTAAATATTTCTAAAATTTTAATTGTATCAGACAGTAAAAGTGCTTTGTTAGCTTTAGAAAATAATTCTTTTAGACATAATTTGAATTTTATTTTGTTTAACATAAGGCAAATTTTATTAGAATTAAGACAAAGAGGCAAATGTATTATATTTAAATGGGTACCTTCTCATTGTGGTATCTCTGGTAACGAAGTGGTGGATAGGGCAACCCGAGGAGTTTGTGATGAAGATCACTCTGCTTTACTTAGAGTTCCTTTTACAGACTATCATGAAAAGTTATCTGGAAACCTAAAAATATTGTGGCATGAGTATTACAAAATCATAAGCCAAGAAAAAGGCAAGTGGTACACAAAAAATCAGGAGGTCCCGCCGCTTAGACCCTGGTATCATAGAAACAAAGACGCTGATAGCAGAAATTTCATTACTACAATCAATCGGTTAAGATTTGGTCATTGTAAAACTCCAGCTCATCTAGCAAGACTGAAAATTATACCTGAAGGAAAATGTGATTATTGCATCAACGACGTCGCTAACCTTGATCATATAGTAATGAAGTGTCAAAAATTTAACTTTGAACGTTTGGTCTTAGTGTCAGAATTACAAAGTGTATGTGTTAAAGAAGTGCAGAATGATTTGCAAAAATTTTTATCAGAATCTTTGTATTTTAAACCTTTGTATAAATTCATTGTTAATACTGTAGGCAAATTGTAAAATGGTTTTGTTTGTTTCTAGTTAAGTTAGGCTTTAAGGACTTGTATCCATGGCCGTTAAATAAATTAAAAAAAAAAAAATCACATCATTCAATCAAATACACGAGGACCAATCCTTAACTCCCTCCACACCTCTTCCTCTTCCTATCCGCTGTTCAGTTGTCAAAAAATCGCAACTCCGGTAACGCGTGTGCGCTCCCGTTCCTCTCGCTCTCAAAGAAAACTCAAATATAAGTGTTGTGTGTGACAAACAGACTCTGTGGGTGGCTTACCAGCATTCAACTATAGTGAAAACTCCACTGCTAAAACTATCGAAGGACATTATTATTCAAAGCTCCAATCCTGCACCCGTAAGTACCTACCTACTGCCTTTTTTCCGCTGCGCCCACATACAGTATATAATACTTAATAACTACATTTATAATTATACACTTAAATCGAAAACGATAAATTAACTAAGCCCAAAAATAAACATGTCTAAAATATAGCGTCGAACCTTCTCCACAAAACTGCCCAAAAGACTGGCAGCATTGCCACGTTATGTGACAATGCTTATTCTTTGAGCAAGGTACGAGTAAAAGAAAGACTTGGTCAAGCGAAGTGTCAACTAGGTGGTTACGCAGATTAACGTACGTTAGGTATTATTGATTGTTAATTATACTAAGATAAAGCTTTCAAGGGTGCAGAAAATTGCCGCTAACTAAGCAGAAAAAAAGGCCAAGTGCGTGTCGTGCTTCGCACATTTAGGATTCTGTACACAATCGCAAAATCAAGTCGTTTGTAATAGGAAACATGAGGGAATTTCAGAGTAAATCTAATTTATCAATATATTGTTATTTGTTAGTAAAATATACTTAATAATAAACATTATCACCAAATTTTAAGGTCAATGGAAAGTTCAAACTTTGTAAAAAAAAAATTGACTTTGGTGGCTCTTCATCTTCACTCTCATCCTTTCTTTGCCAATATTTTTAAAACAAAAGTACAGTATTTATCTACTCAACGAGTTCTAAACAACGCTATCCCACTAGACATGTTTTTTTTCCGCGCCCCCTTTTTGCTGTATGGGATCCCCTAAAAACCCTAACATAAAAATATTTTTTGACGGTTTGTATGACTTTTGGTGAACAAGATGCTTATACTGTGAAAACTTGAAGACTGTAGCTGCAACCGTTTGGCTGTAAAACCTGTGTATCAGATGTACAGGTGGACACAACAGGGCTCCGCTTCGATCCTTCGGAACCCTAAGAACTAGCTTTTTTTCGCGCCTTCATTCGTCTTTCAGGACTTTAAATACCGAGCATAAAGGTTGAGCTTTTCATGTGGGCGTGTAAGGCCAAATGCATCAATCATGCTGGAATTAAAGGAAACAGGTTTTATTATTATTACTATTCAGGAAAAAAACCGGAACAAATTCGTACGAATACGTACGAACACGAATTTGTTCCGGTTTTTACTTAGGGTACGTCACATGTCATTGGTAACTTTAGGTATAAATGTAAGTGTGCGAATTGGGAATTCTTTAGCTCACTTCTCGCGTATCACGCCAAACTTCACTCGTGATGGGCTGTCAGCTGAAGAAAGTGCTGAAATTATGTCAGACACCTTCACTTATTATAAAAAATAAAACGCATGCCGCATTATTACACTATTCGATAGTGTCGCTAATCATCTTCCTGCCCTTGTCCCATGTTACTTGGGGTCGGCGCAACATGTTTTCTTACTCCATAACATCCTGTCCGCCGTCACGCTATCACTGACCCCCTTTTCTTTCATATCACTCGTCACACAGTCCATCCATCTTTTCTTTGGCTGTCCCTGACTGTCGATAGTGTCGCTAATAAGGATTAAATTCTGAGAAGTAATAATTCTGTAAAGTAACTGACGACAAACTTAAGGAAAAGGCTAGTTTTGTATACAGAGTGAGTTTTTTAAGTGGGCGTGGATGGTCATATCCGAAACTATAGCGAAAAACGCTCAAAGGAGCCACGAAGCCGATTTTGATGAAAATAAAACTGATTTTTGAAAAATCAATATTCCGGGCTAGGAATCGGATCCGTGGATTATGAAAAAAAACGCATGCTGTATTATTACACTATGACTCGGGCCTGGTCCTTATCGGACGGCGAGCTACCCATTACTCGCCATCCGCAAGCCTTCGCCTACGGTGGCCGGGAATCGACTTGCGAGTCCCGACGCCCGGGGCATCTCCTGCGGTGGCTAGGGGCGTGAGGGCGTCTCCTTCGCGTCTCCCTCACGCGTTCCGCCTCCTCCTTTGCGAGCATTACTGCTTCGCAGAAGGAGGAGACAGCTTCCCATGCCCTCTCGCTCTGTACCATGGCCTGAACCAGGGCCGGACGCGAGAGGTTGCCACCGCCGATCGCCTCCACGAGGACACGGCGGTATGCTCCACCGTGTCCTCCGGGTGGTCCAGTGATGACACCCGGGCGTTTCCTCCCGCCTTATCCTAGACAGGAACCTCCCGAAACAGCCGTGTCCGGTGAGCACCTGCGTCAGGCGGAAGGTGAGGACGCCGTGGCGTCTCTCAAGCCACTCCTCAAAGAGGGGCCTTACCGCCGCAATTGTGGCGTGCCCACTGTATACAGGTCTAGGCCTGTATACAGAGTGAGTTTTTTAAGTGGGCGTGGATGGTCAAATCCGAATCTATGGGGAATAGCGAAAACACTCAAAAAAGATAAATAGTGTAACTTTCTGTCAATTAAAGAATATTTATTAGTACTTCAAGAGATTACCTTACAAACAAAGAAATATTTATACCTCTTTATAAAATGTTAGTTTAACATTTTAGAAATGATTTACAAAACTTCTGCCATCTTTTTTTCAAAAATGGCTTTCAAAAGTAACTACCAAATCACAAACAAGATTTTTCTCCTCATATCTCATACTTTCAACTCAACTAGAAACGTTTTCTATCACAGAACACATACATTTTTCCTCGGCTCGGGACAATGTAGCAAAAGTTCTAAGCTGTCCTACGGAATCTTAAAACGCAGTTCGTCTTGCTTTTGTTACACCGAAGCGAACGACGAAATGATATATTAAATGTCGAACTTAAACGTCTCAAATGATTACCACGCTAACTTTTCCCCGTGGTCGCGGTGCGTCCCACAGGAACCGAGCAGTTTTTGAGAATAATAGATGCCTATGACACTCAATTGTTATAAATATGATACAGTATAATCATATGTTTAGAAATGTTCGCAAGTTTGTAATCCGCTTGAGTGCTAATTAGCAGATACAGTAGAACTTAATGGCTGGAATTATTGGATGAGAGTAGATCAGGGAATGAATGATGTAATAAGGTAGTTAGATATTTTTTGGCTTTCTTTCTTTCTGCTGGAAAAAGCTTGTTATATATTAATTAAATTCAACCAGACTCAACTTAGCCAGAATTATTATGGATCATTTATTTCTCGCTTTTTTCTACCAACTACAATCTGTTTTATTTTGCCAATATAATAAATCTTAACAATAAAAATCGTTCAAATTTATTCGCAACTTATCTCAACGGAAATCAACGACAAGAACTTGCCATAAAAAAATAAACATAAATAAATGAACTACATTTTGGAATATCAATGAATAAGGAATAAGGTATATATTTGACAGATTGGAAGAACGTTCTTATAAATAAAGGGATTTTGTCTCTGACTACACTCCGGTGTGCCCGACAGCCCTACCTACAGAACTGTTATACGAACACAACTTTTTTGTATATCACGGAACACTGAGTTTAGTTCTATTCTGCGACATACGTAGCTCTAGTAACTCAGTTTTATTGTATGTATTACACTCCGGTGTGACAGACAGCCCTACTTACAGAACTGTTATACGAACACAACTTGTTTGCATATCACGGAACACTGAGTCTAGTTCTACTCCTTGACATACGTAACTCAAGTAACTCAGTTTTATTGATTAAACTCCGTTGTGACACACAGCAGTACTTACAGAACTATTCTACGAACACAACTTTTTTGCATATCTCGGAACTGAGTCTAGTTCTACTCTGTGACATACGTAACTCTCAAGTATGTTCAATCAATTTTATTGATTGGAACTGTTTTCGTTTGGGTGTGCTGGTAGATTTTATGCTAGGGTTTTAAATTAATCGAAAATGGACGATGAGTTCTTAACTTCCAAAGATATTTTTAGTTTTATTTAAGTATGACATAAATATGTAGATTAAGGGGTTGTTGTTACGAACATTATCTGTAGCGAAACTTTTAGTTCATTAAAAATCTTTTAGGGGAAAGTAATCATGAATGTGGATACTTAATCGAGTCTATTGTTCGCAAAATTGATTAATTTTGCTTTTCAACAATCTTTAACATAACCAAATAGTCCATTAAATCATCAAATTTTAGCAAAAACACGACAAGTTGTCCCAAAAATAACCAAATATAAGACGCTTCAAATAACTCGAGATAAACAATTTGTTCACAGCCTCCTTGCTGGAGCATTACCGCGTCGTTGTCGCACCGATGTCGCGCCGATATCGCGCCGATGCCGCGTCGTTAAAGAGGGAACGTAAACTATCGACGGGAAGCTTTCAAGTCGCTAATGATTTGGACATAGGGCTGTGTCGAGAATGTTGTAATATTTATTGAGAAGTTCTTGTAGTCTCTTCTCTAGTAAAATAAGATTTGCTAACCAGTATTTACCGCAACAGAGAAACAAAATCTTCTTCTAAGGCTCAAAATAATGAGCAAGGGATTAATAGATCCTCAATTCTTTTATGACGTCAGCGAATCCAGCCTTTACCTTGTGACGTTTCAGGGATACTTTTTATTTTACAGCTAAGGAGTGGCATTCCCTGCCGGAGTTTGTGTTTCCTGATAGGTACAACCTAGGGTTCTTTAAATCAATAGTAAATAGGTTACTTCTAGGCAAGCGTGCTGCACCGTCGACCACATCATCGCTTACCACCAGGTAGGATAGTGGTCTAACGCACCCCTATCAATAACAAAAATAACACACAAACAACAACACACGCCATCATAACACACACACACACTTATCAATAAGTTCTATTCAGATGCGAATGGGGTGAAATACTTATTTCTTCATCATTATGCGTTTACCAAGCAAGCCTTG
The DNA here is from genome assembly GCA_947562075.1 of Orthosia gracilis. Taxonomy (NCBI): domain Eukaryota; kingdom Metazoa; phylum Arthropoda; class Insecta; order Lepidoptera; family Noctuidae; genus Orthosia; species Orthosia gracilis. Next base: position 18,190,011 of record OX387275.1, on the reverse strand, counting down.
GACTGGAATCCCCAAGGGAAAAGAAAGCGTGGCCGTCCCCGTCAAACCTGGCGTCGCACCGTGTTTTTTTTTTTTTTTGTCGACGGGGAAAATCATCTTATGACAAATCCCGCTCTTGGGTGGAGCGGGAGATAGTGTCAGACTTGTACTGACTAAAAACCCCGCGCCGTTCCTTCTAGCCTTCATACCGGGGCTCTAGCTTCCTTTCGGATAACCCCGAACCCCGGTAGGCTTCGACCCAGCTGGGCCCCTCTCTTTGCTGACAACTCCTTGAGGCGCGCGGGAACAGTGCGCGCCGTCGACGCCTTGGCTCGGTCCGGGTAGTTACCGGACGATCGGACAGCGAGCTACCCATGGCTCGCTGTCCACGAGCCCGCGTCTACGGTGGCTGGATATCGGGATTGGGATCCCGGCGGCGGCGGCGAGGGCGCCGTTGCCTGATGCGGTCGGCCTCCTCCTTTGTTAGCATTACTGCTTCGCAGAAGGAGGCGACCGCCTGCCACTCCTCCTCGCTCCGGACCATGGCCTGAACCAAGGCCCGGCGCGAGAGGTCTCCGCCGCCGATCGCCCCCACGAGGGCACGGCGGTGCTCTGCAGCAGGGCACACCTCGACTGTGTGCTCCACCGTGTCCTCCGGGCGTTCCGCACAGTGGCGGCACCCGGGCGTCTCTTCCGCTTGGATCCGATGCAGGAACCTCCCGAACTTGCCATGTCCGGTGAGGACCTGCGTCATGCGGAAGGTAAGGACGCCGTGAGGTCTTTCCAGCCACGCCTCAAAGAGGGGACTTACCGCCATTATGGTGGCGTGCCCAGGCGTCGCACCGTGTTGGCAGAAGCGACGAGCATCGGAATGACATGGAGCGAGGTGAAGCGTGATGCCGAAAAGACCGATCGCGATGGAGGACATCTGTGGACGCCCTCTGCCCCATCTAGGGGTTATAGGACATTAAGTCAATTAAGTCAACGCGTTTACTAAAATTGTGCTTAAAAATCACCGTAACACCGAGATTTTGGAAGGAATATCTTTTTTTCGGTAAGTTTGTATCATTCAGTGTTTTTCATAGTAAAAAACTAATTAAATAGTAAATATGAATCAATTGCCAAATAATATGATTGTTTGACCAAAGTTTGTGTCGACAACGAGCCAACTATTGTAACAAATATCAACTGTTCTGGAATTTTGTAGTTTAGACTTTAAAACATGTGTGTAAGATTAAACTTGTTTTGATGTATGTTGAGCAGCGAAGAATGGTCATAAAAATTTTTTGCTTTTTGTACATAGCTTTGTGAATGAATGCAACTTTAAGCATAGCATTTAAGATTGAATTTGGATTAATGTATATTTATTTTAAATTCTTAGAATTGCGTAAATACTAATACTAATTTTGTAATCAGGTGAGATAGTGTTCAAGCGCGAGCCTATAACAAATAAAAAAAAATCATTTGGCGACAGTTTTAAAGAAAAGTTTTGAATAGGATTGTGTATTTAGTGCATTATTGATCGAAGTCTATAATATTCTCAATACTGGGACATGGGCCTTATCTCTGTATGAGGGAATGGGCCATAAACTAACACGCTGGCCCAGTGCGGGTTGGAAGATGTCACATGACTTATATTTTTTAGTTCTAAGACATACCGGTTTCCTCACGATGTTTTCCATCACCGTTTTGAAAGTAGTGGTGATGAAATAAATTACAAAAAGCAATATTCCTGTCAGGGAAATTCAAACCCACGACTTACAACATGTAAGTCCTGTCTCTAAAAGTAGGTACAGGTTAAATATTATTTAAATTTTCCCAATACTGCCAGCCCTGTGTGTAGTTGGCTTCATTTGAAGCATCGCGACAGTTTCGGTAGCACTCGCAGCCCCGAAGAGGCCCTTGGAGGGGAGGAGGGGGGGAGGTAGACGCTGAAGAAGTCAGAAACTACTTAATTATTATATTTGTGTGAGTAACGAATGAGCGAATAGTGTTGCATCGGCTTCTGACGTCATTATGTCAGTATAACTAAAAACATCATCAATTCATCATTGTACTTATCAATATAAACAACTTTTATAGCAGAACACAGTTGAAATACTATAAGTAAAGATAAGTTAGATCAAACCATCTTTTAAATTAGCTAAAGTACATTTATCTTTCATGAGGTACTTAAATAAATACCTTGTGATATATTAAAACTAAATGAAAGAAAATAAAAACTTTTTTAAAAGCACGTTTTTTGTAAAAAAATACATATTACAAATTAGATGATTATTGCTTGGAAACATGCTGGTCCTGCTCCATACGGTAATCTTTAGTGTAGACAAAATCAAACTGCTTAATTTATACATTCACTAGCGACCTGCCGCGGCTTCGCACGGGTAGTAGAGCATATTATTATGTGTACCACGTTTTTCTTTCGAAGGATCCCGTCATCGGTATGAGGCCCAACCGCTTGAATTTATATTAATTTTTCTTTTGCAATAACTCCAAAGTATGGTGTAAAGGATTATC